>OY755040.1:110264446-110986422 GCA_963576565.1 Aspidapion aeneum
TACAGTTGAACTATTAACCATAAAAATTCTAATAGAGCGCGCCCCTATATATTGTATTTATAGACTTTGAAAAAGCTTTCGATGGCATTGAGCACTGGGCAGTAAAAGCTTTAAATAATAGCCGAATAGATCACAGATACATAGATTTATTGCCAATGTATATAGCGAAGCAACAACATCAATGTAAATAGCGAAGAAACAACATCAATCAAAACCCACGAAGAAACCAAGCCAATCTGCATAAAAAGAGGTGTCATACAGGGTGACACATTATCCACTACTATTTAATCAGGTCCTAAAAGATGTTTTTAAAAACTTATATTGGAAAGAAATAGGCATTAAAAAAAACGGACAATACTTGAACCACCTAAGCTGATAATATCGCCTTAATAACAGATCAGAAAGAAGAACTGATAAAAGTACTGGATACAGCAGCTAAAATTATAGGCTTGAGTATGAACTACACTTAAACTAAAATCATCACAAACACAGATGAAGATATCACCGTCAGAATAAACCAAGAGAAAATAGAACAATTAGAGGAATATATATACCTTGGACCAATTATTAAACTAAAAAAAGAAAACCAAACAGCTGAAATGAAGAGACGAGTAAGATTGGCTTGGCCAGCATCCGGTAAATTAAGCTACATATTAAAAAATAAAAAATATCCACAGTACCTTAAAATGAAAGTGTATAACCAATGTAACCTTCCTGTACTTACCTGTGGATCCCAGACCTGGGCACTTACAAAATAAAACATGGATAAGGTAAGAAAATCCCAAAGATCAACGGAAAGACAAATTTTACATGTAAAGCTAACAGATAAAAAAAGGAATGAATGAAATAAGAACTAAAACAAAAATTAGGGATGTCAGAGAAGTAGCAAAATAAATTAAATTAAAATGAAAATTTGCCGGTCATCAGAGAGAAAGATGATCGATTGAACAAATGTATTGTAAACTGGAGACCTTGGGAAAACAAAAGAAGTAGGGGAAGACCCCAAATGAGATGGGCGAACGATTTGAAGAAACATGTGGAAACTAGATGGATGAACAAGGCGACAGGCAGGGAAGAGTGGATCTTCCATTGGGGGAGGCCTATGTCTAAAGATGGATCGAAGAAGGCTAAATAGATTAATAGATATAAATAATGGGTACATTAGAAAAGAAGTCATGATAATAGTTTTATTTTTGATTATTATAATAGTTTTATTTTTCGGCTCAATTCTAGGACAGCTTTACCAAAAGTATTTTTTAAATTTTATCAAAAATTACCGACATTTGCTAAACTGGCGCCATTTGCAGAGGTTAATGTAAATTTTAGAACAACCTCACACATAAACTTGATGATTTGAGTAAAAAAAATAAGCATGTTCTAATAATCATTTTTTCCTATCCACGTTCGGGAAAAAACCCTTTTTATAAAGCCGTTGCTTTATTACTGCTAGCCTTATTTCATAATTTACACTGTTGTATTTGTGTTCATTCTTATGTTAAACTTAACTAAACAGGAGGGTTCAACCTGAACCTTGCCAAAAATTGGAAGAATTTGCTATAATAGTAGAATAAGTGGTTTAATCAAAAACCACTTTTAACGCAACGGGCTCCGTAGTAGCGTGATCGGTGGCAATTTCTAATGTGGAAAAACTTTCCGAGTAAATGCCATCGAAAGCCCTGTCGGAAGTGTTTAAAAGTTGCGGCCTTATCGGAGATTAAACTGCTGTTCGGCCTTCTTATCTCGGATTAATAATGTATGGAAAACTGCCCCTAAATGCTGGCAAATTGTTCTTGGAACAGTTAGCCAGCCCCTTTATTGCTGGAACAGTTTGCGTTGCGTTACCCGACACCGACGCGACGGACGAGGAAATTGTTATTTATTCCAGGCTTAATCGCGTGAAGACTAGTATATGGAAAATTATATACATTCATTAATTGCACAACAAGTTTTGACTGAAGTTTTCAAACTACTATAGAATTAAAGTAGAATAGCAACCTGTAAAAAACAAAGTGATCGAAAGTATTTGAAATACTAAGTCATGTTCTAAATAACAGTCGGTTCGCAGATGACAATCTGGAGCATCTACTCTACATACACCTTTGAATAGACCAACCAACGCATGCAAAACTTATGCCTTAAAAATGAACTTTAAGAAAATCAAATTGATGATAATATAGTAAGAGAGCAGACGTCCAAGTCAGATAATACAGTTATAGAAGGAGTTAATAATCATAAATGTATGGGTAATTATTTGAACGAAACCTTGGTTCAACCACCAGAAATAAAAGCTCGAATAGAAATAGCAAGAGCAGTGTTTGTAAAGATCAAAAAATGACACTGCAGCAGAGACATCAAGAATGACTCTGCAAAGACATCAACAATGACTCTGCAGCGGAGACATCAACAATGACTCTGCAGCAGAGACATCAACAATGACTCTACAGCAGAGAAATAAAATTCCGATAAGAATATATATATATATATATATATATATATACTCTATAGTTTCGAGTCTTGGACGCTTAAAAAGAAGGAACTGGAAAAACTTACAGCATTTAAAAAATGGTACGTGTTATTGGCGTACGCCAAAAATTTTATGGAAGGACATCAGTGTGTCAAATGTGGAACTGTGGGGCAGAATTTCGAAAGTAGTGGTAAACACTCTTGAAAAGAGAAAATTAGAGCCTTTTGGACATGTAATGAGAGGGCCAAAATATGTGCTACGATACAGAGTATAACTGAGGGGCATCAAGAGCAAAAGAAGTCAAGGGAGAAGAAGAACATTCTGGCTAAAGAATTTGAGATAATGGTTTGGAATGATATTAAATTGGTTATTTAGAGCAGTAGTTAACAAAGTAGTTAAAAAAGTTAAAAACCCGAAGAAGAAGAAGTAGTCAATAAGTATTAATGTATTTGCTCTCTCTCGCCCTTTCTATCTTGGATGCTGCTTCTAAATATTCTGTCAAATCATACATCATACAACAACATCCAAACCACTCTTTAAATTATTTTTAGCAATGGTATTCTACTTCTTGTGACATTTTAGACTTCTTAGATTTAGCCTTTTTATTTTATAATTTTAGGTTACAATGGTACATCATTATGTACTTCTTTTTATTTTTTAAGTGTATTCGCTATTAACCTTTATTATCTTGAGTCTTGCCGACCAACCTTTAAAGAAAAATAAATCCTTACCGTTTGTTGAATTTACCTGTGCAAATTGTTTTTCTATATTCACAAAAACAAAGATACTTATTTAAAAAATCAAAACCTTCATTCAAATAACACCAGGAATGACCAACTCTTTTACTTACCTAAACCAGAACATGAGTACTCACTATAAAAAATCTCCAATTTATACCGGAGTCTTTGCAATATGTTGCCAGAGTGTTTTAAAAAACTTCCACAAAACAACTTTAAAACTCAAATTAAACTGTTTTTGACCAAATAATTTTTTTATAATCTGCAAGTGTATCAAACATTTGTAAACACAAATTGAAATATTTAACGATATTCTGTATTGTTTTGCTTTTCTGAATATACATTTCTTAAACTGGGTCAGTACTTGGACAAGTTATACTACTATACTACCACAAATAAGTGCCAAAAAGTGAACTTTCCTGATGATCGTAGGAAAATAACATTCCGCGTTTGTTGGGCGCATTATTTTAGTAGGTCAATTTTCCTATTTTAAAATATTAAAACTGATATGAAAAGAAATTCAATATTTTATCAAATGTAAATGTATTGAATATATTAATTTTGTCTAAGGGTGGCTAAAATGTGGCGCGCTTGCGGTAAGGTGTTACTTACCACATTAAAATTAGCACCACAAAGTGTACTTTCACGCCCGCAAAAATGCAGACATTTTATAATGAGCGCGCAGACCTTTAAGTTATCATAGCTATCTTATCTGTCGTAAAATCTAAATCCATGGCAAATTTGTGTCATTAGCAAGATGTTTTTTGATAATAAAAATATGATACGTGAAAAGTTATACACTACTATATACAGTGTGTCCACGGATTGAGTTACGGTAAGGTAAAAATGACAAAAAAAATTCACCTTTTAATTTTCTGGGAATCGCTCCTGCTTGGTCCAAAACTAACATGTTAAAAATACTCTGCCAATATATGGGCCCCTAAGCTCATACTAGGTACTATAGTTATAGTGTACGTGTGAGCTAATATAACTAAAAACTAAAATATATTTTATTCAACTCAAGACTAAATTACCTTTTGTTTGATACCACACAAGCCATGTTTTGACTTAAACTTAAATTTTTGAAATCTACCCCCACCCTTAAAAAAAACAAAAACTAAAATGTATTGTGTTAAAGTCCGGACTCAATTACCTTTCGTTTGATATCACACACGCCATATTTTCACTTAAACTCTAATTTTTAAAATATACCCCCACCCTTTTTTTTAAAATAAATTAAAATGTATTTTGTTTAACTGCAGACTCAATTACCTTTCGTTTAATATCACACAAGCCATATTTTCACATAAACTCTAATTTTTGAAATCTACCCCCACCCTTTTATTTGGTTTGTGTTTGGTGGATTTTGATCATTTTTAAATGGGACTATCTCGACCCAAGACCCAGCCTAGTTACCAAATTTCATTAAAATCGGCCAAGCGGTTTTTGAGTTATGCGCGTTGGTCGTTACAGACAGACATACAGACACACAGACAGACAGACAGACAAACAGACAGACATACAGACAGACAGACAGACAGAGCAACAAAAAAGTTTCACAATCATCTGAAACGCAAAGATATATAAAACATTTTGAAATCGGAGCAACTTTTTTTTTCTCGAAAAAATTAGGATCACCATAGCTCACACTACTATAGTATAGTATATGTGTGAGCTAAAAAAGTGATTTGATAAAAAGTGTTTAGAGTAAAGTACCTTTGTTTTAAAAGATATCAGAAAAGGTTATAAAGAAAAGTTGTTTACAATTAAAAGCTACAACTCATTTTCAATTTTCAGAAACAAAGCTTAAAATCGTCCATATAAAATTTTCATAATCGACTTATAAAATCAGAATTGGCTAATTTTTCTGAAAATTGAGAATCTACCGTAACTTTTGAATCTAAACAACTCTTCTTAATAACATTTTCTGATATCGTTTAAAACAAAGGTATTTTACTCATAACACTTTTTATCAAATCAGCCTACTAAACCCCCATGTAGATCAATTCATTTAATTCATTTTTTTTAACATCTTAGTTTCAGACAAAGCAGGAGCAATTACCAGAAAATCAGAATCTAAATCAAACATTTTTGTCATTTTTACCTTACATCATCAAATCAGGCTACTAAACCACCTTGTATATTAAATGATTTGGCTCATTTTTTTAACATCTTAGTTTGAGACCAAAAAAGAAAGATTCCCAGAAAGTCAGAATCTAAATCGATTTTTTTCATTTATACTTTACCAGCACCCAATCGGTGGACACACTATAGGTAGGACGAAAAAGACGGAAGTAAACCATTATTTTTTAAAGCCACCTTCTAATTATTAATAATGCTAACACCGTTTGTGAGAACCCCGAAAGAATACCCTATTATTGGCAAAAATAATAGACCGCTTTTCTTTGGATCATTAGCTAAACACTACTTATTAATTTTGGTTACCTGATGGTTTTGAAGCTTTGTAGGTTTTGGTTGAATGAGTGAGCAGTTTTATTTAATAAGAATTTCGCTGCTCATTTTAGTTTTTATCGGCATCAGATTTTCGGATGGCCTTTTTTGGTTTGAACGTTACATCATAAAATTAAAATTCATAACCTGAAATTTTGTGATTGAAGAAGATACTAATAACCAAGAAGTTGCCTTTACCTAAAGTACAAAAAAATAAAACATTTGGATACGTATAACTAAATCTAACCAGGGCCGTACCTAGGGGGGATAAAAGGGGATCAATCCTCCCGTAATTTTTATGCCGGGTCCACATCAAACCAACAAAACACAAACATCAACAAAACAGCAATACAACAAAACTGCAAGTTTTAGAAAATACGAACAAATTGTCAACTGCTGTCCACATATAGGAAAACAATTAGTGAACTTTGAAACAAAATTTATGCCAGCTCCGGATTTTTGCAATAACTAATAATTTCTGTGTTCTGTTTGGAAATGACTATTGATGTTTTTTATTCTTCTGTCCACTTCCTATGAAGAAGAATTACACAATATTCCTATTTCCTTTAAGGCGTCTGCCTTTTTATAACGATTTTTATAATCAGGGTGTCTGGCGTCCTATAAGAATCTAGCTTCTCGATAAAGCTCAATCAATACTTCATTTAATTATTTCTCCGGACATGGTAATTTTGCACACAGAAACTACACAAACTGAACCACGATGTTTGTTTCTGTTTTATTCGCATACACACTAGACCAACAAAGTTGCCCAAAATGAAAATAAAACATCAACACTTTGATCTTTACCGACAGGCGACGGAAGAATTAAAAGTTGCTGAAAACGCCAACAAAACAAAAAAGTTGCCGAATTGTTCTAATTTTGTTTCAAAAATGTTTGAAAACATTCAGTTGCTGTTTTGTTGGTTTGGTGTGGACCCGCTATTAGGACTCAAATATAATAAAATATTTAGTAGTCATAAGAAGTAGAGATATGGCAGAATTAAGTGTGATTTTTTTAGATTTTCGCTTATAAGAGCTGGAAACATGCTAAAAACACCAAAATCCTAAGCGTATGTTATTGATAAATCCAAGCAAAGTGAGTGGAAAAATATTTTTGTCCTCTAAATTTCACTTACCACATTTTTCTTTCAATTTCTAAAAAAACCCGTTTTGCTGGATAACACTATTAATATTATTCATAAACGGTTGTGTCTTAAATACTATTATTTGACTTAACTGCGAAAATATTCCAAGATTTAAGCAGCTGTTGAAAAATAGTTTAATTTGTTGTCGTGCTTTTGAACTTGATTTTTGCTCAGACAATGATAATTTTTGCTTGACAAATATGAATTTGACTGAAAATGTATGCTGGGTTGACTTATTTTTTAGCCATCCATAGAATCCATCAAAATTCTGGATGGCGTCATCTGTCTGGGGCACGATTACTTAAAAATCAATAAATACATTTATTGACAATTATTATAAAAATAATTTTAAAGGAATTTATAGTTTTTTAATAAAATATTTTCATCCTTTACAGTCAAATTTCTTTATGTTCAGTTTAGCACTGTGCCTAAGAATCATTTACAGCCGTAATAGCCAAGTTTAGAAAAATATTTCCAAACTAGGAAGAACCTTTCATTTTGAAATTTGTATTGGAGAACTTGGTTTTACTTTTATCTCAATTCTTTTTACGGAATGCCATTTTCTCGTACTTGACTTTTTTTTACATAAAATGTTTTTGTTATGATTTCACTTCTTTTTTAAAGGAATTGGATAATACTTAATTTTTAAAGTAATCAAATATGCGGAATATTGTTCAAAACTTTTGCAATGCCTTACTTTAATTTTTGAGGTTTTTAATTTTTTTCTATGGTTTTATCGCAGTTCCTATCAGTCTTCCAATGCTCAGCTCTCTAGCGTTTCTGGAAGTGGGTAATGTTACTTTTACATAACTTTACATTTATAGGGGAGGAGAGTAAGCAATGTTCAGCTCTCTAGCGTTTCTGGAAGTGGGCAATGTTAGTTTTATATAAATTTACATTTATAGGAGAGGGAAGTAAATTAAAATGTTGGTGTTTTTAAATTTTTTCATATAGTTTTATCATATTGTCTTTCGGTCTTAAAAAGTTCAGCTCTCTAGCGTTTCTGGAAGTGGGCAGTGTTACTTTTACATAACTTTACATTTATAGGGGAAGGAAGTAAATTAGAATTTTGTGGGGTTTTATTTTTTTTCTATAACTTTATCACAGTTACTATCGGTCTTCCAAAGCTCAGCTCTCTAGCATGTCTGGAAGTGGGCAATGTTACTTTTACTTAACTTTACATTTATAGGGGAGGGAAGTAAATTAGAATTTTGGGGTGTTTTAATTGTTTCCTATAGTTTTATCATATATCCTATTAGTCTGCCAAAGCTCAACTCTCTAGCGTGTCTGGAAGTGGGCAATGCCACTTTGACATAACTTTAAATGTATAGGGGTGGGGAGTAAATGAAAATTTTGGGGTTTTTTTATTTTTTCCTATAGTTTTATCTTAGTTCCTATCAGTCTGCCAAAGCTCAACTCTCTTGCATTTCTGGAAGTGGGCGATGCTACTTTTACATAACTATAAATGTATAGGGGCGGGGAGTAAATTAAAATTTTGGGGTTCTTTTATTTTCTCCAGGGGTTTGGTCATAATTTCTATCAGTCTGCCAAATTTCAGCCTTGTAGCATGTCTGGAAGTACAGTAGAATATTGATGATCTATACATGAGTGAGTGAGTGAGTCAGTGAGTGGCAATTTCGACGTTTTTTGAAATTTCGTAACTACTTTACTACTTTATGGAAGTTCATGAAACTTGGCGTAGTTGTTAACTCCATGGAGATCTACGACTGTGCAAAGTTTGAGATTCGTAGCTCATTCCGAAGTAGAATTTTAGGTAGGTCAAATATCGGCTGAAATGTTTCAAGAAAAGATGGTTAGGCGCGCGAACTTGGCGAGGCACTGCCGTGCCCTCAGATAACTTTTAAATCATAAAATATACTGAAATACGGCGTGGATAAAATTTCTTGCAACCATTTTTGTAACAACTAAAAATACTGACCAAACTTTGGTTTTTCAGATATTGAAAAGAAATGCCAAATTTAATTTTAAAGCAATATTTTTAAGCCAACATGGACTATTTCTTCAATTTCATTATCTTTAATTTGCCGAAGGCATTAGATCCGTTATACTCCGTTTATATATTTTAATCCAGGATATTTTAATCCAGGATATAACATAAAACGCAGATTTTCCAAAATTTTAATTTAAACTCCATATCCCCCCCTCCGAAATTTTTTCCTGGATACGGTCCTGAATTAGATTATATTAATGCAAATTGAAAAAATCGGATCTGGAATTACAAAACATGAGTTGTGCATGCACGAAGGGGAATAAAACAAAACTGAACTTAGTCAAACAATTAATCAGCCAGTGCCTACTTCATTATGGTGTATGCATATAATAGTTACCTATATATAAAAAAATACTATGAAAAGATATTTAAAAAAAGTAAAGAATAATAAAATTAGATTGATAAAAAGCATGGACAATAAACATGTCAATTGAATATAAATTTTGGAAAGCAACATCATCAACCAAGTTGAAGAAAATTTCACAACGCTCGGATATTGGAAAGCCAAGGGGAAGAATAGGTCCAAGACATACATAAAATAAAGCATGTTTTAAACCTAAATCCATCTGTCAAAGCTGGGTCAGCACGACTGCAATGGAATTCATGCTTATTCTCCGTATTTTAGCTCAAAACGTTAAACTATAGCATGTAAAGCTGAGTTAGGCGTCTCAGGTTGCATTATGGTAATGCATCATTTTGGCCAATTTCACCCTTTGTAATGATGTAAAATGGAAAATAAACGTTATAAATAATAGAG
Organism: Aspidapion aeneum; assembly: GCA_963576565.1. Lineage (NCBI taxonomy): Eukaryota > Metazoa > Arthropoda > Insecta > Coleoptera > Brentidae > Aspidapion > Aspidapion aeneum. The sequence goes on from OY755040.1 coordinate 110,274,012, forward strand.
TAGGTACCGTATTTCATATGACGCTTGCTTAGAAGGCGTACACCAGCATCAGAAATTCTGGTAAATCTGGCAGCTTATGCAATTAAGCTAAAAACACTTTTTATGGCTGGCTTAGACAACTATTTCCCTGATCTAGGATGCTGAGTGGCATATTAAAAGAAATGGATTTAAAAGAACAATAGAAAATTATTCTTAAAGTTTTTCGATGGGATACCTACATTGTTTCGGTGCAAAATAATTTATTGTTTAAATCATCGGTGCAGTTTTAGGAAGCGTGTCCTTTAAAACAGTCTTTAAGGGTATTATTCACCAAACTTTAAAATCTTAAGTAACTTTTAATTATCATTTTAAAATTTTTAATCTTTTTTCACTAGATACAAAACAAAAATGGGAAGTGTAGAAATGGATGCAATAAGAAGATCTATGAGAATATCTAGAACAGATCATATAAGAAATGAGATCATAAAAGAAAGAATAGGAATTGAGAGAAGCATAATGGATCATAAAAGACAACTGATATGGTACGGCCATTTACAACCGATGAACGATGAAAGATTACCAAAGCAGGTCCTAGAATGGCATCCAATAGGGCGCAGAAAAAGATGGCGTCCTGATCCTAAACTGGAATGGTAACAGTCAATCCAAAGATCAATTTGTCAAAAAAATCTGACAGAAGATGATTGTCACTATTGTCAGGATCAAAGGAGGTGAAGAATAGGTGTCGGACAACGTAGAAAAATCATTATAAACCGACATAGTAGTAGTAGTAGAAAAAGTTTGCAATTTTTAAATAACGTTTGCTATATCTCAGGACATCAAAAAATATTAAAGACAGCTTCAAGTAGAATTTAAATATAAATGGGGCTGTGATTTAGAGAAGCTCTTAAGTACATTTTTATACTAATTATTGTTAAATTTTTTAGTTGCTTTACAGCACTGTGACGTTAAAACTCTCCTGCTAAATTTGGAAGAGCCCACTATATTTTCCCACGATATTATTGCCCTGCACCCATTACTATCCCTGTATGAATTTTTCAATTTATTTCTGCTTATACCACTTAATGCACTATAATACCACGCTCAATTTCCAACATGCATGCAAGATTCTCATAATAGCTTGATTAAAGCTCAGTTAAACTTGTAAATATTCATAGATCGCTTTATGCCTATTTCAATTTTTCCAAAGAAACAGTTAGGTTACTTTGCGAAGTTTTCACATCTACATATTTCGTGAGGTTATTCTTGTTTCTGGCAATTCAATTCTAGTCTCCTATTGCTTGGGGATTTGAGTTTTTTTTAATCAAATGAAAAGAAAGATAAGTGTACACTCAATTGAACAATTTGAAATCGTTTTTAAACCATATCCATATCGTGAGGTTGATGTTAAACCTGCTAAATTGGAGTTTAATCTTTGATTTCCTTATAATTCTACCAAGAAAGATAACTCAACAAACAATCTTGGAATTGGAAACCACTTATCAGATCAGGTAAGTGTTGATCGTGCAAATCCGTGCTTTATCGTTGGACGAGTCATTTTAAGTAGTTTTTTGCATGTTTCAGTTACCGCTGTGGAATATGCAAAGTGCAAATAACTGTGCTCTGTTTGGCAAAATGTGCATTTTCCTGATCAGAATATAGGCTGCAATTAGAACAATGAAAACGTAGAAAATTAACAGAAATTTTTTACAAGAAATATTTCATAAATAAAATTTAATTTTGCATTTATAAAATATCTCACAGAATTTCAAACTTTATCAAATAACATAAAAACGATAACTAGATATTAATAGGATTGCTGTTTGGCCTAAAACTTTATTTGGGAGTGTGTATTTTACCACTACTATTCGGTTTAAAACGTTTTTCTACATTGTCCGACGCCTATTCTCCACCTCTTTCGATCCTGACAATCATCTTCTGTCAGGTTTTTTTGACTCATTGATCTTTGGATTGATTGTTGCCATTCTAGTTTAGGACGCCCTCTTTTTCTGCGTCTTATTGATTGGCATTTGGTAATCTTTTGTCGTTCATCCGTTGTACATGGCAGTACCATATCAGTTATCTTTAAGTGATGTCATCCGTTATGCTTCCCTCGAATCCTATCCTTTCTTTAATGATCTCATTTCTTATGTGACACTTTCCATTTTTGTCTTGTATGTTACTCGACAAGTTTCTCTTCCACACAGCGTGCTTTTTTTTACCATGGTTTCATATATGTTAAATTTTACATTCTTTTTATATCTCTGCTCCATAAAATACTGTTAAGATATCCAATAACCTTTTTTGCTTTTACTATTTTTTTTCCTGTTCCTTACAGTCTCTTCCTGTCTTATCAAATGTGACACCCAAGTATACATATTTATTGCATGGAGATATTGTTTCTCCATTGTCTAGTTCTAACTCACTTGATTCGTTTCCAATACATAAGTACTGTGTGTATTTCACGTTCACTGTTAATTTTCACTTTTGGTATTTTTCTGTTACCTACCGAACCGTCAGCAAACTGTAGTGTGTATATGGTAAATCGGTCGTTAAGGTGTATTCCCATGCCGTGTACTTTACGTTTCCAGTTTTTTAGAGCTACTGCGATATACTTGGAGAGATACAACATTTCTGTCTTAAGCCTTTCATTACCAGGAATTCTTTTGAAAGTCAATTTCTAATTTTAATTTTAGATTTTGACCCTTTGTATAGTTCATTTATCGCCTTAATATATGTATGATTGATATTAGTTTACTCTAACTACTGGAACGGTATCATATGTTTTTGTAGGTCCACAAGGTAACATGACACTCTATATTTCTGGCACTCCTTTTCTCAGTTACTTGTTTAAGACAAAAACATTATCATTACAAGATCTGCCTGCAGGAAACCCACTTTGTTCTTCTTCTTCTTGTACTTAGAGTACTGATTACTGAACTTCCTTTTTAATTGTTGCAATCCAGCTTGTTTCCTGTTCTATATATTGAGGATATCAAGGCAATTTTCCAATTATCAGGTACTGGATGTCCGTTTATGCATTGATTGAGAATATATGTGAGATTTTCTAGTAGTTTCTCTGATCCATATTTGAGCATTTCAGCGTATATTCCCCCAGGTCCGCTAGCTTTTCCGGATTTAAGCTTTTTAGTCCTATTCTTTTCATTTCTTTTGTGTGTATTTTATTGGGGAATAAATTAATCAATCACTAGATATATAAGAGGGCTTCTTTGTTACTGGTAATGTCAGTAACGACTTAACCGAATTCAATAAAATTTAGCATGCATGTTCTATGAGCTGTTCTGTCTAGTTAAGGCAATTTTTTATACGCTACGACGCGTGCAAGTCGGACTAACCGGCGAAAGAGGTCATTTTTAGGCTAGTTTCAAATAAATTCAATAATATTTTGAGAAAATCATTTAGTTAAATTTTTGTGGTTTCTCCTCTATTTATTAAACTAAAAAATTTCTGATGCACATTTGCAAGCCAGTCCGCTAAAGAGGAAAACCATTTTAACTTTCTTGAATTAGTGTTTGGATTAAAATTTATTGCATATTCGACTAGTAGTTTCAATTTTTGTTTGTAGCTTTTGGTTTTAATTATGTTTTTTTTTTATGGAAGAATCTGTATCTTGATTTGTTTGTATTATTTAGTATAAGGTGTGTATTTTTCTTAGAATTTTACCTTTTTCGTTTTCTAGTTGGGTGTATCGAATTTAGTTTTGTAATTGTAAAACATTTATAAGCACGTTTATATCACTAAAAGAAGCAAAGTAAAATAATTTAATTGTAATATTTATTTATTATAATTTATTAATTTTTAAAACTTCTAGACTCCTTATAATTTATTAAGAATATAAACTTTTACGTTGCTCAAAATGTATAATCTAAAGACTACTTCTCCTTTGCTCTTGCATGTTGGTTCGAAAAAATTAGCCACGGTATATTTCATGGTAAAGCGGTTCTGATCTCGGACTGGCTCCTTTTATGACTTTGTGGTTTGCTACCTCAAACAAACGCTCATCGAGCGTGGAACGTTTGTAATTTAATGTTGATTTAACATCTTTCATACTCGAGTGCTTTGTGTGTTTTTCTCAAATTGAATACCTTCGGAAATTGATCACGTATTTAATGCTTCATCTTTTTGTGATTTAAAAAAGATACCTTTGTTTGATTCTCCTTCGATGACAATGGCCTGTTCGAAGTTTGTTTGTTTATCCTGGGGCCTGTGGTTTACAGAAATATTTATTATTTCCTTTAAAACCGACTTAATGATATTCAAAACAATATGTAACTGTAGTGGCTAAGTTAAACGGCTAATCATCCTTGAGTACACTATTGAAGGAGTCCTATTTTACTGTTTTGGATTTATTTCTGAAATTTCTAGGCTATATTAAATTTTGTTTATCCATTAAGTAAGTGAATACATTTCTTAGGTTCGGATATAGAGGATGTGTTAAATATCTTTTTGTGATTTGAAAAATATGCCTTTGATTAATTCTCTTTTGATGACAATTGCCTGCTAGCAGGTTGTTTTTTTGTTCTGCGGCCTGTGGTTTACAGGAATACTTAAATATATTCCTTTAAAACCACTCAATGGTATATAAATAAATATGTTATCGTAGTGGCTAGGCTAAACGGCTAATCATTTCGGAGTTTACTATTAGAGGAAGTTAATTTTACTGTTTTAGATTTAGATCTGAAATTTCTAGGCTAGATTCAATTTTTTCACCCATAAAGTTAATACATTTCTCCGGTTGGGATTTAGATGATACGTCAAACGCTTTATGTTTTTGTGACTTAAAAAAGTTTATTTGTTTATCCTGGAGCCTGTTATTTACAGAAATATTTATATTTTCATTTAAAACCGACGCAATGGTATTTAAAACAATATGTAACTCATGGGCGCACCCACGAAAAATACCTTAAAATGTGACATCAGGAGGCTTCGGCCCCCCCCCCAACCCCACGCGGCGGCGTAGTTGCGAAAAGAATGACCTTTTTTTTTTTTGCTTTTTTTTTTTTTTTTTGGTCGCAAGTTTTTTGAGGGCGGCATTTGTAACTGTTGGCCTCCCCCACACATGATGACTTTTTTTATTTTTTTTTGGTCGTAGGATTTTTGAGAGGCGCCCTTTTTAGCTGTCGGCCCCCCCCCCCCCAAGACACATTCCTGGGTGCGCCACTGTGTAACTGTAGTGGCGAGGTTAAACGGCTAATCATCCCTGCGTACACTATTAAAGGAATCCTATTTTACTATTCTGGATTTAGTTCTGAAATTTCTAGGCTAAAGGTCAATTTTTGTTACCCACTAAGTAAGTGAATATATTTCTCAGGTTCGGATATAGAGGGTGTATCAGATACTTCATCATTTTTGTGATTTAAAAAACAGGCCTTTGTTTAATTCTCGTTTGATGACAATGACCTGTAGTTTGTTTGTTTATCCTGCGGCATGTAGTTTACAGGAATATTTAAATAATTTCCTTTAAAAGCACTCAATCATGTTCAAAACAATATGTAACTGTAGTGGCTGGGTTAAACGGCTAATTAACCCTAAGTACACTATTGGAGGAATGCTATTTCACTGTTTTAGATTTAGTTTTGAAATTTCTAGGCTAGATCAAAATTTTTCACTCATGAAGTAAATAAATATATTTCTCAGGTTGGGATATAAATGCTGCGTCAAATGCTTCATCTTTTTTGTAATTTAAAAAAGATGCCCGCGTTTAATTCTTCTTTGATGACAATGGCCTGCTCGGAGTTTGTTTGTTTATCCTGGAGCCTGTTCTTTATAGGAATATTTATATTTTCCTTCAGAATCGACTCAATGTTATTTAAAACATTATCTATAACTGTATTGGCGAGGTTGAACGGCTATTGACTCCTGAGTACATTATTGAAGGAATCTAGTTTTATTAATCTGGATTTAGTTCTGAAGTCTCTAGGCTAGGTAAATTTTTTAAAATTATTATGTAAGTGAATAGATTTACTGAGGTTCGGATCTAGAGAGTGTGTCACAGAAGTTGGACGTTTTTAAACAGATCGTACGAGCAATACTGCAGTTATGGACAAAATGGAGTGAAAGAAGCGACAAGGAGAAGCACCCGCACAATAAAAAAACAATTATGCTTCAATTACTACTAAAAATCCCTAGTCTTTCCGCTATTGTGTAATACCTTCACGATAAAGGCAGAGTTGTTAAAAGAATTAATATCTAGTGGTTCGTGGTTATATAAATTCAGAAGTTTCCGAAAGTAATTATTGACCTTTTAGAGTTTTTGATTTTATAATTGCCCAAAAACGTCTATCGTGTCGGTAAACTAAAAAAAACACAAAGGACCGAATATCATTAACGATTCAAATTTGGTGGTTTTCCAAATTGTTTAATTTGACGTTTTACCGAGCGCCATTGATGAAAGGGTTTAAACTTCTATAATATTTAATAATAAATGCCTATTTTGTTGGTTATTGATTCTAACGGTATATAATTACATAATTTTTCTTTTCCGGTTTCTGGTTTACCAAATAGCTCATTCAATTTTTTAAAATACCATTCATTAATAACAATTCATTGTGAAATGCGCCAAAACTGTAAACCCCATTTATCTTGAGTCGTATTAAAAATTTAACTGAGCCTTATGAAGAATTACTTTTGGAAGCTGTTCCTTTAATTTTTAGTATGTTGTAGATTTAAATGCCCCTATGAAAAGCAGTGGCGGCTGGTGACGTTATAAATTGGGGGGCAGAAATTTATATTGCATGGAAAAGGAGAAAAAAAAACTTACCTAAACAATTTTATTTTAGCATTTTACAAACAAGCAGATACTTGGTGTAGTTTTTAGTTTATTTGTTTATAGAGAAGTCTATTCGCCCTTCCTTTACATGCGCAAAGTGTTCGGAATAGCACCAGTTTCAGACTCATCATGGCCCCGTAGAGCAACCTCAAAAATCCCACAGAATTTTAAACAGTCTATTATCCTACTAAGTATATGTCTGTTGTTTGCCACATTTTCATTATGTTCGGTAATGCATAGAAAATTCTATGTGGGTATTTATATAAGTAGCACTTATGTGTATTTAACCTTTCACTAAAGTGCTTGCGGTCTATGTGGCCCTAAAGATTTTATTTCTAATCGAAATTCATATGTCAACGTATTTAAATTTGCACAGTTAATTATATAATCGAGGTATTTATTTTGAAAACAAACAATGGACACACGACCGGCAAGGCTTTTAACTCTTAACCTACCCTAAATCAAAACAAACTCATACGTCTTTACTAAGGATAGAACTGGCAAAACGTAGGAAAGGCAACGAACGTTTTCGCACGATGAATATGGCCAACGTCAACAAAAACAAATATTTCTTCCGGCCCCGCGCGAGAACATCTTGTCCCGCGCGGTGCTGCCAGCTTTTAATTATTTACGCTAAAAAAATTTACCCAATTAATCGCCTTTTGTTGACCACAGACTAAAAAAAACTAGACATGTCGTACGTGAAGTTTTAACTTTTTTTTAAATAAATCAAATAAAAATACTGTTTGTTGTCTAGTTTTGGGAGGGCACTGCCCCGTTACCCTCCCTGTAACAGCCGCCACTGATGAAAAGATATAATGAATCAATTAAAAAAATAAAGGGGCCCACAAATACTAAATCTTGCTGATCTTGACTAGAGACCCTTTATGTATGACATATTTTAAATATACAAACTCTTCAAAGCCAAATTTATTTAAGTCAAAATCAAAGGATGAAAATATCGGTCCTCTATACTCTAGCGATATTTAGAGAGGGACGCACCTTCTGTCCTTGTCAATTCATATGCGTCGGAAAATAAAAATAAACGATTTTTAACAAAACTCATACAGGGGGTGCGGACAAACGTGTTTGTTTATATGGTGCATGATGATTTATGCCACTCACCGCTGACAATTTAAATTATTTTAGTGAAACGCCAATGAATTTGGCAAAAAAATAACATAACCAAAAAATGTTAATTTCAGTGACTTTGATGGCTTTGTTGCGTCTCTCTTACTTTGACATTTATAAGCTTAAACGACTTTTACTCGAATTAGCTTTTTTGCGATACAAGTATTTCGTGACCAACAATAAAAATGTTACAAATTAGTATGAAATTAAGAGCAGCCATTTTGTTACCCTTGCAAGCAAGGCGCAAAACTAAAGCTTATGATCACAGATTAAACAGAGTTAACAGATGTAAAACTATCCACAGTGTTTCCAGGGATGGAATTTTTTTTTGTTTGATTTTTTATCTCTTCCCACTGCTGCTACTAGTTGAACATTTGCTTAGTTATTGTTCTTGTAAATTTTTCATAGTGTGGATAAATTTACACGCAAAATAGGGTGAAAATTCTGTTTTAATATTTTTTGTATTAATTTCCTTTCCTTTTAAAACGCATTGCCAAGAAATAAGAATCCAAAACATGCAAATCTCTCATTAGAACATACCTACTTATCGAAAGTTTTTTTTAACATGTTAAAATGCTACAAGCCAGTGGCGTATATAGAAAAAAGTTTCGGGGGGGCGAGACAGTTTGGAGGGGGGGGGCCAAGACCTCATGAGGTCGTATTTTATGCTATTTTATGTTTGTATTCATGAAATGTGTGGAAAATATCTAAAAAAATCTTAGCTTCGGGGGGGGGCCAGGCCCCCAGCCCCCTCCCCCCTTATATACGCCACTGCTACAAACTACAATAAAAAATAATTTGTGCTTTAAGCTGTACCTTTAAATAGTCAAAATATTTATTTACTTTATCATTCTGCATATTGTTATCTCTGAGGGCACGGCAGTGCCTCGCCAAGTTCGCGCGCCGTAACCATCTTTTCTTGAAACATTTCAGCCGATATTTGACCTACCTAAAACTCTACTTCGGAATGAGCTATGAATCTTAAACTTTGCACAGTCGTAGATCTCCATGGAGTTAACAACCCCTCCAAGTTTCATGGAATTCCATAAAGTAGTAAAGTAGTTACGAAATTTCAAAAAACGTCGAAATTGCCACTCACTCACTCACTCATGTATAGATCATCAATATTCTACTGTACTTTCAGACATGCTACAAAGCTGAAATTTGGCAGACTGATAGAAATTATGACCAAACCCCTGGCAAAAATAAAAAAACCCGAAAATTTTAATTTACTCCCCTCCCCTATACATTTAAAGTTATGTAAAATTAGCATCGCCCACTTCCAGAAATGCTAGAGAGTTGAGCTTTGGCAGACTGATAGAAATGAGACTGAACTATGATAAAACTATAGGAAAAATTTAAAAAACCCCAAAATTTTAATTTACTCCCCTCCCCTATACATTTAAAGTTATGTAAAAGGAGCATTGTCCACTTCCAGAAATGCTAGAGAGTTGGGCTTTGGCAGACTAATAGGAACTATGATAAAACTATAGGAAAAATTTAAAACACCCCAAAATTCTAATTTACTTCCCTCCCCTATAAATGTAAAGTTAAGTAAAAGTAACATTGCCTACTTCCAGACATCCTAGAGAGCTGAACTTTTTAAGACTGAAAGACAATATGATAAAACTATATGAAAAAAATTAAAAACACCAACATTTGAATTTACTTCCCTCTCCTATAAATGTAAATTTATATAAAACTAACATTGCCCACTTCCAGAAACGCTCGAGAGCTGAGCATTGGAATGCTGATAGAAATTATGATAAAACCATGGGAAAAAATTTAAAAAGTCCAACATTTTCATTTACTCTCCTCCCCTATAAATGTAAAATTATGTAAAAGTAACATTACCCACTTTCAGAAGCGCTAGAGAGCTGAGCTTTGGAAGGCTGATAGAAACTACGATAAAACCATGGAAAAAAATTAAAAAACCTCAAAAATATAAGTAAAAGTAAAAAGAATTGAGATAAAAGTAAAGCCAAGTTCTCGAATACAAATTTCAAAATGAAAGGTTCTTACTAGTTTGGAAATATTTTTCTAAACTTGGCTATTACGGCTGTAAATGACTCTTAGGCACAGTGCTAAATTGAACATAAAGAAGTTTGGCTGTAATAGCAAAGTTAAAAAAAACATTTCCAAACTAGTAAGAACCTTTCATTTTGAAATTTGTATTGGAGAACTTGGCTTTACTTTTATCTCAATTCTTTTTACGGAATGCCATTTTCGCGTACTTGGCTTTTTTTTACATGAAATATTTTTGTTATGATGTAAAGTTCTGTAAAAGTAACATTGCGCACTTCCAGAGGCGCTAGAGAGCTCAGCTTGGGCAGACTTATAGGAAATATGATAAAACTATAGGAAAAAATTTAAAAACCCCAAAATTGCTTCCCTCCCCTATAAATGTAAAATTATGTAAAAGTAACATTCTCCACTTCCAGAAACGCTAGAGAGCTGACCTTTGGAAGACTGGCTACTACGGCTGCAACTGACTCTTAAGCACAGTGCTAAATTGAACATAAATAAGTTTGACTGGAATAGCAAAGTTTAAAAAAAACATTTCCAAACTAGTAAGAACCTTTCACTTTGAAATTTTTATTGTAGAACTTGGCTTTACTTTTATCTCAATTCTTTTTACGGAATACCACTTTCGCGTACTTGGTTTTTCTTTACATGAAATATCTTTTTTATGATTCCTATATCTGGTAGGTATTGCATGTTGGATGCTTCCTATATGATTTTTTATTTGTAAAACCTTCTTTGGTTTATAAGTTATAAATTTGATAACTTTTTTAAGGGTTGCATGGGAGGTTTATAATATTCTGTCAAAACTCAAAGACTCAAGTTGATTTTACACACTAAAATAGTGCGGAGAATGCGCTTTTCGCACGCTAGTAGAAGTAAGCTATTATTACAACTTCTTTCATCATTGGAGTTGTTGCGAAGGAAAAGAAATATATAAATTAAAAAATCTACCCCACATTAAAACGGCACAAACCTCAAGTGGCGAAAACACGATCTATTTACCTCTTGTGAGTAATTGCTTTTTTTCTTTACCAGTGTCCCCCATTATAACCGCAATACAACCTATAAAAATTCTCATAATAAATCAAAGTTAGTTGACAAATATATCTATTCCGAAAAACTACCACTACTATTAGCATTTAAGAGCAATACAGACGACACAGAGGATTAAGTGGAGTGTGCTTAATGGGTTGGCGTTACCCTTTTTTAAATTGGTTTATTATGTGATGTCGTTGTAAAATCAGTTGTCCAGTGACGGATTCATGATTTTCTGAGGAAAGGGACCAAGAAAATAGAAACACCAGAAATATTTGTCCTCGCGATTTTCAATAAGTCTGACCTTTTAAATTTGAAATTACAGGCAAATTATTTTTGTCGCTCGTAAAATAAAAGTGATTTGTGTAAAAAAAAATACGATAGAGCATTCCCCTTCTATTTGAAATAAATCTTAAGAAAAAACGTCCTCACTCCACAAATTTCTGATAGATTCAGAAATAAAATAATCGTGGCAATATGATAAGTGTTTGTGTGTTATCCAAAATTTTGGTTTTAGAAACTTCCATGTAAGTCAAAAAATTTTGCTTGTTGTTTAAACCTTTAAACTTGTTTTTGTATTTCAAAGAAACTTTATAATAATTTTTTTTTGCTGTATTTTTTCAACATAAATTGTTATTATTATTAATATTTTTTTTAACCTTAAAAACAAAACTACAAAAATTTATTTTAATTCTTTTAAACTTTTCTTTCCTTATATTATTTTATTGGTTTGTTAAAATTGATTAAAATGTAATTTTATGTTATTTTTTATAATTTTTTTGTGTTTTATACGTTTAGAACCCTTGAAAATGGCCAGTAAGGCCGAAACGCATCGGGTTGATGGTTTTTAGAAATAAATTAAGCATAATTTAATTCAAACTACGCTTTCTATTTTACTAATTTTTCCTTAAGATTCATTTCAAATTGAAAAATGCTCCACGTAGGAGAGTTGGAATTACAATTCCCCTTTTGAACATTTTTTTAAAATTAATTTAGTGTTAAAAAAAAACAGATAGATATAAGTACCGTAAGTCAAATGATCCTTAAAAATCCAAAATAAGAAAGGGAGCAACGCGTTGTTTAATTTTAAAAATCGGATTAGAATTTTTAAAGTACAGGTTATAAATTTGGCATAGAGTTCTCACAAATTTAACTTTTTAAAGTTAAAACTCTTTTGTACAAGTTATTACACTCGATTTTTATACTCGTGCATTGGGCGAAAGTTGAGCTTTACATTGACGAAATGTTCGATCTAAACCATTTTTAACCTTGTTGTCGAATGTTCGTAGACAAGCGATAAAAAAGGAAATGCTACAACAAGTCCAGTTTAAGAACATTTTATGATATTTTAACGGCATCGGCATCGTTGAGTAGCTCGCGCTCTTATATGACTGCCCAATTATAGGATTTATTAGTCGAGGAAGTTGAGAAAACCAACCAGTCAATGGTTTTGATTGGTTGTGTGATCGACTATAACCCACATTGACAAAACTACGACTTTTCAATATTTACTCTACTAAATAAAGTAATTTACGCAACTCTGCGCGACTTTTTCGTTTAAACTAAATATTTGAGGTAAATTTTTAGTTACGATAATGAAGTTTACAAAACGTTTTTTAAGTCCAAAATTTGTACCAAATTTTCTAGTTCAAAACTCAACGTTTTTTGGCCGTTGTGCTGCAGTCGTGGGCTTGACTAAGCATATGCCATGTTGGCTTGAGAAATTATCATTCTGTGTAGAGGACGTCCAGCGACTATGTAAACAAATATACAAAAATGATCATGTAAATTAAACTTCACATTATGTAAAAGAAAAAGATAATTGTTGAACTGTGATGTGTTCATAAAATTTGTTGGTTGGATAGTTTTTAATGGCCATCTAAAATGTTCGATAAATTCTTTAAAGCATTACAAAAACTAATTTCTGGTAAAACGGCTAGAAATCAATATCATGTAGTCATTACTAGTCAACTCTCTTGACTTACGCTACCAAAAAATCCTCCACCAAGTTGGTTCAAATCAGAGTCTAGCTTGACTCAAAGTCAAAGTTTAGACATAACGTGGGCACGCGATTCACGACGTTACCCAACGACTTATTGCTACTTGGGTGTACTTTTAGTTTGTGTTTAAATTTTGAAGTGACAGGTTACTTTTAGTTTGTTTTTAAATTTTGAAGTGACAGGTATTTATTCTTGAAACCATAAAAGTTTCTTAAAAATATAGCGATCTTTTTCTAGCATACAATTTGTCAATAATTATAGACTGTGGAAGTTGTGGCAAACTGACAGCTTCAAATTTTCACAATACATTTTTGATAAGTAAAGTTAATTTTCCAACCTGCAGGCACTGACAATTTACAATATACAATTGTCAAATGAAGTTCCTCACCTCCGCTGTAAAAGACTGGTAAAACAACTGTCAAAATATATCCAGTATAAATTACTTATAAATCAAGCATTATTGTTAAAATGTTGTGTGTATATAGATTAGATGATGTAATCAAGTTTTGTTACTAACGTGGACGCCACTGGCAGATGTCGCCACATTTTATTCATGAGTGGACAACTCAAATCGGATTCACCCCATCTTTTAATATCGTATCATTTAAATTGTATGAAAGGGGACAATGATGCGTATTAAGTATAGATATCTGTCTAGTAAGTTGTAGATTATAACAACAGTTTGCGTTTTTTTCTATCTAATATTTTTTAAAACTTTTATCTCATTCTGTTTTTTTAACTAACCAGATTTGATTGGGTTACGGATACGTCAATTCCAATTACGTAAGTATTTCCATTAAGCATTTACAATAAATTACTTTGAGTAGCCAATATATGATATTTTATAATCGTCCAATTATATACCACAAAAATACGTTTTGCACTAACATAAATGATTAAGCAAATGAGAAAATAAAACTATAATTGATAAATATTTCCTCTGTCCAATTTACGCCAAAGTATTTTAATACACTGCCGGATTAAAGTGGATTTGCAATTCTTCTCATTAGAATGATTAACATTGCTATTAAACTGTTTATTAATAAATATTAATATTTAACTCCCATCAACTGTAAAATGATTAGATGCCCGCTAACTAATTTCTCTTTAATTCATTTTTATTTTTAATAACTTAACGATTTGACATATTTAGATCTGTCCGTTTATACGGAATTCAATTACTAATCAGAAGTCTTTACAATTCTCTTGTTAGTTAGTGTAGGTTTATTATTTTATTTTTCTTCTTCAGCTTCTTATAAGGAAGACTCATACTCAAATTTAAGAGAAATTCAAGCAGGTGTGCCCTAGGGTAGCGTACTAGGCTTACTTAGTACTTATTATTCCCTTGCGATATCCCAAAGCCAGCCACAGCAACATTTGCCGATGACACTGGTTTATTGAGGGTAGAAAAATGTATTGAAAAATGCATAGGAAAACTTCAGGATGCAGTCACCGAAGTTCACAGTTGGACCACAAAGTTGATTTTACAAACAAAAATATAAATCAGATACAAATAACAATTAACCACATTCCCATACCATATTCAAATCAGGCAAAATATCAGTAAGGAAGTACAGTTTAACAATTCATAATAAGTTACTGCTTTATAGACAAATACTAAAGAGAGTAACATTCTAGTTTTACAGAGATTTCAAAATAAAGTATTAAGAAACATTGTGAATGCACCTTGGTACATTAGAAATAGTGACCTACATCGGGATCTAAAAATCGAAACTGTAGCAGAGACTCTAAAAAAATACGCAAAAAGCCATGAAGATAGACTCGATCGGCATGTGAATGTGGAAGCAATTTAGCTTCTAGACAATACTCTGTTAGTTCGAAGACTAAAAAGAGTGAAGCCGTTTGAGCTAGTAAACTAAGTGAATTACGTAAAACAAAATAATGCTATAAACACAACACAATTATGAGTTACAGACGAAACAAAGCGGCGAGAACTGTTAAGTGAACCCCAAAGTTTAAATCTTGACTTTTATGGTAAATTAAGTTAAAACAAAATTGCTAATTAGTCTTACTGACTAGATTGTAATACAATAAACACAGTGTGTTTGACAAATAAAAAAAAACCTTCTGGTAAGTCTTTTTGGCCAAGTTTTATTACTTATATTTTTAATATGTCATATTCTTAGTGTATTATTGGGCTGTCAGCCTGTAGCATATTTATTTTCTTTTAAGTGTCGAGTTCGGCTTTTGTTTTGACATTGCCGTTCTAAATTTGTTTGAAAACACTATTTCTCTTTTTTTTTGACACTCTTTGATGTTACTTACTAAAGATATTTATATCTTATGTCATCGTCAGTCAGTGGTTTCACAGGGGAAGCAAAATAACTCATCAAAAATTAAGTACAATTTAAACAAATAACATTGTAGGATTGTATATATTTGTTTTTTATATATTGCCCGAGCTCAACATTCCTGTTCTATATTATGATCAGTTTTCTATATTTTTCTTATAACTCCTATACCTTTTCTTGCTCCTGCTTCACCTTTGTGTCTTGCATCATCTTTTTAAATCTCATGTTGAACAGCAGAAGCTAAAAAAACTTAATTCAAAACCAACATCACATCAATGCCCTCGGTCAGGCTTTTATTATCATCATTCCTTGTTTGATTTTCGACCGCAGAAGATCATTATCTTAAAAACGATTAGCGTCGAAACCATTTAGTCACCTAATTGTCCACTATCTTCGCATCAAACGTAATTGCCTGTTTTTTTAACCTTTTCTGAGTTTAATTTTAAAAGTGTACTTAAATTCTCAATACATGTTTTAATAAATTTTATTTGATAACTATCTATTCTACATGGACCCTAGATTCAGAATAATGCTCAGTCTTTTTGTATAGTTATTTACATTAGTTTTTAAAATATCTATTTTGATTTGAAACTAGATCGCTGTTGTGTCCATAATAATAAGTAAACTTCTTAAAAAATCTACACTTATATTCTCTGCTTCAGCTTCTGCAAGATATTAGGTAATTTAATGTACACAATCTGAGGAAATGCTAAAAACATAGTCTGTTTTTACGTTTATTTATATATTGGCTACGACTTGAAAAAAAAAATCAAAAGAAAATTCAAATTTGAAGGAAGTTCATGAGGTAACAATTCTTAACGAAAAAGTTGACTGCCTGACTTTTTCGTTAAAAATTAAAATTTGTATATTTAAAAAACATGTTCATAGTAGTGCACCGATAATACCCTGCTATTGAGTAGCGTAGGGCCAGCGATCCAATGGGGGTTGTTTAAATGTATAGATACATAAAAAAAATGTATTCCAGCCAAACTTCTTTATGTTCAATTTAGCACTGTGCCTAAGAGTCATTTGCAGCCGTAATAGCCAAGAAATACTTCCAAACTAGTAAGAACTTTAAAGATCTTGGCTTTACTTTTATCTCAATTCTTCTTCTTCTTTTTACGGAATACCACTTTCGCGTACATGGCTTTTTTTACATGAAATGTTTTTGTTATGATATCACTCCTCTTTTAAATGATTTGAATAATATATAAGTTTTATAATAGTAAAATATGCGGAATATTGTTTAATCATCATTAATCATTATGGTTTTATCATCGTTCCTATCAGCCTTCTAAAGCTCAGCTCTCTAGTGCTCCTGGAAGTAGGCAATTTTAATTTTACATAACTTTACATTTATAGTCTTCGAAAGCTCAGCTCTCTAGCCTTTCTGGAAGTGGAGAATGTTACTTTTACATAACTTTACATTTATAGGGGCGGGAAGTTAATTAAAATTTGAAGTTTTTTCATTTTCTTTTACAGTTTTATCATAGTTCCTATCGGCCTTCCAAAGCTCAGCTCTCTAGCGTTTCTGGAAGTGGGCAATGTTACTTTTACATAAGTTTACATTTATAGGGGAAGCAAATTAAAATTTTGGGTTTTTTAGATTTTTTTCTATAGTTTTATCATATTTCCTATCAGTCTGCCAAAGCTCAGCTCTCTAGCGCTTCTGGCAGTGGGCAATGTTACTTTTACATAACTTTACATGTATATGGGAGGGGAGTGAATTAGAATTTTGGGGTTTGTTCCAAGGGTTTGGTTATAATTTTTATCAGTGTGCCAAATTTCAGGTTTGTAGCATATCTGGAAGTACAGTAGATTCTGATGATCTATACATGAGTGAGTAGATGAGTAGGTAAGTAAGTGGCAATCTCGACGTTTCTTGAAATTTCGTAACTACTTTACTACTTACTTTATGGAAGTCCATAAAACTTGGAGGACTTAGAGGGATTGTTAACTCTATAAAGATGAGTTTCGTAGCTCGTTCTGAAGTAGAGTTTTAGATAGGTCAAATATGGGCTGAAATGTTTCAAGAACAGATGGTACAGCAGTTTCCGCGAGAACTTGGGGGGGCACTGCCGTGCCTTCAGATTAACAATACACACAATTCTTTGGCTCAACCTCTGAACCCCCCCAGCCCTAGGCGACCGTTGCTATTCAATTTAAAGAAGTCAAAATAAGAGTTATTAAATAAAAACCAAAGGCAAATAGATGAATAAAACTGTAAAATTCTTAGAACTAAGCAGAACTAAATGTCCAATTTCAAAGCATTTTCCACAACAAAAGATCTCTGATTCGTAAAACAAACTTTAATTTAAATGAATTCAACCTTAAAAATTCTCTTTATACGGCTTTTTCAACAAAAGGAGATCGAGTTTTCGTAGTGTTATGGAAAAATGTGATTCGTCACTTTGGAACCGAAGACATTTTTAAATCAAATAGTTTTTGTCCACACAAGTATACGAAATTTGTTGCCAGATTTTACTATAGTTATTCGAAAAGAAGTCAAATATATTCTTACGAAAGTGATATGACATATGTATAGGCGTTGTCTGATAGATGTTCACAATGAAGATCTTGTACTAAAATTTAAATAAGCTAATAAAGACGAAACATCTTTGACCGAAACTGAAATAGTGCTTGATATACACGACAAAAAATCAGGACTGAAAATAAATGAGATAAAAACTTAATAAAAAAACAATGAGATAAATGTTTATTATTTTCGGGTACAAGTTTTGAGCAAGTGTTAAATGTTGCAGAGTTGGGAGCAAACATAAATAAAGAAAAGTATGTTACAGAGAAAATAATAAGGGATAATAATAGAAACAAAGTGTTTTACGCCCATCAAAAACTGCTCAATTTTAAGATCACGACCTCTCAATCAAAAAATCTACATTTAAATAAGTAGGACGGTTCGGGTCGGTTCATATGGGTGCGATCAGGGACACTTACAAAAGCGAATAAAGAACAACTAATAAAAAATATTAAATAAAAAAACTCCCAACTGCTAAATTTACTTCAGTACTAGGCGCAGTTGAGTTTGTCTACCACATTTTCATTGAAATAACAACGATGTATGACGGAATTTAAACACATTTATAAAATAATTCTAAAGATTTGGTGACAGATGATGAAAGAAAAAATATGTTTTACTCTGTTAGTGCCGTCGCAGTTAACTTGGTGCGCTGCAATACTACAAGCAATACAAAACCTCAAATTTCTCAGGCAGAATATTTTTGTCCAAAATGCAATTTTTTGGACTTTGTCTTTCATGAATAGGAAAACTACAAAATAATAATTTGGCAACTATGTAATTTTTAACGCCTGAATGAGCATTTTAAGTCAACAAAACCCAGTGTTCTCATGGCTGCTTAAAAGATGTTAAAAACCATTGGAGGCATTAGCCACGCCGCCGTTTCTTGACTACATAAAGTCAAATTTAAAACCAAACATTCTGAAAAAGGAGGCTCCTACTTGACGACAATGTTATAAATTCTCATCATAAAAAGAAAATATATATATATATATATATATATATATATATATATATATATATATATATATATATATATAACACGCTTGCACATAACAAATACCTATTTTACATATTCACACGGCGGCGAAATAAACCAAACGTCCAAACAAACGCTACACGAACCAAGCGGATGGATCTGGCCAAAATCTAGCCGGGGTAATGGTTGAAGGAAATACTTTTGCATTTTTTGTTTTTTTCTAGGGTGGGTGTCGGGGGTTAATTAAAAGGTTAGCCCGATATTTATTAATTTTCCACCACTTACAAAAAATTTTTATATTTTTTTGACAAACAATTTGAAATAAATTTAACAAAAATAAATAATAAAAGATTGCAAATTGTTTTTGTTTGGTTAACTTATGATCTAATTCATTTAGCTTTACCTTCGATAATAGGTAATAATTAATTTCTTAAACCACAATTTTACAAAAAAAACAATAAACTTTTGATACTACTGCAGCCGTGCAGCTATTACGCTTGTTATTAAAAACTAAATGGTAGAGTAGAGTAGTAGATATGAACTTGTATGAAAGGGATTAAAATATTCTCTTTCATCCGTAGGTAGTCAGAAAAATTTGTTTCTGAATATCTGGGGACACGGCAGTTTTCTTAAAACATTTCAGCCCATATTCTACCTATCTAACACTACTTCGGAATGAGCTAGGAAACTCAAACTTTGCACAGTCGTAGATCTTCATAGAGTTAACAACCCTTTCATGTTTCATGGACTTCCATAAAGTAGTAAAGTAGTTACGAAATTTCAAGAAACGTCGAAATTGCCACTCAC
Source organism: Aspidapion aeneum (assembly GCA_963576565.1). Lineage (NCBI taxonomy): Eukaryota > Metazoa > Arthropoda > Insecta > Coleoptera > Brentidae > Aspidapion > Aspidapion aeneum. The sequence continues at coordinate 110,293,603 of OY755040.1, forward strand.
TCACTCACTCATGTATAGATCATCAAAATTCTACTGTACTTCTAGGCATGCTACAAAGCTGAAATTTGACAGACTGAAATTATAATTTGGAAAAAATTAGAAAACCCCAAAATTCTAATTTACTCCTCTTCCCTATACATATAAAGTTATGTAAAAGTAACATTACCCACTTCAGAGGCGCTAGATAGTTGACCTTTGGTAGACTGATAGGAAATGTGATAGAACTATAGGAAAGCAATTAAAAACCCCAAATTTTTTTAATTTGGGTTTTAAATATAGTTGAGTAAAGGTAACATTGTCCACTTCCAGAAACGCTAAAGAGCTGAGCTTTGGAAGATCGATAGGAACTATGATAAAACTATAGAAAAAAAAGTCCAAAATTTTAATTAACTTCACTCCCCTTTAAAAGTAAAATAATGTAAAAGTAACATTTTGCCCATTTCCAGAAACGCTAGAGAGCTGAGTTTTGAAACGCTTATATGAATTATGATAAAACTATAGGAAAATATTTAAAAACACCAACATTTTAATTTACTTCCCTCCCTTATAAATGTCAGGTTATGTAAAAGTAACATTGCCCACTTCCAGGAACGCTAGAGAGCTGAGCTTAAAAAGGCTTATAGGAAGTATGATAAAACCATAGGAAAAAATTAAAAAACCTCAACATATTTAATAAGGCATTAAGTTTTAAACAATATTCCGCATGTTTTACTACTTTAAAACTTAAATATTATCAATATCCTTAAAAAAAAAGTGAAATCATAACAAAAACATTTCATGTAAAAAAAAACCAAGTACGCGAAAATGGTGTTCTGTAAAAAGAATTGACATAAAAGTAAAGCTAATTTCTCCAAAACAAATTTCAAAATGAAAGGTTCTTACTAGCTTGGAAATATTTTTCTAAACTTGGCTTTTACGGCTGCAAATGACTCTTAGGTACCGTGCTAAATTGAACATAAAGAAGTTTGGCTGTAATAGCAAAGTTTTAAAAAAAACTTTTCCAAACTGGTACTAACCTTTCATTTTGAAATTTGTATTGGAGAACTTTGCCTTACTTTTATCTCAATTATTTTTACGGAATACCATTTTCGCGTACTTGACTTTTTTTACATTAAATGTTTTTGTTATGATATATTTTTTTTTTCGATATTTTTTAAGTTTTGGCAAATTTATGGTAAATCGATTTAAAATTTTAAAAGTTAACTAGCAGAAATTTCCACGAGTTTTTATTATTATAAATTATGTACCAATATTTTGTGTGTGTCTCTTTCTAAAGTATATAAGGTAATATATTATGTCGCATTTTTATCTTTTTAAGAATTTTTTCGTCTCATGATAAAACATAAAGAGATACTTTGCAACTAAATAATCTCTTCAGGATTTCAATTATTGATCGACGAAGGATATTTTGGCAATTGTTTATAATTGTACAAATATGAATCGAGGTGGATATTGGTATCTATATTTGTAAACGATATGTTTTTGTGTGTATTTCAGACAAATATTTTGGGTACCTACAGCTGTTAAACTTTGTACATAATTTAACGCACTAAGCAGAAAAGGTGTTGAATTCAGGGGTAACAGCGCGTTTGTAAATTATTACACCTGTATGTAAATTTCACTCCCTGTTGGTTATAATTACATTACCTTTACATAAACGCAAACTGATTCTTATCGTTTTAGAAAAATTAACTCCAATTTATTTTTTAAGGTAAAAGTCGATATTTTCATTGAATACGTTTAAGTCAAATGTATTTGTGCAAGAATAAAACCTCTTAATATCAGATGTTTTATTCCCATGACTGTTTCAAATCTCTGCAATATGATTGGTGTCGGTCGGCTAAGCTTAAGTTGTGTTTTGCTTAACTTGTGATTATTTGATTTATTTTAAAAATAGCTATTTTTTTCGGTACCATCACTGAAAATTGTATTATATGTTGGCTTTGCAAAAAATGGGCGTAAAATTCCACAGCGATGACAAAGTCGCTGTAATTCTTATAAATTTTATAAATTCTAAATTTAATTATTATAAATGCATTTTTTATTTCCACTTTTTATTTTTACCTTGCTAGCCCGCGTAGTCAAAAATTAACCAAATATTTTTTATATCCTTCATTTTCTTAAACTTGTTTTTCCCTTTTTAATTATCTTTTTTGATTGTGTTAGAAATTTTCTAAATAACATAACAGGGATTAGGAAATTTCATCCATTAGTTCTCAAGATACTACGATTTAAAATAAGGTGATTTACCTTAAAACACATATTATATCTTGTACAAATCCGGTACTTCTACAATGGACAGAATGAATGGAGGAACCAAAAGGTGCACAATAAGCCAGTCATAGCTGCAGTGCAGTGACTCTAGGTCTCCTTTGTAGCTTAATTTACCGAATGCTGCCCATGCCAATCTTACTCGTCTCTTGATTTCAGCTGTTTGGTTTTCTTTTTTCAGTTTAATAATTTGTCCCAGGTATATTTATTCCTCTACGTGTTCTATTTTATTTTGGTTTATTCTGACCGTAATATATTCATCTGTGTTTGTTATGATTTTAGTTTTAGTGTAGATCATACTTAAGCCTATATTTTTAGCTGCTGTATCCAGTTCTTCCAGCATTTTTATCAGTTCTTCTTTCTTGTCTGTTATTAAGGCGATATCATCAGCATATCTTAGGTGGTACAGGAATTGTCCGTTTACTTTGATGCCTATTTGTTCCCAATCTAAGCTTTTAAAAACATGTTCCAGGGCCTGGTTAAATAATTTAGGGGATATTGTGTCACCCTGTCTGACACCTCTTCTGTTGATTAATGTTGTTGCTTCGTTATATATATTGGCTATTAAGTCTGTATATCTGTGATCTATTCGGCTATTAATTAAAGATGCTTTTACTGCCCAGTGCTCAATGCTATCGAAAGCTTTTTGGCAGTCTATAAACGCAATTTATAGTAGAATGTTATATTCGTTGGCTCGTTCTATTAGGATTTTCATGGTTAAAAGGTTGTCAACTGTACTGAAACCTTTTCTATAGCCTGCTTGTTCCTTTGATTGATATCCGTCAAATTTTGTTGTTAGTTTATCTGTTAATATTTTCGTGAAAAGCTTATAAACTACATTGAGGAGTGTTATAGGTCGATCGTTTTTTAGGTCTGCTCTATCGCCTTTCTTATGTAGAATAATGGTTATGAATTTTTTCCAGTTGTTTGTGATTATTTTTTCTTTTAGTATTTTATTCATGAGAATATGGATGGTATTAGCTACAGCTTTACCACCGTCCTTGAGAATTTCTGCCGTTACTCCGTCTTTTCCAGGTGATTTGTTATTTTTCATTTTCTTTAATGCTATTTATTTCCGCTTTGCTTATTTCAGGTTGTAGCTCTCGGTTTATGTTATTTATTTTTGTTTGGAGTTTCTTCATGGTCTCTCGTGATGGTTCCCTTTTTGTTTGGTATACTTCTGTATAGAATAGTTGTGTGATATTTATGATATCATCTTTAACGTTAGTTTCTATGCCGTTAATATCCTGTATTTTAATTATTTCATATTTACCCAGAGCCGACCTTAGACATTTCATATTTCTGTTATTTTCTATAACTTTCCCAACTTTAATTTGTTGGCTCTTTCTTTTATTCTCCTTTATCATTTTTCTTATAGTTTTAATAATTTCTGTGTATTTTATAGATGTTCTTTTTCCTTCCCTCTCGAGGGTCCGCCTTTTTTCCATCAGTTTCTTTATTTCTTCTGATATACAATTTTCTCTCTTTTTATCTATGCGATATCTTTTCCTACTTTGGTCATAGCTCTTGTCAGCGTATCATTTATTTCATCTATATTTACATTTTCGCATTTTTAGTATACCATAAGTAATAATAAAATTTATTTTATGCACAGATATCATTTTACTAGGGAGTGCAAAAAAATCATGCATCCACATAAAAACCTGTCGTTTAAGTTTTGTTATGTCGAAGAAATTGTCCATGACACACCGTAATCAAGCAGTCGATAAGGCGTGCAAAATTACAGTATATTTGACTCGTTTCCTTCTAAATGACAATGTTACAATGCACTTTTTCACTCCACTGCCTTTATTGTGATGGCGGTATTCTAAACAAGGTCGTACCTAGGAGGGATCAAGGGGATCAGCCCCTTTTAAGGGATTTTTGAAAGAGCAGCAGCAACATAAATAAGAAGTGTACACGGTAAAAAAATTGTCTTAGATCAAAGCAAATAGCTTTGAAGTAAAATAATTTGTGATTCCTATTCACCAAGAGAATATTTTCTTGATTTAGCACAAAAAATGTCTTGCTCTTTATCTTAATGTGAAACAGAAATTGTTTGATTATAAATTGGAACTGAAATAATCTAAGAAACCGTTTTCACTGGAAGCAAAATATTACTTATATGAAGACAATTTGCTTTGTAACAAAATGGAGTATACTGAAACAAAACAATTAAAGAAGAAAAATAAAGTCTCATTTCAAGAGTAAACGCTGTGTTGAACTAAAAAGAAATATTTTAATTCAAAACAAATTGTTTTAAGGTAAAACAATTTATTCAAGAAAAGAACGTATTTTCATTGTTGAATTTTTTTTACCGTGTATAAATTCCCCCCCAAAATTTTCTCCTAGGTACGGCTCTGTTTCTAAACGACAAGACAAGGTAGGTTATTGTTTCAATTACCAGAAAATAAAAATGCTTCTTTATAAGTTGCATTTTATAGACCAGTGCATAGAAAGGGAAAAATTATTAACAGCAGAAAATAAAAGAAAATATATCGAAGCCAACAGGAAAAAGAAATCATAGTCGGTCCAAGTAATTAGGGTGAAATGGGGTAAAGTGTAAGGGGTGGCAACGGTTTTTGGCAAAACTAGACTATCGAAAAAAGTTTAACTCAAAAGTTATAGCCTATCAAAAGGTCTTTTGTAAAAACTATCTTTTAAATAACGTTTTCCTAGAATAATCGAAAATATCGTTTTTCTTTTTATTTTTATTATCTGCATTTTTTTTGCAAATCCACGAATTACCTAGCACCTCGCAAGCTTTTAAATTAAATCTATGTATCTATCTATCTAGCTTTCTTCGATCCATCTTTGGACATAGGCCTCCTCCAATATCTTCCATTCTTCTCTAACTGTCGCCGTGTTCATGCATCTAGCTCCTGCATGTCTCTTTAAATCGTCCGCCCATCTCATTTAAATTCTTCCCCTACTTATTTTATTTTCTCAAGGTCTCCATTTTACAATACATTTGTTCCATCGTTCGTCTGTCTGTCTGATATTATGACCGGTAAATTTCCATTTTAATTTGGTACTTCTTCTCTGACATCCCTTATTTTTGTTTTATTTCTCATCCATTCATTCCTTTTTCTATCTGTTAGCTTTACATGTTGGTTATACACTTTCGTTTTGAGGTACTGAGGATATTTCTTTTTTAATTTGTAGCTTAATTTACCGAATGTTGCCCAGGCCAATCTTACTCGTCTCGTGATTTCAGCCGTTTGATTTTCCTTTATTTAGTTTAATAATTTGTCCCGGGTATATATATATTCCTCAACTTGTTCGATTTTCTCTTGGTTTATTCTGATCGTGATATCCTCATCTGTGTTTGTTATGACTTTAGTTTTAGTGCAGTTCATACTCAAGCATATATTTTTAGCTGCTGTATCCAGTTGCTCCAGCATTTTTATCAGTTCTTCTTTCTTATCTGTTATTAAGGCAATATCATCAGCATATCTTAGGTGGTTCAAGTATAGTCCGTTTACTTGGATGCCTATTTCTTCCCATTCTAAGTTTCTAAAAACATCTTCTAGGGCCTGGTTAAATAGTTTAGGGGATATTGTGTTACCCTTTCTGACACCTCTTCTTATGCTGATTGGCTTGGTTCCTTCGTGGATTTTGATTGATGTTGTTGCTTCAAAATATATATTGGCTATTAAATCTGTGTATCTGTGATCTATTCGTCTATTAATTAAAGATGTTTTTACTGCCCAGTGTTTAATGCTATCGAAAGCTCTTTCAAAGTCTATAAACGCAATATATAGTGGAATGTTGTATTCGTTGGCTCGTTCTATTAAGATTTTCATGGTTAATAGGTGGTCAACTGTACTGAAACCTTTTCCGAAGCCTGCTTGTTCTTTTGATTGATATCCGTCAAATTTTGTAGTTAGTCTATCTGTTAGAATTTTCGTGTAAAGCTTATAAATTAAATAAAGGAGTGTTATAGGTCGATAGTTTTTAGGTCTGCTCAATCGCCTTTCTTGTGTAGAATAATGGTTATGAATTCCTTCCAGTTGTTTATTATTTTTTATTTTAGTATTTTATTCAGGAGAATATGTATGGTACTAACTACAGCAAATTAAAAATAAATGAAAACTACCTACCTTACGATATTTTTGTTAAATAAGTCCCCTTAAAATAGGTCATGTTTTATTTGACTAATATTTTTAGAAAAATATTTCTTGAAAAGAAAAAAAGGTTTTTAGACAATTTTTAAAATTATTTTCATGTTTTTGTCTGAAACTAGATAACGACTGATTTACCTAATATTTTATTAAAATTTGTGTATTTAAGCTTTTGTAATACCTAGGTACGCCCTACTATATTAAATGTACATAATAAATTTAATGATAGAACTTTTAATCTTAAAATACGCAGGTATGCTTACTTAAAAAACTTTTAACCAAAGTTGCTAATTCAAAAAGATTACTTTTTTTATGAGAAATGGTTTTTTAAATTTGTATTAAATTCAAATGTAATTCTTTTTTTTTCCCAACAGTTACACACATTAACCTTTTCTAAAGTAATATTTTCGAAAATTTTTAAGGCAAAATTAGTAAAAAATATTAAGACCGTTTAAAAAAAAGTGGTGGATCTTGGTTCGTTCATGTCGAGACCCTTAATTTTACATGTGAGACAAAAGTAAAGGATCCATGTGCAAAATAGTAAAACTAAAAATCCGATAAAATGTCGAAATATGTAACGGATATAACATTTTATTTTTTTACAACAATTATTTATGGAAATTCCAGTCATTTACGTAGAATGTTTTATTTTTATGTTTAATGTTTTTAATGCTTATGTCATTAACATAAATCGCGTTCAACAGTGTGAAACCGTTTGTGACTTTTTCCCTTTTATGTAATTTTAAAAACATGAATGACCTCGTTTATGTTATTAAACGTGATGTCAAAAACGATCAGGCAGTTTTGAAAACGCTTAATTTTAGAGTATAGGATAGGATTCGCCGTGGCCGTTTCGCCGCTGTCTGTATCACCACTGGCTGATTTACCGCTTGAATGTTTCGCCGGAATTAAAAAAAAATTAAATAACCACTGTAACCGGTATAGCTCGACTAATGTTTATCTAACTAAATTAGCGCACCAAGGTGGGGGGGGGGGTCTATAATTCGGAATCAAAAATTATAAAAAAATATTTCTTTTTTAATTTTTTGAACCTACACACCTATGTTGCCCCCTACCCCCCCTTTTAAAAAAAAATTTCTGGGTGCGCAACTGAGCTCTTCTATACTCGCCTATAAACCTAAATAAATTTGAAAATTTAAAGGCAATTATCTGAAAAACTAATTAGTAGATTTTCGATTCTAAAAATATTCTAGAGACATTTAAAACAAGGTGTCAGTACAGTTGACCCCCTATTAACTATGAAAATTATAATAGAACGAGCCAACGAATAAAACATTCCACTATATATTGCGTTTATAGACACTGGAAAAGCTTTCGATAGCATTGAGCACTGGGCAGTAAAAGCATCTTTGATGAATAGCCGAATAGATACACAGATACACAGACTTAATAGCCAATATAAATAGCGAAGCAACGACATCAATTAAAATCCACGAAGAAACCAAGCCAAGCTGCAAAAGAAGAGGTGTCAGACCGGTGACACAATATCCCTTATATTATTTAACCAGGCCTTAGGAAATGTTTTTAAAAACTTAAGCAGTCCGCTTATACTTGAACCACATAACGAATGCTGATGATATCGCATTAATAACGAACACAGATAAAGATAACACTATCAGAATAAACCAAAAGAAAATAGAAGAAGTAGATGAATACATACCTAGGACAAATTATTAAACTAAAAAAGAAAACCAAACAGCTGAAATCAAAAGACGAGTAAGATTGGCCTGGGTAGCAAAACGAAAGTATGTAACCAATGTATCCTTCCTGTGCTTACCTATGGATCCTAGACCTGGACACTTACAAAATCAAACATGGAAAAGGTAACAAAACCCCAAAGATCAATGGAAAGACAAAAATTACATGTAAAGCTAACAGATAGAACAAATATTGAATGGGTAAGAAATAAAACAAATGTAAGGGATGTCAGAAGAGAATTAGCAAAATTAAAATGGAAATTTGCCGGTCATAATATCAGAGTGAAAGACGATCTATGAAACATGTAAACTGTAAACTGGAGACCTTGGGAAAATAAAAAAAGTATGGAAGACCTCAAATGAGATGAGCGGACGATTTGAGGAAACGCGAGGGAACTAGATGGATTAACACGGCGACAGACATAGAAGAGTGGAAGATATTGGGGAGGCCTATGTCCAAAGATGGATTGAAAAATGCTAAAAAGATTGATAGATAGATCAGTAGACCCACTTTTCCTATTCAAAATGTTAGGTAAATTTACCCCTTGAAAGGGGTGCATGCAAATCTCAAGATGAAAAAGTGGCCCTTCGGAAAAAAATTCGATTTGTTTGGGGTTTCCCTTTAAAAAAACACGCTGTTTAAATGGAACTAGTGAGAGAAATTTAGATTACTTAGATAGAAATTTAATTATTTAGTAAAAAAATCTTTACTTTATTAAGAAATCCTAAATCTTGTGACGTCTGGGTAAGGAATACTAATTATGTTCAAAATCAGTAGGCCAAACGTAGTCAAAAACACTATTTGATAGATAAGTTCAGTGATTTGAATTTTGAAAGGCAGCAGACAAACATGCATCTGCGTCAAAAGTTAAAAATAATACCAAAAAAATGGATCCAAGGCCGTACCCAAGGAGATCAAGTGGCATCAATCCCAACCGAAATAACTGATACAGTGTTTAAAGGAATTTTCCAGCAACATAAAATAAGAAAAAAAACGCAAATTAACCCAAACTAATTTTGAGGCAAAATTGCTAATGATTTTCCTGAGAGACTTACTTATTAATATTTATAAAAACAAAGATACTAATGGCCATTCTAAAAAATATATTCGATATTTGTTTAACAAAAATAAGCAATGCAAGATCACACAAAATGTGAAGGCTTATCAATTACCCCCAATAAGGAAAACGCAAATTCCATCATATTAAAACAGCTAGGCTAACTAAACACATAATTTTGTTTTCAGTTTTATTGGTAGAGGCTCGATAAAATCCGAGCAAGAACACGCGAGATGACCATATAAGTATCACCTAATTAGATCAGTTGCATATCGTTAAATCATTATCATTCTCATTTAACTTCATGTCCTATTTTACATTTATGAAAGCAGCTAAAATATTTCTGACACCACAGAAAATTTGTAAGTATTTAGAAGTAGATCGTAATCATCTGTCTGTAAGTAAACTAAATATGCTAATAGATATTATAAATTTGATGTGCGCGCTAGGAGCATTGCGGGCATTCTTTAAGTATTGCGATAACAATTTGCCAACTGATCCATTACTTCATGAACTCCCAATTTTTGCAACTTAAATTCATCGCAAATCTATATATATTCCACAACCAGCATTTCGGGCATTCCTTAAGCATTGTGACTTTTGGTTAACAAAAATTTGAACCGAACCGAACCAATCCAACTTTGAATGAAGTACCAATTTTAGGACCTCCACATCATTGCAAATTTATACTACAACCAAAACACAACAGTCACACTGATTTGATCCAGCAAATAGTACGGTCTGAGACTTAATGTAAATATATCAAAATTGGTGCAGACTAGTAATAAGCAGAAAAGTGTCTAGATGAGCCCAAAATAACTACAACTACTTGCTAATAATAACGAATACATTTTAAAAGTATGACGAGAGAGAGAATACTTAAGTATCGATCAAACAGTAATTACTTGTCACAATTAAAAGTAGAAAACTGCAATATCTTGGGTATACGATTCCATTGCGAGGGTTAAGTTAACTCAAAATGTGGAAAGAGATATAGTAGAATTTGATGACACAATGACAGAAAAATATGTAAATAATCTTAAAGAATATTATAAAAAAGATTCCAAACAATGATGTAACTGCATACTCATAAAAAATCTGCTATAGAGATCTTATTCGAAAAGTTCTGCTCTGCCAAAAGTTATAACAGGAAAATTAAGACAAAACAAAATAACGAAGATGAGTGTCTATAAAACTAGTGCAAAGAGATAATATTTGGAGAAGGGACAATAAATAACTGCATTATTTACTACAAAATTGTCATAAACCATACTGTGAAGAAAAATGTTGTGAACTTATTCTAATTGCTTTTATTTTACTTATTAAATATACTGCCCACTAATAGCGAGAAAAAGATTTATTTGGAAATGTATTTGCATTATACAAAATGTTTCAAAGTCTTCAAATGCAAAACAAAAATAAAAGTATAGCTGACCACGCTATAATGTCAATGTTGATGATATCATGATTAAACTATAAATGTCAAAGACAGAATTACAATAAAGGCCAAACTATATAATTTTGATGGTTTGAGAGTCAAAGAAGAGTAATGTGTAAATAATTAGAAAGTAAATTTCAGCTTGCAAACAATATTTGATGTCATTTTAAAAATCAAAGATAATTATGATCCCAATTAGGCATTTTAAAATTTGCAAGGTTGTGCTGTCGAAATATTTAAATATAAAAGCCAATTACTCCAGATTTACATAAGTCAATAAGACTGAATGATCAGCGCGGAATCTGCGCGAGAGAAAATTAATTAAGATTCTTTTTAATCGGCCCATTTCGATTTTTTGTATGCTCGTATGAAAAATAAAAAATGAATAAAGATACTTTGTTGCAGACTTTTTAATGCACTATCAAAACATAGAAAGTTAAACACATCGTAAATTATTTGAAATTTAAATTATTTATAATAAAAATCACCTTGACAAATTTTAAGGTATCACCAAGCAATAAGGCTTACATTTTTTTTTTAAATTGAATTTTTTAAGTAAACAAATCAGTCGAAAAATGAAATTAAACCGAGAACATTTTCAGGCTATAATTTTTTACAACTTTCGAAGAAAATTGTCTCGACAAGAATGTCTTGCCGAGTTGATTTTTGTTTTCGGTATTGAAGCACCACATCAGTCGACAGTTTCTTATTGGTATGGAGAATTCAAGCGTGGTCGGATAGATCCAAGACCAGGTGCATCAAAAACAACTGTCACCCGGGAAAATTAGTGGTAAGAAAATTAGTTTCCCGCTGGATATCGCATCGGTTAACCGAAGAACAGAAAGAGGTTAGGGTCAATTGGTGTCAGAAAACTCTAGACCGCTTTGAGGCAGGAAACTCGAAAAACATGTAAAGGATTGTTAGTGGTGATGAATCGTGGATTTACTTATATGAATCCGAAAATAAACGTCAGTCGTATGGTTGGGCGTTCCAAGTTGAAGAAAAGCCAACAAAAGTCATTGCTTCTCAAAGTGTATCCAAAAAGATAGTCGCGACATTTGTCTCAAAAGCAGGTCATGCAGCAACAATTCCTCTGGAAGATCAAAGGACTGTTACTGCCGATTGGTAAATCACCATTTGTTTGCCGAAAGTCATCGTTGAGCTTAGAAAAACGAACCCCGAACGAATCATCCTCCACCAAGGCATTGAGTAAATAACCCATATAGAGAAGCCACCGGCGAGCTTCACCATATTGAGGGGCAGATGGCGCTGAAATAAATTCGTCTGGTACGCAATATTCAGAGACAACTGCTATGATCTAATGGCATTTTTATGATAGGCATGAGCCTCGGAACTCGCACATGTAACTAAATCGTACTAGCAGTCCCTGAATATTGCGTACCAGACGAATTTATTTCAGCGCCATCTGCCCCTCAATAAAGCTCGCCGGGGGCTCCTCTATATGGGTTATTTACCCAATGACCAAGGCAATGCAAGTTCGCACAAAGCACAAAAAACCACCGAACCGAACCCAACAAAGCATCGAATTTTTGGACCATCCCCTATACAGTCCCGACCTAAGTCGCTACGATTTCTATAATACTTTGTCGAAAATTAAGAGTGGACTGCGTGGTCAAAAATTTCAATCACCAGAGGAAGCAGTCGACGCCTTCAAGAATGCAATTTTGACAGTACCAACAAACGAGTGGAATTACAGCTTTGACAACTGGTTTGTATTTATTGCTTTGATCCAAAATCTTTGATCCATCCCAGAACAGAGAGCAAGAGAGATGGAACCGCGTAAGATTTCGGAGTAAGCGTTTTGCTTAATCCAACAAAGAAATCTCAGCTGGAGCGATGCTTCACTTTAAATCAAATAGACAAATCTTTTTGAGATTGATCTCATATCACTCGGGAGCGGTTTTTGATCATTGATCGAAAACAATATTAAAATTATTGCAAACCAACTTAATATAAGTATCATAAATATTAAAAATATGAAAGCTGATATTAAGCTTTTAAAGACCTTAGAGCTCCTTAAAGAGAGTTAAATACCACTTTAATTAAGCATACTTTAAGTAGGGATCGCCTTGCAAGCCAGTTTTCCATATTAAAACTCGTAATTAATATTCATATTATTTTAATCAATCCGATATACTGGGTGAACCAAAAGATCCGCTTGCACTTTCCAAAATTGTCCGAAAATTCATTATAAACCTCAAAGCAATAAAACTAACTTATTTTACCCGGGGCTAAGTGCAAAACTATCCTACCTCAAACTGTTAATGTCTTCATAGCCCGGTATCTTAAACTAAAATGACCATGTGCGGAGAAAAAATTAAATGGGGTGTTGAAAATACATGTAAATTAATTGAGCTTTATCGAGAAGCTAGATTGTTATGGGACGCCAGGCAACCTGATTATAAAAATGGTTATAAAAAGGCAGACGCCTTAAAGGAAATAGGAATATTGTTTGATACTTCTTCAGAGGAAGTGGACAGAAAAATAAAAAACGTTAACTCAAAATTTCGAGCACGCCACATTTTCTATCGGGGATCATGAAAATATGTGGACAGTAGTTGAAAATTCGTTCGTGTTTTCAAAAACTTGCAGTTTTGTTGGTTTTTTGTTTTGTTGGTTTGATGTGGACCCGGCATAATAAAGAAACATAAACAGCTAAAACGTCAGTTACGATTGTTGTGCTCTGAGCTGTTTGTCAAGAAATCAAGGCAGATCAGGAATTCAACATACATATGGCAATTAAACTTTTGGAAAAAGGTGAGTCGTTATTTTAAAATAAAAATGATAAAGAAACTACCGAAAATAATCTACATAAGGATAGAGTTACTTAGAAGGAAGATTTGAAGAAAGAGATGAAGAATATCATTCTAGAAATTACGCTTAGAAATTGTTAAATAATCAAATATCAAAGAAGAACTACTTATTTAAAATTGTAGAAATAAAATGTGGAAAATTTAAAAACATTGTAGCTAAAAATTAGAGACAGTAGTTTCAATTTTCCTCAATAGAAATTTTCTGGAAGCTATGCACTGAAGATTAGAATCATTAGGATGATTGCCAACCGTAGACGGGGAAATAATTCAACAAAAGAAAGAGAGGAACATATAATTGATTAGTTTTTGGTTGCTAGAAGTTTTGCATTTAAATTAACATCTTTCCATCATAAAAGACGCCAAAGGAAAGATGGACATAAAGGAACAGCTGGATCGCCTTGTAAGTTTTATAATTGATCGCAAAACGCTGATGACAAACAAATTAAAAAACACTAAGTGCTCTCAATTTAAATGCCTGTAATTAGCCGTCGCGATCGTGAAAAGTAGACTTACAGTCTATACCTACCTACATATATGTATGTATGTCCCATAAAAAGGAATTGAATTTTTTAAATATTAAAAATTAATAAAATTTAAATATGGTTATGCGTCAAAAAAATGGATTGGCAGATGTTTGTGCCAAACTTGTCTTAATTGTGGAAAAATGACCGAGTGTCTGGTTTTGCTTCTTTTTGACTTTCTCCTAATAAAATTGAAAAACTCTTACTACTACGATTTCGTGCCAAGGCAGACTCTCTGCCCATTTTGTATTAAATAATTAAAAGAAGGGTGCTTTTGTAATTTAGATTAGTTGCGATGTTTGGAAGGCAGGGTCTTAGCCTACGTGTTAGTTACTGTTCGTATACCCTATCACGAAGTATATACCCTTTGCTATAGGGTATATACTTTGTTACCCTACCCATTATCCCCAGTGTCCACATAGAAAGTTAAAAAACTCAAGTAATTAGCTCAAGTATCAAAACTACTTACTGTAGCCGAACTTTAGTTCAGTTTACTTTGCAAAATTTTGTTCATTCCTTACAAAGGATACATAAAGGTTAGAAACGCTCGATCAACTCAGGTTGGCTTTAAATTTTATCCTTAAGTAGGTCTGGTGGCAGGGATTTCAAATACTACAAATTACTACGGTTTTTTTAAATTGATTGTTATTATTTAAATTATTAAATCTAAGAAAGTTGTGCCGACAAACGTACGTAGCAAAAATGTTAAGGATATACGTTAATAAAGGGAATAAAAAGAGAATATTATGCTAAGTATTTTACATAAGACCGCTAATTAGATGTTACACTTGCACTTGTAAATGAAGGTATAACTTATAATGCCACGCATATTGATACTGCAAATTATTATAATGTTGGTTCTCATAATATTGGTATTAATAATGCTAGGCGGCAAGGTGTCTTAGACCATATAACTATAAACGCAACTTTAAACTCATTAGGCATCGCAGAAAGAAGATGCCGCGGATATTCGCCATTAATCATTAAAATTGCAGTTTATGTTTAATAAATAATAAAGTTGTGGTTGAATTTTAATTAACTCGAAGTTAGCTTAACTAATAACGCTCAATATAGTCACGTATATATAAAATAATTGACATAGACAACAGTCAAGACAACAGTAATATCAGTGTACTGGAACACATAGGTATTAAAGGCAATGACAACGCTGATGCATTATTGAGACTGGAGTATCATTTATCATTACTATTGGAGATATCAAGGTGTACTTTAAAATAAAGTATGGTCGCCATTAAAAAGGCATGCCTAGATGTCTAATAAGGACTCTTTGTTTGAAACTCGTAGACAATGATTGAGTAGAAACAAAATTTCGGACTGCCAATGTCTTTATTTATTTCAAAACACGACGTTTCGGTTAATAAGTATATCTAACCGCTTTCAAGTGTAAACTAAATAATCCAGTCTACAGGCTAATACTTATACTATCCTTATACGAGTATTCAAGAACCTGCAGACTGACAAATCAATCAAGACTGACAAAGGAAGCGCGACGGTTATCATGGATGTCGAGACATACGACAGAAAGATAGAAGAAGTTCTGGAAAAAGCAGACTATAAAACACTATCAAAATATCCAGCCACAACCATCTACAGGACAGTGAAGAAGTATGCTGAAAATATCCCGGGCGCCGTTAGATTCCGCCATCACAGTAAGGCACCACATTTCTATAGACTACCAAATCTCCATAGGAAGGATATATCGCTGCAACCAATTACCAGCTCCAGGGACTCACCGACCAGCACTTTGTTCACGTTTTTGTTGGATATTATTCAACCAGTACAGGGTAAGTCCTAATCTTTTGTCAAAAACTCGGAACCTTTTGTCGAGGTTTTAAAAAGGATCGAATTAGATCCCGATAGATATGTAAGTTTTGATGTGGAAAGTCTTTACACCAACGTACCAATAAATGAGTCACTCAGTATCATTAAAAACAAATCATAAACTAATGATACACTTCACGAGAGAACAACGCTATCGGTGAAAGAGGTGATGGATCTGTTGAAGCTTTGCCTCCGTAACTCTTACTTTCTAGTGAAAGATAAGTTTTACGCGCAAAATAATGGACTTCCAATGGGTTTGTCTCTTTCGCCAGTGGTAGCAAACATCTACATGGAGTGGTTTAAGGACTATACGGTCAACACAGCCAAGCCAAAACTATGGCTAAGATACACGGATGAAACATTTATTATATGGCCGGAAAATGATGATGAACTACAGAATTTTCTACACTATCTGAACGGTATTCGACTAACAATCAAATGCGCCATGAAAATTGAAAAAGAGTCTTTCTTACCTTTTTTCTTGTCAAACGAATAGACAGAAACATTCAAACCACTGTATATGGAAAACCTACACACACGGGACAATTCCTAAATTTTAAGCGTAACCATTCTGCTACAAAACAAGGAGTTATAAGAAATTTGCATTTAAAAGCCGTCAATATTTGTAGTAATAATGAAGAATTAACCACAGAAATTAACAACATTAAAAAGGACTTACAACAGAATCGTTATTCCGAAAAATTAATAAGCTCAACGATCTCTAAAATTAAAAACAAACCAAATGTGACAAATTCTCCAAACAATAATCCGTTGGGTGTTTTTAACATTCCATATGTTCAAGGGATTACAGAAAACATAAGACACTATAATATAAAAACAGTATTTCATTGAGAAATACGAAAAGGAGTTTTGTAAGTTAAACAAAACCAGAAAATCCCTCAAATAATAAGGAATGTATTTACCAAATCCCGTGTGAGTGTGGTAAATCATAAGAGGGCGCTCTTCAGGTTAGAGTTAATGAAAATCTAAAAAAAAAAGAATTAGGTGATATTAAAAAATCCGGTTTAGTAAATCATGCATGGTCAAATGATCACAGGATTTAATGGCCAGAAGCTAAAGTTTTGCATAAGGAGTCGCATTAACGAGAACGAAAGTTTATTAAAGCTGCGTTTATAATGCAGAATAAAGAAGTTACTATATTTAATATGGCTATAAAATACGTAGCACATAATTCAAATTTAGAAATCAAAATGAAGCAAAATAATCAACATGCTATAAATTAAAAGCTACAGAAGCCATAATTAAAAACCGGAGTGGCGAAAATTAACCATATGTTTTCACCAAATAAAACATCAAATTAAAGAAAAGGAAATGAACAAAACAGGTGCTACCAAATAACATCTAACGCCAGAAAGTCTCAGCAGGTTGTCCTACCTTTAAAGTCCCGCAATATTTATATAAAAAAATCGTAGCGTAGTTTTCTATACTAAGAAATTAAGGTCCCAAATTGCCTTTTTGTATAATGCTGCCGCACGATAAGTGGCCCCCTAAACAATATGGTGCCAACAATCAAAGATTCAAACCGCGAAAAATCAGCTTTATGCATGCGATATGATTAACGATGCTAACTTCTGGAAAAGTAATTAGCTTTGGCGCAAAACAATAGTAATCGTTTTTTATAGTGTTCGCTTTCTGTTCATAAATCACAATTTTAGTTTCTTTTTTGTCCTTTTCAAAGGAATTTTTACAGCTTTTTGATTGCTAGAGAATCTAGGATAAACCAACCAGTTTTTAGCTAATGGTTTTGTATACTTAGGCCTTACAACGACAATAATGTGCCCAGGTGACTAACATGATGACCAAATAGATACAAGATTACTGTCAATATTTGTTTCCTAAATCCAAAGATATTGAGGTGCTGACTTAATAAGAGTTATTCAGAGTAAAATTGTTTAAAAAAAATGTCTCTTGTCCCTGGATCTGTACAAAGCATTTGACACAGTTAATCACAAAATTATCTGTCCAATAGGTTTCAATTTGTTAAAATAGATAAAAGTCAGAGTTCAATAAAATATATTACACGTGGAGTGCCTTGAGGATCTTCCGTAGGTCCAATATTTTTTTTAAAATAAATTCCATAAGAACTTTACATATGAAAAGTAAAATCAAACTTTTTGCAGTGAGAGTATAATACCTTTTTTGCAGATAATATTTACCAATTATACAGTGATATTAGAAAATGACATAGGTAAAATCTTTAACTGGCTTAATACCTGTAAGTTTGCTTTAAAATACAATAAATCCAGTTTAATGTTTATCAGTAAATATAAGAACAACAAATTAGACAACTAATAAACATTTATAATAATGAAATAAATTATAGTCATTTCAAAAATTTAAGCTGGGATAAACTAGTGTTCGTAAATAATTTGACAGTTCTTACATTTAAAGGTAAGTCTGTCAAATTATTTAGGTACACCAGGGTAAACATATAAAATTTTGAAAAGTTCCAATAAAAGTAATACTACACATTCCATACATTTCATCTAAATATTTAATAGTTAGATATTAGGCATAAATCGACTCTACAGTACAAAAAAACTAATATCATTTTGGGTGTACGCAAATAAAACTCTAATAAAACCGTTAAAAAATACTCTGCCAATATATGGGCCCCTAAGCTCACACTAGGTATCTACTATAGTTATAGCGTACGTGTGAGCTGATATAACTAAAAACTAAAATAAATTTTATTCAAGCCCAGACTAAATTACCTTTCGTTTGATACCACACAAGCCATGTTTTGACTTAAACTCAAATTTTTGAAATCTACCCCCACCCTTAAAAAAACAAAAACTAAAATATATTTTGTTTAACTCCGGACTCAATTACCTTCCGTTTGATATCACACACGCCATATTTTTACGTAAACTGTAATTTTTGAAATCTACCCACACCCTTAAAAAAAACTAAAATATATTTTGTTTAACTCCAAACTCAATTACCTTTCGTTTGATATCACACACGCCTTATTTACACATAAACTCTAATTTTTGAAATCTACCCCCACCCTTTTATTTGGTTTGTGTTTGGTGGATTTTGTTCATTTTTAAATGGGACCATCTCGACCCAAGACCCAGCCCAGGTACCAAATTTCATTGAAATCGGGCAAGCGGTTCTTGAGTTATGCGCGTTGGTCGTTACAGACAGACATACAGACATACAGACAGACAGACATACAGACAGACAGACAGACAGACGGCGCAACAAAAAAGTTTTAAAATCATCTGAAACGCAGATATATAAAAATTTTTGAAATCGGAGCAACTTTTTTTTTTCTCGAAAAAATTAGGATCACCATAGCTCACACTACTATAGTATAGTATATGTGTGAGCTAAAAACTAAGTAAATTAAAATAATTAGATCCAGCTTCCGTTTTCAAAAGCCACAATAAACATATACAAATCTATCGATTATCTTGAGCTATGAAATCTTCATAATTTAAAATTGTGTGTGTATCTTACTTCATTTAATTAAGCAAATATTAATTTTAACTTCACAAAAAACACTTTACACACATGAAACAGGAAATAACAATCATTTAGTGTCAAACAGAGCCTTTGAAAAAACTTTGGCAAAAAATTCATT
Organism: Aspidapion aeneum; assembly: GCA_963576565.1. NCBI lineage: Eukaryota > Metazoa > Arthropoda > Insecta > Coleoptera > Brentidae > Aspidapion > Aspidapion aeneum. Next base: position 110,313,019 of record OY755040.1, read on the forward strand.
ATTTGTGATGTTATAACAATTTATAAAAAAAACCAGAAACTTTTAAAAATCTAAACTTGATTAGTTTTTCCAAGGCTAACACATACATTTGGATAAATAGTAAACTATTAGCAAAAACTTATTATAGATTTCAAATGATAATTTACCCAATTTAATTTTTACTTATGGTTTTTAGTAATTTATAATTTTTTTATTAATACTTTTTACCTGGTTTACTCGTTTTCTTGCAATGAACTATAGTTTCAGTTAGTTAGAAATAAAAGATTTAATAATAATAAAATGATTTTACGTACCTTCTATTTTGATACCACGTCTTCACTTGGGTGTCAGTTAAACTTAACTTTGCCGCCAACTCCATCCTGTCCTGTACACTTAAATATTTCTGCCTCTCGAAACTCTTTTCCAAAGTTTGAAGTTGAAGGTCTGTAAACGCCGTCCGTGCTTTTCGCTGCTTTTTACTGAGTCCGCCGTTTGAACCTTTTGAAGAGTTAAGGGAGTCATCGCCATTTTGACCTGCAAAAAATAAAAATAACTATTATTAAGTTCGTCTTATATTATTTATTTAATTTATTTTGGAATACGCCTTCTTTTACTGGAAATTAACGCACGTACAAAAGAACAACACTTGTTTTCAGGCGCATCTGAAGTTGGTGGAGAACAAAACTAAAGTATATTCTAAATAGTTTTTTTTTCGATAGTAAATTTAACCAAATGTTTTACCTCTTGCGCACGCTTGTCCACTATGCCTTATCTTTTCTCTGCTTAGATAATCAAGAATCCAACAAGTATATTTAAATTGAGGTTCGTTCAAAGAACATTTTAATTAATTGACAAATGAATTGCAATGAATGAATGCAAAAAAAACGATTGTAGTCCATCTTCCCTGCCTTTGGTGTTAACATTAAGATTATCAGACCAGAACAATAGACAGAACTCTATAAGCGACTGCTGCAGGAAACGAGACCCGAAAATCTGTCAGCCTCGCCGAGGAGGGAAAGAATAGTACTAAAATGCTTAAATTAAAAAAAGATATCGGACCTGGAAGAATATACCCTGAAATGCTTAAATATGGATCAGAGAAAGAAACAACTATATGTTGATTGGAAAATAGCATTCATATCAATACATGAAAAAGAAAACAAGCGAGATTGCAACAATTACAGAGGAATTTCGGTAACTAGTAATCTAACTAGATTGTACGGTAGGATTCTTAGAGATCTATTAGAGAATGATTTTTATGAACAAGAATAAGAAGACCAAAGTGGGATTCGTGCGGGCAGATGTTGTAGTGATAATGTTTTTTGTCTTAAACAAGTAATTCAGAAAAGTGCGTGAAATATAGAGACTCATGTTACCTTTGTGGACCTACAAAAAGCGTTCCAGTAGAAAAACTATGGATAGTGTTAGGACAAACTAATATCAATCATACATACATAAAAGCGATAAAAGAACTATAAATCTAAAAAGGGAAGCGTAACGGATGACATTACTAAAAGACAACTGATATGGCACGGCCATATACAATGGATAAACGACGAAAGACTACCAAAGCAGGTCCTAGAATCGCAACCAATAGGGTGCAGAAACAAAGTACGTCCTAAACTGGAATGGCAATAGTAAATCCAAAGATCAATGAGTCAAAAAAACCTGAGACAAGATGATTGTTAGGATCGAAGAAGGCGGAGAATAACCATCGGACAACGTAAAAAAAAAGTTCTAAACCGACATAGTAGTAGCAGTAGTAGAAAAACTATTATTCCCATAATTTTATGCCTTTTCCTTAATAACCTGTAAACTTTTTATTGTATTCGATGTCACTTTTTTATTGTTCTATTATAATGGAGACGCTAATACACCAAATCCACTTAACATCCAAATGCTTTTTTGAGAGCGCCGATCTGAGTCGACCCGTCCCCATAAATTGCGACGAAATCAACCCCTAAATAAATATACAACATAACAGGGCAATTTGGGACTCGTAAAACTGTAAGCTGTATTAGCCATGGGGAGCAAGAGAGATCTATAAGGACACCAGCTATTAACTTTCTTAATATTTTTTTTTAAGGTTATCAAGCATAAGACCAGTCTACTTTTCTACCAGAGTCATTTCTCTTATGTTAGAAGAGGACGGCTAGTATTGAGATTCTTACCGACTAAAATCCCTCAACCGAGCAACTGCACTGCAGCCATTACTGGCTTATTGTGCACATATGAACCACTCCATTAAATTCGTTCCCTGAACGAGTTTGTACAGGTCTTTAATGAACTAGTCCCCAGTCGCTATTGGGTCTAGTTCACCATCCCCAAATATTAGGTGCCTTTTGCGATACAGTACCTTGCAATGGCATATTACATGTTCAACTCTTTCCGGTTCCTGACTGCATAGTCTGCAGTTCAGGCCTACTTAATACAGTCCCATCCTGTTTAGGTAAACTTTAACTGTCATATGGCCAGTCATGATTCCTATTATGAGTCTCACTTGCGTCCTACTGTAACTGAAGGTCAGGTCTTTTGTAACTTTGGCATCCAGGCCTTTGATAAAGGCTCTGCTGTGTCTTAGCCCCTGCCTTTCTAACCAGTGACTTTCATGGTTTTCCCTTACGCAGAGTTTGACCTGGGACCTTATAGTATATTCAATACCTCTGTATCCTGGCACCCATAACAGTTTTATTCTATTGCGTTCGGCTAGTTTCACTAGTTCAGCAAGGCATTCTGAGTATATAGATATGGTCTGTCCGAGTGTTCCATTCTATTATTCTCCCTTGTGCATTCTAGGATGGCAAAATGAAGGACTGTGGAAAATGTCAATCTTTCCTAGGCTTTTTCCCGAATATTCCTGCCCCACTACCGTGTCAGTCTATGATTCGTCTCTGTACCAGATCAAGCCTTCCTGTGGCAGTGGGTTGTTTTTGTTCAGACTATGCTGCTCTCTCCTTTTCAAATAATTGATAATATTAAGAAAAAACAAGAAAATATAAAGATCCATATTTCAAAATAATTTTATTCAACAATCAAAATAAAATAGCATATTCTTTTGTAGAATAGCTATAAAATGCCCTATTTAAGCTAAGCAAAAATAAATATCTTGGCATTATTCTAAAGTGTGCCAGTAATAGAGATGATGATAGAGCTGCAGTATCCTCTTCCAAATACTGGTATTAAGTCTCATTAGGATGTTAAAAGGAATATTAGTATATCAATTTACAGATGCTTGTGTTGCTAATATAATTAGAGAGATTTGAAAATATTTTAGTTTTAAGACTTTATAATCGTTCAAAGCTACTTTTTAGATGTTAATGGCTAAAGTTGTTTTGTTTTTTTAATCGAAATTATTAGGTTAACTAAAAAACTACAAGAATCAATAACTTATTGTGATATTAACAATATACTATTAGGAAAATATTTACATATTACTTTAGGACCGAAGAGTATAAGTAAGTTTTAGATGTTACTGGCTAACGTTGGTATTTTTGTTATTCGAGATTATTAGGCTAACCAAGAAACTAACATTAGTCACGAACATCTACAAGAATCAATAAAGTTGAATAATATTAACATTATAATATTAGGCTATGTATTGTTTTAGGAGCGTGGAAGAGGCTTGAAATCAGTATTCAGCAGTAGTATCAACCCCATCTGAAGAAAATGTGGTTCTTAGAGTTAAAGAATAAGATAAAATTAACATTATGATAGAGGATGACCAGCAAGGAAATAAAGATGGTTTAAGAATATTAACATTTTATTAATTTAGCAACTATTATTACTATATTAAAATGGATTTAATGAAGTATCCATAAGTCTTAGTGATGATCACATCAGTCGTAGTATGCCCCTCTAAATCTTATAACGCCCTGATTGATCCTCACTTTGGCAAGTGGGATGATCTGACCCATACAAATAGTGTTTTATCAATAAAAAAAATTGAGAGCAGGGACTTGTAACGCAATTTTACTTTAGAAATTGATATTGCTATTAGGATGTTCATGTTGACGAAAAAGGTACAATAAACGAAACATGGGATGAGCAAAAGCAATAAGGAATTAAAGTCAGAAGACAAGAATACTTTTGATGAAATTATTTACGACTAAAGTTGCATAATGTTGACCCACGATTTTACAAATGATAGCAACTACTTGCAGTGTCCTCAATATACAGTAGATTTCCGCCATTGTTTAAGAGCGCCGCGACGCCAAAACAAGGGACAGAAAAAGGGCGCTCGCTACACAATGGGGAAGAGAAAGCAAACATTATCTCCATAAAAGCCGATGACATTAGGCGCGTATATCCCGCAGATTATTGTGATGCCGTGCCGTAGCCAATCGAATTGGATGCGGCGCGCATCGTAGTCACTCATGGATATCGACTGCATTGTAATAGAGAAAGTGTTATGTAAAGTGTTTAAAGTGTTTAAACCGAGTTAAACCAACAACGCTTACTGTGTTTTTCATTTTGATCTAATATTGGTGGATTTCTAGCTAATTAACGATATTCTTTTATTCTGCTCTCTCACCATTCATTTCAGATCATCTTCCTTCTATTCGTTGCTCAAATAGGCTTCCCGCTGTTTAATTTTTTACTTGGTCTCTTTGAGGCATACGGTGTAGGATGGACCAAAAATGTTGCAATAATTTTTTTCCAAAGATCTTATAGATATTTGACCTTTCAGCTTTGTGAAATATTGTGATCAAATAGATTTTTTAAACTAAATTAACAAGGTGACAATACAAAAACTGTTCGAACTCTCAACCAAAATGGAAATTTATTTCTATGGTAAAAAACCTAACAAAAGAAAAAGTGAAATGGTAAACATTCAGATCATCAAACTAGAAAAATGAACAGAAAACTACAAAGGACTGCTACAGGAAATGACATCTGAATATCTGTTTGCCTCTCCGAGGAGAGACATAGCAGTACATCGAGAGGAAATAATTATCGAAAAAGAAATAATAAGGAATAGTATTAAAAAGCTTAAATCCGGAAAAGCTAGAGGACCTGGGGGAATTTACGCTGAAATGCTCAAATATAGATCAGAGAAACTACTAGAAAATCTCACACATATTATCAATCGATGCATAAACGGACATCCAGTACCTGATTGGAAAATAGAATTCATAGCCTCAATACATAAAAAAGGAAACAAGCTGAATTACAAAAATTACAGAGGAATTTCAGTCCACTACTCTAAGTAGATTGTACGGTAGAATTCTTAGAGATCTAATAGAAAATGATTTTTATCAAGAACAAAAAGAAGAGCAACGTGTGTTTCTTGCAGGCAGATCTTGTGATAATGTTTTTTGTCTTAAACAAGTAATTGAGAAAAGGAGTGCGAGAAATATAGAGACTCATGTTACCTTTGTGGACCTACAAAAGGCATATGATACTGTTCCAGTAGAAAAAATATGGACAGTATTAGAGCAAACTAATATCAATCATACATACATAAAAGAGATAAAAGAACTATACAAAGGGCCAAAATCTAAAATTAAATTTGGAAATTCAGTTTCAAAAGAATTCCTGACATCGAAAGGGTTAAGACAGGGATAATGTATCTCTCCAACTCTTTTTAAAATATATATCGCAGGAGCTCTAAAAAACTATTTGAAAGAAACAAAAACTTGTTCAATGTACAAAAACTAAATTTGAAAATTTTAATAAATGTTTTTAAAAAATTTAGAACTCTTCGAACAAAAATCGCGCCGCAATTTTTTTAAGGAAAATTAACGAAAAAAATGGCGCCGCTGGCAAAAATTAAAAAATAAGGTATTTAAAAAAAACAGCAACAAAAATTCACTACAAAATTTTTAAAAAAATTAGCCGCAGGTAAACGTTTCACAAAAATTAAAAACTCTTCGAAAAAATGCGCGCCGCGGAAACGAAGGTACCTTAAAAAAAATGGGTCTGTAGGCAAAAACTTTAGAAAAATTGGGTAGGTTCTTGTTGAACAAAATGTCGCCATACAAGAAAATTTTTGATTAAAACAAGAATTAGTAAACATTTAAACAAAATAGCTGTTTGTAGGAAAAAACGGCGTTGCAGGCAAAAATTTTATACAAAATTATGTATTAAAAAATATCACTACCAGAGGAAATTTTTCGTGAAAAATGATAACAAATTGTGCCGAAACGAAATCCTTACACAAAGTTTACACAACTTAAATATAGAATAAGTTAAAGAAAAACAATTAAGCAGACCAAAAATTTTCGGGAAAAATGGTACCAAATGCAAAATTTTTGGTTGATTTCAAAAGTATAAGCGCCCCATAGTAGGTCAGTTCGTCCCTGACAATGCTTATTTCGGTCTTTTTAACCTGGAGCGGCTATTCCTCCCCAGCCCATCTAAACATCCTTTTTAAAATACATTTGTATATACATACATATATTATAGGTACTAAAAGTTCTACTAAACTAAAAACTAATAGTAATTAATATATATATATATATATATATATATATATATATATATATAAAATCACGAAATACATTAATTTATCTATTACCTAAATATAATAATAATAATAAATGTCTTTATTCCACATTTATTAGAAACAGAAAATTAAAATTTACAATATAAGGTTTAAAATATAATTGTGAAATAGGCGAATTTCAGTACTGTCAGTACCTATAGTAGGTACTGACAGTTCTGTTCTTCAATTAACCATTATGTAATTGGTATGATTTTGGTAATTTGAGCGCCTCTTGGAGAGGGGTCCACGTGCCGTGCACGCCCGCTTACCGCGCCCCTGGTCCCAAGCAAGCTCTTCTACTTTTCATGTATCTTATAATGCTTATTTGCGCCATCTATTAGCTGTTCTAATTCATAATTCATTCGCATCGGCCAATTTTCTATTACCGCTTTTTGTCTATTAAATATTTTTAGTTAACTATCCTGTATAAAATCCCACAAAATCCCAGCCAATAATCCAGGAAAATCGATTGCAGTTCGAAAGGCCAAGCAAGTAAACACAAAGGCGACTGAAAAAGGGTCCTTTCGGGCAAACTGTAATGAAATTTAAAATCCCCAATATACTTGTCTGGAACGGTTTTGAAAAGCTCTTTCCGAAAACGTAGTTGCGCTCGTTTTATTCCACTAATGGTCAAATAAGGATCTCTTTATTCCCTCTTTATTGTAGCTTTTAGAGAATTTAGAAAGACTTTTAGCGAATTCTCTAGCGTGTTTTCGAATTTATAAAGCTTGAAATCCTGCCAGGAAAACGAAACGGATTTTGCCTGAAAGTGTGTTATTGCCAGAGACAGGAGCGTGCCAAAGGGTGAGGCAATGAGGCTGCCGCCTCAGGCAACCACCTTTAGAGGAAACCAAATTTTAACATGTTTAAAATGTTAAAGCTCTCTAAAAAATTAAATTATTTGAAATTAAAAATTATGTAGTGCAAAAGAAACTGAGGTATGAGAAACTGATTGATGAGTTTGCAGAGAAAAAGTCGATGGTCCCAAAACTTCTGGGCAAGCAGAGCTGTCTCAAGTACAATATGAAAGTACTTCAAATACAAGTACCAAGTACATTAAGATTTGTAAAAGTACTTGAAGTACTTAGTACATTTTCTTTTTAAATGTTCTTCAAGTACCAAGTACATTATAAAAGTACTCGATTTTCCCCAAGTATTTTACTTTTACAATAAAAGTACTTCAAGTACTTAAAATATGTAAAAAAATGAGAAAAGTGCCAAAAATATTTTTAAAAAATGTCAAAAATGTTAAAAAATTTTACAAAAGTAAAAAATGTCAAAACCCGTCAAAAACTTCAAACATTTCTAAGATGGCAAAAAATTTCAAACATTGTAAAAAATTGAATTCTTGTGTTTTTTTGAAAATTTTTTAATAGCTCAAGGTCTTTGAATATTTTTAGATTTAACACAATTTGTTGAAAAAAAAGGTGTAATCAAGAAGCTGTGATTTAATTGTTGTGAATTAAAGTTAATTTTTTAATTCTAAAAATATATTTTATTTGTTAGTATTATTTGGCTTAAAAATTCCGCTGATTGACGCTCACGGGTATCATGCCGGGTAAAAACGCTAATTCAGCGTTGATCTGGCCTAAAAGGCAAAAGAGCTGTCGTAGGTAACGGATTGTTTGTTTCTTTTTATTTGCAATCGATCTTTTCATTGATCGATATGTATAACAGTATATTTTCGCCTGCTCTTGTTCTAGTTTCTCTCCTATCTCGGTAGATGGCTCTTCTTGCGAGAGTTTTCTTACTATTTACATAGGATTGGAGACAAAACCGTCTAATTAACTTCGCAAGGGTGTCACATTGACCAAGCAGTGAGGAGTCCCATAAGGACGAAACAGTTAACTGTCAACACTTATTAGGTGTCCATTAGATCTTGGACCCCCGTAAGGTTAAGCTTTCAAGCTACCGACGGAAAATTATGAGAGAAACATAAACTTCTTTTTACCCGATTAGCCACGAAACTTTCTTGATTTTAATTTTCTTTCTGTATGCACAAGCAACAATTAGTTAAACAAATTAGATCTCATAAACTGCTACTATAACATAGTACATAACTTTATCTTGCCTGTAGAAGATACCTTTTCATTTAAAAAATAGCACGATATCTGTTTAAAACATGAACAGTTTATGCTGGTTTTTGAGTATCCATTTTCAAGACATAATTGCTGGTTAGATAATGAGAAACTAACACATAAATTTTTCACTCCATATTGATTGATTTTGAACGCTCTTCATAAGAATCTTATTAACTTTATATAGAGGTTTCAAAAAAGAAATAAAAATTTTTTTTTGTCGTAAATGACGAATTGATTGTTTCTATTTTAAATACGCAACGCAGGGGGGGGGGTATTTCTGTTTTTTATTTAAATTTATTTATTTTCTGCTTTTAAATTCGATTTTTATTTGATTGCCCATTTTTTACTTGGTTTCGTTTTAATTAAATCATTCATCTAATTACCTAACAAAGCGCGATGCTCTACACTTCCAATCCTGTTTTTATTATTTATCATGCAAACTAAACATAGAACTTGTTGGATTTCTTTCTATTGTTCTCTATAAAGGGTGTCTTCTTTTTATGATTTTAATTTTATTTAATACCTGTAATTATTTCTTTTTAATTGGCCGTACACAGCTGCTTAGATTTTTTAACATAATTAAAAGTAAGATGACTAAAAAGTGTACAGAATTCGTTTGGTTTTTTAAAAATAAAAAAATTTACCCGCAAGAAAAAATTTATCATCTGGCAAAAGTAGTGCATTTAGTTTTTGTTTTCCAACAAACTAGTTTTAAAAATATCAATTAACGTCAAAAACTAGTCTTATAGATTAAAAAAAAACACTGGGCAGACAAGTGGCAAAGATTGTGCAGCTAGTGTGTTTCATTTTACCCGATAAAATTAGACAATAATTAGTGTGCTCCATCTTATAAATTATAAAAACAAATAGTTTTTATTTAATAACATCTTCTATTATAAAGGAAAATAGAATAAAACGTAGTTACTATAATCGTCTGAAACATGCCAGTAACCGTCCTAAAATTTATGTTTCAGACGGTAACATTTTGTTTCGGACAATAACGTTTCTTAACATTGTAAGCTGCTACAATTTTGCTAATTAAAGGAAATTTTTTAGGTTTTGTTAATTTGTTTGCCGAGGCCTTGTGATAGAATAGCGATGGTTTAATTTATTTTAAAAACTATCTGAAAAATTTTACGTTTCAGACATTACAGACAGGCACTAAAATAACTTAAAATGGTTGATTAGTGCCTTTAACATTTGATTACTCTAAAAAGACAAAGATTAAAATAAAAAATAATTAAAATTCTTAAATACAATTATATCTCTTTTGAATTACATAATTCTCCACTTCCCACTCCTGCTCAGGAAACCTCTTTTTCACTGGATTTTCAACTAGTATTAGCAACTTTTTGAACCCTCGCATGAGCTTGCTCGGGGTACGAATGTCTTTTGAAGGTTTTTTAAAGTACGTTACATTTTAAGGGTGTTTTATGAGCAGTGCAGTTTGGGGTAATGGTTAAAAATGATGGAAGTGGAATAGTCAGTTTCAGAGTATATGAGTGAACATTAAAGTGATTATTTGATCCCTTTCAATCTATATTTATGATTCCAGTTTGAATCTATATAATAGGCACTGAAAATTGCTTCGGATGTAGTTACATTTCTTTGTTTACCTTTTTTCGGCTGATGATGGATCTCTTTAGACTCTCTAGTTTTTCTTTGTATTTGAAAACTCCACTTTGAGAAATGGACTATTTTTTCAATTTAAAAATCTATTTTATCCATAATTTTTGCAAACTTCAAAAATTGTGCAGCATTAAGGTCATAGCAATCAAAATACCAAAAGAATACCGTATACATAAAATGGTGAAAAAACTAAGTCTTAATTGATTAAACCTGAAACTTTTTTTATTATTTTTATTACTGACATGTTTTTATTAAACGTGTACCCGTGTGAAATACAGTCATTACTTGCTTACTGACGAGTTTTTGAAGTTTATGTCGATATATTGGTCGTGAATTATTTATTTTGAGAACGCAATGATTGATGGCGAGTATGCGATCAAGAATTTGGGAATGTATTTCTCAGGGCGTTTAAAGTCGCTAATAAAGCTCTTAGTAATAAAGAAAAAGACACGTTTCGCAAAAACTCACAAGAACCGTTTCAAGCAATTTCATTCAGTCTTTATTGCTTTTCTTGTAAGAATCACGTGGTCTAGTTAATGATGGACGAGGCTCCTAACAATTTCACGGGTTGTTTTACTTATTATTAGCTCACACTACTACTACACTAAAACTACTACTATATACTATATGTAGTAGTGTGGAGCTATGGTGATCCTAATTTTTTGAGAAAGAAAAACTTGGTCCGATTTCAAAAAGTTTTATAAATCTTTAGATGATTTTAAAACTTTTTTGTCGCGTCGTCTGTCTGTATATCTGTCTGTCTGCAACGACCAACGGGCATAACTCAAAAGCCCTCTGATTTTAATAAAATTTGGTACCTAGGCTGGGTCTTCGGTCGAGATGGTCCCATTTAAAAATGAACAAAATCCACCGAACACATTCCGAATAAAAGGGTGGAGGTAGATTAAAAAATTAGAGCTCATGTGAAAATATGGCCTGTGTGATATCAAACGAAAGGTAATTGAGTCTGAAGTTAAACAAAATACATTTTAGTTTATTTAAAAAAAGGGTGGGGGTAGATTTCAAAAATTAGAGTTTAAACGAAAACATGGCTCGTGTGGTATCAAACAAAAGGTAATTGAGTCTGGAGTTGAATAAAATATATTTCAGTTTTTTATTTATATTAGCTCACACGTACACTACAACTATAGTACCTAGTGTGAGCTTAGGTGCCCAATTATTGTAGCTTAACCTCACCATGAATACCTGACGTATATCGCTGAAAAACCTAAAAATCCCTGCAGCATATCTTTGACGTTCTGGATCCCATTTCTGTTTGCAGCAATGTTTTTTTGGGTTTGCGCTGTTTGCATTGCTGAAATAGAAACAGTTTTTTGACCAGTTTGACTTACGTTCGCTAAGATTTGTCAGTTCAACACTCTTTTGAAGTCCCTCAACCTGGCACCACCTTAGACACTTCTTTTTGCCCATTCAGCTCATCGCTGAGCTTCACCGTGTACTGTGTGAATCAGCTATTCGTTCTTGTGGTTTCTGGAGTTCATTTTTTCAGTTTTTTGTTTCTGTTACTGTAATTTTTACGAATGTTATCAAACTTTTGTTTGTATGTGTGCCAGATGAAAGTGTAACAATTTCCCTCTTAATCTCAAGAAAGTGTAATGGTGCAGTAACAATAAAATCAGTGTTGCTGTGTATGTTAAAAATTTAAGTTTAAAAATTAAAAATATGATCTAGATTTATTCTCATAGCTCTGATACTCTCTTCAGATCAGGGCCTAACAAAGTTCTCACTTGCAGATAAAATTAAACCTCTTAATTTTTTTCTTCCAGTTTTTACCCCCTAACAAAAAGATAACAATCAAGATCAAGAAACCCGCAAAATGCTAACAAGAAGAAACGAGAATTTAAATACAAATCTTTCAATCGAACCTGAATACATGAGGTAACCAAATATTATAAAGAGGCGGTTAACTTTATCAAAAGATATGATCTAAATCTGGCTACCTAACCAGCCGGTTGAAATATTATTAAAGAATAGCGTTATAGCTTAAGCCCTTTTTAATTTAATTAGTGAATTTTTACATAAAATATATTTAGACATTAATAGTAGTGAATATCGCTTATAACGATATTGGATATTACGACATATCGGTTATAGCGACGGCATATTAAGGTTCCGACCGAGTTCTATATATAACCCATTTTCTTACCTTTTTTCTTTATAACGACGCTCGGCTATAACGCCCGAAATTAAGCGGTGCGTTCAATGTCGTTATAATCGATATTCATATATAAACTAAACTAAATGAATCAAGAGACCGTAGAAATAAATAGGCTTCTATAATTCACAGTTATTCTATTTTCCAGAGTATTGCATTTTCTTTTCCAAATTTTTATATTGTTTTAAACAGTTTTAATAAAACTGGCAATAGATAAAAATTCAGTGTAAATACTTTTTTGATATTATTTTTTAGATGCATACTGCTTGTTTCTTCCCTATTGGTTTCATGCTTTTAATATCCAAAAGGTGTATCATTTAAATCTATAATTCCCGTTTTATATATTGTTTCCTCAGTAAAATTCTCTTCATTTCTGGGATTTCTTAAAATATTTTTGACTGCGAGGATTACCTGTGCAATTTGTAATGAGTTAAAGGGTAGTACGAGTACCGCTTTAAAATTCGTTTCTTTAATACTTATAGAATTACTGTTATTAAGTATATGAAAGTTCTTGTTTTTGAAGTGTAAACTTCTTTAGACGCGATTAGCAGTTTTCGTGGGTAGTGAATTGAACAGAGCCGTCAGGCTCGGTTATGTAACGGTCATTCGGGTGAGGTCGGCGCGAGTTGACTAACTGTTAAAGAAACATTCAGCGAGCGATATGATAATGCAGATGAAGGCCAGTATTATTAATTTCGCCTTGTTGAAGTTTACACTTTGCCGTGTGGTTTTAAGCACACACAATTTTTTTTAATTCTAAGTTTTAATTAGCGGATGTCGATCACGATGACATTTGGTTACTTAGTATTAAACATATCCAATTTAATTTCGCCAAAAGGCAAAAATTAAATAAAACAACCTTCTGTTTAGCAAAAAGGCAACAATTTCACATAATGACATTTAAATTGAGCATTCGAAGAAATCGTTTTATCGAGTTGGTATAGTAATGTACCCATTTATTAAATAAATATACCTAAGTATTAAGTCTCATGTACAGTTGCAAGTAAATATATCTATCACTGAAATTAAACTCTTTTGCGAATTACTTGCTGAAAATTGGATAATGTCACCCATGTGTTCTGTGGTTTTAACGAAAATACGACAAAAAATATTTTTCATTAACAAATTATTTCAATTCTGCAAAAAAAAAATTATTCCAACTCTTTATCGGGGAAAAAAGAGCTTTATAATAGCAAAAAATCACTACTCTTAAAAATGGCAAAAAAACCAAAGTTTAAAAAAAATTATTTGGCATGACAATTACTTTGTAAAATAAGAGTAGATAATCCAGGCAAATTTAATTTCTAATGGTCTTAAGGCTTAACTTAAAATGCCCTTTTCAACACGTGAACTGAGAACTGGATTGGAGTTCTTAATTGCACCACTTGGTTTTAAATAGTTGGTACAGGATCAGGTACAGAATGAATATAAACTCAGAATTACAACCTAAAATAAACAAAGCGGAAATAGAGAGAGCATTAAAGAAAATTAAAAATTACACCTGGAATACCTACACTGTGACCTGGAAAAGACGAATTACCGGCAGAGATGCTCAAGTCTGGTGGTAAAGCTAAATAAAATACTAAAAGAAAAAATAAACCCCAAACAAGAAAGGTGAATAGAACGAGCCAAAGAATACAACGTTCCACTATATATTGCGTTTATAGACTTTAAAAAAGCTTTCGATAGTATTGAGCACTGGACAGTAAAAACATCTTTAATTAATAGCCGATTAGATCACAGATACATAGACTTAATAGTGAAAATATATAGCAAAGCACACATTAAACATTTAACATCGTTTAAAATATACGAAGGAACCAAGCCAATCCTCATAAGAAGAGGTGTCAGCCATGGTGACACAATATTCGCAAAACTATTTAACCAGGCCATAGAAGATATTTTTAAAAATTTAGATTGAAAAGAAATAGGCATCAAAGTAAGCCCACAATACTTGACCCGCCTACGATAGGCTGACGATATCGCCTTAATAACAGATAAGAAAGAAGAACTAATAAAAATGATGTAAGAACTGGATACAGCAGCTAAAAATATGAGCTTGTGTATGAACTACACTAAAACTAAAATCATAACAAACACAGATAAAGATATCACGATCAGGATAAACCAAGAAAAAATAGAATAAGTAGAGGAATATATCTATATATCTGGGACAAATTATTATTAAACTAAAAAAAGAAAAGCAAATAGCTAAATTTAAGAGACAAGTAAGATTGACTTTGAGAGCACTCGATAAATTTAGCAACATATTAAAAAATATCCTCAGTACCTAAAAACAAAAGTGTATAACCAATGTATCCTTCCTGTACTCACCTATGGATCCCAGACGACCTGGGCACTCAAGCCCAATGGAAAGACAAATGTTACATGTAAAGCTCGCAAGTAGAAAAAAGAATAAATGGATAAGAAATAACAAACAACAAAAGTAAGTTATGTCAGAGAAGAGGTAGCAAAATTAAAATGGAAATTTGCCAGTTATAATATCAGAGAGAAAGACGATCGATGGAACAAATGTATTGTAAACTAGAGACCTTGGGAAAATAAAAGAAGTAGGGAAAGACCCCAAATGAGATGATCGGACGATTTGAAGAATCATGGGGGAGCTAGATGGATGAACACGGCGACAGACAGAGAAGACTGGAAGATATTGGGGGAGGCCTATGTCTAAAGATGGATCGAAAAAAGCTAAGTGGATAGATAGATAGATGGACAGGATCAGATTTATAAACAATTTTAGGGAATAGCTCGACTGTTGGCTGATACTGTATATAATATTTCGAAAAGTAGAAGAAAGAAAAACAAAATAAATATATTTTTTTGAAGAAGCCTTGATTAGATATTATGATTATTTAAAGTATAATTTTAAATAAAAAATGTAAAGTTGCCGCATCGTTAGGCTTTGATAGCCTGCTGTTAAAAAGTGGTTTTAATTCACCATAATTCGAGTGATTATCGGCGGGGACATGCAATATGTTCGTTTAAATAAAAAGTTAATAAAACGTTTTATACATTGTGTAACTACACACTCAAAGCGCACTCAGCGCAAATAGCACCGGAATTATTTATTCTTATGCTGATGGTTAACTGAGATAACAGGGAAAAATACAACGTTTATTTTATTACTAATTTAAAGAAATTCCAAATTTCAACCTGTCACGGATTTTCAAACACGCAAAAACTAAATTTTCTCGGTTGTTACTCAAGATAGGAGTGAGCTATTAGTAGTTTATAGAATGAGAACATATCTTTTTGCATTCATTAATGCGTCCTTTAGGCTTAGGTATGTACCTAAACTGTGAAAAGTTGCAGAAGTTATCATGATTTCAAAACCAGCAAAGCCACTCCATGACGTGTTATCTTAAAGGCCAATATCTTTGCTGTCTAATTTATCCAAGCTCTATGAAAAATTATTGCTTAAAAGAATAAAACCATAGGAAGACAAGAAATTATTCCATCTCATCAATTGGGTTTTCGAGACAAGTATTCCATGATAGACCAAATACACAGAATTACTAATATAATAGAAAAAGCACTAAAAGAGAAAAATTTGACAAAGTGTGGCCTAAAGGCCTTAATTTTAAACTAAAATGTTTTCTGCTAAAAGAATAATCTGATAATTTTAAATCATACATATCTGATCTGAGGCATTTAACAGTAAAACAGAAAGATTCATACTCAAATTTAAGAGAAATTCAAGCAGGCGTGCCCCAGGGTAGCGTACTAGGCCCTTATTAATACTTGTTATTCACTTGCGAAATCCCAAAGCCAGGAAATTGTCACTTAACAACATTTGCCGATGATACTGGTTTATCGATGGTACAAAAATCTATTGAAGAAAGCTTAGAAAAACTTCAGGATTGAAGTTCACAGTTGGACAAAGTGACAAATAAAATTAAATGAAACCAGTTCAATCAAATTACATACAAATTTCAATCAACAACATTCTCGTACCATATCATCATACATCATACCAAATTGTGCTGGAAAGCACATGTTAAGAAAAAACCAGAAGAACTTAAAATAAGGTATAGAAAACTGAACTGGCTAATTGGAAGGAAGTCGAATTTAACAATTAATAATTAGTTAGTGCTTTATAGACAAATATTGAAACGAGTATGGACATATGGTATTTAACTATGGGGTTGTACTAAAGAGGGTAACAGTCTAGTTTTGCAGATATTTCAAAATAAAGTATTAAAAAACATTGTGAATACACTTTGGTTCGAAATAGTGATCTTCATCGGGAACTAAAAATCGAAACTCTAGCAGAGACTACAAAAACGGACGCAAGAAACCATGAAGATATACTCCATTGACATGTGAATGTAGAAGCAATTCAGCTACTAGAGAATAATATTCTAGTTCGAAGACTAAAAAAAGTAAAGCTGTTTGAGCTAGTGAACTAAGTGAATTACAAAATACAAAATAATACTACTATAATAGTTACATACGAAGCAAAGCGGGGAAAGTTGTTGAGTGAAGAGAAATTAAGTTAAAACAAAATTGCTAATTAGTATTATTGTCTAGATTGTGATACTAAAACACAGTGTGTGTGTTTTTTTTTGTTTTTTTTTTGACAGATTATGAATATATAATACTTTTTGAATCTTTTCACGGTAAAAAATATTAGTTACATAAAAGAGTTTATACGGCGGGGAGGGCTCTGTGTATTTTTTTGCGTGATTAGTTGTTAAAAATATTTTTGACCATTTGTACAGGTCTTCAACCTTTTTGGCTAAAATAACGGTGTCATCAGGGTATTTTAGAACATCTAATGAAACTAGAATTTATCCTTACTGCTTCACTGCTGCAATGTCATTTCTTATCATCTTTTTCAAAATTAAAGTTGAATAAAATATGATAAAAACAGAACAGAAAATTAGCTGCTCTCCCCTGATAAAATACGAAAACCAATCTAGATAACCGCCTTTAAAAATGATCCTTAATAAAAAGTTCCGCCCTCGTAATCGACTTATGTAAGAAAAACCCTCAAACAAAATTCACAGTTCGCGTGTCATTTTAATGTTTTTTAACTTCCTACCCTACCCCACAGCGACCCTCAAGGGGGGAGTAAAGTAATAGCATAAGATTAGCAATTCGGTACTTATGGTAAACGTCGAGGTTAAATTAGACTGCATTTTGGGTGCATTATGGATATATAGAGCGGCGTCAAAGGATCTCAAGAAATCACTATCCATCGTCATCTATCTATTCACCTATCTGTTTAGTTTAGGCCTCCTCTGATATCTTCCACTATTCTCTGTTCAAATCGTCCGTCCATTTTATTTGGAGTCCACCCCTACTTCACTGCTACTACTGTTTCATTGATCATCTTTCTGTTTTGATATTAGGACCGGCAAGTTTCCATTTTAATTTTGCTACCTCTCCTCTGACATAGCTTACTTTTGTTTTAGTTCTTCTTATCCATTCATTTCTTTTTCCATCTGTTAGCTTTTCATGTAACATTCGTCATTCAATTAATCTTTGGGCTTTTGTTACCTTATCCATGTTACTCTGATCCTGATATCTTTATATGTGTTTGTCACAATTTTGGTTTTAGTGTCGTTCATAGTCAAGCCTACATTTTTAGCTGCTGTATCTAGCTCTTCCAGCATTTTGATCAGTTCTTCTTTCTTATCTTTTACTAAGGCGATATCGTCAGCATATCTTAGTTGCTTCAAGTATTGTCCGCTTAATTTATTCCCTATTTCTTCCTAATCGAAGTTTTTAAAAAACATCTTTTAGGGTCTGGTTAAATAGTTTAGGGGATATTGTGTCACCCTGTCCGACACGTCTTCTTATGCAGATTGGCTTGGTTCCTTCGTGGATTTTGACTGATGTTGTTGCTTCGCTATGTACAGGGTGTTCCAACTAAAAGGTAACAGACGTGTTTTTTGGTATTTTTTGTGTGAATTTGAAAGCAAATATCTCAAAAACCAATCTATTGATTTTCGAAATTTTTACACGGTTGTAAAGACATTCAAGAGGCCTTCAAAACAAGGTATCACTAGACCCACTTTCCCTATTCAAAATATAGGGGTAGAGTATACCCCTCGAAGATGGTGAGTGCTACAAAAATTTCAAGATAGCCAAAAGATGTCCCCCTCGCAAACAAAATCGACCGTTTCTCCAAATTCACACAAAAAATCAAAGTAGTGTTGACCTATCTACACTGTTACTGCGTCTTTTATTTTTTATAATCTCGCCCTGTTTTTTGTCTGGATTTTCCTTACTCTATAAATTGAGTATAAAAGTGGTAAAGGCCCCACTTTTTACCCTTAATAGTTAGCAATTACGCTATGAGTGTTTTGCGTGCCGTTAAGTGTCCAGCAGCGTTATCAGTCCATACGGCATTTGACAATTGGCTGTGAGTTTAGGTTTTTCTGATTTAGAATAAAAGTATTTTTGAAGCAACTTGGCATAAAGCTACCTACATTGGGTAAATTTAAAGATTTTTGAGATTAAGCTACCTACATTGGGTAAATTTAAAGATTTTTGAGATTTTATCATTTGCTGTTTTACTAATAAATTAACGTTTACAAAAAAAATACGTTACTTTTAACACTGTCGATATCGTCTGTCATGCGCGGTGACAAATTTAATTCAATGCCAAGCAAAAATTTTGGGAGTGCTCTACCGATCATACCGTCTTGATCCAGGTCAATTCATGAAGATTTTAATCCTTCCTTATACCTATTCACTGCACGTTAAAGAAAACTGTCTTAGATCAAAGCAATTTGCTTTGAAGTAAAATAATTCTGTGCTTTCCTATTCACCAAGAGATTATTTTCTTCATTTAGCACAAAAAATATCTTGCCTTTTATTTTAATGTGCAACATAAATTGTTTTATTATAAATTGGAACTGAATAAATCTAAGGCACCGTTTTCTCTGGAAGCAAAATATTACTTATATGAAGACAATTTGCTTTGTTACAAAATGGAGTATACTGAAACAAAACAATTAAAGAAGAAAAATAAAGTCTCATTTCAAAATTAAACGCGGCGTTGAACTAAAGAGAAATATTTTAATTCAAAACAAATTGTTTTAAGGTAATACAATGTATTCAAGAAAAGAACGTGTTTTCATTGTACAAATTTTTTTAACCGTGTGGCTTTTATAAAAGATTTTTGTAAAAAATCTTATTTTATTTTATGTTTGGGGCTATAGCTTTATGTTAAAAAATTTTAACCGTTTTGTTGAATATATCTTGTGTTTTAAAACATATTTTTTTATCAAGAGCTATAAAATGTTTAATAAATAAAGTAAACACTTAAATGTTCATTGCATTTTAGCGCCTCTCAATAATACATTTCGCAAAACTAGTTTTTGGATTCTTTCGTTCATGGAATAAAAAAGAACCAAGAAGGTTTTTAAAGGAAATTGGTGACAGAGCACTACTAAGGGTCTGATTATTCGCCATCTTAGAATGCGGTAGTCGGTAATGACATAATATGGTTACGAAGCACACATAAGAAGCATACAAAAGCGAATCAAGAACAGCTAAACATATTTGAAAGAAAAACTATTCGTAAGATTTTTGGACCAGTGCAAACAGAAAATGATTATTGTGAGATTCATCAAAATTAGAAGATTAGCTTGATTGGGACATGCATAAAAAATTGACAAGACAAGAACTCCAAGAAAAATTATTAACTGGAGACCTGCAGGAAGAAGAATAAGAGGGAGGCCACGAAAAAGGTGGATAGAGAAGGCGGAATGGAGAGTTCTGGTTAATAACCCACCAAAAGTTGTAAGCTACTTGAAGAAGAAAAAGTTCAAACGTAATTTCAACCCAACTATCTTGGATGCTAAGTCAAAGTAGTGTTTAGTGACAGAAACCAAGGTACCAAGAAGGACACTATGAAATCTCAGGTCAGATTTTGTAGTTTACATTTATTTGCAACCAAATGTGAGTCTCTATTTCAGTTAGAAATTAAACAGACCAACACAAGTAACAAAGCAACGTGGAACGAATTCACAATCAAGGTGATTTCTCTCACAGAAATCTGACAGCTGTTCTTGGACCCTCCTTGATAGATAAGCTATTTGCTATAAACAAAAGAGTACCAGTCTCGTCTTTGTTTGAAATAGCGCTAATGAAAAAAATACATTTAAAAATTTCCTCTCAACCAAGAGCTTCTGGAAGGATTCCCAAAACCGAAATGGTCTTTTCCCTTTCTACTGCAATACTAATTTTTATGGGTGAAAAGATTTTTTAAGTTTTCATAATTTATATGTTTTTACCGCTCTCCCAAATCAATTTTGTGGCCTGATATCCCCATGAGCCGAAACTTTCTACAGAATAATGTACGAATAATACATACTTTCTTTTCTAGCTCTGGTCCACAAAACTTTTTTAGATGTTTTATTTAAATAAGTTAATTCTCCTCCCGGATCAATTCTCTTCCCGTCTTCCAGATTACAAACGCGATTCGATCTCTTAATTTTCCACCCTAGATGGATTCGATCCCGTAGAAAAAATTACTTACTTGTGAGCAAACATAATCAAAAACAAAGGAAATAATCCAGAGAATAATCAACTAAATCAAAGTCTTTTACGATCATCAAAAACATCAAAGATTCTAAGAAGTTCTGTTAAAGAAGAAATCTACACTCCAATAATTAGACCGGTAGTGATATATGGACACTTGCAAAAGCGAATGAAAAACAACTAAAGAAATTTGAAGGAAAAATTATTTGTAAGATCTTTCTACGAATTTGCTAATAGAAAGCGCAAACATCGTAAGATTCATTAAAAGGAGAAAATTCACTTGTTTAGGACATGTACCAAGAATGGATGAGATAAGAACACCAAGGAAAATAATGAACTGAAGACCTGTAGGAAGAAGAGAAGGAAAAGGCCATAAAAAAGTGGCTAGACGATGTCGAAGATAACATTAAGAATATGAAAATAAGTAGATACCAGAGAGGGCGCTAAGGAGAGCTCTGGTTATTCAGGCTAAGACCCACCAGGGATTATAGTACTACTTGAAGAAGAAGAAAAGTAAAAGTTAAATTGTAATTTTAAAGCTTTTGATAGTGTGTTACGGTGGGGGGGAGTGGCAGAACCAAATAGAGTTAAAAAATCTTGAATGATAATTCAAAGCAGGGCTATCAAAATGAACGGGCCACGATCCTCCACTTTGTTGACGTCACATCCGGGGATGATTTTTTTTTGATGGTCACGTTACGACACAGCTGATTGTCTTTAAAATATTGAAGTTGGAATGACGGTTCATGGATATTTGATTTTTTTTTTAATAAAGCCGTTTTTGAGATTGTTTTTACTTTATTCTGGCAGAACAATTTTTTTTAAATGTATAGTAAGCCCTAATTTTTCATAGCCGCTTCATTAGCTCACACAAAAATTAAGCAGAAGCGAATGTGACAATCACATATGACAAAGTCAAATACATGTCAAATATAACAGTTGGCATGTGGTACACGGCGGGTAATTTGAATTCAAGATAAGGAATGCTCAATCTTGAAGATTTTAACCTTTTAATCATGTTGCTTCCTTATAAACCTTTGGTGGAATATCGGGATGGTGTCTGAGAATATTTCAGTGAAATTTTGCGGAAATCTGTAGTGCCATTTTGAAAATATCATAAAAAAACGTCTGAACTCCCATAAGACCCAATGTAAAATTCAGGCCCGGGAGAACAGCTGATTTTTTCAGGGTCGTGGCCTCTATTTTTGTGTTGGCCTTGTTCAAAGAAGTATTCAGTGACAGAAACACTTATGAACCAGAGTCAATGTGCCAAGAAGGACACTACTCCAGCAGCGGCGTAGCGTGAGGGGGGCGCGGGGGTTTCTTCGCCCCCCCCGCCCCGAGGGTAGTGGCGCCCCATTGGTGGTCGAAGCGCCCCCAGTTTTATTAAGTCGGGCCGGCAACTAACGACATGAAGACTTTTTTTTTTTTTTTTGGTCGCAAGATTTTTTTTTAGTTTTCAGAGGCGCCCGTTTTTGCGGTCGCCCCCCCCCCCCCTTTCAAGCACGCTACGCCGCTGTACTCCAGGTCAGACTTTGGAGTTTATCTTATTTATAATCAAAAGGTAGAAATAACAAAGCACGGTGGCACAAAGTCATAATCGTGGTGATTTCGCCGATGGAAATCTGATAGCTGTTCTTGAACCTTCTTTGATAGATAAGCTCGTGGGGCTTGAACAAACATATTTTAATAATATCAAAGGTGGTTATTATCCTCTAAACTAGGACTTCCTGGAAGGATTACGAAACTTGAAATGACCTTTTCCCTATGTATTGGAATACTATCTTTTGGGTGGTGAGATTTTTTACGTCTTCTTAATTAATTTAAGAAATTCAAACCTGGAAAATAAAAAATTTGAGCAATTAAAGTTTGATGTAAGTACTAGGTTTATAGTATTGTATATCAATCTTAAGATATTGTCTGAACATTCAGACAAAATTTCTTTTTCTGCGGCTACAGTTAGAGCCGTGGGCGTGGAACATCGCAAAATACTTAATTGAAATAAACATTTTGTGATAACGAAACATTAAGATAGGAAAGTTAAACAGGCATTGTACGTTTCGTCTTGGTCTCTTATCTTGAACATGGGCTTAATTTTAAATCGATTTGAAAGGTCTACAAGGACTGTGTTTAGATAAAACAATATGTGGGTTGGTTTGGTCATATACGAGAAATGCATGTCTTTTTCTTCTTGATTCTGCTTTGGACCAGCTTCTTTTATGACTTTAAAATTCAATTGTAAACCGGCCAAATTTAGCTTAACGCTCTCAGCAGCTTTTAAAGCGGTTCAGGAAATACAGAATTTATCTTAGACCCGGTCAACTTAACAGAGGCACTAAATTTCGAGAGGGACCCACCAGCTTGCAAGAACAACTCCTTAACGATAAGAGCAAGACGTTTTAGTTTATGAGCCCTAACAGATTTAAATACCCTTAAAGAAATTATTAAATATGTATTTTAAGTTCTTTAAGAGATTTTATTTATTTAATTTTTAACTTTTTATATTTGTTTTCCTTTTTCTAAATCTGAAAGTCTAGAATTAGGTTGAAGCTCATTTTTTTTCTTGAATGCCATAGTTTTTAATACTTATATAATTTGTTTGCAAAACACAACACTTAAAATTAATTAAAATAATATAATATTTTGGTTTAAAAATGGCAGCCGTATTCAAACCTCCAAACGTCACTAGGAGATGTCAAATAAAAACAGAGTAAGTCAGTGTCAGCCGTTCGCTATATATTACATGATCATTATTAGGACAAGTATGGCTAACTTAGCCGATTTTCAATTGGTTTGGTAGAGTATTACTGAAAAAGAATTTTAATATATTTTATTTGCCCGTATCAGTATCGAACTGCGTAGAATCGTTATGGGACTTCCAATACCCTACGTGGAACGGATAGCTGCGGCAACCGTAAATACTACTATGTCGGTTTAGAACGTTTTTCTACGTTGTCCGACGCCTATTCTCCACCTCATTCGATCCTGACAATCATCTTCTGTCAGATTTTTTGACTCATTGATCTTTGGATTGACTTTTGCCATTCTAGTTTAGAACGTCCTCTTTTTCTGCGCCCTATTGGTTGCCATTCTAGGACCTGTTTTGGTAATCTTTCGTCGTTCATCCGTTGTACATGGCCGTACCATATCAGTTGCCTTTTAGTGATGTCATCCATTATGCTTCCCTCGATTCCCATTCTTTCTTTTATGATCTCATTTCTTATGTGATCTAATCTAGATATTCTTATGGATCTTCTTATTGCATCCATTTCGACACTTTCCATTTTTGCTTTGTATTTTCCTGTTACGCGACAAGTCTCTATTCCATACAACAGCGTGCTTTTCACCATTGTTTCATATATGTTAAATTTTACACTCTTTTTTATCTCTCTGCTCCATAAAATACTGTTAAGACATCTAATAACCTTTTTTGCTTTTACTATTATTTTTTCCATTTCTTTACAGTCTGTTCCTGTCTTATCAAATGTGACACCCAAGTATACAAACTCATTGCATGGAGATATTATTTGTCCACCCGTAAATACTGGTGTAAATGTTTTGACCCTAGATAAGGAAAGAAAGATTATGCGTAACATTGTATTACGGACCGTCGCAGAAATTGTGCCTAAAAGCATTAAGTGTGACACCAGGTTTAGTTTTTTTGATTTTTTGCTAATACGGACTTAAATATACTGGTATTTTTGTGGCATCAGAATGATGTTTTGTTCAGTTTTTGGTTGCAAAAGTTGAAGTGAATAGAAAGTATCAGGAATAACGTTTTATATGTAAATATTTAGAGGTAGAAAAGCTTCAAGAAAAAAAGACATTGTATTAATTGTATACTGCCTTAAACAGCAGTTTTGTTCTGTCGAAACTTGATTCTTTATAAACAAACAGTAATGATTTATAGACATATTTCAGTTAGATTCATTTTTAATTAACTGATTTATGAGCTAATTATGTGTGGCGCAGGCTTTATTTGTTTTTAAACTTCATACTTTAATACTCTTTTTTTTTGTTTCAGATTTTCCCTTAAATATGAAAACAAATGTGGCTTGTGGGTTAAAAACATGCATCTCGCTGATTGGTCTTCCACAATAACAGATCCTATTAGAAATCACTGAACAAAAACTATCCTATTTAAAGGGCAGTAAAAATAGTGTAATAATTTTTTTTTGAATACTTTATATTTGTATTTTGTAGTTATAATAATTTTAAATTTGATATAATTTGATCTTGGCTTCAATTTGTTGAAGCTTCTTTAGTTATATGTTGTTGTCTATTGTAAATTTTTGATAGGTTCTTCTGAATAAAGAAATTTTGAACTTTGAACTTTATAGCTATTTATTAATTTTCTTTTTTTTTTCACAAAAAATGCATGTATTTTATTTATTGTAATGTGTAGTGTAATTTATATGATACACCAAATTTTCACAGAAGGTGGAAAAGGTCAAAAGTAGACGAAAAGTTTAATAGTTCCTAGTTATAAAAATAAAAAATTTGACGTTAAGTAATTTTGAATTCGACTACGAGCAAAAAATACTCTTTTTTTTTAATTATAGGTTGAGAGGATACAGTGTGGTCAAGAAATCTTTGCATAAGCTATAAATTTGACAATCTTTTATAGGCCAAACTGGGCATACTTAAGTTGGCCGGATTACGAGTCCTCTGGGCGAGTTTGTAAAGTAATCTAATTTTCCTCACCGATTACATCGGTTTTTTGACATATGACGTTTGACGTTCATTTGACATTTTCATTCGGTGAGTCCGATGAACACCAGAAAATAAAAAAGAACGCGATGAATCCGATTTCTGAACCTCGCTTTTTTCGATTTTGATTTATTTTCTAAAAGATTCTCTGCAATAATACATAGAAACAACATTTTCAACGTAACCTTCAATCCTGGCATGCCGCGGTCTGGTGATATAAAAATTAACTCCAGATCTTCATCAACCGAGTTTTGAGTCTTTTAAGATGACCATCGAAACTTTGTTTACCACACCGTGGAGCATTTAACAAAAAAAAAACAACAAAAAAGATATAAAATTACACAGCAGAAAAAAAAACGCAAAAAACAGCTGATTTTGACGTAATTGACATTCATCGAAGATCGCTCACCGACTCTCAGGGTCGGTGAGCATTAATGCCATCAATTGGTGCCTTGGGGAAATTCAACAGATAATTTACGAACCCGATGGATTTCAACGAATTGCACTGATTAATTTAAAAACTTGATTGTTGTCATCGATGAGCTCATCGATGCCTTTTCGAACTCGCCCTCTCTCTTCCCTTGTCTAAGGTTTTGACTAAATGACGGTCGTGGTGGGCTCACAGCTGATACTCGAGTATTTAAATTATGGCATGAAATGTTCATTGTTGTCAATTCATGCTGTATTTCTTTCAATTTTTAAAGTCTACTGAAACCGACAGGACATCATTTTTGAGCTTGAGCGTACAGTGTGGTATGCATTAGTAAAATCAAGATAACGAATTAAATACATTAAATAAAACAAAAGAACGTAAACGACTTACTTTTAAAGTTATCAAAAAATTAAATCGTACCAATTAAGACTAAAAACGGATATTTATCACCGTGAACATCTCAAAAGAGAGACATTAATTTTTCAAATTTAAAAGGAAATTAATGCCCTGGGCGAACAAAACATAGGTAGCACTTAACACTGTAATTTAAACTAATTAATATGGCCATGCTTGCCTAACTTAACTGTACTTTAACTTCAGACAATGTATTGTTAAAATGAAAAACGGTATCAAATTGTCTTAATAACTCTTTAAGTTATAAATTTCTCATACTTCTTGTTTAATTGGCGCTGGAAAAAATTCTTGCTTGTTTACATAAATGGGCATATCAGAGCTGTGCCGCTTTTTCTTTGCACTGCGAGTGATTGTAAAGAGACCTTATTCTCTCGTCTCATTAAAGATTTCGTGCAATGAAGGTATAATTTTTAATAATCTCGATCTAACAATACCGGGGAAATTTGCAATTAGATGAAGTAGATTGGCAGTTAGCTCTGCGACTGAATCGGGCTATGAGACATAATTGGGCTTATTTGCTTGAATAATAAGAGAATCATCAGAAAGACCAACGAATTTGTTCTTTCTAACTATCTTGTGGAGTATATTTAGGCACGATCCAAATGTATTATTGTAAAGCAGCCCTACTTTTTTTAAAGCTTTATTTAAACAACAATAATTTTTATAACATTTTAAATACTTAATTATCTCACAAAAACCACTGTATGTTGTTTAAACAATAACTTCAAATCAGCTTAAACGTTAACATGACAAGTTTTAAGATAGTGAATTTGTTTTTTTTGTTAAATATTAAGATCTAGATATTGATTTGACAAATTTATGGGATACGCTGCTATTTTGGTTAATTTATTTTTAAAAGTGGTAAAATTAGGTATTTTTTTACATCATCTATGTAAGTCATTCTAAGTTTTCGTGCAAAGGCGTATGTTTAGAGGAACATTTGTTCTTGTACTTTCTAGAAATATTTTTATTTCGTTTCTCGTTTGGTAAGAATGAGGTTGGTTCCTATAAACAATTGTAATAATACTTTTTTGTTGCTTTTTTTAAATTTTAAACATAAACTTACTGTGTTGTCTAATTATAAACTTCATCAGTTGGTGTTCTAAAAGGCAAATTAAACAAAACTTTAATTACTTTGTTTTGAAGAAATTCGGCGTTCTTAAATATAATTTTTCCACAGGTTCCCCAAACAGGTATAAGATATTAAAGATGGATAAGAAATAGGCATTATGTATTTTGTGTAAAGAAGTTTTATTTAAATAATGACGACATCTAAATAATGCTCCTATCATGAAGACAATTTTGTTTTTTATATGTTGAAAATAAAAAGTCCAGCTTAATTTGTCGTCAACAAGTTGTCCCAGATATCTAATACTGCCAACTCTGTCGATCTTTACGTTGCCAATTTGAATACTGATTGATTCAACTTTTGTGTTTTTTTAAGGAAAAAGTATGTATTTAGTTTTTTGTAAGTAATTTATTGTGAACTAACCAGGATTGATATTTTATGAGGTCATCAGCAGAAGTGAAATATCTAGCTAGAATACCTTTTTTTGGTAAACGAGTACAAATATTGAATAAAGTAACGGCCCCAAAACCGATCGTTGAGGCACTCCACACTGTACGTATTCTGATTTACTAGAGACTCCCTCTAAACATGTCTTTTGTTTTCTTTTAAAAGAATATGATTCTATTAATGTTTACATCTTTTTTTTTAATAGAGTTCTATGATCAACTACATCAAAAGCTTTTTGTAAATCAACGAAAACCGCCGCCACGTGACTTTTACTATTAAGAGCCTTTGTGTGAAATCGACAAAATCAACAGTATTGATAGGGGTCAAACCCTACTTCCTATTTGAGAAACTGTCTATTTTCTATTTTATTAAAACCTCTAATAAATTGGACAACGTGGAAACTATTGAAATAGGCCTGTAATTTTTAATGTCTTTTGTTGGTCCTGATTTATGTAAAGGTGCTACTCGGCTGAGTTTAAGTCAGGACGGAAAAATACTTTCTTTAAAAGTTTTATTTATTAAATCTACCAGAATTGGTGCTAGAGCTGTTTTCATTCAGCAATTTTTATATATATCTTTCAGAATTTCAGATGACCAATGTTCCTTGGATATAACTGTTTGGGGACCATCGGCATAACTATTAAATCTCTTATTGTCCAAATTAGTTCTTTCTTCGTTCTCAATCACGGAAATCCTACGAGAATCAGTACCGATTTATTAATTAGTAAGTCATTTTAGTAGAAGTTTATTATGGAATGGATTCAAGACTTTTATCTAACTTGTTATTATAGATTATATAGGTCATCAGGTACCTAATGGTGCTCGCGTCACCTCATGTTGTTAATTTTTGTGACTAATAAAACAATTTACATCAAAATGAAGATCAAAGCGATATTTGACCCTGTACTCATTTGCTTAAATCAGATTATTTACTCATACAACACGCTCATTAGTCCCTAACTCACTGTAGTCATTTTGTGTAACGGCATTGCCACCTTTAATATTCCCCTCTTCTTCCTTACCGTAGCTTGTGCTATTAGCGTCTTATTCAAATTCATAAGTTGGATTAATTAAATCAAAGAAAGGATTAGGACTTAATTCATTAAAGTCGTTTTGTTTAATATCAGCACCTGGTTTAGTTGTTACTCCCGCTGTATTACCAATTCTTTAGCTTCTATCCTTGTCGAAATACTAATTTCGTTAACAAAATGATTAATCTTTACTATACGGCCGTTAACAGTTAGTTCGCGTGATTCTTGGACGATTTGAATATCGGTTCACATCAAACAAATGGTTCAACCTTAAGAGTGTTTTGTTTGGTTTTTGCTGTTGAGGTGCGAGTAAAGTAAATATTACATTAATGTGGGTGAAGTTAGAATACCGGATCAACTTAATTTATATAGATAATAATGAACTTGCTGGTTTCTAAGTTTACTTAGTTCTCTTACTTTACCTGTAATATATATGTGACCGGTATAGTGGCCTTATTAAAAAATGGTAGGAGACAGTTTTCTTCTGGTGTGTGCTTTATTCGGCATTTGTTTGTCAGTAATATGAAGTAATACTTAATAAATTTTCCAGAAGTATTTTAGGTATATTGACAGACGTTGTTAAGATCGTTATTAGAATTCAAAAAACTACCTTTTTATTAACCAACCGTTTGAATAGGATTATAAAGATGTTTATATACACGATTTTTACAGACCACGAACTATTTTGTGTTAATGATTATACGTAAGTGTGTAGTAACAATGCTTAATTCGGTTTTAATAGAAAATCGATTCTTGTTTGCTAAGGCTTCGGCTGTTGATCGCCGCGCTAATCTAGATTTATTTTGTTTGATTTTTTCGTTACTGTTTGATGTTTATTATTCCTGTAATCAGGTTAGATCTTATTGTTCATATTATAAATTAGAAAGGTCTCAACCACGATTTAATAATCCTATTGCATTTCATAAAAAAGTGGTTAATTTCTAACACCTATAGGATTTTTATTTAAAACTGAATATAAATTTAACGACTTTTATCGAAAATTAAACCCATATAGTTTTTCGCGGCTTTTCCAGCTCTCCAGTGAAGAATTATTTTCCACTATAGCTATTATCCTAACAAGAGCACAAAGACTCGACTGCCGTTGGGTTGAACGATGCGAAGCGAAGTTCGGACAAGCAGTCAAGGGCGGGAAAATGCTTTATGCATGAAATAGGAACAAAAAATTTTCTACGGCCTGACAAAAGTAGGACACAAAGAAAATACACGTATTTTTACTAAATATATATTTTACATATTTAAAAAATTTACATTTAATTATTGATTTTTATTGTAAAAGTGCAATTAGATGTATTTTGTAGATTAATCACAGAAGGAATTATAGCAGCCGCAGCATCTTCTCGAATTAAATGGCGATATTAATTAATTCAAATTTAAACAAGTACTACTACTACTATGTCGGTTTAGAATGTTAGCTTACACATATACTATAGTAGTGTGAGCTATGGTGATCCTAATTTTTTCGAGAAAAAAAAAGTTGCTCCGATTTCAAAATTTTTTATATATCTTTGCGTTTCAGAAGATTTTGAAACTTTTTTGTCGCGCCGTCTGTCTGTCTGTATGTCTGTATGTCTGTATGTCTGTATGTCTGTATGTCTGTATGTCTGTATGTCTGTATGTCTGTATGTCTGTATGTCTGTATGTCTGTATGTCTGTATGTCTGTATGTCTGTATGTCTGTATGTCTGTATGTCTGTATGTCTGTATGTCTGTATGTCTGTATGTCTGTATGTCTGTATGTCTGTATGTCTGTATGTCTGTATGTCTGTATGTCTGTATGTCTGTATGTCTGTATGTCTGTATGTCTGTATGTCTGTATGTCTGTATGTCTGTATGTCTGTATGTCTGTATGTCTGTATGTCTGTATGTCTGTATGTCTGTATGTCTGTATGTCTGTATGTCTGTATGTCTGTATGTCTGTATGTCTGTATGTCTGTATGTCTGTATGTTTGTATGTCTGTATGTCTGTATGTCTGTATGTCTGTATGTCTGTATGTCTGTATGTCTGTCTGTAACGACCAACGCGCATAACTCAAAAACCGCTTTCCCGATTTTAATGAAATTTGGTACCTGGGCTGGGTCCTGGGTCGAGATGGTCCCATTTAAAAATGAACAAAATCCACCCAACACAAACTAAATAAAAGGGTGGGGGTAGATTTGAAAAATTAGAGTTTATGTAAATATATGGCGTGTGTGATATCAAATGAAAGGTAATTGAGTCTGGAGTTAAACAAAATAGATTTGAGTTTTAAAAAAAGGGTGGGGGTAAATTAAAAAAATTAGAGTTTACGTGAAAATATGGCGTGTGTGATATCAAACGAAAGGTAATTGAGTCCGGAGTTAAACAAAATACATTTTAGTTTTTGTCTTTTTTAGGGGTGGGGGTAGATTTCAAAAATTTGAGTTTAAGTCAAAACATGGCTTGTGGGGTATCACACGAAATGTAATTTAGTCTGGAGTTGAATAAAATATATTTCAGTTTTTAGTTATATTAGCTCACACGTACACTATAACTATAGTAGCTAGTGTGAGCTTAGGGGCCCATATATTGGCAGAGTATTTTTCTACATTGTCCGACGTCTATTTTCCATCTCCTTCGATCCTGACGATCATCTTCTGCCAGGTTTTTTTGACTCATTGATCTTTGGATTGACTGTTGCCATTCCAGTTTAGGATGCCCTCTTTTGCCTGGGGACCTGCTTTGGTTATATCAGTTGTCCTTTATTGATGTCATCGGATATGATTCCCTCGATTCCCAGTAAATTGTTGGTATTCTTCCTTTAATTTCTCATCATATACTCCATGTCTTCTTTATCATTAGCTACAATTAGTTGGTCGTCAGCAAACTGTAGTGTGTATATGGTAAATCGATCGTTAAGGTGTATTTCCATGTCGTTTACTTTACGTTTCCAGTTTTTTAGAGCTATTGCAATATACATTTCAAAAAGAGTTGGAGAGACAACATCCCTGTCTTAAGCCTTTTGTTACCAGGAATTCTTTTAAAAGTTGATTTCCAATTTTAATTTTATGTTTTGTTCCTTTGTATAGTTCTTTTATCGCTTTTATGTATGTATGATTGATATAAGGTTGCTCTAACACTCTACATAATTTTTCTACTGGAACGGTATCATATGCTTTTGTAGGTCCATAAAAGTAACATGAGGCTTTATATTTCTGGCACTCCTTTTCTCAATGATTTGTTTAAGACAAAAAACAAATCACTAAAAGATCTGCCTGCACGAAACCCACTTTGACCTTCTTCTTCAAGAAAATCATTATCAATTAGATCTCTAAGAATGCTACCGTACAATTAAACAAGTACTTAACCAATTAAAAATTGACATTTCAAGTGGATAGTGACTCAAAAAAAAATATTTGTGACCATTACCACACCCAACTAAGTATATTTAACCAGAGTTTGACTCTTTTGCTCGGTTACGACAAAATCCTCGGTAATAACAAGAATTTTAAATTCTTCAGTGCCTATTGTTTATTTCATATAGTTAGTACTTAGATATAAGAATTAAATTGAAAACCAATAAAGTCATAAATTGTGCTTTTATCTTATCAGTAGTTGTTGCCCAAATTTGTTGATACATTTATATTTTCCAAAAGATATATTTCTGTATACCCTAGATGTAGAGACACCTAGTCCAAGCCTGAGATCTTCGTCGTCCGATGAATACATTTTTCATTGATCGAAGTTTCCACATTCAGAAACGCGCTGACCTGATGTTTGTTGATACCAGAGACAGATGAATCATCGATACTACTTTCAAAATTCTCTTTATTTAGCAAAAAGCTAGAGCAACAAATTACAAATTTATATAAAAACCATGTATATTATGCTGGTATATCTATTGCAACCCAAGACTAGTCGCATGCATCTATTCTGCAAAATCTGAAGTTTATACAGGGCTGTCTCATTACACATAAACAATATAGTAGCACAATACTCGAAATGCGGTTTTATAACTCTATTATAAATTAAAAATTTTGTATTTTGCGACAGACTTTTACTAATTCGATAAGTAAATCCAATTTTTTTTAAAAATCTTTTTACATATGTAGTCAACATGATCACTGAAAGTAAGTTTACAATCAATGATAATTCCCAAGTATCTCATTATGTAGACACGCTCCAGGGTATTTCCATCAAATAAATACTGAAGTGACATTTGAGAAGATAACTAAAGTGGCTGAAGATATTCGTTCTAAAATTCACATAATGGAATCGGTGGAAACTGAATGCAGAGCGAGATGTGGTTGGTGGAAGATCTTAATAGGAACCTACTAAGACAGTGACGTATATAAGGGGGCCCTTGGGGTCCCCCCCCCCCGAAGCTAAATTTTTTAAAGATATTTTCTATATATTGTCACGAGGGGGTTAAAACCCCCTCGTGACAATATTTCATCAATACAAACATAAAATGGCCTCATGGGGTCTAGGGCCCCCCAAAACTGTCTCGGGCCCACTCCAAAACTTTTTACGCCACTGTACTAAGGGAATTTTTTGCCTTTCTAAAAGACTTAGACATTTTGTTATAATGAACCAGCTGGTGGTCCGCATGGAAAATTTAATTTAACAACCACTAAAACCTGCCGATATAAAAGAAATTTATTTGTTAACATATGTTAAAAAAAAAACATTTTCTTTGTTACAAATAAAAATCAAACACGAAAATATTGACCAAAACGGCCCTTTAAATAAATAACAAAGTAGTCAGGCAAACAAATCAAAAGCCTTCCTAATACATTGAATAAAATATTCAGTGTTTGATGAAAAATTCAGATATTCGATTAAGGCGGCGAGCGATGATGTTGGATCAAATAGAGTGGCCAAAAGACTACTATTAGATCGGTAAATATTTGAATTGGATATAATCGAAAATGTCATATCACGCAAGCTGGTAACCTTAAACGCGACTGAATGTGGTTTGAAATACACCACAAGTCATTGAAAATAATGAAAATAAAAAACATTTCGAGGTATTTGAAAAGGTGAATTTGGTATAAAATCTCCACTTAAAAGTTAAGTAAAAATAGATAAAAAGTAGCTTAATTAAATACAGTAAAAAATTAATGAATCTTAATTTGTCCCTGACAAAGTCTTAATTTTACAAGTTAGTCCCATTTGCGTCAATAGTTTTAAACGTTGTGAAATGTGCAACAGGTTTACGAGTCAGTCCAACCTTAATAACTGTGTATGAATTCTTGAATGGATGAGAAAGAGTACTCCCTCAAAATCGGGTGAAAGTCAAACTGTGCATTCGATCTCACTTGATTTCCGCATCTCTATTAGTCCTGACGCGACGTGGGGAGATGCTCATTCTTACCCTTACCCGTTTCAAGAATCCATATACTGATGTAATCATTACTGAACGTTTATTCTTTACTGTCTGTGAGGTGGATGAGCAAAATGTACTGTTTTTTGCACGGGGAAACGAATCAACAGAGGTGAAAGCTCATCTCACATCACGGCAGTCAAGTATAAAGTCCTGAAGCGGGGTTTTGACTTTTCAATGGAAATGTTACTGATAACTTTTAATAAAAATGTATTCTCACGTTCAATATCACTGAATCAGTCAAACTGATTCAGTTAAATTAACAAGTGTGAACCCCCCTTTATATATTGAAAATAAATTTAATGGCGATATTAATATAGAAATTTATGACGCATAGAGGCTGGATTTGTTTTTACACTTTTACAGACAAACTTATATTAGATATTTACTTTTTTTTAAAGAAAAAAAAACTAAATTTTGTGGAAAAAAAATATGAAAATGAGCCACAGGAACAAATTTACCTAAGTGAGGAAACAGACAAATTATAAAAAGATGTAGACGCAAAACGAATTACGCTACTAAACTATACATCTAACGTGCTTATCTAACCATACTATTTATAGTTGTTTTGGGTGTCAAAAATTAAATGATTAAACAACGAGTACTTTAGCTACTGTCGTTTTTAAGATATATACGATATTCTTTTCTCAAAATCTGTCTGTCTATCTGTCAGACTTTAGCAAACTTTGACGTGGTGATAATTCAAACAGCGTTTTTTTATTAAAAAAAGACAAATGGCGGATTTTCTTATTTATTAACCTCAAACTTGAAAGATTGCGTGTTGTAAGGTCAAAGTCTGTAGATGATAGGTTGCCTGGTAACTCAAGGGTCGAAGCGGCGTGAGAGGTGACAGCGCGTCATTTCGAGTGCCAGGATTTGATTAGAGCGCTTTGTTTAAATGTGTTTTTAAATATTTTTGATCTTCGATGATTTATTTTTTACATTTGTGGCGTTTTTTCGGACTATATTTATTTAAGAACTGTAAATGCTTGTTCTAGTTTACTTATATTTTCTACTTGTAGTTATTTTACCGGACTAAAAGCTTCCCAAAACATTGTGCCTTTGGGATATTTGGTATAAGGTAAGTTTTATATTTGAGTTAGTTGATGTATTTTATAATTATTGTTATTAGACACACTTTAAGAAATATAACAAAACATACCTATTGACATTTAAATCAATTAAGGAACACAAGAAACTTAAAGATTTCGTACCTACTATATTAAATGCTTTTTATTTAAATGGGCACTCCGGGTGACGTCATTTCCCGCGTCAACAACTGGCTCTGATTGGTCAGAAAGTTACCAGGTAACCTATGTTCTATAGACATTGGTGTAAGGTCACTTAAAACAGTTTTTGAGTAAATAACCAACCTAACCAGTACCAAAACCAAACAACCTACTAACAAATATACGGAGTCAAAGTCAAAACCAATATCAATTCTCACGATGAATTGTCCCCGCCGCAAATCAGACCTCAGGGAATCGGACAGCGGCCGGCGAATGCATGGTTTAAAAAATAGGAACAATAAAACCAAACGAGAAGATTGCTAATTAATCTTTGTAACTAGTTCCAAACTCTGCATAAAGTCAACCTAATAAAATTTATCCATACTTATCCC
The DNA here is from genome assembly GCA_963576565.1 of Aspidapion aeneum. NCBI lineage: Eukaryota > Metazoa > Arthropoda > Insecta > Coleoptera > Brentidae > Aspidapion > Aspidapion aeneum. The sequence goes on from OY755040.1 coordinate 110,348,969, forward strand.
TAATTTGCTTAAACCCTCAGTCGATTTGGCCCAGTGGCAGACCTGTCAAATTTTAAACTGACTTTTTAACAGACAAATCTGTTAAGCAGATTAAGACTTTCGACGCAACGAAACGAGATGAAAAGGTGCCTGTGCCTGAGTGCCAGAAGCAGCCGAATTTAATCCTATCAAAAATTGACGGGTAAATGAATGAAGCGCTTTGGGCCGAATCAAAAGGATGTAAGGAGCAACATTCGGTTCTTACTGTTGATGACTTGACTACCGGTTTTTAGAAAAGGGATTTCTCACACCCGTGTAGTAGTAGGTATTCTGAGAAGAACGATCTTATTTTTGAGAACATATTCTATCAGTCATATTAGGAATATATTGAATATTCTAAATACTCGGCCAAAATCCTCCTTGAGTTTCTCTACATTAAGGCCCCAATCTAAAAATCAGCTTTTTTCGATTTCCTCGAAAACTAATAACTTTTTCTATACTACAAAATTAAGAAGAAAACGTAACCTAACATTTAAAAAAAATTATTATTCAAATTTAATTTTTTTTCCACTCTGTACATAACTTGTCTTAAAATGTTCATACTTTATAATATTAAGCTTGATCCCCACATATACCGAACACCATTTACTACAATTAAGTTTTTGTTTTTTTTTTTTAAATTAAACAACTTTAAGTAAAGGTTAGGTTAACATCAGCCGGACCACCAATGGGATTTTGAAAATTATTTTTTTTACAATTACGAACTGTACGCGAAAAAAGCGAATTATTAAAAACGAAACTTTTTTTTATACTTTTTTCTGGTACAATAAAAATATTTCTTACAAATTCTTTTGGCGGTCAGGCTATTATTGACCATTGGCCTAATCCTTACTTAGAGTTGTTTAATTTTAAAGAAACAAAAACTAAATTTAAGTACATGGTCTTTTGTACAAGCGGGGATTAAGCTTAATATTATAAAGTATCAACAAGTAAACTACAGAGTAAGCAAAAAATAAAATAAAAAAAATTAAAAATTAATATATTTTTTTAAATGTTAGGTTAGGTTTATTTCTTAATTTTATATTATAGACCGAATAATTTTGCGTATTTTTTCTATAGAAGTTTTCTTTTCAAAAAAGTTATCAGTTTTCGAGAAAATCGCCAAAAACTAATTTTCAGGAATTTGGAGCCTCTTATCAAGCGAAGCTCAAGATGGATTTTGGCGAAGAATATGTGGGGATGTGTCGCAGATGGCTCTGGAGCGAAATAGCGATGTGCAAAATAGCAAGTATTAAAATAGCGGTATCGAAATAGCGACAATCAAAATTGCGATGTAATAAAAGGGTGACTATCAAAATAGCGATGTAACAAAATAGCGATTGTAACAAAATAGCGATGTAACAAAATAACGATGTACCAAAATAGCGATTATTAAAATAGCGATGTAACAAAATAGCGACTATCAAAATAGCGATGTAATAAAGTAGCGACTATCAAAATAGCGATGTAATAAAATAGGAACAATCAAAATGGCGACATTTCGGCTCCATTTTGGCATATAGTTCGACTAAAGGGTTTCTTTCTAAGAATTTTTTTCAAAAAAAAACTTTCCTGACTTATTTCCTGGGATCTTAGAAGGTGTGAAATTTTTTTTAAAAGTAAGCTTGAATAGTTAAAATACCGCAGGATATAATAGCGCATTTTGGTTTGGATTGGTTTGATTCGATTCTGTTTAGTTTGATTCGGTATTTTGATACATCGCTATTTTGATTGTCGCTGTTTTGGTAGTCGCTATTTTGATATATTGCTATTTTGATTGTCGCTCTTTCATTACATCGCTATTTTGATAGTCGCTATTTTATTACTCGCTATTTCGTACGGCGCTATTTTGTAAATCGCTATTTCGTTCCGGAATAAAATGTTTAAAAAGAAAAACAAGAAAGAAAAAATATTGAAAATGACAAATAATCGCACTAGTGACCTTAGTACAAGACAATAAATTAAAAACATCGCCATTTTGAAAAAGTGACCCCTTCGATTTTTTATATATTTTAAAAGAAAGATGCTCCAATATCTTGTCTATTGCCTTTAGAAATTTTAGAGTGGGCCGACAAGGATAAATGCCAAAAAGAAAATTTCTTGTTTAAGTGTGCGGTGGCCTTGGTCCTACATACATATATGTATATGGGCAAACGGGCAGTCTTATTGAGGCGTCCGGGGTGTGAATCAATATACATTTTATTAAAGAAAGTTGAATATAATATATATAATGTATATAATTCATTGACTGAAAAGTAGGTTGACGCCTTTAATCCGTTCCTGATTATACCTATTTTGATTTATTTTTTATTATAGAACTATAGAAGTTTCAAAAATCTTACAAAATATTGTGTTCTGATTTCGATATTCGACCTTTTACAAGCTTTTCCTGTCAAAATCTGAAATTGCTACGCCTACCACGGCGTCAATATCCGGATCGAATCGTTTTTCATTCTATCAATAAATTTTACACCTGCATAGTCAAATTTAACCATTCATAATTTTCCATAAAAGCCAACTATTGAACCGGAATCGTTCGCTATTTGAGTTTGGGGTTAAATCCAATAAATACCATAAAAGCTCGCACCCTTTCATCCATTGTCAGTGGTTGACGTTAATCTTGACTTCCGAATTTATAACCTGAGCCTAGTTTTGTTAAAATCAATTTCACAGGAATAAAAGGTTTATTTGTAAAACCAATTTACAATAAATGGTATTTTTGTGTTAATTAATAAAAATTTCATTTTAACTTCAAAAGAAATAGGGGGATTGTCTTGATTCCCTTAGCTAATTTTAAAGCTTTTTTTATTTTTTTTTAGATTAAGTCGCTTAAATATTAACTTGATGCTTTCAGATTTATTTAAGGGGCTAAGATTATTTTTAGCGTTCCTGTAACAGATGGTGTTAATTAAGGGTTGCTACTTTTACCACCTTTACCAATGATACTTTCAATTTAACATTGTGAACTACGCTATTTTAATTTAGTAATTGATGATGGAATCAGTTACATAATATTCCAATACCCAGGGTAACTGCCCATTCATGATGCAAACATGAGGGCCTTGGGGGTCTTTAAGCAAAAAAGACCTGATTGGTTGCTTCATTGCATGCATATTATTTCTATATAGTACGTATTATTGCAATACCTACGGTACCTTACGATGCATAATGCAAACATATTTGAAATAGCAATATCAATGGGTATAAGTCTATCCTTTTTGCGGTCCGTAAGATAAAATGTCCTGATTGGTTATACTTTTACGCATGAATATTATTTTATTCTTGTATTCGTTACGTCAAATCATCGGCGTACAGTTGACAAGAACTTTATCTATGTATAATTGTTATCTGTGCATTTTTCGTACCTTTATTTCTGAATGTTTGCATCAAACGCCAACCATTGTGTAAATAGGTAACAGGGAGTATTGGAATATTACGTATATGGATGGAATACGGTGGTAAAGCTATATTAACTATAACCCTCCATATTTTTTCTCTTGAATAAACTACTAAAAGAAAAATAATCCCAAACAACTGGACAGAATCTATAACCATTATTCTACACAGGAAAGGCGATAGAGCAAACCTAAAAAACTATCGACCTATAGTACTCCAATTTATAAGTTTTTCACGAAAATATTAACAGATAGAGTAACAACAAAATTTATCAATATATACGGATATCAATCAAAAGAACAAGCAGGTTTCGGTACAGTTGACTACCTATTAACCATAAAAATCCTAATAGAACGAGTCAACGAATACAACATTCATGTGGTTTTGGTTAGCATTGAGCACTGGACACTGAAAACATCTTTAATTAATAGCCGCATAGATCACAGATACACAGATTTAATAGCCAATATATATAGCGAAGCAACATCAATCAAAATACACGCGGGAATCAAGCCAATCCGCATAAGAAGAGGTGTCAGTTAGGGTGACACAATATCCCCTAAGCTAGTTAACCAGGCCCTAGAAGATGTTTTAAAAAAATTAGATTGGGAAGAAATAGGCATCAAAGTAAACGGACAATACTTGAACCACCACACAAGATATGCCGATGATATCGCCTCAATAACAGATAAGGAAGAAGAATTGATAAAATTGCTGGAAGAACTGGACAGCAGCTAAAAATATAGGCTTGAGTATGAACTGCACTAAAACTAAAATCATAACAAACGCAGATGAAGAAATCACGATCACCAAACCAAGAGAAAATAGAACAAGTAGAGGAATATATTATATTATATACCTAGGACAAATTTATTAAACTAAAAAAACAAGACAGCTGAAATCAACAGACGAGTAAGATTGGTCTGGGCAGCATTCGGGAAATTAAGCTACATATTAAAACAGAACAAATATCCTCAGTACCTCAAAACGAAAGTGTATAACCAATGAGTCCTTACTGTACGTACCTACACGGTAAAAAAATTGTCTTAGATCAAAGCAAATTGCTTTGAAGTAAAATAATTTGTGCGTTCCTATTCACCAAGAGAATATTTTCTTGATATGTAAAACAATTTATTCAAGAAAAGTACGTGTTTCCATTTTAGACAAAATTTTTTACTGTGTATGGAAGGACAAATGTGACTAAATAGATAGAAAAATAAAATAATGGCTAAGAAATATAACAAAATTAAAGGATGTCAGAGGAGACGTAGTAAAATCAAAATGGAAATTTGCCGGTTATAATATCAGACAGAACAAATGTATTGTAAACTGGAAACTTTGGGAAAATAAAAGAAGTAGGGGAAGACCCCAAATGCGATGGGCGGACGATTTGAACAAAGATGGGGGAGCTAGATGGATGAACATGGCGACAGACAGAAAAGAGTAAATAGATAGAACCATTGTTTTAAATGATGATGGTGTGGTATATGATCAACGATTATAAACACACAGGATTGCCTATTTGCTCGAATCTTTTAGCGGTAGGCGGCGCCTTGCTTACGTCACTAGTGGACCTCTGCTCAGCGCGCTTCATATAATACACATTGCAATCGTGAGTTTTTCCCGCTTTTTTCTTGCTTATTTGCAAACAATTTTTTTATTCGTGTTAGTAAATATAATTAATAATTTCATTTATTCAAAACAAATGATTTGATAAATCAAGAATTTGCTCTGAGAGCTGAATTTTCCTACCAGACGATATGTTTGTTTTTTAAATAGTTGAAAGTTTTAGAATAGAAGTAGGATTTTAAAAAAAAGTTTAATCAATTTAAATCTTTAGATGTATAATTTATTGTTTTTGTTGCCGATATAATAAAATACACTTATATTATGCAGTAACAAAAAGGTATTTATTTGATATTTCAGATCTAAAAATGCAATATTTATTATATTATTATATCAAAAACCAATCAGTTTTTGGGGAAAACAGCCAAATAAGATGTGTTTTTCAACTTCTTATGCTTCAAATCCAGTGGCGCACCCAGGAATGTGTCTTGGGGGGGGGGGGGGGGGGCCTGAGACCTCTCCAGCTCAAACGGGCGCCACGCAAAAATCGTGCAACCAAAAAAAAACAAAAAACAAAAAAAAAATCTTTTTTTCGCGTACTTGGCTTTTTTTACATGAAATGTTTTTGTTATGATTTCACTGCTTTTTTAAAGGATTTGGATAATATTTAAGTTTTAAAGTAGTAAAATATACGGGATATTGTTCAAAACTTTTGCAATGCCTTATTAAAAATGTTGAGTTTTTTTTATATTTTTCTATGGTTTTATCATAGTTCTTATCAGCCTTCTAAAGCTCAGCTCTCTAGTGTTCCTGGAAGTAGGCAATGTTAATTTTACATAACTTTACATTTATAGGGAAGGAAAGTAAATTAAAATCTTAGCGTTTTCTTCAATAGCTCAGCTTCCTAGCGTTTCTGGAAGTGGACAATGCTAATTTACATAACTTTACATTTATAGGGGAGGGAAGTTAATTAAACTTTGGGGTTTTTAAGTTTCTTTTATAGTTTTATCATAGTTACTATCGGCCTTCCAAAGCTCAGCTCTCTAGCGTGTCTGGAAGTGGGCAATGTTACTTTTACATTACTTTACATTTATAGGGGAGGAAAGTAAATTATAATTTTGGGGTTTTAAAATTTTTTTCTATAGTTTTATCATAGTTCCATCAGTCTGCCATTTCTGGAAATGGGCAATGTTATTTTTACATAACTTTACATGTATAGGGGAGGGAAGTAAATTAGAATTTTGGGGTTTTTTGATTTTTCCAGGGGTTTGGCAGACTTATGTCTGTCAAATTTCAGCTTTATAGCATGTCTGGAAGTACAGTAGAATTTTGATGATCTATACATGAGTGAGTGACAATTTCGACGTTTGTTGAAAAAACTATTTCAGTACTTTTGGGAGTTCCATGAAACAAAACATGAAGGGATTGTTAACTCCACATGTGCTAAGTTTGAGATTCGTAGCTCATTCCGAAGTAGAGTTTTAGAGGTCAAGTAATGTTTCAAGAAAAGATGGTACGGCGCGTGAACTTGGCGAGGCACGGCTGTGCCCTCAGATTTACCTCCTAAATAGTCAACCACACCGTCAAATAAATGAAAAAACGCAAAAAAGCGGAGGTAAAAACGTCATAAACACCTTAAAATCACACGAACTCTCAATACAAACAAAGCAACTGGTCCGCTGGTGACGTAAGCAGACACTGTTCGTCTCGCTGAGCGACGCTAACATTAGTTAAATGGAAATAAGCAATCCTGTGTAATAAACTTAAATTTTAAAAATTTTCAAAAGTTCAACGGTTATGTAAAGAGATGTGTACTGGACTCTTTTTATTATCGTTATTATTAATATTACTTACACATATTATTTAGATTTATTTTACTTTTTCTTTTAAATTAATTGCACGGTTTAGTTCAAGGAAAAAGTGCATCATATTACATCCTTATATTTAATACGGTGCAGTTGCATGTCTGATGTTTAAAATAATTACAATTATAACATTATATAATGTTTTCTAGCACAATTTTAATTGTTCTAGCGTTTTTTGTTTCCTGCATCGTGATCGCGTTTATGTGTTAAATGGATGGGATTGACTGTTTTAACTTGCTTTTGTTTCTCTTTCGGATTCTTAGGCTTTTCCTCTTTAAACATTTTTTAAATTTATTTAGCAATTATTATTTAAATGCCTGTGTAAGAATTTGATAAATATACTTCTTGTTCCAGTACCTATAAAAATTTTATATGCATAAATTAAAGTAAATGTTTACCTCACTGTATACCAAATTAATTAAAATATGCATCAGGAACTAATGTTTTCTCGGTTATCAGGTATAAGTCCAAAAGCACATTCTTAAGTTCCCCAAATTTAAACGAGGAGTTTAAGACAAAACATGGGGAATATAGCAAAGGTTAAATTCCTATCCCTTCTAAAGCAAATCAAAATTTGTCTTCCTCTACTTTTATAAAATTCATAATTTGTCATTTAACACATTTGCTCTAAGCTACAAATATATGCATGGGAATATGTATTCGATTATCCTGGTATCTAGACCTTTCTAATAAATATTTGTTTTGACTGCTAGGAAATAGGAATAGATATAAACCTCGATATAAAGACAGATCTTAGTTTTTGTCAGCTAATTTTTTAGTAAGTTCATAAACTCTAGAAGATTCATAAGCAGGCTTTTAATATTGGTGTAAACAAATATTCGGGAATACTATACCTATCTTTCTGCAATGCCGAAATTCTTGTAACTAGACTAAAAATTCTAGATCAAAGTGGTTGCCTAATGTCGGAGTGGCATGTAGCTGTATACATATTAATTAACGCCTTTTTAGAAATTCTGAACAGAAGGAATTTTTGCAATTGCAAATTTGGATGAAAATTGATTTTCTGAATTACTGCTAATGTAGAACAAAATCAAAATCATCATAAAATCTTTTCAGATTTGGAAGAAAATTTCGATACTTTTGTAATTGCAATATTTTCATAGGATTTTGAAAATATCAGTTTTTAGGTGATCTAATATTTTTTAAAGACAAGTAAATTGTTTAATAAAGAATACAGATCTGGATCGTCGTCAGCAAAAATTATTAACTTACCATTTGAACAAACACTGCCAGTGTCCGGATGTCCGGAAGAATCTGTATCGCTCTCGTGCCCATTCATAGGATTCGAATGCAAACTTAAATCTCTGGGGCCAGGACTAGGACTCCTTCCACCACGCATATGAATGGGACTCGCATCCAATCTTCCATCTAATCTTGGGTCTAGTCTGGCATCTAGCCTACCGTCCAGACGAACATCGACACCCGGCTTGTTGTTCAATATGTCGGTTATCATAAATCGTGATCGCGTCGCCGAAGTTTGCGGCATTGTCCTAATCTCGTCCTGTACGGTCATAGCCGCACTAGCCACTGGTTCTCTTATGCCCAACAGTTTTACTGCGTTTCGAGGATTGCTGGTTATGAGCTTAGCAGCATAAAGCAGGATATTTGCTACCTTTGTAGGAATTCGGTTGTGTCTAATAATTGCATTAACTTTTTATAATGTTTCTTCTACAATCTACATCGTCTCAATTTGCTGGCTAATGCAAAGTGACAAAACTATTCCAGTTTGGTTTTCTAACAAATAATGAACATTTACAAAAACAATAATTGTCACGAAATCACATCAAGTTTTGATTGCACTATTATCAGTCACTTTTGTTTTATTGTTTTTATCACTGTCTAAGTTCACAAATTCTTCAAAACCTGAATTTTCAAAATCAGTTGTAAAAATATTATCTAAATGTTTATCTAAATCACGATGATTACAAATCTGATCAACACCATTAAAAACTTCAAAACGTTGAACCACAAAGTAAACGTGATATTCACGGCTCACAAGCGGAGGTGTTGAACATAACTAAACTCCTTTTACTCCGGGCAAACACACACACATTGGAGCTAACCAACGCACTAAATCAGCCATGTTGTGTTCCCCTCTCGAGGGACCATCCCTACCACTTTCGCTCGGCGAATAGTAGTGTCGCTGCGATAATTTGTCGGCCAATAGCCGAGGCGGATTTCTCTGAGGCGTCCTGATGTGCTTTCTTGTATTTATTTTATGGGTTGGGTTTGAGATTGCCAGTTTTATTAGATCGCAGGGTATTTAGGAAAACAGTTTTAGGAACGCGGAACAATATTCCCGGAAAGAAAATAGATTTTGATATTTACTTAAATCTTTTTTCCGGACTGATACTTTTGGTTGGTTTTGGGTAAGGTGTTATGTAGCTTAGGCCGAGTATCAATGTTTTGGAGGCTTTATGCAAACATACCATGGATTATGCTACTTTTCAAAATGGCACTGGGTGATTGTTAATAATGTGCTTTTCTTGGTATTTAAAACCATATCTTTATTGTGAACCAACAAGTATTAACGATTCAAATCTTGATGGTGGATAAAATTTAACTTGTTGGCTGCTGATATTAAGGGATGACCGGCATTGCCTTACCTAAGGGGGGATGAAGGGGATCATTCGGTCCTCCCCCGAAATAGGCGATAAACTGTTTTAAAGGGTATTTCTCGACAACACAAATACCACAATACAATGTGTCTTTCTAAAATTGTAATTGTAGTAGTGTAGGGCCCCCTATTCCTTAACAATGTCGCCAAAACAAATACATAGATAAAGTGAGACAAGTTGTATTTAACAAAAAAATCCCTCAAGTTTAATTTTTTTAGGAATTTTTGACAAATTATGTCATAAATCAAAAAATAATACAGCTTTAGATTTTATGCTATTTTATCTTTAAATAAAATATTAGGCTTGGGGGGGGGATGGGCCCTTGACTTATTGAAACTTGTCTTTAATTAGTTTAAAGTCTTTGATTTTTTGCAATACAGACTTCATACTAGGAAAGATTAAATGAAAATTTATTCACGGGGTTTATTTTATGCACTTTAGCATAGGAAAAATAATTTAAAAGAAAAATAATGGAACGGTATTTAACACTAGATATAATATGTCATCCTACTCATCCTATCAAGGCTTCTTTAAGACTATATCTCTTCTGTATCCATTTGGATACGCAGGCCTTTAGATTTGATACCTACCCAGTATACAGGAAATTGATTTCTTCCCAATCTAAGTTTTTAAAAACATTTTCTAGGGCCTGGTTAAATAATTTAGCCGATATTGGGTCACCTTGGATTTTGATTGAAGTTTTTGCTTCGCTATAAATTTTGGCTATTAAATCATGTGGTCAATGCTATCGAAAGCTTTTTCAACGGGTATAAACGCAACATATATTGGAATTTTGTATTTATTGGCTCGTTCTATAAGGATTTTCATGGTTAATAGGTGGTCAACTTTACTCAAAACTTCTAAAGTACTACCACTTCTGAAGCCTGCTTTTGATTGATATCCGTCAAATTTTGTTTTTATTCTCTTTATTAATATTTTTGTCAAAAGCTTATAAATTACATTGAGGAGTGTTATAGATCGATAGTTTTTTAGCTCTGCTCTATCGCTTTTCTTGGGTAGAATAATGTTTATGGATTATTTTCATTTGTTTGGGATAATTTTTTTCTTTTAGTATTTTATTCAGGAGAATATGGAGTATTAACTACAGTTTTACCACCATACTTGAGCATTTCTGCCGTTACTCTGTCTTTTCCAGGGGATTTGTTATTTTTCATTTTCTTTAATGCTCACTTTATTTCCGCTTTACTTATTTCAGGTTGTAGCTCTGAGTTTGTTTTTGGAGTTTTTTCATGGTTTCTCGCGATGGTTCCCTTTTTGTTTATATAATTCTGCATAGAGTGGCTGTGTGATATTTATAATATCTTCTTTAACGTTACTTTATCCTTCATTTTAATTATTTCATATCTACCTACCTAGAGTCGGCCTTAGACATTTCATATTTCTGTTATTTTCTATAATTTATTTCTTGGTCCTTTCATAGATTGTATTTTATTAGATTCTGCCGTCCTTAAGCTAGAATGCCGTTAACTAGATACCGATAAAATTTTCCTTTCCTAGTTTTGATCAAAATACCCGGAAAATAATAAACAAATGATGCTCCTTAATAACTGTAAGTTATTTGTTTCTTGAAAACCGCAAAAGCTAAAGAAACTGATGTAAAAGATTGTTGTGACTAAGACGGCCCAAAAACTCAAAATTGTCCAAATGTTGGTTAACGGCATTATAGCTTAGGTACGGCAGGATTGTACTTATAAATTAAAAAATTTTTCGTAGTCCAATGTTTTCTTCTTGTTCCGCACCGACTGCTCTAAAGTGCTTCCATTGGTTATATAATGGCCTGTGTTATTGTTGTATTCAGGTTTTATTAGCTTAATAGCGCCTAGCTAGCTTGATATCGGCTGCTCCGCGAAGTTAGCGCGCCAGCTTATGAGCTTTATTATAACTTTGCTGTAGAGCTTTTTCTTTTCTTTAGAATAATGGGAGATATTTTCAGGTTTTTGAAGCTTTTTGGATGCAGGGTAGGGGAAATGGAAGGCAGTTAAGTGGTTTCTGTAACGGGGAAAGGCAAGATAACTTTTCTTGTTATTTATCTTTTTCTAAAGCCCGATGGGATTGCTGTTAGCTTCCTAGAGATGCTTGATTGCATAATTTCTTATTTTTGGATATAGCAATCTATCTATCTATTTAGCCTTCTTTGGTCCATCTTTGGATATAGGCCTCCCCCAATATCTTTCACTCTTCTCTGTTCGTCTCTGTGCTCAACCATCTAGCCCATCCCATTTGGGGTCATTTCCTTGTTCTTTTATTTTTCCAAGGTCACAAGTTTACAATACATTTGTTGCATTGATCATCTTTCTACTTTTTCTTTTCTTTAGAATAATGGGAGATATTTCCAGGCATTTGAAGCTTTTTGGATGCAGGGTGGGGGAAATGGAAGAAGGTTAAGCGGTTTCTGTGAAGGGGGAAAGCAAGATAAGTTTCTTATCATTTATCTTTTTCAAAAGCCCGATGGAATTGCTGTTTAATTTCCTAGAGATGCTTGGTTGCATAATTCCCTATTTTTGGATATAGCAATCTAACTATCTATTTAGCCTTCTTTGTTCCATCTTTGGATTTAGGCCACCCCTAATATCTTCTACACTTCTCTGTCCGTCTCTGTGTTCATCCATCTAGCCCATCTCATTTGGGGTCTTTCCCTAGTTCTTTTATTTTTCCAAGGTCTCCAGTTTACAATACATTTGTTGCATCGATCATCTTTCTGCTCTTTCTTTTCTTTAGAATAATGGAAGATTTTTTCAGGTTTTTGAAGCTTTTTGGATGCAGGGTAGGGGAAATGGAAGACGGTTAAGTGGTTTCTGTGCAGGGGAAAGGCAAGATAAGTTTTCTTATTATTTATCTTTTTCTAAAGCCCGATTCCTTAGGCTTCCTAGAGATGCTCGGTTGCATAATTCTTTATTTTTGGCTATTAGCAATCTATCTCTCTATTTAGCTTTCTTCGATCCATCGTTCGATATAGGCCTACCCTGGCCTAGGCCTGCGGGTTCATCCATCTAGCTCCCGCATGTTTCTTCAAATCGTCCGCCCATCAAATTTGGGGTGCCCAGTGTATGTATTAGTACTGTTCCAACATGGTGGTCTTAAATGAAGATTAAAGTGTATACCAAATTTGACCATTTTGGGTGCGTCTATGCTAGATCTACCGCTGCCTTGAGGGGGGAGTGATATACATCGTTGGAAAAGAAATTTTTTCAGCTTTAAAAATAAGTTTTAAAATCAGACACGTAGGACAATAAAATTCAAGAAAATTAATCAAAGATCACTTTTGAGGGGGGCGAGAAGGGGGGATGCCTCCTCCCCCCAATTTAAACGAATTCAACTTAAAAATTTAAGTTTTAAGGTAATACTAATCAAAAATATTTTTTTACTCAACTTGAGTATTATTTATTGAGTTACAAAAATGAATGTTCAAAATTTTTGTTTGATTTGAGGGCGGCTATTTTAAAAAGTTACCTTATTAAATATTTAACTATATACAATAAGTTTTTGAACAAAAATACTTTTTTGAAAAAAACAATGTGTTAAGGATACAAAATGGCAAAAGAAAAAAATATTTGAAACATAGAACGTGCACCACTGCCTCCAGAGGGTACTAAGGTACATGGTTAAAAAGGAAATTTTATTCGCTTGCAAAATGGTCTTAAGAATATTGTTAGAAAAGTTGACCGTTTTCGAGTTATTAGCAAAAAACCATCAAAAAGCACGTTTAAGGGAGGGGAACCACCAGGCCAGGGTTTTATAGGAAGAGTCTTATGTCTGTCCGTAAGAAGTGTTTTGCTTCTATCATTAAACGCAGCATATCGCTTGAATCTCGGGGGGCCTGAACTATGTGTTGCATAATATACTATATATTTATTTATTATTTATTGTTTTAATGCAGTTGTCATAGCATACAATTTTAAAAATTAGCCCTTTTTACCTTTATCGATAGCGTGAGCGTCAAAGTGAGTAACAGAATGAACAAAGCTTTAGGGAATTGAACAAACCAACGATTAAAACTTTTGATAAGATGAAACAATCTGATAACCAACCCTTTGAGTGGTTAGTTTAGGCTTTTAAAGGGTTCTAAAATATACGGTTGAGAGATTTTGAATATAAAAACTAATTTTCGCTGAACGTTTGCAAGAGTTGGTGTTGTTGGTTTTCATGCGTCCTATTTTGTACGTAAACATATAACAATCTGATTTCGTCCGGATTCCTCTTAGGTAGAAAAATCATGAAAACAGAGTAAAATAGTATCAGGAAGAAGGGGGCCAAGGGGTTGGGTTTAGGTATTGGCAGGTCGTTAATTACCTGTCACTACATTACATCCTCAAGTCTTAATCCCTATCAACAATTAATATGATACCGTGCCGGTCGAATCGATCTAACAGAGTTATTTCGATTCCAGCCCTCGAAGATCTTTGCTTGAAGTTAAAGGATGCAGATAAAATGATACCTGTATTGGGCTAAAAGCTGTATTTTATAATTAAATCAAGTAACTCGGATTACAATGGTTGGTTGGTACGTCGACTCTAAGGGACAAACACCCAAACTTGAATTTATACTTGATTTGTTGCCTGCTGTCACCAAAACCACGGTTAACGCCCAAAAAGTGGCACCCGCCTGTATAGCAGTTACGTCACGGATCACCTAACAAAACGTCTTCGCGAGCACCCGATTTAATACTTGTTATAAGAGAAAAGCCCGAACTTTTCGTAGGGTGACGCCTCGCCTCGCCTCACCGTACTTTGTTCTCGCGAGTCAAAAAGCCCTGGGTAACCTACTTCGATTCCAGTTACAAACTTTTATTGCTGAATCGCATTTTTTTCTATTGATATCATGGGAATGGGGGAATGGGAATCGAGGGCAGCATAACGGATGACTTCACTAAAACACAACTTATATGGTACTACCATGTACAACGGATGAACGACGAAAGAGTTGTAGAATGGCAACGAATAGGGCGCAGAAAAAGAGGGCGTCCTAAACTGGAATGGCAACAATCATTCCAAAGATCAATGAGTCAAAAAAACCTGACAGATGATTGTCATGATCGCAGGAGGTGGAGAATAAGGGTCAGACAACGTATAAAAACCTTCTAAACTGACATATATATAGTAGTAGTAGTAGTTGCAAGTCCTTTGTGCACTAAAAATAGCGACGGCTTACTCAGTCAGTTTGCAACAAGTTTTTATGGGCAACCCGGTATACAGTGTGACAAAAAAATTTCGATTTAGATTCTTTGGTTTAGTAGAATGATTTGATAAAAAGTGTTAAGATCAAAAAACCTTTGTTTTAAAAGATTTTCGAAAATGTTATAAAGAGGAGTTGTTTAGACTCAAAAGTTAAGGTAGATTCTTAATTTTTAGAAAAATCAACCAACTGTGATGAAAATTTTGTTTAGACGATTTTTAGCAGATTTTTCTGAAAATTGAGAATCACCCGTAACTTTTAATTCTAAACAAGTTTTCTTAATAACCTTTTCTCTTAAAAACAAAGGTACTTTAATCTTAACAATTTTTATCAAATTTTAACATGTTAGTTTAGGACCAAGCAAGTTTTTTGACATTTATACACAGAGAGAATTCTCCATTCAAAAATTTTCAATACGCTGTGCAACTGAAATTGTGCAAAAATATAAAATGTATAGTGTTAATTTTACCAATTGGATTGTGTAAGTTATTTTGTGTAAAAATGTTATACAACAGTAGAATTAATCTCAACAGCGTTGTGGAAAAGCCGATTGTGTAGGGTAAAGTCGGGTTAGATGGCCACCGTTTTGCATAGAAGGCGCCTGTAAATTTTTGGTGAGGGGTATGGTGTATAAAATATTTTTTTGTTATTACTTACCTATTATCCGAATAGGTGGATAAATAAGTAAGTTCAAAATACTTTTATTTTTTGTTTGATTTTATTTATAAAAATCAGCTGTATATGGCCATCTATCCCGGTTCGGTGGGGTCAGTTGGCCAATGCAGTACGGGATAGATGGCCACAATATAAAAATGCAAATAAAACACTACTTAATAGAACAAAATATAAAAAATATCCATATTAACTATTTTGCTTTTTTTAAACGCAGTTTTACCACAATTTTGCCAAGTGTTTAAATAGGAAGAGCAATTTTCAGGAAACCACTTTTAGCATATTATGCATTGCAACCAATCTTCTTTTTTTCTGGTGTTGTTATAACTTTTTCCAGATCCTACACATTTCGTTGGAATTTTTTTGCACCACTGTGGAAATGACGTCAAGCTGTAAAGAAACAGAAGTAAAAATA
Source organism: Aspidapion aeneum (assembly GCA_963576565.1). Classification (NCBI taxonomy): domain Eukaryota; kingdom Metazoa; phylum Arthropoda; class Insecta; order Coleoptera; family Brentidae; genus Aspidapion; species Aspidapion aeneum. The sequence goes on from OY755040.1 coordinate 110,364,733, forward strand.
TATAGCCATCTGTCCCTACTATCTGTCGGCTATCTCTCCCAAATGTTAGGAAGAGATGGTCAACGTGACAAACAAAAGCCCCTGCATATTTGCGACTGTTGTTTGAGGTTAGAATTATCTAATATTGTACCTACCTAATAAGTTGAAACCGGCAGTAAATTTCTTCATAAACATTCACAGTAGAAGGCATTACAAAACTATTATAAAATTTTATCAGGGCGTGATTTTGTTTTTATTTTTTGGGCACTTTAATGTGACTTTGATGTAAACGACAACACACTGGTCGTGTTTACTGATAACATTTTAGTGCCGATAGAGGGGCGCTGCCATCGCACGTCCCGTTAGTGAAATTTTAGCCGTTGGCCATCTCTCCCGACGGGCCATCTCACCCGACTTTACCCTAATAAAATTACACAGATAAAATGTAATTTTTTAAATAAAAATTTGTGCAAAATTTTTCAATATGTTTTTTTAGTAAAAATTTGTAAAAATTTTTCTTACGTTTAATTTATCTTAACCAAGATGTACAAAATTGTGTCTTCTTAAACCTTAGATTTTTTTTAGATATTTTTCACATTTTTCATGAATAAAAAGATAAAATAGCATAAAATACGACATTAACTTAAACTTCGAACCCCCAAGAGGCCTCCCCCCCCCCAAGATATATTCCTACCTGGTAACTCTCCGTGAACACACTGTATATCTCTGCCGGCTTTGAGAAAATAAAAATTATTTATGCATGTTAAACGTCGTTAATTTAACCACACTCTAAACAGTACACAGCAAACCACTGGGAAAATGGTCATTTAGGATATCCTGGCCTGACTGCCCATGTGCAAGATTAAAGATAAAGCCTTTATAAAACTTATGAGGCCAAGCACCATAAAATCTACAAAATTATTTTTTGATTAAAAAATAGCTGTATAAAAAATATGGTTTTTTGGATGTAATCCTGGCTATAAACAGTCAACCCAGGTTATCATATATGTATTATTGTACCTTATATATTATTGTTTACAAGGGCGTCGATAACTTTTTTTCTTGAGGGGGAGGGGTACTCTGCCCTACTTTTGCAAATCCCAGTAACTAGGTTTTTGGTAACTTTTCACGAGAGCGTTTTTTCTAAAATATTTTGCCATTTAGCTAATAGGAAATAATGAAAATGCGAAGGCTATTATCGCAAAACCATACGAGATAAATATACAAAAAATATATATTACATGTATTTTTTCGTGCTGGTTTTAAAAATGCAGTAATTTTTTAAAACCAAGTAACCCGAGTTGCTAGATTTTGCAAAACTAGAGCAGTACTATACTTACCCATTGCAAAAAAATGTAAAAGTACCCACATAGCACAATCACCTGTTTACCACGTAAAAAATGCGTGAGAAACAAAAACGTTGATTTTAAAAGCTGCTAGAAAAAACCTTTATTTCATATATGAAAACAAGCTTAATAGGTCATTCATTAACGTTATAAAAAATACCGTTGCTAAAAACTGCGTTTTAATAACGCCTTTATTAAATTAAAACAGCAATGTTTTTACGTTAGTTTCAAGTGATTTTTATCAACGTTAAACTCACATTAGATTCACGCCTGTTCTACATGAATTTTAAAACGCGACTTACTAACCGAATATTTTTGAGATTTTACCAGCAGCATCGCCACCTATAGTCGGGATTTTGGCCTCTAAACTCCAAAAACTTGTTAAGGGACTGATCCCTGATCCACGATCACGACGCATCTGTTATTAACCTGATAAAGCCACATTAATATTGTGTGAAAGTGTTTACTGTTCATAAATCTTGTTTAGCTTTTAAAAAAACTTAATGTATATAGATAGATACATAGATATTTTGTCTTGCCTTGAGCGCCATCTTTAAAATTGTCTTGAAGTGTTGTAGTCTTAAACTAGTGAACTTTTATAACTTCCTTTCGCGTCTCTTTTAAGTTAAAAAAACGTGACCAAAAAAGACGCAGAAAGTCAGTAGGTTTGAGAAGTCTTAATCTAGTGGCGTTTTAGAACATGTTGTGGAGGACTTTTCAAGTGTGAATTTGGTACATGAAAATTACGAGGTTAAAAAACACGTTATATACACAGCACCAGAAACTTCAGCAAAAAGTACTATTTTATAGCTTGATTTATCCTTGTCTTTAAGTTATCTTTAAGCATGTAGATTTAACAAAATAAATATTACATGGTACGAGGTTGTTTTGAAGAAAAAAAAACTTTATTATTTTTGGTCACGTGAGTTTAACGTTGATGTGATTTTTGTGCTATTTGGGTACTTTATTTAGGAGTTAGTCAAAGATTAGCGAGGCGGAATATAAAACCAGAATTAAAAAACGAAGATCTGTTTTACCTTGTATCAAAAAATATATTACTAAAGTTAAACAACAGGCAAAGACTTTAAATTTACATGGTTCTCTTAAGACCTAAAAACTAATTTTATTTATATACAGAAACGTCATATTTACCTTTTTTATAACGAAAAAGACCGTTACGCCTTAAATCATTGATTTATACTAATAGTTCTTGAATACTTGGGGGTACCCCCCCTTATCGACGCGCTTGATTGTTTATTGCGTTTTTCCCAAAACTTTTAATTATTTTACCTTTTGAATCGTATTTTAGTGCAATCTTAATGCGAGTTTTTCTAACCGTAAGTATAGATATTAGAAACAAGAAAGTAAATTGATCAACAGGTGCATTTTTATCTTTTTTTGGTCCTAAAATTAGATGGTCTTATTAGCTTTTTGCCTGAATGTCTAACGGCCCACGTTCGTCCAATACGCCCCCTTAAGTTAAAAATAAAAAATAATTTCGCAGTGCCCGGCCGACTATGACACCTTTAGGGCTTAATTTCGACATAATTGTTACAATGACACCATCTGTTTCCTCTTTTTAACCGACCACTCGGTGAAATGGACATCAAATCTGATTACGCATTATTAGAAGGGGAGAGTGTTGGATTTAGGAACACACTATGGGGTTACCTTGAATCTTTTTTCCTTTACTAATATTCGTAACAAAAAAAAATAGATTTTTGATTAGCGACAAAGGTTTAATAGAAAAAATTGAATTAAATCAACCTCAAATAGCACATACGTATGTATACTTACTATACTATACTACAATACTGCCGTGCATAAGCTATAATGCCGTTAACCAACATTTGGACAATTTTGATTTTGTATTTACTTTTATTATTCTACATCAATTTTTATAAGCAAATCTTCCTTAGCTTTTGTGGTTTTAAGAAACAAATAACAGTTATCCAGGAGCATCGTTTATTTAATATTTTCCGGGATTTTTGATCAAAACTTGGAAAATTTTATAGGTAGTTAACGGCATTCTAGCTTAAGGACGGCAGAATACTGACAGAGACATAAGGTTATGCTCTGACCTGAAAGACAGAAGAGCTGTCGTAGGTCACGGCATTGAGTAAATAACCCATATAGAGGTGCCACCGGCGAGCTTTACCATATTGAGGGGCAGAAGGCGTTGAAATAAATTCGTTTATTACGCAATATTTAGAGTTGTCTCTAATCTAATGGCATTTGTATGATTAGCATGAACCTCCGAACTCGCACAAGCAACTAAATCGTACTAGCAGTCCCAGAATATTACGTAGTAGATGAATTTATCTCAGCGCCACCTGCCCCTCAATATGATAAAGCTCGCCGGTTGCACCTCTATATGGGTCATATACTCAAAGGTCACGGATGGTTTCTTTTTTTTGCAATCAATCTTTTAATCGCTCGATATATATAGCAGTTTAACTCGCCTACTCTTGTTCTAGTTTCTTTCGTATCCCGGTAGATGGCGCTTCTTGCGAGGGTTTTTTCACTATAGACTTAGGATTAGAGACAAACCCGTCTTATTACCTTCGCAAGGGTGTCACATTGACCAAGCACTGTTCTGACGGGTTCCATAAGGACGAAACAGTTAACTGTCAACACTTATTAGGTGTCCATTAGATCTTTGACCCCCGTGAGGCTAAGCTTTCGAGCTACCCACGGCAAAATATGAGAGAAACAAAAACTTCATTTTACCCGATTAGCCACGAGAACTTGTTTGATTTTTAAATTCACGGGTACTAAAATTCACGTTTCTCATTGTATCTTTGACTGGTTGTCTGAAGTAAGGGTGTTGTATGGGAATAATTTTTTTAAAGCATGGAAGGATATGTTTAGTGAATTGCGATAAGAATGACGATAAGAATCTAGGTACATTTTTTGAGTGTTTAATTTACATGATTGTTTAATTTTTTTTCAGCTGTCACCAAAATTTTAAAAATTTCTACATAGGCTTCGATTCTATTGGGTCATGGTACTTCTGATTAGACTTTAAAATCATAGGACAGAGATTTACGGTGGTAAATCTTTGTATTCTGACATTCAAAAAGGTAGACTTAAGTCTAATGGTGATTCTGGAAGGTCTTAAAACCCTAAGAGCCTCTATGCTGATTCAGTGGCGTATCCAAAAAAAAGTTTTGGGGTGGGCCCGAGACAGTTTTGAGGAGGGGAAGGGGGGTCGAGACGTTATGCAGCCGTATTTTATACTATTTTAGGTTCCTATTCATGAAATATGTGGAAAATATCTAAAAAAATTATTATCTTGGAGGGGGGGTCCGGGTCCAATTTTGCCCCGTACACAGGGTAAAACGGGGTAACTATATAAGGCAAAATGTGGTAGCGGCTGTTATGTAATTTAAAAGAAATGTTTCAGTGAGACAAGTTTTATTTAGTAAAAAACTAACCAGGATTAAAATTATTTAAAAAAAAGGTTTGGTAAAAAATACATTTATAATAATTAAATTTAGTATTTATAAAATTTACAAACCTCCTGACAAGCGCGGATTTAAGGGGAGGACCCCCCTGGACAAAAAATATATTGAGTTTTAGTTAAGAAATATTGAACTAATAATTACCCCCCTTGTGAACCCCCCTCCAATGTGAAGGACATATGTCAAAATCGCGACTACACAACCTTTTGCAAGCTAATGGTTGTCTTTTTTTCGCTCCAAGGACTAACCTAACTGTAATAGTTATTTACCTAACAAGTGTGGAAAGTAACTACTTTACCGCACGTGACGGTAGTTGACCGGACGACGCGGAGCGGAGTTCGGTTAAGCCGTCAAGGGCTGGTCAAAGCTATGAGTACCTTTTTTCTCAAAAAATTAAATGTAATTTATAAATAAACATGACAAATTAGATGAAATTGAAATGTAAACAAATATTAAAGTCTTATTGACGCGTTGCTAAGGTTTCTAAGTGGTGCGCGTGCGGTAAAGTAACTTTGCCGTACGGCGTGCGGTAAAGTAATTACTTTACGCGAGTAGGTAATAGTAGTTTACCTAACTAGTGCGGAAAGTGCCTCTTTTCCGCACGAGTTAGGTACACTATTTTTTCTATAAGCGTGAGGAAAAAACTAAAAATTAATCAGAAAATTATTTATATTCAAAACGTTTTAATCAAATCAATTATTATTATTTACATTCTAGCGGCTTCTAGAACTGACTGGGGTAGATCTTCGTCCGAAGAATCCATTGAAAATCTGATTTTTTTGTTTGAAAAATTCAAAAGACGCTTGTATCTGCAAAATTGGCTTTGTTTTGACAGTTTGTTTGTACTTTGTTGCTATGGTGATTTAAGATGCCAAATTTAAAACCACTAGTGTTCATTGTTGTTTGACATTGACAATGACGATATTTATACCGGGGAGGTTTAAAACTTATAATTTGAACCTATTTTACTGAAAACTTTATTTTATCGAAAATATTGAAAATATAGCAGAATTTTAGTCAATTTGAATATTTTTAGGATATTTCGTGTGCTAGGAAAGATACAAATGTATTTTGAACGGTCTAAATGTTATAGAACACCTCAAAATCGTAACAAATTTACTTTTCCGCACTAGTGTGGAAAAAATATTTTTCCGCACTAGTGCGGAAAAGAGACACTTTCCACACTAAAATGCGTGCGGAAAAGTGGACTTTTCCGCACGCTTATAGAAAAAATAAATTTGACTTTAGATCCCAGGTTAATATTATTAAATAAAAATGAGTGAATCATAATTTAAAATAGGATAATTCTAAAATGTCAGTTTGTAGGGAGAATTCTGAAATCATTTCTCGCAAACAAGATTTCTCTTGGAAACATCTCTTGTCTCCAGAGTTTCCTACAGTTTTGGACTTGTTAGTAATAAATTAGCTCTAAAAAGTTTTGTTTAAGTTACTAGAACACAGCGTCTTAATGCTTGCTTGAAATGACTTTGTGTTTTAGTTGCATGTTCATAGACTTAAAACGAAAGAGACAGACCACCACACTCACCACATTTCAGGGTATTTAAAGAAATCTATATAAATAAAACATAAATAATATAACTTTTTAGACAAGTTCTAAAAGTTTTATAAGAGGAGAAGTTGCCTAGAAAGTTTTTTTTATATAGTGTTATAGTAGTTGATATAGGAGGTAATGACGTTATCATAATAGGCGAACACTCTGACTCTTTTCTACTATAGCCGAATAGTGTGGGTAGTCTTTTTAGGCATAGGCCAATGTATGAGGAGTGTGGGAGGGTCTTTTTGACCATAGGCCAATAGTGTGAGTGAATAAGTAATTTGAACTTGATATGATAATCTAAAATTATGTGAGCCCTTGTCTTTTGTGTGCAGGTGCGCGTGGTTCTTTTTCTTTTGTGTCGAGGAGAATAGTGTGGATTGTCTTTTTGACCTTGATATGATATCACATAGTTGCGACGGCCATTATCTTTTGTGTACAGAGGTCTTTTAACCTTGATATGACAATGTATACTTATGTGTGTCTTTGTCTTTTGTGTACAGGTGTGAGTGGGTCTTTGTCTTTTGTATGTGCAGCCGAACACTGTGGGTGGTCTTTTAACCTTGATATGACAATGTATAGATATGTGTGTCTTTGTCTTTTGTGTGCAGGTCTGAGTAGCTCTTTTTCTTTTGTATGTGGAGGCAAACAGCTTGGGTGACCTTTTTGACCCTGTGAATGGCCTTGAGCTCAAATCCATACTTCAAGGCTGGTCATTCATTACAGATTTATGAGTCAAGGTTGTATATATTTCACAACAAAGGGTATTATTTTGACCTCGACAATAAATGGCCTTGAGCCAAAATTTATGAAAATAAATGGCCTTGAGCTTAAATCAATACTTCAAGGCCAGCAATTCATTACAAAATTAAAAGTCAAGGCATCATATATTTTGCAAAGGTGAAATAAAGCCATGCTACAAGTAGAATCTGTTTTGGTCTTGGCCTGTTGCTTTAGGATTTTGGTTTTATTTTCCAATTAACCGCGCGCTAAATCATCGTTAAGTAAATTTTTTCAAAAAAACTTAAAGTTCTTTGTGACAGTAGAGTTTGTTCATAAAATTCAAAATGCTTTCGACCCATCAAAACAGTATGCAAGGTGAAATACTTGCAAATAAAGAGCCAGCCTATAAGAAAATATGTGTTGCTACCATCAATACTGCAAATAATCAACAAGAAAGTCACATTCAAGGACTTTTAGATCTAGGATTTTAAGGATTTTAGAACCTACGACTTTAGACTCTTTAGTAAACACTGGTATATTAATTGGTACTCCTTAACAGCTAAATGTCTATGATTGCATATATCGTGCATAGAATACAAAGCTAAGGATATATCTCTACGTAGCTCTATGTTTGTCTTAATTGTGTTCTGAATAGCGCACCTTAAGATATTATTTAAGTTTAGGCTTTGACTAAATTATGCTCTTAAGATATTATATGTGACTACAAGCGTGACAGCGTCATATATTTAGATTTACGGCTCATTTCTAGCTTACAGACTGGATGGGAAAATAAAGAGATTTTTTTCCGGAGGAAAAAAAAAGCATTTATGCAATTCTTACCTATTAGCAGCGTTCTTTAGGCTAGAGTATATGCTATACTGTGAGTTACCTTGCATGTTAAAGTTTGTCCTCCACCCTAAAAGGGTCCATATGGGGGATAGAAATAAACGTAGGGTGAAGGCCTTTGGATCATCATAAAAAATTATTTTAGTTTTTTTAAATTTTCTCGATCACTTTTTAAAAAAAAATGAAAGAGGTGGCAGGCACTACTGGACCTCCATACGCTGCGACCACAAATAGATCTATTGGGCCCACGTACCTACATACTACATACCCAGCACATAGAAAAACTCTGCAGGTTACAACAATAAATGATTTAGTCTTAACACTTTGGCTGAAAGATATACCACTAAGGTCTCTAAGGCATTATTAGCCAGACGGTTAGAGATACTTACTAACCAAAACGTCGTGTTTAAAATAAACAAAGACAATGGAAGTCCGAAATTTTATTTCTATAATGAAAGGGTTTGGACAAGTTAAGTTGAGTATTTGTAAATCTAACCAAAACAAAATTACTCGATAAAGTCGACTTTAAAATATATTTTTGTTATAGAATTTGGAAATAAACACTTCTACGGATGAAACAAATGCTGGAGACTCTTCAGTAAATTTAAACCGGTTGGAAGCCACTTGCTTTCTGAAGCTTAACTTTTCAATGGTTTTGACACATGCGGGAGGGTTCGGACAGGTGTCCATAGCCTCCAGCAAAAGGATTTGACTATCAAAATAAAAAAAAGTATGTTTTATAACCTCAAAAAATAATCATGTTTAATTGTGAAAGCATACCTGATCCAGAAAATAAATGAGCGAACTAAAAAATAAAAAAACAGTTTATTAAAAGTGTAATCTAAAACTGGTCGATATTAGAGCAAACACGTGGATTAATCCAAAAATCGCGATGCGTCGATACAAAATAAACTGCCTGCTTCACGTCTAGATGGGCGCAAGAACATTTAAATATGTTTTGGCTTATAGCAGCGGCGGCTCTAGTCAATACAACATGGTAGTGCGAGAATTTTGAATCAGAATCATATTATACATTAAAAAACATACCTACCTACAACCACTATGTTTGGTGTTTCTAATTCTTTTTTTTTTAAAGAGACTTACCCATGCTCACCCGAATTCCGCTATAAAATGACTCAAAATTTATCAAAAAATTCTGCTGAAATAATTGAAATGTATTGTAAAGGGTGTAAAATAAAACATCAATGCTTCACGCACAAAAACAATGCGAGTAATACGACTAACTGATGGCCTGTGCCAGGCACGGTATATAAACAATTACCGTGTGTGCCCGGTACAAAATTTCTACGATTTTTCCGATTTAAACACCGCTAAAATGCCCAACATTGGAGCTATCACTGTCGCTCATATAGGCTGCAGATAAAATCTATCTCTATTTGAAGGAGCCAAAAGAAAAGTGGCAGCGTGTTCGACGCTGCTTTGGGTTTCAGTGGCCCATTCAACGCGTCACCGTGGCTTCGAGTCGGAGTGTGATCCACCGCATTGCACAGTTCTATCGAATTTCATATATTATTTTATAAATGGGAATCAAACACATAGAGTAAAATAAAAACCAATAAAAATATTTTAAAAATAAAAAAAAACGTGTTTTTGCAGAAAAATACGGTGATGCCATGGCTCTGTGGAACTACCTCACGAGCCGCCACTGGCATATAGTATATATTTCAAGTAGTGCTCTAAAGGGAGCGAGTTTTGAATGTGTCCAATGACTCCCGGTGACTGTACTCTCCCGGCAATCCCCTATAAATAAAATAAAAATCTGTACATATTATACTTATGGTTTGTCTGCTGCTTCAATATGATTTAAAAAAAAGAGAAGATCGTACCTAATAAATCGTGTAAAAAAATAATTAATCAAAGTTCAAAACAACAAAACAGCTCACGCCGGCACCGTAAGTTTCTTTATCTTAAGCTTATAATGTAATCAACATCTTTTTTTTTCCTGATATAAAAATTATAAAACCTAATTTTCTCTCTCTATTAATTAAAGTAATTAGGCTTTCAATTTTTTATAATTACTCACGATACGAAGCGGTTATATAGCGATATAGTGCTCATTTTCATTTGTTATTGTTTTGGGCTTGCAGGAAAATACAAACGAGCTTCTTTTCCGCATTGTTTAGCTGGCAATAAAATACTGTTTTTAACATAATTTGAAAAATAAAGCATTTTAAACTATCTTATTAAAAAAAGTATTTTAAAAATAAATATCTGGGGAAACGGCAGTGCCTCGCAAAGCTCGCGCACACTGCTGTACCATTTTTTCTTGAAATATTTCAGCTCATATTTGACTTATCTGAAACTCTATTTCGGAATAAAACTCAAACTTTGCATATTCGTAGATCTTCATAGATTTAAATATTAGTATTCCAAAGCTCATTTTTCTAGCGTGTTGTGTCTGGAAGTTGGCAGTGTTAATTTTACATAACTTTACATTTTTAGGGAAGGGAAGTAAATTAAACTTTTAGGGTTTTTAATTTTTTTCTATAGTTTTATGATAGTTCATATCGGCCTACCAAAGGTCAGCTTTCTAGCGATTCTGGAAGTGGGCAATGTTACTTTTACATAAGTTTACATTTATAGGGACGGAAACTAAATTAAAATTATGGGGTTTTTAAATTTTTTTCTGTAGTTTTATCATAATTCCTATCAGTCTTTCAAAGCTCATTTCTTTAGCGTGTCTGGAAGTTGGCAATGTTAATTTTACATAACTTTACATTTATAGGGAAGGGAAGTAAATTAAAATTTTAGGGTTTTTAATTTTTTTCTATATCAAGATAGTTCATATCGGCCTTCCAAAGCTCAGCTTTCTAGCGTTTCTGGAAGTGGGCAATGTTACTTTTACATAGGTTTACATTTATAGCGACGGAAAGTAAATAGAAATTTTGGGATTTTAATTATTATTAATTTTTTCCAAGGGTTTGGTCATAATTTCTATCAGTCTGCTAAATTTCAGCGTTGTAGCATGTCTGGAAATACAGTCGAATTTTGATCATCTACACAAGTGAGTGGCAATTTAAACATTTTTTAACTACTTTACTAACTTATGGACGTCCTTGAAACTTGGAGGGGTTGTTAACTCTATGAAGATCTACGAATATGCAAAGTTTGAGTTTCGTATTTCGTTCCGAATTAGAGTTTTAGATAAGTCAAATACGAGCTGAAATGCTTCAAGAAAAGATGGTACAGCAGTTGCGTAAACTTGGCGGGGCCGATGCCCCCAGATGTTTAATTTAATTAAATTGTAAGTAAATTTTTTGAATAAAAATATAGATAACAAAATAAAATTAGCTATCAAAATGCGATATACCTAATATAAACCTATGCATATTTATAAAAATGCTCTACAAACAAAAATGTTAAAACGAACAAAAGGGCATTTTTGTAGTTTAATTGGTTTTGATTGTCCGTGTGCGAGCCACTGTGTATTAAATTACACAGTTTTTTAGATGGAGGACGGTAAACTCAACTAATAGAACTTTTTGTTATTTATTATGAATCTTTAAAGGCTCGTTTTTATGCGACATAATAATGTCTTGACACTTTAAGTCATGACAAAATGACATTTTTAGTTGTTAGTTCACACGTGGTCATAACAATGTGGCACTGCTATTTTAACGAGATATTTTGCTTGGAACTAAAGTAAAATGCCACAAAAATATCAACATGTTTTTGATATCGCGACACTAATTCCACGGCTTCAAACTGTTGCCATGACAACGTGACTTTGAAGTTTGCATGTTTAAAAATGTCGCGACTTTTAGTGTCATGGCACTAAAGTCGCGACATTGTTGTCACATGAAAAGGAGCCTTAAAATCTCGACACTTGACTCCTCAGAAAGAAACTGTTCCAAAATGTTCCAGAAATGTTAAAACTGCTTTTAGGCTATACCTTTTGCAAGCAAAAGACCTCTGATAACTGAACTAATATCAACAAGCCATTGAAAACATTAAATCAACATAGCAAGAGCACTCTAATGTCCCAAACCAGGCAAGATTTTATTACACATTCCTCTGCGAAACCCATTTTGTTGATCCTAATTGTGTTCTTCTCGCAGTAGGTAGCGTGTCAAATATTTTGACCCCCCCCCCCCCCCCCGCGAACTTTCTTTTGAGGCCCCCTATGTCTCTATTATATTTTCCAAAAATAACCCATTATGATAAATAGTTATACACAATATCATTATTAGTTTTCTTTTTTGAGCCCCACTCAGATATTTGCGCGAACTACTCATTTTAATATTTTAAATATCAACTCAAAACTCAAACGTAACAAGTGAAACAACAAAGACTAATAACCCATTAAAACGCAGAATGATATACTTTTAATGTTCGAAAGAATCGTGACAAATTAAATATGGATTTGAAATGTTTAAATGTGCATATTTGTATTTATGGAGTTTGTTTGATATACATAGGTAGGTATTACTTTTTCTTAGAGTATATTGGGGGCCCGGGGGGCCCAATATACCGCTCCCCCTCCGCGTGGCGGGTTCTGTGGGGCCGTTTGACACGCCCCTGCTTCTCAACGATTTTGGCGCCCCTGGATCATTGTGCCTCGAGAGGTCGCCCTGCACCGGTGTCGGCCCTGCACAAAGAAAAATTAATTTAATAAAATAAATTATAGTTTACCCAAGTAAAAAGTGTTTGATGTAAGCCATTAATTTTATAAAATTGAATCAACTACAGCAAATTATTACCAGAAATTACAAAATTACTTGCCTCAATTATCTATTAGAGTTCACTCTGCCATTTGTACAGACAACTCAAAACTTCCTATGTTTGTGCTAAATAAAGAGAGATTACGGAAAATTACCGCACTTTCTCAAGCCAATCATAGGAATGTTTGTTTCAAGTATATCGTTTTAAATATGAATGAATCGTTTAATGTATTTAACCAAATTACAGAAAAATTTATCTCAAGTATATTGATTGTTTGTGTTAAAAATGTTCAAAAAAAAAATCAAACATATACAGGGTGTTTCAATTTAAAGGTAACATAGGTCCTTATAAGTATTTACTCTAATTTTTAAAAAACCCTCAAATACTTACATCGATCGCAGATATAACAAGTAGTTAGTAGGTGTAGGCTAAAGACCCTGTATGTATGACATATCTTCGTTGATCTTACAAACTGACTTAAGTCATTTATTGTAATTTTACAAGAGAGCAATTTCAAGTTTTAGGGAAAGTTTATATTGGATTTATATCACTAAAAATGTTCATGGATGTAATGATTTTTATGCTATTAAAGGATTTTTATAACTTACGACACTTTGTGGGATGAAAGAATGACACAAATAAGGTAGTATTATGGTATTATCTCAAAACTGCATTTTTTTGAGATACGTCAGTTTGTAAGATAAACGACGATATTTTAAAGTTAAGACATGTTTCTTGAAAATATAGGTTCTCTAGTGTAGGCTAAAATTGTATCAAAGTTTTATACAGTAATAGCTCCTATGTTAGCCGAATTGACCAAATCTAATTTCTAATTGCCTATCTTTTACATATTCATGATTTTAGAGCTTAATTGTTATAAACGATAAAGCTTTGTTTCGAAATGGCTTGGATGTTTGTCGTGTTTAGCCAAAAAAAAAATGTTAAAAATATACGGGTGAAAAGTACAGCCACACAAAAAAACACACGGAAGGCTATATTTTTATCTACTTCGGCAAATAAAATTAAAAATATATCGACAGACCATAACACCAACCCAGGGGTGCATTCGTCTTAAAGTGGGTATTGACTTGCAACAAAACACTACAAACACTCCAAACATTTTCGCCGAAAATGTTCGCTCAGTGAGTACGTGTCTATGCAATGCTTATGTAATTTTGCAATCTGGGAACACAGCGCGCATCAAACACTACAAACAGGACAAACATTTTCGGCGAAAATGCGCGGAGTGTGTGTGAGTGAATACGTGTACTTCAAAAGCACAGACCGCGCTGCAACAAATTTTGCAAGTCAATACGTCACGGCGAACGCGCAAAACATTTTCCGAGGCTTGTCGGTAAATCGGAATACCACAAAGAGATTTATTCCTTCTTGTTTGTTCAGTGGGTGCGGTCGTTTTTTTTTTTACTTGGCAATTAAAAAATTGAATGGACCATCCATCTCCCGCACAACGCTCAAAAAGTATTGAACCTTCATATCCTTAATTTCAATACGCATCTGATTATTCAGCTGACAAAACATATGTAAACTACGACATTGAGGAAAAATTTTTAAATTAATTTATGCGGTTCGGTTCATTTAGTTTAGTTACTAAGTAAAAAAAACTTTACCACTAGTTAATATTGAATAATAATAAATAAATATTAAACTTATTTATAAAAAAAATAAATAAAAAAAACACCAAACTGCTAGTTCTACTTGTGCCTACTATAGTCGCAGTTGAGTATAAAATTGATAGGTATCACAAACTGTAATAGATATACTTATAATGTACGATATGCTTCAATCTTTAGTTAGTTTTGATGCCCAAAGCGCACTTACAAAATTATACAGTTGGGTGTTTTTTGTTAATTTATTTTTTACATCCATTTTTTAATTCTTATTCAGCCTTATAGAAGGAATGCATTTATCATTCATTTAGCATTACTCGGAGATAGGTGCGTTTCTACAAACATTGAGTCAAGGTGGGGGAGGGAGAGGGCGAGGGAAGTAGTAAAATGCTGTTGAAAAATTCTTAAACCGTGTGCAGAAAGAAGTTTTGAAATCGCTCCATATTTGTGAAAGTTATGCGAATATAGTTTTTGAAGAGGGTGAGGGGGAATGACAGGCGGCGAGATGGCTAGGACATGACATATTTTAAATAGAGACCCTGTATGTATGACATATTTAAAATATGTCATACATACAGGGTCTCTAGCTAGGACCAGGGAGGACTACAAAGTAATTACAGCAAATTTTGTATGCCTTAACTCCTACATCATGTGACAAAATATGTACCTCATATATATGTAAAAAGTGCCGTTTACAAACAACCAAAAGTTTTTTAATTTTAGGGATTTCTGTCATATTGTTTTTGTATGTCTAAAGTTGTAGCTATTGACAGAACAAAAAAGAAAACAATTGAATCAGCCAGATTGAAAACCCAGACCAATTCGTTCAAAAGTGATAATAAAAATCATTTCATGCCTTTTTTTTGGGCCACCCGGTATATTTACCTTTATTTCATGTTTCAATTAGGGCATTGCAGGTCTCTATAACTATAAAACCAACTCGTTGTTTTGATACTTTAAATTGGTTGTGTAGACTAATGAAAGAGTCCCCTGTTGCTAAAAAACGTAGAGCAATAGCTAAGCGATCTTGAACAGGTATAGCATGTGGAAGTTGGGTATCTTTCTTGAATATTTTAGGACCCACTAGACAAATTAAGTTTTCAAAATCCTCTGCAGATATTCTGGTAAAGTTTTTGAAATGTAAATCGTCCATATCTCTCAGTAAACTTAAATTTTGTCTTTGTAAATACAGACGTCTGGACCATTCTTTTCGCTGCTCTTTTTTATTTTTTCTTCTCAAACTCTCAATAATCAGAAGAGCACTACCACGTCGTCTTCGTCCATCATGGTCACATCATGGTTGACGGTGATACTGACTTAAAATAGCGAGAATACATGACGCAGAGCAAATGCTATATACCAATTAAAACCGTAATTTCAGAAAAATGAGCCAATCACATGGCATCTGTACACCTGGTGCATTGCAGATTTTCACTCCACGTGGACTACGATAACCTACTTGCTATTAGGGAAGTGTTGAATTGATTAATAATCACTTTTCCTAATTTCCACTAAATGGGACTTGTGAAGCGTTAAAAATCAATCGGTGTTTCAAATTTTTCAACTTTTCAAAATTCACAATGACGGTCATTTAAGAAAAGTAAACTACTAATCCGATTATAATGAGAATTTTAAAAATAGTAAATAAAGAAAAATAATCAAAAATAATTTGCAAATAAAATACTCTCCCAATTTTTGGGCACCTAAGCTAACACAATTAATGTATGTATAATATAGGTAATTTTAACTAATTTTGGTCCACAAAAAAACCTCTATGCGACACCCGGGAACCCGACCAGTGGACCAGTGTAATACCAAGTATAATGTATTAGCTCACACGTATACTATAAGTAGGGTGAGCTATGGTGTCTGTCTGTCCATCTGTCCATCTGTCCGTCTGGCCGACTGTCCGTCTGTCCGTCCGTCTTTTTATTTTGCAGTTGTTGTGTTATTTTTATTATTTAATATTGTTATTATCCTTTTACCAATACCTACAGTTTTATTCTAAATGTCTGTATGTCTGTCTGTCTGTATGCATACATGTGAGCTAAAAATTAAAAAATATCAAAGTGCGAAAAATTATTTTTTTAAATTTTACGCAATTTCAAAAATCATATCGAAAAAAGTTTATTAAAGATTAACTTTATGTAAATCATCATTTCATATTCTACAGAAGCGCACCTTTTGAGGATATGCCCACATACAAGGATCCTGGAATTTCTGTTCGATTTATATTTACCTGTAGTTTATGTGATTTCCGCGAGGGAAGTGTTGGAAATCTTGTTTTCATTTCTTTTTAGTGACGTCGCGGCCTACAAATACTTTGGTCGGACCCGAAAAGAGCCGCGGTTGTTTTGTGTCGGTAGGGTTGAAATTATACCAGGAAGATTTTATATGAATTTGGATAACTTTTGAAGGGCAGAATCAAGCAAAATTTCACGAAATCGTTAGAACCCCGTATTAGGAGGTATTTCAAATGACCTTGCAAACACGACGATCTTTTGCGCGCGAATGTTTGTTGCATTCGGAGGAAAAAGATCGGAATGTTCGTAGTGTTTTGCGCGTTTGGAGTGATTTGTTGCAAGTCAGTACGCACCTTTAAATAGCCCCGATTTAAGGTATAGTTTTTGCAAAGTCACCTGAAATGCTCCTAATACGGGGTTCTATCGATTTCATGAAATTTTGCTTCAATCTGCCCTTCAAAAGTTATCCAAATTCATAGAATAGAATACAATAGAATAGAAAAATACTTTATTGTCAACAATACAAGTTCTGTAGGCTATAGACTATTCGGATTAAAACTACTTTACAAGATTGATCATATTTTTATCATTATTTTATCAAAAAGAGTTATATTTTTTTTTTAAGCCAAAAAAAGTTGAAGAAAAATGACTTTATACCTAAAAGAAACCATTTTTTTTTAAAATTTAATACCAACATGAAATCTGTAAAATATGTATATAAAATCTTCCTGGTATAATTTCAACCCTACCGACAGAGAAAAGGCGCGGCTCTTTGCGGTCCAAGCACAAAGTATTTGTTTTCGGACCGACATAGCACAGGTGGATAGACGGCACCTAATTGGCAGATTTTTTTGAGATGCGTTTTTAATTGCTTTCGGGTGTGCTTTTCGGAACCCCTTTAGTCGGCAGTATGCAGACTTAGAAAATAAATCAGTGTCGTTTCTGTAGGTGTAGGAATAGAAAGTTTTATTATCTATTTTTATTTAGTTTACGCCATAATTAAATGAAATAATGAGTTTATCTACCGCCGCCCATGTCAATTTCTTTAAAGGATATGCCGATGGTCGCCTTTAACGTTTGTTCAACTGACTTTGCAAAAACTATACCAAAAAGTTTAGTGCCTGACTCCTTTAAGTCGTCATAATTTTCAAATAGTGGCGGATCCAGGATGACCGGTGGGGCCAAGGAGGCAGCAAAAACCAAAAAAAAAATTGCGGTTTATAATAGGTCTTAACTCTGCAGTTTGCTACTACATGCTATTAAAATACACAGCAGGCGTAACTGCATTTAGTAACTTTTGTGTTAAAATTTAAAAAATGTAAATTTTTGTAGAAGAAATTTAAAATATTTAAATTTGCTGAAAAACTGCGGATTTTTATACCGTTTCTAGCCCGCGCAGCAATGGCTAGAGAAGGTATTATTTTCGCATCGCATTAATATGCGGTTTTCAGAATATAGTAGATTACATTTTGGTCAAAAATTTGTGTTATAACCAAAAACTTCGCAGTACCTTTCGTTTCTGAGATATTTACATTTTTAAGGCTGATATATCATGGCTTCACTTCATCGCTTGAAGTCGGCTAATAGGCTAGCTAGGAAGATATTAGATCCAGAGCTGTCACAAGTTCATTATGAATGTAGTTCAAGTACAATAACCAAGTACATTAATATTTGTAAAAGTACTTGAAGTACTAAGTACATTTTTACAAAAACGTCAAAAACAAAAAATATCTAAGATAAAAAAAATTCAAAAATTTTAAAAAATTTCAAAAACCGTCAAAAATGTTTTAAAAAATTCAAAAATTTATAAAAATGTAATATAAGTAAAAAATGTTTACAAAATTTTCAACCTAAAAGGTTTTATTTTTTGGAATGTTATTGTATGTAAATATGTATTACTTATATACCTAAATTGCATTTATTTAGTTTTTCTAAACTTATAATTTTACATACAAATGCCATAGAAAGGTAATGGAAAGAGGTTACTTTATTACACAAAAAGCTGCAAAATTGCCCCAGTCGCATCAAAATGTTATATAGTTTTGCAATAGGGGTCACAGTTACCCCGAACTCCGGGGTAAATGGGACCTACCCCAAAAAACAAAAATTTTAAACTAAATAAAGTTTTTCTTAAATTGCATACGGTTGTTCCAAATGGATCACATTTTTGTATGAAACCTACAAAAAACTCTTGTAAAACCAGGATGCACGTACCCTACCTTGCCTTATTTCTTTTTGGTGGAGCACTTGGGGCACTGTTCTTACCGTCAATAATTTCTAAATCACTAATAGAAAGTACTATTTTTATAATAGCCCACAAAACTGCTTGAAAACTTGTTTAAATCAAATTAAAATAAATAAGCACAACCAACGTGAATATCCAAGGAATTCTTGGAGGTGTATCTAGTCAGACTAAATAAATTTTTGGGTTCTTTAAACCAACCTCCATCAAACGTAGAAATCACGCCTGCTGCAAGGTGAGTAGGTGAATCCCCAAAAATCGAGCTGCAAGTGCAATATACCTGCACTACCGTACTACTGACACCCCTCAATAGATGGCATGACTGATGTAATAGTTTCTCACACTGAATTTGAGTTTCACGTTCCACGAAATATTGAAGGTGCGTGCAAATAATTAAGCCTATAGCCATTATTCTTTGGATAAGTCTGTACCTAATATTACGATTTTTCGGGCGATTAATTAAGACGTCCTATCCAGGTTCCTAAAAATAAAAGGTGGCAACCCTGAGGTTACCATTTGTCTTCGGCGCATGAAAGTTATAACACCTATATCTACATTCCACTTCGAGAATATTTTATTGTACTTAAAGTACTTTTAATGTATTTGAAGTACTTCGAATGCACTTGAAGTACTTTGACTGTACTTGAAGTGCTTATAATGTACTTGAAGAACTTTACTTGTCAAAATCAAGTACATTTTCAAGTACATTGTTAAAAGTACTTCAAGTACCAAGTACAATTACCGGATTATAGATGTACATCAAGTACAGTACTTGAAATACTTGTAAACACTTGAAGTACAATTTCAAGTACTGTACTTGAAGTACCTGACAGCTCTAATCAGATCCGTGGGTCTATTTAAGCAGTTTTTTACTTAAACCGTTGTTTGAACTAAAGATTATAAGCTAATATGTCAAAGTGGGGGGAGCCTTCTGGGAATCCGCCACTGTTCACAAATTGATATCAACAAATTGTTATCTTCAAATCAACTTTCAACTTGGTCTTACCCCAAATCCACTTTTTTCCCATAAAAAATTTGCAAAACATTGCCAACTGAAACAAAAAACGCTTGTGTTGCATTTAGTTACAAAAGGTGACAGTTGGATTTTTATCGTGCTAAAAGATCGATCTTATCTCTGTTTGGTTCCCAAGCACGACAGGTTGTGTGAGCCAAAAATAATTGCTTCCTTCCGGGTTTTTCATTTGGTTTAGTCTTTAAATGCAATTGTTAAATTTTAATTTTGTGTTAATTGCCTACTAACTGCCCAATTTTGATTGATTCTATCTATCTATCTATTTAGCCTTCTTCGATCAATCTTTGAACATAGGGCTCGCCCAATATCTTCCACTCTTCCCTATCTGTTACCGCTTTCTTCCATCTAGTTCTCGCATATTTCTTCAAATCGTCGGCCCATCTAATTTGTGGTCTTCCCCTACTTCTTTTATTTTTCCAAGGTCTCCAGTTTACAATACATTTGTTCCATCGATTGTCTTTCTGTCTGATATTATGACCGGCAAATTTCCATTTTAATTTTGCTATTTTTCCGCTTACATCCCTTATTTTACTGTTACTGCTGTTACTGTTAGCTTTACATGTAACATTTGTCTTTCCATTGATCTTTGGGTTTTTGTTGCCTTATCCATGTTTGATTTTGTAAGTGTCCAGGTCTGGGATCCATAGGTAAGTACAAGAAGGATACATTGGTTATACACGATCGTCTTGACGTAATTAGGATATTTTTTATTTTTTAATATGTAGCTTAATTTAGCGAATGCTGCCCAGGCCAATCTTACTCGTCTCTTGATTTCAGCTGTTTGGTTTTCTTGTTTTAGTTTAATGATTTGTCCCAGGTAGATATATTCCTCTACTTGTTCTATTTTCTCTTGGTTTATTCTGATCGTGATATCTTCATCTGTGTTTGTTATGATTTTATTTTTAGTGTAGTTCATACTCAAGCCTATATCTTTAGCTGCTAAACCCAGTTCTTCCAGCATTTTTATCAGTTCTTCTTCGATATCATCAGCATGTGTTTGATGGTTCAAGTATTGTTCGTTTATTTTGATGCCCATTTCTCATTTTCAATTTCAGTTTTTAAAAATAACTTCTAGGACCTGGTTTGATTATGAATAAATAAAACTAAGAGATTTACCTTTTTTTTACAAACCTAGAGTGGTAAGTGCTAAGTTTATGGGGAAGCAAACATTTTAGTCAAATATTTAACTCAATTTTATGCTTTTAAGGCAATAGTTTTAATATTTTACACACAACACATACCACTTTTTTCCAAATACGCCACTGATTGTCGATATTTTCCTTGCAATAATATAGGCAATATTTTACCTCACACATATACTATACTATAGTAGTGTGAGCTATGGCGATACAAATTTTTTCGAGAAAAAAAAAGTTGCTCCGATTTCAAAATTTTTTATATATCTTTGCGTTTCAGATGATTTTGAAACTTTTTTGTTGCGCCGTCTGTCTGTCTGTCTGTCTGTCTGTATGTCTGTCTGTCTGTCTGTCTGTCTGTCTGTATGTCTGTCTGTAACGACCAACGCGCATAACTCAAAAACCGCTTGGCCGATTTTAACGAAATTTGGTACCTAGGCTGGGTCTTGGGTCGAGATAGTCCCATTTTAAAATGACCAAAATCCACCGAACAGAAACCAAATAAAAGGGTGGGGGTAGATTTCAAAATTAGAGTTTATGTGAAAATATGGCGTGTGTGATATTAAACGAAAGGTAATTGAGTCTGCAGTTAAACAAAATACATTTAAATTTATTTTAAAAAAAGGGTGGGGGTATATTTTAAAAATTAGAGTTTAAGTGAAAATATGGCGTGTGTGATATCAAACGAAAGGTAATTGAGTCCGGAGTTTAACAAAATACATTTTATTTTTTGTTTTTTTTAAGGGTGGGGGTAGATTTCAAAAATTTGGGTTTAAGTCAAAACATGGCTTGTGTGGTATCAAACAAAAGGTAATTTAGTCTGGAGTTGAATAAAATATATTTCAGTTTTTAGTTATATTAGCTCACACGTACACTATAACTATAGTACCTAGTGTGAGCTTAGGGGCCCATATATTGGCAGAGTATTTTTACAAGCTTTTGTTTAGCTTCAGATGTCCTGTCTAACTATCTAACTATCTAACTATCTATCAAATCTTGTGAAGCGTTTTTGACATACTTCCCATTATCCGATTTGGATGAAATTTGGTACACACATAGTGGTCCCATGACAATACAACATTAAGAAAAAAATATCCTCCCACCCCTACCCCCACCCCTTCTATAGAAAAATGTGTTTTTGACACATTTCCCGCTATCCGATTTGGATAAAATTTGGTATACACATAGTGGTCTGATGATAATACAACAATAAGAAAAAAATATCCTCCCACCCCTACCCCCACCCCCTTCCATAGAAAAATTTGTTTTTGACACACATCCCGTTATCCGATTTGGATGAAATTTGGTATACATATAGTGATCCGATGACAATACAATCTTAAGAAAAAAATATCCTCCCACCCCTACCCCCCTTTCATAGAAAAATGAGTATTTACACACTTTCCATTATCCGATTTGGATGAAATTTGGTATTCACATAGTGGTCCGATGACAATATAAAATTAAAAAAAAATATATCCTTTTACCGCTACCCCCACCCCCTTCCATAGAAAATGCGTTTTTGACACCCTTCCCATTATCCGATTTGGATGAAATTTGGTATACATATAGTGGTCCGATGACAATACAACATTGAACAAAAAAATCCTACCACTCCTACCCCCACCCCCATCTATAGAAAAATGCGTTTTTGACACACTTCCCATTATCCGATTTGGATGAAATTTGGTATACATATAGTGGTCCGATGACAATACAACAATAATCAAAAAAATGTCCTCCCACCCCTACCCCCCACCCCATTCCATAAAAAATAAGTTTTTGGCACATTTCACTTCAAATGACTTTTATAAAATTTGGTATATGCATGAAGGTCCGATGGCAATACAGCCCAAACAAAAAATATATTTTTACCTCTACCCCCAACCTCTCCTTCTCCCAATAGAAAAATAAGTTTCCAAACAACTCACGATCAGCGATTTCATTATAATCTAGAATAAACACTTCTGTTCTGTTATTGAACAAATATTTTCATTTAATAGTGTAGATAGCTGAGACTAAAAAGTAGAAAATAAATTGGTAAAAAAAATTTTTTAAGTCACAAGCTTTTATAAAATGCACTAAACATTAAAAAATAATTTTCTAAAATTCTAATATTATCATAATAATAAAAGCGATGGCCGCAAATCAAAGCATAAGTTAATCTAAATTTGTGATCTAAACACTTAAAGAATATTCAACATAGCCGGTCATCAAAGATATGTTTACCTACCATACCTATGTCAGAGAAATGCTGGGGTATCTTGGGTCGGGTTGGGTGGGTTTGGTACCTCTGCATTTTTCTGCTAGATTAATTCTTGCAAATAGTGATATTTAATTGATACGGATATCTTATCGTGCTAACATCGTCAAAATTTCCATCAGTCGGCCATCACTTTTATTATTATGATAATACATATTAGAATTTTAGAAAATTATTTTTTAATTTTTAGTGCATTTTATAAAAGCTTGTGACTTAAAATTTTTTTTTTACCAATTTATTCGTTTTTACAATACAATGTCATTATTTTGGTTTAAAAATGACAGCCGTTTTTAAAACCCCGAACATTACTAGGGTTTTGAATAAAATCGGAGTAAATCAGTGTCAACCATTTGACAGCTCCAATGCCGGTTCTGGAAGCAATATTCTGCAAATAAGCGCACAAGAAAAAAGCCCACACAGAAAAGCGCATTCGGAAAGAAGCAGACCAAAAAAAAATCATACAAAGAAATGATTTGACACATGCGAAAATCATATCTTAGGTTACTTTGCCATTTTCAACTTTGCCAAGAAAATGAGGAGAGTATATACAGGGTGTCCCGTAACTTAGGGGCCATAGTGCAGCAGGTGATAGAGGAGGTTATTTCTGATAAAAAAGTTTATATAACATGGGGATCAACACACATCTGTTTTTAAGATATAGAATTTTTTAAGTTTGAGGAGTGGGGCATAACATCACATGTTGGGAAGTTACAGGTTGTCAAAATAACTTCTAAACATGTATAAAAAATAACAATTTTTAAGAAATTTGAATTTTTGTTTACTAATTTCAATAAAATATCAATAATATTTATTATTATGTCTTCTTTCTAGAGACTAGAAAAATAGTTTTTTTATTAAAAAAATTGACCGCAAATTTTTTTAAATAAATATTTTTATTTCAAATTATTGCTGTTGTTCTAGTACACGACTTTACCCAATTTCATATTTTTACAGCGTTTTTTTAAAACGTTATTATCAAAAAAGTTATAAAAATTGCCAACTTTGATGCTCTGTATCTCGACAAAGAAAGAGTTCGGACCCATGCATAATATGAACTTTTTTATCAGAAATGACCTCCTCTCTATATTACCTGTTGGCCTATGGACCTTAAGTTACGGGATACCCTGGATATTCAAAATCTCATAATTTTAATTAATGTAAATATTTTGGTTTTGAAAAATTTTAATAATATTTTCTAATACTTTCTAAAATTATTAAAATTCCTAAAAACTTTAAAAATTATCAGAATATTTGAAATTTTTTGAAAATTTGGAGATTTTTTATTTGTGAAATATTTAGATATTTTTGAGAATTTTAAATGTTTGGAAATTTTTGTAACTAGAAGTTAGTTTTGTTCAAAGCTTATTGTGATTTAAGTATTAGGTTCAATATTTTCTTTGGAGCACAATGGGCCATTAGAATAGTATTCTATTAACACAAATAAACATATTTTGTAGTAAAATTTACACCAGCACATAAAACTCTACATACTCCTTACCCGGGGTCCGTTTTGACCGCACACTGCAAAAACTGCAGTTGATGATGAAAATGTATTAAATTATGGCAATATTGCTATATAAAGTAGTTCTGCGAAATGGTCAAACAGTCTTCGTTTTTTTTTAAATTGAGGTTCGCCTTATCACTCTCTTATCCAGTGGCGTATATAAAAAAGGGCGAGGGGGCCCGAACCGAAGTCAAGATTTTTTTTAGATATTTTACACATATTTCATGAATACAAACATAAAATAGCATAAAATACATGGGGTTTCGCGTCGCCCAAAACCGTCTCGGGCCCACCCTGAAACTTTTTCCTATATACGCCACTGCTCTTATCTAAGGTTATGTAGATATTATATTTAATAGGAAAGTCAATAAAGCAATATTCAGTTTTTAATTTTTTTTATTTTCTTGAAATTTGAGCATTCTGTAGAGTAAGTTAATTTTTTATCTTCTCTAAAAGCATTTTAAATCCTTAAAAAATGTTGAAAATTGGACACCCTGTCATTATATACTAATAACTATAAAACATTCAATATAAATTTATGAATATTGGCGCGTAGATAAACTTTTATTTTTGGATTTTTCTATTATTTCTCATACAATCAAATAAATATAGGAAACATAGATAAAAAGTAACACAATAATTGCAATAATAAAATAATGTAATTTTTTACAAGTGAAAGTATGAGCCAACTTGATGTCCATATTTGCAACAACAATTGATCTAAAGAAACTCATAAGTGTGTCTTATTTTTATACACATAAATGAAGAATTAGAGCATATTAAACTGCACCTATCAGGCATTAAAATGACTACGGTAACACCGATATTAAATTTGGGTTTAAATAAAAATTATTGTATTGTATTAAAAAATTTTGCAAAATTTTAAAATATAGCTAAGTAAAATAAAAAATAAAATATCCTCAGTACCTTAAAACAAAAGTGTATAACCAGTGTTTTCTTCCTGTGCTCACATATGGATCCCAGACTTGGATAAGGTAACAAAAGCCCGAAGATCAGTGGAAAGACAATTGTTATATGTATAGCTAACAGATAGAAAAAGTAATGAATGGATAAGAAATAAAACAAAAGTAAGGGATGTCAGAGGAGAGGTAGCAAAATTAAAATGGAAATTTGCCGGTCATAATATCAGACAGAAAGACGATCGATGGAACAAATGTATTGCAGACTGGAGACTTTGGGAAATTAAAAGAAGTAGGTTTTAAGACCCCAAATGTTTAGTTGAGAAGAGTGAAAGATATTGGGGAAGGCCTATGTCCAATGATGGATCAAAGAAGGCTAAATAGA
Organism: Aspidapion aeneum; assembly: GCA_963576565.1. NCBI lineage: Eukaryota > Metazoa > Arthropoda > Insecta > Coleoptera > Brentidae > Aspidapion > Aspidapion aeneum. The sequence goes on from OY755040.1 coordinate 110,390,683, forward strand.
TAGATAGATAGATAGAAAATTAAAAATCTATTTTTAAAAAAATTCTAAATATTTTATTATAAATAAATAACTTGAGATAAAAAAAATAAAAAGGTCTAATTATATACATAGCTAGGTATATTTATAACGTATTTTAGATTTCATATCAAGTGTAATAGCCTCCAAAAATAATATTTATCCTATAGGATAAAACGCCAAAGAGTAGAAATTAAAAAATAGCTATAGAGAATCGTGCATAAATATACAGGGTATTTTTCGAATGTAAAAAGTCTTAGATTATTAGTCGTAGTATTTTGGGAAAATTATCTGGATCAGTGATGGTCATTTTGAACACTTTTTGCATTAGATAAATTCTGGCATAAAGCTCAATGTTTAAATGTAACAAAAATCAAATAAACGGGTCTGGAGATATGTTTGCTTTATAAAAAGCTAAGTAGCTTAAAAACTAATTAATATTTTTTTTGCCATGTCTAATAAAGTCCTCAAAAGCCTTTAAAATGAGGGTTTTGTATTCAAGTGCTGGCAGACCGTACTGGATCATTATGCGCTTAGACCACTTATGAGTCCATTTTGCCCACGTAGCTACTGCGTATAAACATAAAAATAATTTGTCACCCAAAACATAGAAAACTCTACAGACTAACACAAAAAATATTTAGGCTTAAGATTTTGGCTCAATGATATACCACTAAAAGCCTAAATTTTTAGAGAACTAGCCAGTTAAAAAGAGGTTACATAGGTATACCCATATTTCCTGATATATTTTCCCACATAAGTAGGGCGTGGACGTGACATTTGAAGATTCTGAGATACATAACACTTTGAATATGAAATCTGGCTAGACCGATAAATCTCCCTAATTCTTACATAACAAACAAATAAGTTAGAGCATAAATTAATATGGGGCATACCTATGCATTCCCATACGCGATGCTTGAACCTGGACCCCATTTAATTTTTAATGTTCCTTTTTCGGGTAGACCTCGGGGTAGACAGAATTTCGGTTACTGCGCATGCATCAGTTTTTGTGGTTTTCAAAACATACTGACTGTTGAGAAAAATTTACGGTTATGTTTATTATTTTTACCTTCCTAGCCCGCTCAGCAATGGCTAGAGAAGGAATTAGTTTCGAGGAAATTTTTTTTTGAGATAACGCCGAAAATATAATATTTGGGTGTATTTTGACCTATCTTAGAAATGTCGTCGTGATGTCTCTGTGTGTGTGTGTGTGTGTATGTGTATATCTGTCCGTAACACCATAGCTCCTAAACCGCTAAACCGATTTTCATAAAATTTTCAAGTAAACTAGTGTTCGACGCTCTAACGAGCTGATTAGATTTTGGGCGAAATCCATTATTGCTAATGACAATTAAAAATTTTTCAAAATGCGGCTTTCAGAATATAGTAGACTATATTTTGCTTGATAATAATTTGTGTTATTAGCAAAAACTTCGTAACAGCTTTAGTTTCTGAGATATTTAAAAAAAACGGTTTTCAAGGCTAATATATCATGGCTTTACTTGAAGTGTGCTAATAGGCTAGCTAGGAAGGTATCAGATCCGTCATGGATCCATTTTTTTTTTCAAAAAACTATCAAATTGTGGATTAAAATTATGGTTTTTCTAAAATTAGGTGTGGCGATTTATTGAGGACACCATGAAAAGTGTTTACTGATATCTATAAACAACTCTTAACTTTATTAATAAATTATAAAAAAATACAAGTACCTACCTATGGATTGGCACTCCCTTACTTCTTCAGAACATTTTTCCATAAACCGCACATGTTTTGCGTTGAGTTAAGGGTTATCATAGAAACGTAGTAATTTAAATAGTTACATAAAATAAATCTTTATTCCATCAAAACAGGTATTTAGTTACACGGGTAGCAAAGGTATTATTGTTCTCCATGAAGCAAATCAGTCCAATTTTTTAATCAGCAAATTATGAAAATAACAACCATTATTAAAGAACATTACAGTATATTTCTGGGCATTAGATATGTGGGTCTGATTTTAAATAATGCACTGTGTTTAGAAAAGGAAATTTTTTCTTAAAGAATGTGTTTATCCACCTATTACATGCAAGTCAAGTGACGTAATGGCGTGTTTTTTAATTCTTGTTTAGCGATGTTTATAACTATCTTTATCATGAGATGTAGTATAATATGGGTTTTATGCAATGGTTTTTATTCCGAATTTTAAAAGCTATTCCTTGTTAGCTCGCGCTAAATTTCGCGGTTCTTTTTAAAATTTAAAACCACACAATTGAATTAGAAAGAGAGTATATTTTTCCGCACTTGTGACATGCGCAACAAGAATCAGAGAGATCCCTTCGACCGCCTCGAGATGGCGTCTTAATTACTTTCTCCAATTTATTACAATTTTCTATACTTGAAAGTGCTCGGTTTGTGTACTAAACCATAGAGCTAGAAGCTTCAGCTTTTCAGCTACGTGGTGTCATCATTAGATCCTGACAGGGGCCCCTGGGACGTGAAGAAATTGGCAGCACATCGGTAAGTACTCTTGTTTTCGACTTTCCTTTGTGTGATTTACAGCAATTGACCTATGGACTCTTTATTTTCGTGATTCCGTATCAATTATTATGTTTGTTCGCGATTTCGTTTAATAAAAATAGATACAGTCCATTGCAGCTATCGTTTTTCTAACTGCGGGCAAACATTCCTTTATACAGGTTTTTTTTGTTAAATAGAGAGAGAAATATGGTGAAAAGCATATTAAATTTTAATATTATATTAGTGACTTGAATTCTATCCTTCACCCTAAACTTTCAAGTGATCGCGATCATTTTTTTTACACCTGAGTTTCCATTCATAAAGCGAAAAGCCATTAACTTACAAGTAGTTTTTTTTCCTCGCTCCGGTATTTTATATCCGGCTTGTGAGTAAGTGTTAGTCAAAATGTATTTCAAAAGGTATATAATTACCCAAAATGACCGACCCAGCTACTAATGACCAATGCGGACGACCAAAAAGGGTACTTTAGCATAAGGTCTTTCATTTGTCTAAAATAAAACATATTTGAGCGCATTAATATACTAATGGGCAAATAATTGATACGTTGGGTCCGATTAGGCGATCGCAGACCGAATGACAAGTTCAAAAAAAGCTTTTTAGAGAGTTTAATCACACTGATTGACCAGCGACTAACCGTTTTACCAGTGGCTTTGTTTTCAAGGACTTTTTCGGGATTTTGAATATTTTGTTAAGATAGGGGAGAGTGGGGATCCTTGGGCAGGTTAGAGGCTTGAGCATCTTTCACTAAAAGCAAGCCCAAATTACCAAAATGTTGTCGCTCAAGACTTCGTCTTTTATGTGCATGCCCACTACGAGGGCTGTCTTTATTATTTTGCATAGAGGAACACAGAAAGCGACACTGATCGAATGTCATTACTAAAACTTAACCTCAATCTTCACCTAACATAAATTTTAAGCGTCAGTACGATAGTTATAATTTTATAGTTACAGTGAATTTTTTAATTTAACAAATCAGTCTAAAAATGGAATTAAACCAAGAACATTTTTGGTATGATTTCTTACAACTTTCGAAGGAAATTATCTCAACAGCTGATTTCTGTTTTCGGTAATGCAGCACCATATCGGTCGATAGTTTCTCGTTGGTATGAAGAATTCAAGCGTGGACGGAGTAGTTTTAGCGACGATCCAAGGCCAGGTGCACCAAAAACGGCTGTCACCCAGGAAAACATCGATGCCATGCGCATGCTCATCACGGAAGATCGACGTGTGACATATCGCGAGATTGCGGCTTCATTGGGTATTTAAAAAATTTTTAAAAATTTGCTTAAAAAATTAGGGGTAATAAAATTAGTTTATCGCTGAATAACGCATCTGTTAACCGAAGAACAGAAAGAAGCTAGGGTTAATTGGTGTAAAACTCTAGACCGCTTTGAGGAAGGAAACTCGAAACACGATATCACCATTTGTTTGCCGAAAGTCATCGCAGAGCTTCGAAAAACGAACCCCGAACAACGAATCATCCTCCACCAATACAATGCAAGATCGCACAAAGCACAAAAAGTCAATGAATTTTTAACCCAGCAAAACTTCGAATTGCTAAACCATCCTGAATTAAATAAAGTATTAAATTATATTTTAACGGTTTTACAACATGAAACAGGTTGGTAAGCAATTCGAAATAGTATTCACCGCTTTATTCAGATTAAAAATCAGAGATTGAATATCCATTAGTAGGTATTTACTCTTTTAAAACTATTTTCTTTCTTCTCTTACTAAGCCACTTTTCCAAATATCGCCAACTTTGTCAGAACATTTTCAGAATTTTCCAGAATATTTCAGGACTTTTTCCGAATATTTGTGAAAATCGGAAATTTCGGTTAAACCGGAAGTATTCGTCTTTGGTGTCAATCGACAGGTAATTAAAGAGAGATAAGGATTTGTAAGCCGTTTTCCATAGTTCTAGCCGTTTTCGAAAATTGGAAATTGTCGTTTTTGACTGACAAGATTTAAAAAATGGTTAGACTTAGGACTGATCCACAGTTAGGTCATGTAGCAACAATTCCTCTGGAATATCAAAGGACTGTTACTGCCGATTAATATATTACCATTTGTTTGCCGAAATTCATCGCAGAGCTTCGAAAAACGAACCCCGAACGACGAATCATCCACCAAGACAATGCAAGTTCGCACAAAGCACAAAAAGGCATTGAAATTTTAACTCAGTAAAACTTCGAATTGCTGGACCATCCTCCATACAGTCCTGACCTAAGATTTGTATACTTCAATCAAGAATCGACCGCGTGGTCAAAGATTTTGAAGAATGCAATTTTGACAGCACCAACAAACCGACGAAATTACAGCTTTGACAACTGGTTTGAGCGCATGGAAAATGTAAATAATTTTCGTAGAGAATTCTTCGAGAAACAAAAAAACATTTAAACCAGAAGTTCATGTTTGGTGTCAATCGATAGGTAATTAAAAATAAGGATAGGGACATGTAAGCCGTTTTTCCATAGTTCTAGCCGCTTTCGAAATATTCCGCCTCCAAATTGGAAATTGACGTTTTTGAACTGTCAATATTTCAAAAATGATTAGACTTAGGACTGATCCACAGTTTCACTCCTTGCCGCTCACTTCTATTTCCCTCTTTCTCTGCTAGAAAGAGATAAGGATACAATTTATATTTCCATCTTTTTCTATTAGAGAAAGAGGGAAATAGAAGTGAGCGGCAAGGAGTGAAACTGGATCAGGCCTTAGGTATAGGATATTGTACATGAATTATGTCTAGAATTTTTTAAAGAAACCAAACAATAAATAATATACATTTAAAATAAGAAAGTTGGTATTGGCCACTGTCACATGACAAACCTTATATATTTTTAACAAACGTGGAATTTCGTACCTGTGAATTTAAAAATCAAACAAGTTTCGTGGCTAATCGGGCAAAAATGAGTTTTTGTTTCTCTCATATTTTTCCGTGGATAGCCTGAAAGCTTAACCTCACCGGGGTCCAAGATCTAATGGACACCTAATAAGTGTTGACAGTTAACTGTTTCGTCCTTATGGGACTCCTCAGAACACTGCTGGTCAATCTGACGAATCTTGCGAAGTTACTTAGACGGTTTTGCCTTTCATCAAATGTAAATAGTGAGAAAACTTTCGTAAGAAGCGCCATCTACCGAGATACGAGAGAAACAAAAAACAAAAGCAGGCGAAAAACTGCTATACAATATCGATCAATGAAAAGATCGATTGCAAATAAAAGAAAACAAACTATAGACCGTGACCTACGACAGCTCTTTGTCTTTCAGGCCGGATCAACGCATATTGCATTTTTACCCGTCATCAAGACAGTGAGCGTCCATCAACGGAATTTTTAAGCCAAATAATACTATCAAACGTGAAATTTCGTACCCGTGAATTTAAAAATCAAACAAGTTTCGTGGCTAATCGGGCAAAAAGGAGTTTTTGTTTCTCTCATATTTTTCCGTGGGTAGCCTGAAAGCTTAACCTCACGGGGATCCAAGATCTAATGGACACCTAATAAGTGTTGACAGTTAACTTTTTCGTCCTTATGGGACTCCTCAGAAAGTAAAGAAGAAAAGTCGTAGGTCACGGTCTATAGTTTGTTTTCTTTTATTTGCATTCGATCTTTTTATTGATCGATATTGTATAGTAGTTTTTCGCCTGCTTTTGTTTTTTGTTTCTCTCGTATCTCGTATCTCGGTAGTATGGCGCTTCTTGCGATAGTTTTCTCACTATTTACATTTGAGTAGGGACCAAACCGTCTAATTAACTTCGCAAGATTTGTCAGATTGACCAGCAGTGTTCTGAGGAGTCCCATAAGGACGAAACAGTTAACTGTCAACACTTATTAGGTGTCCATTAGATCTTGGATCCCCGTGAGGTTTAGCTTTCAGGCTACCCACGGAAAAATATGAGAGAAACAAAAACTCTTTTTTTCCCAAATAGCCACGAAACTTGTTTGATTTTTATATTCACGGGTACGAAATTCCACGTTTGTTAGTATTTTTGGCTTAAAAATTCCGTTGATGGACGCTCACTGTCTTGATCACGGGTAAAAATGCAATATGCGTTGATCCGACCTGAAAGACAAAGAGCTGTCGTAGGTCACGGTCTATAGCTTTTTTTCTTTTATTTGCATTCGATCTTTTCATTGATCGATATTGTATAGCAGTTTTTCGCCTGCTTTTGGTTTTTGTTTCTCTCTTATCTCGGTAGATGGCGCTTCTTGCGATAGTTTTCTTACTATTTATTACATTTATATACTATACATTACATTTATTCGTTGTCGAATTTATTCCATTTCGCTGTTCCACACTGTATGATCACCAATATAAATATTTCCCTAATAATTATAGTTTTTTTAAGTTGCCTTCACAACGTCAAATAGCGTGAAAGTTTTCCGATGATTGTTTGTGTGAAATCACATTCACTTCCACTTCTATTTTACATTGCCTATTCAACTTATGTACAAGTTCAGGATATTAAGCTTTTTTCCAGATCATAACCTACACTAGACTATCGTCTGTCCCACAATGACGTATGCAAAGGAAAGCAAGGGTAGTTTCATATCCGAAGTAGGGAAGCAAGATTAAATCATCGCATATAAGTTCAACATCAATTTTGATGATGATATTGAAGAAAATTACTTACTAGTACCTCATAGAGGTAACTCAAAGCATCTTCTCTCCATAAGGAACATCATGCATACTGAAAAGCTCGATTAAAGGACACAGCCCTTTACTCAACAGTGGATAGGATGTGAGCGGAGCTTTTGAAGAGGTAAGAACAAATTCAATGGGTCGAGCAATGCAGAAGAATGGCATTAGCCCGGTCTTCATGACATGGACGGAATTGGCCTTACAGGCAAGTGTGAAGAACGTCCAGGTCAAGTGTAGGGCAGTTGCTCTGGTGCCTCATAATGGGTAGTCCACTTCACAAATTATATATCGACATCGAAATTATATGAAGCTGAAGAACACACATAAACCGACGACAAAGACATTCTGGCCAGTAAGTTGAATGGTAGGAAGAAAGTGGGGACGTAACCCAAGAATCATGCACTGGATCTACATAGATATTATAAAACCAAGAATCCACTAGTGATCCGTGGTCTGGTGGCTTGGAGCCATAAAAATCACTAACGACAAAAAGCTCGAGAGTCTGCAGAGGCTGGCAATCTTGGGCATCACCGGAGCTTTGAGGTGTACTCCCAGCATAGCCCGGAATAGTAGGAAGGATAGTTATACTGGGGTTCCAGTTGGTATCGTAAAAGACGCGGGCGTTTGAAGACCGAGCGGTAAGCAGAAATTACATTTGGAGATTGCGGCTGTGACGAAAAAGAAGTTTACTTTATCATAAGGGATGTGTACAGAAAAGACGGAATTGAATTCTCTAGCAACACCTCGGTCCGGTATACATGCGGATTGAGGCTGATAGATCGGAATTTGACAGGCGCACGATTGTACGTGATATTGAAAATAGCTACTTGTTTGAATTCAACGCAAGAGCTTTCCAGGAGGACGTTTACGCTACACTGGTGGCGGTAACATGGGAAAAAGTTGGCTAAGCTTTACTAAAAATACTGGTTAAACCACCCATGACGTCTGAGGGTTTGAATAAGGAGTGCGCGGATGTATTAGCGAAGTTGGCCGTAACAAGAACGGTGAAAGTCGTATCGGTCCCAGGGCACATAGGGGTTTCAGAAAACGATAAAGCAGGTAACTCGCCAGAGATGGGTCCAGAAGGAAATGCGTTGAGCTAGTGAATTTTCTGGGTCTCACAAGGGGCAGGCCAAGTTGGCCCTGGAAGAGTGTGCTCATAATCAGGTTCAAAATGAATTTGTAAATACAAAAAATTCCAGACAGGTGAAGGATTGTGTAAAAGAGCCATAGCAAGAGTCCCTACCGAACACTGCGTCCTGAAAGGACACACACAAGAAGATGAAAGTGAAGGAAGACACAACGTGCAAACGACGTTGGGCCGAGGACGGGACCACGGCGCATTTTCACACATCATGTAAAGACAAGAGGCAAGGAGAGAGATATTCGAAGACGAACCTAATGTGTCCGGATATCTTGGTGTTTTAACAAAGGACGGGCAGATTCCTCGGTAAAAAAAGGACATAGCAAAGTGGAAGGCCGGGAACCAGCGAAAAGGGCAATTCATGTGCCTGGTCGGCAAGAACACTGTTGATGAGTTGTTCAATTCCGGCTTGAGCAACAGAATTTCTTTTATTGATTATTTTGCGAATCTCTTTCTTCTCTTTATGGGCGTCTAGCTACATTTTCTTTTTTTGATTTAAACTCAACACATTGTCCGCATCTCAGCCGGCTAATAATTTGTCTTTGATCATTAGTGTACAGATTCAGATGGGGGATTAAAATTTCGGACAGGCTAGCTTCTCATTTTTTTTATTGGATAAAATATGTGCAACTTTTGATTTCTTTTCGAAAGTAATACAAAAATTGTCTGTATATTTAATTTCCGATTTTTCACCTCATTTTCTGTCAAGCAATCAAATCTATTTTGTATTTTAGCAGTAATAGTCCCCAACTGTCAGAAGAGTAACTTTGTTCTAAATCATAACGAGTTAATCGTGCTATCTTGTTTTTGTTAACTCAAAATATTCTCTTTTCTTTTTCTTTTCAATTTACCTTTTTCTTTTATTTTCTACCAGCCATAAACTAGATGTGTATTTTAAAGTTTGACGTAAACAACGCTGCTTTAGTTTTCGTGTTAAATGTGCGATTTTGCAGTTATATCACACATACCAATTTTTTAATAAATAATCGTAATTGTTTTAAACATGCACTTTATGTAATATGTTTAAAATTGTATTGTTTTTTAAATAACTGTTTGGCATGAGATTTTAATCAAGGAAATAGGAACTTGACTTGCTTTATTGGTAGCATCATTATTTTTGTTAAATATATTTTTTAATAAAATTCAAATAACATAATGCCGTTCACATGATGATATAGCTGGTGTGGGACCAGCTTAGCTGCATATAATGGAAGTGTTAATAAGGCACCGAATATTAATTAAGTTAGGAGTGCTGAGATAACTAATAGTACTACTTACAATTTAAGGCATAAAAACTTGCCGTTGCCTATCCCAAGCTCAAACTTAACAAAAAAGTCACTAATATTATGAAAGTATAAAAAATTTTAAGGAGCTAAAACTAATAGAGAACTATTAAAAATGTCATCAAACTCTAAAAATATTTTTAATTGACAGGCATTTTTAATTGACAGGAATTTTATGAATAATGCCGCGGTATTAATTTATGTTACTTACTTTAGTCAGAGCATATTATTTTAAAAGGCTTTCCGTTTTCGGTCTAGAAGCAAATCATATTACTTTTTGGCAACAGACCATTTCTTCCTAATTTGACCCCGCTGAATCCGAATATCTCTGTTGCCAACTCGAAAAATCGACAGGGACGGAGAAAATCCCCCCAAACCCCCAAAAACCTGTTTTTTTTTCTCAGTTTTATGCAATTTTCTCGAAAATTAACCTTTTTATCAAAAATTGCAAAGAACAGTTTTTTGTAGAGAATAAAATTCCCTTTCCAACGATGTATTGGTCAATAAGGTTAGGAAAACCAAGTAGCTCTTCAGTGGCGTACGTAAATTGGGATTATTTAGGAAAAACATGTTTATTATAGGTTAGTTAACTTTCTCAAAAACTACACTTTTTAGGAAAAAATATGTGGTATACTTTATTGTAGAACATAACATTTTCTTTTAAAAACTTTATTAAAATGTCGGGTTTTTGCCATATTTAAGGCTTCAGGGGCTCACTAATATAGACTTATTTTCAAAAATAACTGAAATAATCAGATTCTCTTGCATATTTAAATATTTTTTCTAAGATTTTCAGAAAAAAATGTAATTTAATTCTTTATTGAGGATAAGACAATTTCTTTTTAAATGATATATTACAGAGTGAGGTTAATGTTATGATAAATACTTCAAAAAGGTTCGTGATTTATACCTATCAAAATAAAATGTTTCCAAATAAAAATAAACTGTTTTTTGTTTAGATTAGATATTTTGATTTATCTAAATAAGTTCTTTAAAGCAAAAAAAACACCGGTGGTTATAAGGGGAGGGGGCATAGGGGCCATAACCCCCCCTAAGCAATATTTTTGTGCAGAAAGTAACAGTAGTAACTTTCACACAGGTGTTTTTGGTTATTTTTTTAAGCATACGGAACTAAAAATAAAGTGGTAAATCTTATGCAACGGTTTGGGGGAGGGGGGGCATAATCATAATTAGGTACTCATACTTTCGACCTTTTGAACTTTTGACCTTTTGTTTTTTGATCTTTTGTACTTTCGCCCTTTTGTAATTTCGACCTTTTGCATTTTCGACCTTTTATACTTTCGACCTTATTTTTTCGACCTTTTGTACTTTCGACCTTTTGTAATTTCGACCTTTTATCCGCCGCTCTTTATTATCCACCGAAAAGCTAATAAGACACAAAATTGATTAGTTTGGATTGATCTTAAATAATTTCTTTAAATTAAGAACACCACTAAATAAATAGTAAGGTAAATATAAAATATCTTCTACTTTGTTATACATCGTTTGAAAGGAAATTTTATTGGCTATGACGAAGTATAGAACATATTTTTTGATAAAGAGCTTGGTTTTTAAGAAAATTGAATAAAACGTATGAAAAACATGATTTTTTTAATGATTTGTTAAAATAACCCCCATTGACGGACGTCGCTGGAGAGTTTGCTATAAGTCAAACCCCACCGAGTTTCACATTTTTGAAAAGGGAATTTCCCTGTCTACAAAAAAATGTGGAACAAGATTTTTCATGTTAAGCTTAGTTTTTGAGAAAATTAGATAAAACCTGTAACAAAAATGGTTTATTTTCTGTTTGTTTCAAAATTAATTTATTTTACGGATGCCCCTGAAGTTTTATTTATAAAACCGATTTAATCACGTTATACGTCATTTTGAAGGAAATTTTATTGAGTATACCAAAATGGAATACATGGTTTTCTGTAGATATTAGTTTTTAAAAAAATTAAATAAATCTTGGAAAAAACATAGGTATTTTTTCAACTTTTTTTAATTACTTCAATTAACGGACGCCGCTGGAGAGCTTATTATTAGTCTAACTTTATTAAGTTACACCATGTTGAAAAGGGAATTTTATTGTCTACAATAAAGTATATAATACATTTTTCTCTTAGAAGCTTAGTTTTTAGGAAAATTTGAAAAAACCTCAAACTTTCAGATTTTGGGGGGTCTGGGGGGGTTTTTGGAGGCTTTTGCAACCATTAAAAAAGAAATAATATGTTATTATTTTTGAACCTGTGACAATTTGGGCTTTCCAGCGGCAATTTAAAATTCCGCCGCCATTTTGGCCGCCATCTTGAATATCTCAGCCCCTGTCAATATTTCGAGTTGGCAACAAGGATATTCGGATTCAGCGGGGTCAAAATAGGAGGAATTGCCCATTTGCCAAAAAGTAATATAAAATGCTTCTAGAAAGTGGATTTTCCCGAATCTTGCCTGACTACTTTGTTTCTCTCTGTTTTTTATGCAAAGCTTTATAAGTTGTTTATTGTTACATATAAATAAATTGGTCTGGCGGATGGTGGGTACGTTTCATCACATAGACATCCAATATTTCTGCATTCAATAAAGCACGTTTGAAGCTATACGTTTCCGCAAAAAAAAAGAAAAATGAGAAAACTGGACATAGAATAGTTCTGCAATAAGGCGACGATATGTGTAATATTTCTTCTCTCCTTCATCCTTATTTAGAAAGTGACTAAATTATATAATATTGGTATATGCACATTTAAATCAAAATTTAAAAAAAAACTTTAAAAAAATGTTATCCTTGATGTGCACTAACAAATGATATCTAAAAAACAAAATGTGTAATCGTAAAAAAAATGATTTAGGAACCTTACTACCATGGTTTTTAGTAAAGGGACTTTAGGGTTGTGCGGTCCATATAAGCAACGGAAGCATTGCGTCCTTTAAGAAATCAGGCACCATAAAAATAAATTGTTAATAATTCACTATGAAAACTTGACGTAATTAGCCCCAGTCCTGTAGGAGTGGTAAGACTGTATCAGAAGCAATATATTTTGCGCATACCTATATACTAGAAAATCGGCGTCTTTTGTTATATACCTATTTGTATATAATAGAAGGGCGTATAAGAAATGACAACCATGTAGCATGCAGCAGTTGGTTTTGTTGTACGCGTAGAAACGAGAGCAGAGACCATAGAGAAAATAATAAAAGAGTGCTTAATTCTATGGTTCAAAAGCGGCAACAAGTTTACGCTAGCGTCACCCTTGGCTACTGGAAGAATTAAGAATGCACGGGCGGGCTCGGCGGGATTTTTAAATAGATTTTTTTATTAGTAACGCTGCTATTTTTGAGGTCATGCTAATTTCATGTATACGAAAAGAATTTGGATATCAAAAATATATTAATTTTAGTCATGTCAACCTGTAAGATATCCAAACTTTTTCCGCATACGTAAAAATTTGCATGACCTCGAAAATGTAATACTTAAATAAAAAACAATGTTTTATAAGAAACGTAATATTTATTTTTTTAAAAATGAGAACTGTTTTAGAAAAATCTAAAAATATTTAACAAATATAATGTTTTTTCTTAAATGTATAAACTAAGTATTTATATTACAAAAACTGTGGATTTTTAGAAAACTTAAAAATAGTTAAACATGTAACACCTAATAATCCTTAATAAAACCAATATTTAAAAAAAATAAGAACACACTTTTACAGTCTTTAATTTTCTAATTTCTAGGTTCATGTGGAATTGCTCAAATGTTGTAATGTAATTTTCATATATTCTTCACAAAATCCATTTTTTAGTTTTTTAATAAAGGTTCATTATAATGATGTTATCCCATTGTTGATTGTTGCATTGGATGACTAAAAACCAAAAAAAAACTGCCAAGGGACTCATAATAGTAGGTATTTTATACACGTGTTAATAAAGTATGCAGCCAAACTTCAGAGGATTATCTTGAGTGATTTTAAGAAAAAAAAACTGTGTATAACCATGCTTAGTTTTTGAGATATGGGTTATTAAAATATTAGTTTTTTGTTTGCTTTTTATTTATAACTCGTGCAGTTTTTAAGATATTTAGCTCAAATCTGGAACATGTATTTTGTTACAAGGCATACATCATTAAGCATGTCAAATATTAGGAAAAAACTACAGGTTGATAATTTTTCCGCGGTTATGCCCCCTTTTTTTTCCCAGAACTTTTTTGCAGTAAGTCACTGGCAGATTCAAAAATGTAAAATTAATTCCTTATTTTATTCAGAAATTTTTTGATCTGCAATATTTTTATCTCTAAACATTTTTCAGAAAAAAAAAACAAAATAAAATAACTTGTATCTTCAATTGCTATTTAGAAATTACATAAAACTCACATAAAACTAAAATAATGCAGGGTACAAATTTTCTTTTTTTGTCTTTTCTTGGAAACAGTTAGAGTTATAAAAAATTGCAGAAGATCAAAAAGTTTCTGAGTAAAACAAAGAATCTATTTAAATCTACCATTGGCTTACTGCAAAAAAGTTTTAGGAGAAAAGGGGGCATGATTCCTGAAAAAATATCACCCTGTAGTTTTTTCCTGATATTTGTTCCAAATTTGAGTAAAACATCGCAAAAGCATTTGCGGAACCATGTTTATTTTGCTTTCTAATTTCTTTTCTGAACATGGGCGTCGCTAAGGGGGGATGGGAGGGAGTCCCTCCCCAAAATATTAAATTTTAGCAGAAGTAGAAAATCACAAATAAAATTTTAGGTAGAAAGATTTTTGGAGGCAAAATAAAAAAAAATTGAGTGAGGACCCTTTTTTCTGTTATTAACTTTTTCTCTGTAAAACCAAAAAAAATTAAGTAAACAGTTTTTGGACAAAAACTTAAAAAAAATTGGGTGGTAATTCTTTTTGGTAATCTAAAATTTTTTGGATTGTTTAAAAAAAAAATATTAGTTAGGAAAGGTGGCTGTTGCCTGCCCTACCCCAATAAGCATTCGTGTCGACTCTGTCTGAAATATGTGTTTATATGTAATATAATTTTAGGAGCTAACCAAATTTTTAAGGGGGAGCTTAGCTCTTGAAGCTCTGCCCTAAGTACACTTTGGGCCTATTCTTAAATTATGTAGTTGACCCACCTCCCCCCTCTGTACAGAATTTTCAAGAAACAAAATACATTAAAAAAAAGTTATGTGTAATACAAGGCCAAACCCTGCTCCCCCTTTGATCATTACTTTTGAACATATAATTATATGTTAAATGGCATTATGTATTTTAAGAATAGGCCCTAGTATGGGTGTGGAAAGAGACAGAACTTATTAACAAATATTTCTCTATTACTTACCTAAATAAAAAAACATTTGCAACCAAGCAGTGTGTACTTAATGTGATGTAATAATCCATACAAATCCATAATGTTTGTGTACCTAAAATGAAAAAGCAATAGCTAGAATTATGTTCAAACACTAAACTAAAAGACAGAAGCCTAAGGATTTTTAGACATTCTCCATATATTTCATGAATAAAAAAATTAAATAGGTGAAGATATCACATAACTGAGTCTCGGGTCCCCCCAAGACCTATTCTTGGGTGCACTACTGACTAAAATATCTACTAAAACTAAAAATGGAAAATGCTGAAAAGGCAATACATCAATAATAATAAAATTATATGGACAATGACCCATAAGAAGGTGCAGATCTACGGGAGGGGAAATTCCCCCCCCCCCCCCCAAATCTCAAACTATATTAAGTTTTTACATACAGAATACACATCCTGGTCACTATGCAAAACAGTTTTATGCAATATTCATTATGATATCTACCCCCCTAAATAAAGTTCCTAGATCCACCCCTGCCATAAATGAGGGGTGAACAGCTGAACAAAATTTGTACACCATCCTACAGGACTCAAATACATTCTTGGCCCTGTAGTGTATTTTAGTGTCCTGTGGAGTCCTATTCAGTCCTGTTAAAAAAATTTGTATACCTACTGTGGACAGATGATCACCCCTCCCTAACACACACAGCCTTTTTCCTCGAGGTTACTAGTCACTCCTATAATAAGTAACTCGAAATGACATCACAGTTACTTGGAGTGACCAGTTGTATGACATCACCGGTCAGTGACATGATTTTTCTCTAAATTCATTGTAAAGTACACTTCAATTTTAAAGATTTTGGAATTACCAAGTTTGAAATATAAACAAACGAACTTAACCTTAAAATTTTGAAGCAACCACTTCTGCTAAGCTGGTGAGCCTGTGTGGTTACTTGTGATGTCATGTTTAGTGTTACTCAGCGAGAAAAAACCTAAAATGAGTAACCAGGTTACCTGGTTACTTGGAGGAAAAAGGCTTACAATGCACCAATACTAAGTTGACACATTTTATCTCAAACCAATGTATGTGTTCAGTGTCAATCTGTATATATTTGCCTGGTCCCAAAGGATAAAATAATTAAAAAGCCTTAAAAACATCTGTTTTTTTATTAAGAAGCATTAAAGCAGAACTTATGACTATCAATGGCAAAGAAATCAGCCTTAAAAATGAGAAACAAAATGATTGAAGGGAATACCCGAAAATCTTCTTGAAAAACATGAATAAACTTTTAGAATAACAAGTATATAAATCGACCCTAACTTCAATAACATAAATTATCTTTCTTACCTTGTCTAGTCACAAAACAAGAATAGTTTTGTCTAATAACACACGCTTTAACACAAAATAGATCTCCTTTGTAGTGAAAAAGTTATTTCGTAGCAAAATTTTTGCATCCGAAAATTCCAGAAAAACATACCAAGAATTTGAGGTTAGGTCTGACACGACTGCGTTTAAAATATACTTGTAACTTGCTTTAAAAAATGACTTGCAATTTGTAATATGGGTAGAATACTTGTATTATTTATTTATTTTTTTGGTTGCAACTTCTATTAACATTGATTGATGAATGTTACAGATGTTCATACCTATGCAACAAGTAATAACAGCAATTTTTATTTAAATAGTATAAATACTGAATTAGGATATGTCATTGTTTTATAAGGGAACCAGATTATATAACAAATTACCATTAGACATTAAAAATTGCAAATCAAATAATATGTTTAAGAGAAAACTTAAGAAGTACTTGTTGCCTAGTCAGCCTGATTGTTTAAGTAAACCCTTGGTACCATATTATATTATATTATATTATATTTTGTTATTTTAGTCTCCATATTATTTTCTTGGTGTGTTTTAGTACAGTAATCTTTTCTCATAAAGACATATGGTGGAATGTTTTTTTTAGGATAGGATTAAAAACATTTTTTATACGACTGTCTGAGGGGGTTTTGCGCACGGAGAACACGATCTGAAAATGGCATTTTGCGCACGCTGTATGCAAAACGTTTGGCACACGCTTATGTCATTTTTGCGCACGCCTATGTCATTTCTGCATACGGGTCTCCCGTTATTGTGATTTTTGTTGTTGTCACCCATCATTATAAGTTTTCTTAGTTCCGTAGCAACCGTCACTGCTCGTATGTTTTGTTGATTAAATACGTCAAAAAATTGTTGAATTTTTAAAGTTTTGTTGTAAAAATGTCGGAAATAAAAACAAGTTAAATTAAAATTTGATTTTTCTTTCTTTATTAGCAGTCGTATAAAAAATATTGTAAAAAACTCGTTTGAAAACCTCTTTGCAGACTCCCTCTCTGTCTCGATCGTGTGCAAAGAGTCGTTTTCAAACCTTGTTGTTTAAATAACTATTTTAGTACAGTGTAAGTACTTAATAAAGCTGTGTGTTACTAGATTATTCTTTTAGTAGGTAGGTATAGTTAGTTCTGTTGGGAATGATACAGGAATGCTTATAATGGTGTTTCGGTATTATTAGAGAAATATAGCCAGGCTATAATTGTGCCAGGCACTATTTTGACACATTCACATTGAAAACTGACAGTTAATCCTTCAAAATTCACACCAAAGTCGAATTTAAAACTATTGTCGTTTATTTTCAATTGATAAAATAAGGCACTATTTATTCCGGTTCATATAGTAAACAATAGGCCATGTGTTGAAAGATCACAACTGATATTACAATGTGAAGGTGTCAAAATTTTGCCTGGTACAATTATAGCGTGGCTATATTCAAATAATTCTCTAATAATACCGATACAAGCATTCCTGTATCATTCCCAACAGATCTAACTATACCTACCTACTAAAAGAATAATCTAGTAAGACACAGCTTTATCAAGTACTTACACTGTACTGTAGAATGTTTTACATCCTATCCTAAAAAAAAACATTGATACCATATTTCTTTATGAGAAAAGGTTACTATACTAAAACACACCAAAAAAATTATATGGAGACTAAAATAACAAAATAATATAATATAATATGGTACCAAGGGTTTACATAAACAATCAGGCTTACAGGCTGACTAGGCAACAAGCACATCTTAAGTTTTCTCTTAAACATATTATTTGATTTGCAATTTTTGATGTCTAATGGTAATTTGTTATACAATCTGATTCCTTTATAAAACAATGACTTATATCCTAATTCAGTATTTATACTATTTAAATAAAAATTGCTGTTATTGAACCAGGCTTTATTTCAATAATTATCCATTATGTAATAATTAGAAGTAAATAGTTATTAGTTTTATAAGTTTGGATTTGTTATGTTATAGAAATACTGGTGTATGTATTAACGTTTAAATGTATTTTTTATATTTATGTTTGTAATTTGAAATAGCATGATTTGCTAATAAAGATTTATTCAATTCAACATAGTGAACCATTTCTAACAAAAAATGACATTAAGAAAATACTAGGTGTTATGTTATAGACAATTTTCTCAAAGTTTTACGTAATTTATAAACGGCCCCAATCGAACAGAATAAAATCAGTTTTAAATACAAATAGAAACATAGTCCGCGATTGCAGCGCTGTGCGCTACTGGAACTTGTTGGCTGCGCAGACCTATCTTTTCGGCAGTCTCTTTTTATTTTGTCTCTGGTAGAGACTCATTCGCGGCTCCTTGCGCTCCACGCTGTAGATACAATTGCTTCTCTCGTTAGGTAAAACATAGTGGGGGTCGATCAATGCAAGCCCTGTGCGAAATTCCGTTCATGCCATTTAGCCTTGAAATAGGCAATCTGTTCTATTACCTACATACGCGTTTCACAATGACGTGCCAGCAAAAAGCTTCGGTTTCGGTAAAGGATAAAACTATACAGTTGTATGATTGTATATTTTGTTTTTTGATTAACAAAAAGTTTTCTTTCCAAGGTTTTGAAAATGTAAATAGGTATTCTAAATAACGGTAGGCTAAAGCAAGAAATTAAAGTTTACCGAAAACTAAAAAGGAGAGAAAAATACAAATACGCAAGTTTTGCAAAATGTTTTTTTATAGTTTTTTTGTTTTTCATTTCATTGTGTGATTTTTTTTTAAGACCAAATAAAATTAAATGTTTCATTTTGAATAATTTCTTAATTTATCTAACGTTTTGAAAGTATTTTCGACTAGAAAAATTCAAATAAAAACCAAATACACAAAGAATATGAGGAAATAATTTTATTGATTTTAATGAAAATATTAATTTTATGTAACATCTAAAAAACTAAAAATGATAAATAAAACTTTGTAAAAAATTTAAATTCTCTATGAAAATATTAAAAAGCAATTTAGACACAAATTAAATTTACATAAATAAAACCTTTTTTTAAACCCTAATGTTTGGACCGCTGCTAGAGGCAGCGCAGCATTCCAAAAAAAGTTTGTATATCGCAGAGGCTTGGAAAAAATGCTTCAGTGGATCCTTATGCCAGTCAGCCAGATTTGATAATAATCAAAAAACTTGCTATCCTTGTTACAATTGCCTTTTATTGTTGTTCTAACAAAACATCCTCCGTTTATTTATTCATTTATAAAACCTTTCTTTTTCACGCCTTGGTAAATTCAACAGCAAAAAGGGCGTTTAAAGGCTTCACTTCTTCATGTAAAACTGGTTCAAGGGTACCCATATAAAGGTTCTTATCTTACTTTATAATCTAACTAGAGTACCATCCACTTTTTTGGCGATTTTTCTCATAGTAGTAAATGGTCATACTCATCTTCCTATTTCGAACCCGCGTCATCCAAATATCTCGGTTGCCCTATAGCAAAATGTCGACAGGGACTAAAGAGCCCTTCCGTAAAATTGCAAAGAACAAAGAGTTGCAAAAGTTTATTGCATTTTATGGAAATTTACTGGACAGAACACTACAAGAGACTACTGCAGGAATCGATACCCGAATATCTGTCAGCCTCTCCGAGGAGAGACATAGAAGTACATGGAGAGGAAGTAAAGCATCGAAAAATAAATGATAAAGAATAGTATTAAAAAGCTTAAATCCGGAAAAGTTAGCGGACCTGGGGGAATATACGCTGAAATGCTCAAATATGGATTGAAGAAACTACTAGAAAATTTCAAATAGCACATATATTATCAATTAATGCATAAACGGGCAGCCAGTACCTGATTATTTGAAAATTGCATTCATATTCTTAATACATAAAAAATTTTAGTAACCAGTACTCTAAGTAGATTGTATGGTAGGATTCTTAGAGATCTAGTAGAAAATGATTTTCATGAACAAGAAAAAGAAGAGCAAAGTGGGTTTCGTGCAGGTAGACCTTGTAGTGAAAATGTTTTTTGTCTTAAAGTAGTAATTGAGAAAAGGAGTGCCAGAAATATAGAGACTCATGTTACCTTAGTGGACCTACAAAAAGCATATGATACCGTTCTAGTAGAAAAATTATGAACAGTGTTAGAACTAATATCAAGCATACATACATTAAAGCGATAACAAAACGATACAAAGGGTCACAATACAAAATTAAAATTGGAAATCGACTTTCAAAAGAATTCCTGTTAACGATAGGCTTAAGACAGGGATGCTGTAACTCTTTTTAAAATATATATCGCAGTAGCTCTAAAAACGTGGAAACGTAAAGTACACGCATGGGAATACAACTTAGCGAGCGATTTACCATATACACACTACAGTTTGCTGACGACCAAGTAATTGTGGCTAATGATAAAGACGTGGAGTATATGATGAGAAAGTTAACGGAGGAATACCAAAAGTAGGGCTTAACAGTGAACGTGGACAAGACATAGTACTTATGTATTGGAAACGAATCAACTAGACAATTTCATAAAACAGGAACATACTGTAAGGAACTGGAAAAAAAAATAGTAAATGCAAAAAAGGTGATTGGATATCTTAACAGCATTTTATGGAGCAGAGAGATAAAAAAGAATGTAAAATTTAACATATATAAAGCAATAGTGAAAAGCACGCTGTTGTATGGAACAGAGACTTATAAAATAATACAAAGCAAAAAGTGTCGAAATGGATGCAATAAGAAGATCAATGAGAATATCTAGAACAGACCACATAAGAATTGATATCATAAAAGAAAGAATAAGAATCGAGGGAGCATAACGGATGACATTAGTAAAAAACAACTCATATGGTACGGCCATGTACAACGGACGAACGACGAAAGATTGCCAAGCAGGTCCTAGAATGGCAACCAATAGTGCGCAGAAAAAGAGGGTGTCCTAAACTAGAATGGCAACAGTCAATCCAAAGATCAATGAGTCAAAAAAACCTGACAGAAGATGATTGTCAGTATCGAAGGAGGTGGAGAATAGGCGTTGGACAACGTAGAAAAACGTTCTAAACCGACATAGTAGTAGTACATGCCTCCTCTAAGATTCAACCAATTTTCCAATTATATTCTTATGACGATAACGGTTCGGTCAGGTTCTCTAGTAACGAGTGTCCATGGCAAAGGTTCTTATCTTACTAGAACGCGAACCTAATTGTGGTCACTAACAAATGTGCGGTTATCATTTAATGATCAAAAAGGAAGTGCAGCTCGCCGGAAGCGGTGAGAAAAACGTCATTTTTTACGCTTGTTGGACTCGCTTTCGTGTTAACTTAGTCGATGCAGTGGATATAGTGAGCTATTATTCCAAATCAAACCGCTTACACACGCTAAGTATTTAGAGGGTCTAGAATAATTTGCCGCCGCTGTTTCGCCAAAACAAATGCTTTTTTTCAAAAAGTAGTTTTAAAGAAAAATTATCATTTTTGAAAAATGTTTTTTTTTCAAAAAATGGTTACTATAGGTATACTAAATAAATAAAATTGCTAACTAAAACCACGTCGGCAGCGAGTTATCTTGGCGGAGATTCATCCTAGTGGCAAGTTGATCCCACGGCGAGTTAGATAACCTGCGTTTTCTCCCTGTACTGTGTGTGGTTTCTGCGACCATGATTGGCAATCATCATGGTGATTCTATTCTTAGATTCAGCTATTTTAAAAGTTCTAATAAAGAACATTTTAAACCACTCACTCAGGTTTTCTTTCTTCTGTTTTATATGGTAAATTTTTTTGAACAACCAATTCATAAAGTCACTTCGTAAATTTTTTGATCATGTAAAACGACAATTTTGACGACAAATTAATTCACGACTAAGATAACACTTTTATTTTCCCGTATGTTCTGTTGTAATTTTAAAATGGTAACATATATTTAATTACTCTGAAAAGACAAATAATATAAAAAATAACAAAAATTCTTTTAATATATATATATATATATATATATATATATATATATTAAAAGAAATTTATCGGTTTCACAACGTTCTACGTCTTCCGATACCCAATCTCCACTCGTTTCTGTTTGCCCATAATTCATCATCTAGGCCTCTTATTCTTATTTCACTATCTATTCCTTCTCTCCAGCTTCTCCTTGGCCGTCCTCGTTTTCTTCGGCCAGTTGGTTTCCATTGTAGTATTTGTTTAGGTAGTATTTCATCATTCATTCTTTGTACATGTCCGTACCACACCAGTTGTTTTGTTCTTATATCATCCACTAAAGTACGTTCACCCACTGTCATAATTTCTCTTATTCTTTGATTTGTAACTCTTTCTCTTTTTGATTTCCCTGCTGCTCTTCTCCAATAGTCCATCTCCGTAGCGGAAAGCATTTTTTCTGTACTATCCTTGATTGGCCATACTTCTGAGCCGTATGTAATAATACTTTTTACAATGGTGTTATATATATAAGCTTTTTGTTATGTTTTGATATACTTTGGTCCCAAATTATTCCATTTAATAAAGTTATTGCTTTTCTTCCTTGTACGTTTCGATCTTTTATAGCTTTGTCTAGTGTTCCGTCAGCTGTAATTTTTAGACCTTATACTCATCACAGGACTGAATTCGCTGCCCGGTATTTAAGATTAGATCCTGTTTCATTCCACCGATACACATATACTCTGTCTTATTGAGATTAACCTCTAGTCCCCACTTATTGTACTCTTCTATTTTTCGTGTCATGTATTCGAGGTCGTCATAATCCTAAGCCACTACTATCTTTAACACAATTCTATATTTTCTGAATTACAGAATTCTCCAATTCCCACTCCTGCTCAGGAAACCTCTTTTTCGCTGGATTTTCTACTAGAATTAGGAACTTTTTGAACCCTCGCATTAGCTTGCTGGTGGTATGTGTTTTGAAGGTTTTTGAAAGGTACGTTACATTTTAAAGGTGTTTTATGAGTAATGCAGTTTGGCGTAATGGTTAAAAATGATGGAGGTGGAATTGTCAGTTTCAGAGTACATGAGTGAACCTGAATGTAATTATTGGATCCCTTTCAATATATTTTTATGATTCCAGTGTGAATTTACAATAAGCTAAATAATAAGCACTGAAAATTGCTTCGGATGTAATTACACTTCTTTGTTTACCTTGTTTCAGCTGATGAAGAGTCTTTAGATTCGAAACATGTCCTAAATAAAACCCGAAACAATAAAGACTTTAGTGGAGAAGACGTTGAGTTTGTTCTTTGTAAAATTTTACTTTCTCTAGCCATTGCTCCGCGGGCTTGGAAGATAAAAAAGTTACTAAAAAAGTTGTGGAATTTCAGAATTAGAACTTGTTATAGCTAGTCATTAAATTTTAAATGGTTTATTTTTATTAATGGAAAATAGCATCTTTAGCTGTTCCTGTTAGTCCACGGATAGAAAAAAACGCTAAATGCAGTGGACTGTAAATATTTTAATTAATGATAGCGCGAACAAACATAAATATTGATATGAAATTACGAAATAATCTAAACGTCCATAGGAAAAATATTGTGACACACAACGGTAATCAGACAAATGCACTCACCCCTTTTGCAGCCAAATTCTCCACTTCCAAGGGGCCCCAGATGTATCTAATGATGTCACCACGTAGCTGAAGGGTTGAAGTTTCTAGTTCTATGCTTCAGTACACAAAAATCGAGCACTTTCAGGTGTAGATATTTGAAAAATAGTTGGAGAACGAAATTAACACGCCTTTTTCTCTAGGCGATTGACAAGGATCTCACTGGTTGTTGGTGCGCATGTCCAAATACGCGGAATGCGCTTTGTCCTTCATACAGTTGTGTGTTTTTAAAAATATATATAAACAACCGCGAAATTTAGCGGGAGCTAACATAACTGCCCTCCAAAACACACAAATTTAGAATCTCAACCGGACAGATATAGATATAAGAAAAAGAATCGACCGATAAATATAAATGAATGAAAACAGATAAGTATCGTGAGTTTATTTAGATATAACGAAATCCCGAAAAAAGGCAAAACAAACAAACAAAAAATTCAAAAAAAATTAAAAATAAAAAAACCTATTGTAATACCCGGTAAAAGGTAGAAAATTAAAATTACTTTTAATTTGGCAAGAGGCACAGTTTTACAACTGGCCGCTTATAAACACCGGTAACCGTTTTTACCGTCGCAACACGCACCTGACCGTCCCCGCCGGGATGCAGTGCGATGACCCGACCGACCGGCCATTTCAAAGGCGATTGAATGTGATCACTTGTTATGATAAACAAATCATTTAATTTGATATTTGGGGACAAATCAGTCCACTTGTGTCGCTGTTGTAGCATATGCAAATACTCTATAGAATACCGTTTCCAAAAATCATTATGTAGTTTTTGGATTAGTTGCCATCTCGAGAGCCGATTTAGGGGAACCTCGGACAAATCTGACTCCGGAATTTCTGAATTAAGGGGTTCAAGTGTCAAAAAATGCCCAGGGGTAAGAGGTTGAAGATCGTGTGGGTCTGAAGAGGCAGGAGATAAAGGGCGACTATTCAGTACGGCTTCTATGCGACAGGTAAGGGTGGACATCTCCATGATAGACAACTTCTGGTCGCCGACGACTCGTACAAAGTGAGTTTTAAAACTTTTGACGCCAGCTTCTGCAAGGCCATTGAAATGTGGACTGAGAGGAGGTCCCAGATGCCAACGAATAGAAAGTCTGGTGGCAGCACTTCTTGCGTAATCCAGTAATTGGTTACGAAACCCTATAAAATTACTGCCTTGATCTGACCAGCATTGCGTCACGCTTCCGCGCCTGGAAATGAATCGATGGAATGCACCTACGAACCCTTCGGTGGACAGTTCCATGGTTAATTCCAAATGCACGCAATGTGTGGCCGTACAGACAAACACACAGACATACGATTTGAAAGCTTTACAACCACGGTAACGATGAGGAATCACAAAGAAAGGTCCACAAAAGTCGATAGCTACACTCGAAAAAGGTTTTAGTTGATTGATTCGATGAGCGGGAAGTGAACTCATTATGGGCGGTCTATAGGGTTTAGGGTTGATTCTAAAACATTGCAAGCACTTGGATATGGTTCTTTGAATTGCCCGTCTGGCAGATAATATCCAAAATTGCTGTAAAAGCAGATTATGTAATGTTTTAAACCCAGGATGAAGATATTGTCGATGAGCGGACTCGATAAGAAGAGTAGTTAAACGATGGTCACTCGAAAGTAAGACGGGGTGTTTTGCAGAATAAGACAAAAGGTCAGATTTTTGTAATCTGCCACCGACTCTAATGATATTATTCTCATCAAGAAAAGGTGAAAGTTTTCTCAAAGGTTTCGGTATTGGTTTATCCTTAGATAACGCGGAAAAAAGCTCAGAAAAACAAGAACGTTGCACGCGTTTGATAAGAAGGTGTAACGCACTTTGCATCTCACCGGTGGTAGGAAAAACAATATTCTCAAAAATAACTTTTTGGTGCGGCGGCTTAGTGGGTTTTTGATAGGAATGCTTTTGAAAAAGGTTAACTATTCGAAGGACATAACAAATGATACGTTGAATTTTTGATATAGAGGAATATTTGATAAGAAGCTGATCTAAGAAGTTGACATCAATTATCGCATTGCAACAGACTTTTGGCTTTTCCTCCAGATTAATATCTCCGAAATCAATCGGCATTTTTGGTTTATGAAAATCGGGCCATTCGTTTTCGGGAGACCACAAAAACGACGCAATATCGGCTGCATTCAAAGCAGAAGGAATGTAGCGCCACGAGTTTGAGGGAATGATTTCTTGGATTCTACTGACTCGATTTCCAACAAAGGTTTGCCAGCGATTAGGAGGGGATGAAAGCCAGTGCAATTCGACTTGCGAATCGCAGAAAGTAACGATATTTGTAAAAGTTATTTTTCCTTCATAGCTAGATAAAACGAAGTCAATTAATTCGCTTAAAAGAAATGCGCCTAGGAGTTCTAGCCTAGCCAAAGTTTGTGACTTTATAGGCGCGACCCTAGATTTTGCAGATATGAGAGAAACAGATATATTGTTTTCCTCTTCTACACGAAAATATACGA
The DNA here is from genome assembly GCA_963576565.1 of Aspidapion aeneum. NCBI lineage: Eukaryota > Metazoa > Arthropoda > Insecta > Coleoptera > Brentidae > Aspidapion > Aspidapion aeneum. The sequence goes on from OY755040.1 coordinate 110,416,994, forward strand.
CGCCTGCGTAGCCTCGAATTGAAGCGTCACAGAAGCCGATGATTTGACAGGTATTGGTTTTTGACAGTTTGATTTGTCGGGGTAATTGAAAATTGGAAAGAAGCGGGAATTCAGAACGAAGTTTGTTCCAAGAGTCGATGATAGAAGAATCTGGTTCTTCGTCCCAGCCTATTTTCGATATCCACAACTGTTGCAAAATAAATTTTGCTTGTAGCAACAAGGGACAAAGAAAACCTAAGGGATCGAAGATTGTCCCTATGATAGATAAAATAGAACGTTTGGTTGGGGGTTTGTCCTTCATTCGGCATTGATAAGAAAAAATGTCGTTTTTTGGATGCCATTGAAGTCCTAAAACTTTGATAAAGTGGGGTTCCTCCTTGTCGAAAGAGAGAGGCATTTGACGATCGGACTCTGGCAATGTTGCCAATAACTCAGGACAATTGCTTGCCCATTTTTTAAGTTCAAATCCTCCCGACTTCAACAAATCATTGAGTTCTGTTTGAAGGGAGAGAGCTTCAGAAAGCGAAGGGCTAGTTCCCAAGATATCGTCGATATAGATTGACGTTTTTAGAACAGTACTAGCCATAGGAAAACGTTCCTTTTCTCTCTCTGCCAGCTCATTTAAGGTATGCATGGCTAGAAAAGGTGAGCATGTCATGCCAAAAGTGACAGTAGAAAGTTCCCACAATGAAAGTGGGTCCTGTGGAGAAAACCTCCACAATATCCTTTGATAAGGACGGTGATAAGGATTGATAAGGACTTGACGGAACATCTGTTTGATGTCAGCAATGTAGGCAATAGGATTAAGACGAAACGTAAGGAGTAAGGAAGCAATATCCTTTTGAAGTTTCGGTCCAGATAACAATGTGTCATTGAGACTAATATTTTTTGGGGTGACTGCCGAACAATCCCAGACTACCCTTAATTTTGTACTTAAGCTTTCCGGCTTTAGTACGCAATGATGTGCTAAAAAACACGACACGTCGACCTTTGGTTGACTAGATAAAACTAAACTCATATGATTAGAATCGATATAGTCTTGCATGAAACTTGAATAGGCAGTGTACAGATCAGGATTTTTGATTAATCTATTTTCTAGAAGTAAAAATCTACGATAAGCTTGCGGATAAGTATTTCCTAGGTCAGGGTTTATTTTGTCTTTAAACGGAAGATCTACCATGAATCTACCGCTCGGTTGCCGTACTACACTAGCAGTAAAAATTGATTCTGCCTGTTTTTCTTCCTTTGATAAGATTTGTTTTTTAGGCAAATGTTCGATTTCCCAAAACCTAGGGAGAATGACCTCTAAAGGAGGTGAATGACTCGTTAAAAAACAACTGGTTCGTTCCGTAAGACTACCTACTTCGTCAACCTTTCCCATGACGACCAAGCCAAAGATAGTTTCAAGGGCTGAAGGCTGCCCTACCTGTCCAAGAACCCTGCCCTCCTTGAATATCTGTGCGAATAGCTCGCAACCAATAACCAGGTCCACAGGTCTAGATTTGAAATAAGATGGGTCGGCAAGTTTAAGGTTTTGCAAGTGTTTCCACTGATTATCGTTCAAAGAGAATGTAGGCATATTGGAACATAGTTGTGGAACCACAATTGCTTCGAAATTAAGTAAAGGAGTGACTTGTCCTTGTGGCTTAATGTGACATTGAACGAGCCCTTTGGAAGTGAAAGAAGACATCTGATTTAATCCGAATATTTCAGTGGTGTAACTTCGCCTAGGAAGATTAAGACGCTGAATACACTTTTCACTGATGAATCCTGTCTGCGATCCAGAATCAAGCAGTGCCCTTACAGGTTGAAAATTTCCGCAACCGTCCATAACATCTATTATGGCGGTGCATAAAAGAAAGGTACCTGAAGGTCCTGAGGCATTTAATGACACATGAAGATTATTGACAGGTGGTGTGTGAATGACAGGACTAGTATCTTGGCTTCCAGACTCTTGATTAGTTTCTAAGATATATGTTAGAGTGTGGTGCCTTTTACTATTGCAAGTCCTGCATGAATATTTTGATTTGCACGTATCTACATTATGCAAGGGATGAAAACACGCTAGACATAATTTTTTCTGTTTGACGAAAGATAGGCGATCGATAGGTGAGAGATCAAGAAATGTTTGACATTTCGAAAGCACGTGACCTTGATTACACCGGAAACATTTTATTCCCGTACTCGAATTAGTTGAGGTGCCAGCCAGTCCTATAAAAGGCGAATTGGATGATTTTTAGGTAGGCTTTTGCCCAAACTGATTTCGCATAGAATTTGAATTTTGATAGGTAGGCTTTTGCCCAGACTGATTTTGCATAGAATTTGATTTTTGATAGATAGGCACCTTTTTGGGTGCTGTTGATTGAGGAAGTGATTCCAAAACTTTACATCTTTTTTCTAGAAATTGAAAAAGTGACTGAAAAGTGGGAATTTCGGTATTAGTATTGGCGTGACTCATTTCGAAATTTGAACGCGTTGGAATATCTAATTTTTCTAATAAAATGAAAAAAATAATAAAGTCCCAACTGTCAACGTCAAAGCTAAGTGATTTTAAAATTTCTAGGGATTCAGAAAAGGTGTCAATTAAATTACGTAATTCTTTAGCTGACTCGTTTTTTAAGGTGGAGTTCATAATTGAGCTTAAAGCATCATTTGCGAGGTCTCGCTTGTTTTGATATCTATTGACTAATTTGTCATAAGCAATTTTATAATTTTGATCAGATAAGCTAATCCCTGATATCAATTTTAAAGGCTCATCCTCGAGATATGAAAATAAATATTGAAGTTTTCGAACGTTACTTAGACTTTGATTTTGATCTATAATGTTATTAAAAAGATCGAAAAAGCTTGGCCATAATTTTTTATCACCTCGAAATATGGGAATACCTAACTCTTTGAGTTTTGGAGTTTCAGATTCGTTTTGTCGAACATATGATCCCGAAAAAGATGGGGCCTCAACCGGAAATATTTTAGAGTAAACCCCCTTACACGCATAAAAATATTTACGAGCTTCTGAAAGGATCGCATCCTGTGTTTTAAACTCCTCGTCGTCCGAGTCGTCTATCAACATAATGACGTCATTATGCGCCAGCATGCATTTATCGAAGGTTTCATCCAAATCGGAATACCTCACTTGAAACTCGTTTCTCGCTCTTTCATCCTTTTCCGCACTCTTTGACAACACATAACACTCGGTGATCGCAGATAAAAAACCCTTGCGTTTTTGTACGGCTTTTTTGACAGACATGATTTTACCTTTGAAATGACGAAATTGTCGGTAAATATACAATTAACGCTAAATTAATGCTTCTGAAATAGAAAAATGACGAATTGTCGAAAATATGCACTAATTTATCGCAATTGATGAAAATTGTTTTAAATATCGAAATGATATGATACACCACTGAACTTTTGTTTTGTTTGTTTTGATTCCTACTCGCTTTTGTTTATACCACGCGGAGTAGACCCGTTACTATAGCAGCGGACCAAAACCAGGTACTGCGCCGACTTTCTCTCTCGGCGTTTCAAATACGATGATGCGAAAAATTCAAGGCCGCGTTCTTATTGCAAATAATTATTAATACCGTCGTATGGATTTATTATTTAAAAATAATCCGGCTCGAAGGACCACTTTATGTTAGTCCACGGATAGAAAAAAACGCTAAATGCAGTGGACTGTAAATATTTTAATTATTGATAGCGCGAACAAACATAAATATTGATATGAAATTACGAAATAATCTAAACGTCCATAGGAAAAATATTGTGACGCACAACGGTAATCAGACAAATGCACTCACCCCTTTTGCAGCCAAATTCTCCACTTCCAAGGGGCCCCTGATGTATCTAATGATGTCACCACGTAGCTGAAGGATTGAAGTTTCTCGTTCTATGCTTCAGTACACAAAAATCGAGCACTTTCAGGTGTAGATATTTGAAAAATAGTTGGAGAACGAAATTAACACGCCTTTTTCTCTAGGCGATTGACAAGGATCTCACTGGTTGTTGGTGCGCATGTCCAAATACGCGGAATGCGCTTTGTCCTTCATATAGTTGTGTGTTTTTAAAAATATATATAAATAACCGCGAAATTTAGCGGGAGCTAACAGTTCCTAATGACTATATTCTAGACCAAAAACTGCAGGTGAAAATACAATTCTTTAAAAGAAATATTAAGCTCCCTTAAAAAATCCAAATTATTTCATTCAAATGAAGATAAAACATATAGTTGATTTAATTTCGCGAGGTATCATTAAAATTAATGAAATAGGCTCTGCTTTCTACAAAACCTTCACTTAAGTTTTCTGTTAACAAAAAGATTCCAGTGGTGGCGGAGCAGAGCTTTGTTCTTTATAAATCTACGGTACCAATAAACCAATGACTAGTTTTGTATCTTCAGGTGAAGCTACTGACTATAAAAATAGAAAAAAATAAAACAAGTAAGGAAATTGACTTAAGTAGATACGGGAGGGTCTCTAAATACATTGGATTTTTTCATCAAACCACAATATTGACAAATGGCAAGTGATATCCAATGGATATTCATCGATGGTGTGCTAATGAGTAATCGAAAAATAAAGAGATAAAATCAAACCCTAACTTTTCTTGTTTCTTTTTTCAATTCTAGTTTCTCATCTAAAAAGCTGAAATCAAAATGATTAAGGAGATTTAGGGCTAGAATAATAAATACATCTAACATTTTGATTAATTGCTTTTATTCTTTAAATTTGAATCAAATTTACAAGAAAATTACAGAACACTATGTGTGCTGTGCACAAAAATATACAGCTGATTCGAATGACAAATAACATTCATCAGGAATTTCTCACCGGCTCCGAGAGTCGGTGAGTTTAGGCACATTAGACTAAATTATTGTCGTTCGTCTATGAGTTTATATAGGTCTACGATTGGTGGATTGGTGGAATCCATCGGAACTACCGAAGCCTGATGAATTTCACAGATGTTTCACCAATGCATTTAAGAACTCGATTGTTCTCATCGACCAGCTCAAATGACTAAATACCACCGCCATTCGCTGCCAATTTACTATAAGTCCCGTAGCGTATTCATTCATGAACCCGATTTAAAACTTTTTAATAATAATTATGTAATTAATTAGTGATGTCACAACTCTGAAATCTTGTGTTGTTATTGCTCAGAAACCATGCATTGACAATTCAGTAAATTGTGTATTTTTTTTCGATAATGTAATAAATTCTACATAAAGTAAAAAGTTTGTTTTTATTTAAACTAGTTATAGAATCGGTTTAAATGATTTTGCACTAATTTCAGTGCAACTAACACAGCGTATTGCCACGGAAACGGCATGCGCTAATTACAGCCGATTAATGATTACCTTTACCGCTCGAGAGCTATTCACCCAAAACCAACTGTATCGCGTATCAAACCAACCAAATTATGGTGATGTGTGATTCTGTGATTGGAGATTTAAAGGTTAGAAAGTTTTTTTTTTATTGGTTTTTATTCTTTATATAACAGCAAAATGACAGTATTTAAATTTTTAAAAATCCTAAATTGAGCCCACATACGGTTTTTTTTCCTAAATTTAGACTGCTATATAAATAAAAACGTCTCGCCATCTATTCGCAAATTGCCGAACTACTGCTAGCAGCATGGCAGAGCGCTGGTGCGCCCGCGCTGAATAAATGTGAATAGAATCGAATAGAATAAAATAATTTATTTTCCCAAAGACAATTTAGAATTGTGTGAGAATAGTAAAAACTAGCAAGACAAAATACATATTTAAAAATGTAAAGAGACATTGCACTACAGAAACATGAATGATAAACAAGAATCACCATTCAGCACAATTAAAAAATTCATCCCAGTTATAAAAGATTCTATCAATTAAGACTGTTTCCAAATTTTGAGTAAATTTTTTAATATTACTAATAGTTTTAATGCTCAATTATAAAAATTTTGCAACGCAGTATTTCTGCAGTTTTTAAGGTTAAATTGAGCCTAGGGGGTGGTATGTAAATATTATTTTTTTGTCTAGTATTTACATTATGCCATTTCCAGGATAAAAAGTCCAGCCAATCGATCTTACTATTCTTTTTTTGCGATTTAAAGACAGAATCTTTTAAAGTAGACCCTCCCCACAGGTACAATCCATCCTATAACCTAGATTCCACCTTTGCATAACATAAATTTATTAATTGTTGGGTACTTAGAGTATTCCTAAGATTTAAAAACATGAAGTATACTATTTAACTTGAAAGTGATTTGCTCACAGTGTAATTTCCAATTTATGTTTTCGTCAATTTAAAAACCCAAAAAATTGACGTCTGAGCTATTTTGCAATTCATTACCATCTACATTTAAGCAAATATTATCACACTTTTTTTTATAGGTGTTGTATTTTATTTGAATTAAAATACCAGTCCAGTTCACCAAACCATTCACATAAACGATTTAGAACACTATGACAGTTTTCAATCAAATGTTTATCACATTTGTCCGACAAAAGTAAGAACAAAACATCAGCAAACATCAAAGAATTCATTTGGCAAGATTGGGAAGACTCTACACGATAAAAAATTTTGTCTAGAATGAAAACACGTTATTTTCTTGAATAAATTGTTTTACCACTAAACAATTTGTTTTGAATTAAAATATTTCTTTTTAGTTCAACGCAACGTTTAATCATGAAATGAGACTTTATTTTTCTTCTTTAATTGTTTTGTTTCAGTATACCCAACAAACATTTAAAGTTGTAACGACGAAACCCCAACTAGAAAGAATTTCTTAAAAGTAACCGCAACGTACTCCCGCAACGTCTCAGTATACCATACAGCGACGTTATAATTCCCTAAGTGGGGAACCAATTTCTGGTTATAACTACGTGGCCAAGTGTTTAAAGTCACTGTAGTAACTACGTCGTAGAGGTTGATTTTTTTCCGTAATGGCATAAAAGTTGCGATGTAGTTGCAAATAATATAATCGTTTCTTTTTGGTAGAATTGTTACACAATATGGTGGACACAACAGTAAACAGACTCGCTTAGTTTTTTTGTTTGGTTATGGTTATAATATGTACTATGTTATTTAAAAGTTTGAGAATTTACGAGCAGAGGATCAAAATTCGAGTGCGACGCAAAGTTTTTTGTATAACATGCATTATATATATTGCAAAAAACCGGTGCGCCCGTAAAATTGAGCCGTTTCTGGTAGCTGATGAAATTTTTGTGTTGTCATTTTGGAGGTTATGTTTTCATAATCGACAGTTAACTCCAACAAATGGTGCTTAAGAAGAGCATTTTTGGTAAGTTTCAACTAATTTGTTTATAAAATAGTATAGCTCATTATTATGAGCTCATAAAACGACAACAAAAATATTAAATTTTCTTTCTTACATAAAAACATGGCGTCCCAAACTATATTCCCTGATAGTCAAAAGGGTTACTTGAAAGTGAGCCTAAGTTACGGCAACGTGTCACTTACGACTTTTATGTCGGCATTCCTTTTTAGTTCTAGATAACACACTCGACTTTCTACTCCTTCGTTGCAGAAACGTATTATTAACTAGCTTTCGCCACTAGAAAACGTCTACATAGTGATAGGAACCACGCGATAAGTATAACTACTACCCTCAAGTTATTGGGGTGTCGCCACTTGTCATTTGCCGTTTCTGTCAACAATAGCACCACTGCTTATAGGTTTTGAATTTGTGGTAGGTTTTAAAACAAAAACAAGAAAAATTAAATTCCATTAGAACAATAAATGAAGTGCCAATAAAAAGTGTTTTTTAAAAATGTATGTTGCAGTCGAGAGCATGATCCCTATTCTTGAATTTCTAGGAAGTGTTGGTCAAGGAACTAAAAGAACGTAGTCACATCAATGAAATCAACTTATTGTTACTTTTTTTATTTACACATTGCCCTCACAATTCGTATGTAGTATTTTTTATTGTTTTTAGATATTTTGGCATTGTCAATATTCAGTAATTTTTATTATTATAAGCCCTATAAGTAAAAAAACAATCTCTGATACTTGCTAGATCGCTTAGAAATCCGCATGTAACCACGATATATCTAACTTGTTTTTTTTATTAGCCGCAAACAGCGCAAAAGTTCCTAGATGAAGTCTAGCATATCCCAGAGGTTATTTTAGGGGCCGTGCATAAATTAGATATTAGGGACCTATTCCAATAAAGCCTGGCTCAAAACACAGCATAAATTTAAGGTTATTCACTTCAAACCAAGCTTTAACAACAGCACACATTTGAAGAAAACCAAAAAGACAAATGACCCAAGCTCAACACATAAAATGAATCAAAGTGAGACACGACACGTCAGCACAAGAGGCATAGATAAACGAATTCGGTTTAGTCCGCACAAGAGGGTTACTATGGCGATAGGGTGGTGCCACAGCACAAACCACGAATGACCGTAAAGACAGTACAAGAATAGAACAGCAACAAGTAGCGTAAAAGATTAAGGATGGAGATTAAGCATTTGTTTCCAAAACTAGAACAAAAGCAGGCGAAAATAAAGTGCTATACATATCGATCAATGAAAAGATCGATTGTAAATAAAAAGAAACAAACCATCCGTGACCTCCCACAGCTCTTCTATCTTTAAGACACGCGAGCGTCAATCAGTGGAATTTTTAAGTCAAACAATACTAACAAACGTAAATCACAGGTACGAAATTGCAAAAATTCCTGTTTACCCGATAAGCCACGAAACTTCAAGTATTTAAGTATAATGTTTACATACAAAATATACAACACCGGGCCCAGAGGATGAGGGTAATAGACTGGGAAAAAGGCTGACAAAAAGCGCCCTAATCTGTGCGCTGTTTTATGCCGCGGTCTCTAGGACCAGAGTCAACTAATAGTTCACGAGATGGAACCACGGATCACCATTTGTTTGGTGAGCCGTGATGAAACCATTTATTCTCATTTGCAGAATCTGTTGGGCCGCCACTGTAAGGGTCGCATTATAAAAAGCACATTTGCACTTAATGGCTACGTCCCGGTGCAAGTTCTCATCAAACATAATATAAAAGCAGAGATCTTTCAGTTTAATTTTGAAATGACATGGTTGCGGCAACAAATGCTCGCTACTAATGTCATTTAATTTAAAGCATGTGTTTAGGGCGACATTGGGCGCTCTTAGTTCGGTAATCATTACGTTGCGTCGCCCATTGTCTGAAATGACGACTAATCGGCAATTTTCAGAGAGGTAGCGCAATTAGGTTTCAGTCAGATACAGATGGTTTGTTCAGGGATTTTATTTTACAAACTAAATTTTATCTGAGTATTACAGCAATATTAAGGAAATTTTTTAAATGAAAAACCACTGCGTTTCTCCTACAAAAATAAAAATCACTAATTTGCAGTGTGTTATAAGAAAAAATTAATATTTGCTTAACATGATTTGAAAAACTTATCTTTTGGACTAGCAAGACTTGTGCGGCGTTTCGATTGTTTTTCTACAATCATTTTGAAACTTTTGAATTATGTAATTTTTAAATTATTCTTTTACTAACCAGTTCCTCGCTTGTTGACTCCATACAAGGTAGGTATTTTAAATGGGTCACTTTAAAGTAAATAGGTTAACGGAATATCAGGTGCATTAAACAAGGACATACCTCGAGATAATAAGGAATGTATTTACCAAATTCCGTGTGAGTGTGGTAAATCATATGTATGTGAAACGAAACGCCCAGGTTAGAGTAAATGAACATCTAAAAAGTACCCAATTAGGGAATATTGAAAAATCCGATTTAGCGGATCATACATGGTCAAATGATCACAGGATTCAGTGGTCAGAAGCTAAAGTTTTGCATAAGCAGTCGCATTGGCGAAAACGAAAGTTTAGTGAAGCTGCATTTATAATGAAGAATAAAGAAGTTTTCAGCCAACCAAGCACGGACATACCAAACATATGGAAACTACTCCATAAGCAAAACAGGCATCTTAGGATTAACAAGGGGGCGGGCCGTCACACTTGACTGCACATCAAGTAGTATAAGAAGTAGCCTATAGACTAGATTGTTTAGTTTACACTTGAAAACGGTTAGAGATACTTACTAACCGAAACGCCGTCTTTAAAATAAATAAAGACAATGGAAGTCCGAAATTTTGTTTCTTCAGAATTCTTACTAAAGGGATTATCTGGGTTTCGCGTAAAATGCAAATTCAACTTTTTTGTTGTGGACGGCAGAACTTCACCTTGAAAAACCATAGAACACAGAAATTGGTTTGGATCCGTTGGGGCTACCGATCATATATGTATATGCTAGCGATACCCTACGAATTCTGCAGCTATCCGTTTCACGTAGAGTATTGGAAGTCACGTAACGATTCTGCAGAGGCATAGTTCGATAGTGATACTGGTGCGGGCAAAAAAGAGATGCTATTATACCTTTAACTCACTGGTAGCAGTGTTCCATTTAAAGTCGCCACACTGCATATTGTGCTCTAAATTGTAGAAAAATATATAATTTAACACCAAATACCTATTTAAAATGTGCTTATACTGCTTTTTTAAACCCTGACAAAATGATATCAAATTAGCTATCATCTGCACTATGAGAGCAACTATAACCGCAAAAGCTTTTGATGATATCTAACTAGTTTTTTTGGATATTATTTATTTTTAACCTTTTTAACGTCGATTCTTGAATGTATCTACTATATTGTTTTTTATTCTACTTTTTATTCGGCTCGGTGACACAGAATTTGAAAACAGGAAATATAACAGTTGGCCAATGATCTCTATAATAACTGGATAGGCCTTTACATATGTGCAAAGTGAGGCAAAAATATTTGATAATTTTTGTAAAGAGAGCACACTGCGCAGGAAGTGCTATCGTTCCTTTTCTCTGCTGTGGTTTTGAAAGTTCGCGGATGTTTGATTTTTAATCCATAACTGGATTTTTACTGCGATTAATACTCAAAGTTACTTACTTCAAAACGAAAACCGGCTTTTCACACCTATAAAACTTGTTTTTACATGTAACACATCGCATTCCCATTTTCATTTCAAAAAAATATTGACAACCACTGACAAACACTTAAATGCTAATCTCTTTGATGTTTTAAATTTACAGAATACCACCGGTGGATAGAACTAGAGAGAGAAAGGTTGCAATGGTTATAATTCATGTATGTTTTTACTATAACTCTTTAAATTTTTGCCCCTATACGTAATGTATACGTACTGTAATGTATAGCCGTGGCCGTTCCAGTTACTTCATATGTAATTCATTGCAGTGCGCATATTACTTTACTTTCTGACACCATCCTAAAAAAAATTAGCCAATATTTAGGATTTAGTTCAATTTTTAGTAACAATAATAGAAAGGCCTTCTACTTTTTATTAGAAAAGGAAATTATAAAACAATATATATTTTTCTTATACTGGGACTTTCTATTCAATCTGAATCAATCGCCTGCCTAGTTTCGCAAAGAGCAAAGTTTAAAGCATTTTAATCAATCATAAACATCAAAGTACCTAGCCAGGAATTGAACCCGGACCGCCGGTGTGTGAGTTTGTATTTTCTTTTAGAGTATCCTTGTTCAGTTTGCGGCCTAACCTGAGGCAACCTAATATAATGTGTAGAGTTTCCTGGGCGTATCCAGCTCAAAAAAGAAGGGGGACAGGGTTTTGAATTCTATGGCTTTCTTACTTTAAGGAGGAGCAAATTTATTTTGTATTTAAATTTTATTGCCTGATCTGGAAACAATCTGGAAAGATATGAGGAACAGCTGATCCCCTGCATACGCATTTGCAAAGATACACTAACATAGACTGAGTTAAACTAACCTGAACTAAAATAAACTAACCTAAATTGGCATAAATTGCCCAGGATTATACATTTTATAATTTCTCTTTTTTTTACGCGGTGGCTGATTTAGGCGCCAAAAGTTTTACGCGGTATTGTGATGAGTTGCATATTCATGATATGCGGTATTTTTGGGTCATATCATGGTCTGCGCATTCTTTGATGGGGTAAAAACCTAACGCGTTAATAGGCTGTGCATTTTTGACGCACATATTTTTTTGGCACGTTAAAAAGTACAAATTTTTCTGTTTTAAACTATTCTGTGCGCTGTGGTAGAAAATAATAAAGTGGCTTTTTGCTTTGAAGAGGAGATATTTTGTTAGGTAGATAAAATGACATTAGCCCAGACAATTTTGGTAATTGTATGGTCGGTAATGATACCAGGTTTTTTGTTCATTAAAATAAATAAGCTTGACAGATTTTAAGAATAGTAATTTTTGCTTTTCAGATGGTCAGGTCAATGAAAGAAGCGTGATCCTCATAAATCTTACCATTTTCTATTTGACAATTTTTATTACACCACTTTATAATGAGGACATGATGCGTTTTTAAATCTAATAATTTACCATGGAGATTCAAATAAAATGAACGAAATTTGTTTGTTATACGGCTTATTGAATTTACCTCAAAAACATTTCTAAAAGGGTCTTCTTATTCAAGAAACCCCTGGTGGGTGAAGTCATTGTTTTGGTACACATTCAAGAGTTGAAAGAGAATTTTAAAGTCCTTCATTTGTTTCCAAAAAGCAAAAAGTTGGATTGGATCACTAGTTAATAGCAACTCTACCACGTTAAATAAACAACTTTTGAATGAACATTTCATAGAGGCCGCCAAAATATCCAACAAATTTAGAAAACTAAAACTATAAAAATATCGTTTACTAATTCTCCAGTTTTTGGTGTTTTTTTAGTTTTTTTCTTTCTAGTCCAATTGTACAATAGAAAATTTTTAGTTGTCTCAATTAGGAGAGGATTAGAATCTATTCTCCATATTAAAATGCCTTAGTTTTCAAAAAATTAAAAAATATTAGTTGTTCATATCATATCTAACTTTTGTTTACAAAAATCAGCTGGACCACCAGTGACGTGAAAAATTCGACATATATATATATATATATATATATATATATATAGATATATATATATATATATATATATAGATATATATATATATATATATATATATATATATATATAAATATATATATATATCACACTGATGAATGCTTACTTCAAAGTCACTGAAGGGGAGACAAAGAAAACCAAGTACCGGGCAAGAATGGTTGAACTATGGAATGAAGCTTTTCCCGAAAAACAGTTCACATCGCAACACCTAGCGGCACAAATTACTAACATCAAAAAGCGTAAGTTGATATCTCCGGATGAACTAGCTGCAATGAAGGCTGAAGCAACTGAAAACCGGAACAGGAGGCCGCAACTGCTTAGGCAGTCACTAGCAAGGAGAAGCTTTATACCAGCGGCCCCAGATGAAAGGACTGAACCAAACGATGAGCCACAACAAGAAGATGATCGACCAGTATCAGCCGAGATCAAGCTGCTCTTTCAAGAATTCCATCATAAATATGAAGGAGTAGAAATGCACGTAAGGCCAAAGCTATCACGCATTAAAATCACCTTAGAGGTCAAAAACACAATAGAAGAAATTAGCACAACACTCAAAGGAGAGTTCACAAGATCTAATGACCTAGAAAACCTATGTCATAACGTATACTGCGCTGCTAGCGTTGCCACTAGCATACACGCGCAAACAAAAACCGCGCTTTCTACAACAACAAACGAAACCCAAAAACAACCTCCATGGGAGAAAAGGCTTGAAGAAAAAATCTCTGCCTTCCGGCGGGAGATTGGTGTATTACACTCGTATCTTACGACCGATCAACCCAAAAAGAAGCTAGAGAAGAAAGTTTTAAGCTATGCAAAGAGCGCAAAAATAAAGAAAAACGATGCGCAGTATCGGGAAAAACTACTCCTTAGGGTCGAGGTGTTAAAGCAAAAGATAGCAGCACTGGGAAATAGGATAAAAAGGTATCATAAGAGAACGCTTAGGCGGAAACAAAATGACCTTTTTATCAATAACCAGAAATTGTTCTTCAGAAATCTTAACGAGGAGAACCAAGGCCAAAATACAAACACAATACCCTCTAAGGAAGAAATGACTGAATTCTGGTCGAGCATCTGGTCCCAGAGAGTTGAGCATGACTTCCAGGCACAATGATACGTTGTTTAATTACACAGAGATGCCAGACGTTACTGTCTCTGAAACAGACGTTAAGGAGACAGTAAAGCGACTCAAAAACTGGACAGCGCCGGGACTTGACGGAATACACAATTATTGGTGGAAGGGATTCTCACACACACACAAGATCTTACCGAGCCTGATTCAAAACGCATTAAGGAATCCACGCGAAATCCCCACATATCTCACGCTTGGGCAGACACACATGCTGCCTAAGAAAGGAAATTTACAACAGGCCAAAAACTATAGACCAATAACGTGTCTTCCGTCGGCTTACAAGATACTGACTTCCATCTTAGGGCACAAGCTTAGTGGTCACCTTAAAGTGAACAAAATCCTAGCATGGGAACAGAACGGATGTAAGCAAAAAGCTAGAGGATGCAAGGAACTCTTGGTGATCGACAACGTCATAACCAAACAAGCAAAAAGACGCCAAAAAAATGTTTCCATGGCATGGATCGATTACCAAAAGGCGTATGACTCGGTACCACACTCATGGCTGATAGAAGTCCTTAAAATTTACACGGTTGGTTCGGTTCGGTTCGGTTCGGTATCTGATAGGTTTACTACAGCATTTAATGTCAACATGGAGGACGACTCTGACATTCAGGGGGGGGGGACCAACTCATACAGCACAGAAGAGATATCTGTTCGCCGAGGAATATTCCAAGGCGACAGTTTTAGCCCACTGTGGTTTTGCCTAGCCCTTAACCCACTAAGCAACATGCTTAACAGAAGTTCATACGCATACACAATCGATGACCATGCAAAAATATCGCACGTCTTTTATATGGACGATCTCAAACTGTACGGAAGAGGACAACAACAGTTAGAGGGAGAGCTGGAGCTTGTTAGAAGCTTCAGTGAAGGCATACAAATGAAATTTGGACTTGACAAGTGTGCGGTCGTCCATGTAAGGAGAGGTAAACTGGTGGAGCAAGGCGAAATCACACTGAGGGATGGAGGTCGGATCAAGGAACTAGGGACAGAAGCCACTTACAGGTATTTGGGTATCCAACAAACCTACGAGATACGACAAAAGGAAAACAAGGAAGGGGCAGAGCGCGAACTGATCCGGAGGGTACAGAAGATACTAAAAACGCAATTAAATGCTAAAAACAAGATAGTAGCAATAAATACCTGGGCAGCACCAGCTTTTACATACACCGCTGGAGTACTTTCATGGTCAAAAACTGACCTGGAAAGATTAGATCAGAGGATCAGAAAACTCCTCACTAAGAACGGATTACTGCACCCTAACTCAGCAATCGAACGACTGTACCTATCTCGTAGGGAAGGAGGGCGTGGACTGAGCAGTCTGCAAGCCTCAAATATCAAAGAAAGAAAAATGCTCAGAAAATACTTTAATAAACACAATCAGCCAGTACACAGAAGTATACGAAACTGGGATAAAAAGATCACTCCACTGAACCTGGCAAATCCGGAGGAGCCAGAGGAAGATAATCTTTCTGAGCAGCTTAAATCCAACTGGCAAAGAAAAGTGTTGCACGGGAGGTTCTACACAAGTCTGCATCAACCTGAAGTAGATATTGCCGCATCTAACTCCTACCTAACAACAGGGTACCTTTTCCCAGAGACCGAAGGAGCTCTCCTCACGATCCAAGATCAGGTCGTTAAAACGAGAACATATACCCGACATATCCTCAAGCAGGAGGTAGAAACAACCAAGTGCAGACTTTGTAATATAGCTGAGGAAACCGTACAACACTTGGCATCGGGTTGCTCTGCCATTGCTAACACCAAATATCTGGAAAGACACAATAACATGGGTAAAGTGGTTCATCAGATGGTCAGTCTAAGTAAGGGTTTGCTGGAGAAATTCACTCCTCACCATATGTACAGTCCACAGCCACTGCTTGAAAATAATACCACGAAGATCTACTGGGACGTTACCGTAGAAACAGATAGAGCAGTGGAGCACAACCGACCGGATATGGTTGTGTGGAACAAAACGGGAAAAACGGCAATTATAATTGATTTTACTGTTCCACAAGATTATAACTTGGCTAAAGCCTATGGAGAAAAAATAACGAAATATCAAGCATTGGCTCAGGAAGTAAAAACCATCTGGAACTTACAAAAGGTGACAATAATGCCAATAGTCGTCAGCGCCAACGGCTTGGTACACAGAAAAACCATGCAACATAAAACAGAGCTTAGCATGCCAAATAGTGCTATCACATAGTTGCAGAAAGCCGTTGTACTTGGGACCGTTGGAATTATTCGACGGACTGTCTCGCCGTATTGACACTAGCAGTGTCCTTGGCGACAATGAGCGCCCGGACACTGTTAGCCAAAACCACGTATGTGTGAATTATAAAATAGTCTATATATATATATATATATATATATATATATATATATATATATATATATATATATTTATATATATATAAGATCCGAACACCGGTCTATTCTATCCACCGTGCACAAAAGTAAGTCTGTCTCTCTTTAACATTCCACCGTTTTTGCTAAACATTACAATCATTTTTCTCTCACAACATAACCTAATTTTGCAACTATTTTCGAAAAGTTATTTAAAGATTATTTTTACATGATAAAGAGTTCATCTGCGATATGTATTTGTTTGTTAAGTCTAGTCCTAAGTTTTGTAATATTTATTATGTGAATTTAATTTTGTTTTTAATCAATAAAAATTAACTTGAGTAAGTATTGTTTTGGAAATACTACTTTACTAATTTGTTTCTTAATTTGTTTTAGTTCCCTCTGAAGATGATTATGTTTATTGATCGAAACATGTTAGTTTAAAAATAAAAACAATATTTTGAAAACTGTCTGAAGTTATTTGGTCCTTTCCCTCTCCACAAATTGAAAAATTCTTCATGACGGACATTTTAGACTCGTTAAACTAGTTGAGAAGTCTTTTTTTATGGTGTATTTAATTATGTATAAGGCCAATATTGCAGCCGTAAGAAATAAATAAGTTGGCTATGGTTACAAAACAACTAAAAGGCGTAGAAAAAATTCGTTCACGTCATTTCCTTGGCCGTAGTTGTAATATAAATATATATAAAACTAACAAATTTTATAAAATTACATTTATCTGTGACACCCTGTATACCAATTTTCTGATGCAAAACCTGTATTTTTTTATAAGGAGTTAGAAAAGGGAAAAAATAGTTTTTATAAAGAAACATGTTATATGAGATGTTAAGCCTTTCTATAAATTTAGATTTTTGAAAATTAAAGTAATGAGTTGTTAATAGTATCCGATGTCGTAGTTCTTCACAATGCATTGAAATTCCTTTTTTGATATACCATTACTTTTGGTGTGTTACCTACTAGACTATATTAGAGACCCTGTATGTATGACATATTTTTACTAAAGAGAGACGCGACAAGCACATTAAAGTCTCTGAAATTAAAATTTTTTGATTATGTTATTTTCTTGCCAAATTCATTGGCGTTTCACTAAAATAATTAAAATGGTCAACGGTGAGTGACATCAATCATCATGCAACATATAAACAAACATGTTCGTCGTTCACCCCCTGTATAGGTTTTGTTATAAAACGTTTAGGTATTTTATTTTCCAACACCTATGAATTAACAAGGACAGAAGGTGCGTCTCTCTCTAAACATCGCTAGAGTATAGAGGACCGATATTTTCATCCTTTGATTTTGACTTAAACAAATTTGACTTTGAAGAGTTTGTCGCGTCTCTTTATCTTTAAAATATGTCATGCATACAGGGTCTCTAGACTATATCAGCGTTGCAAAAATGTTTTTTTTATTCGTTGACGACTTGTATTTATCGGATTGCATTATCATCTATTAGCCCCAAATCAAAACTTCTAAAGCAAATTTAACTCGTTTAAGTAATTTACTTAAAAGAAGATCTCAAAAAAACAAACAAAAGCCCCCTGCAGACATCCAGACAAAACTGCCTTCCCTTGTCGCTGTTTTTCATTCGGGTTATCTCTTAAACTTTGACAATCTTTTACTAATTGACCAAATTGGTTTTAGAACTTGTCAACTGTCAACTGATTGGTACACAAGCTATCAATATTCTTTACACTTAGGCGGGCCGTTTGCTTTATTTTATTTTGGTATGGGCAACTTACCAATACCATTATACATAATATTTTGTTGTGAGATAAATCATTTATTGTCTTCTTTCTTGCATAGAGTACTTTTAAAAAACCAAAAAAAAGAGAGAATTAAAAGGTTAAAGGAAGAAGCCCTAGATAATAAGTTATAAAGAGTCAAAAGTTTTGAAAGTTAAAAATAATAATGCTGTTTTAGTCGAAAAATAGAAAACTCGTGTACCCTTAAGTGCACATGGATGTTTTTAAAAATTCGTACAAGAAATACTTGGCGCCGTTAAAATTTTTGTATTTAATTTAACAGGTGCATTTTCTATACTCAGGTATAGCGAGCGCCTGTTTATTTATTTATTGATTTAACAGAATCTTTAGCAAAAAGCCACAGTTTCTTCCTTAAGTTAAAAAGACATTTATTTAAGACCATAAGACCAAAATGGCAAAACTTTGAAAATTCATATTTTACAAACTACGCAGTTTATCAAGAAAGCACCGAGTTGCAGACTGGTGGGACAATAAAGATGCAAAAAAACCAAACATTAAGTTGAGATTCGAAAAAACGTCATTTAGCAATTATTAGTATAGGGAAACTGATAAGATTACTAAAATAGCAAAGACAGCAGAGATGCCAAAAAACCAAACATTAGGTTGAGATTCGAAAAAACGTCATTTAGCGATTTTTAGTATAGGGAAACCCATAAGGCACAATAACAAAACTTTTAAAATTCATATTTTACAAACTATACAGTCTATTAAGACAAGCAGCAGTATTGTGGGTCCATAGAGATACGGAAAAACCACATACTGAGTTGAGATTCAAAAAAACGTTATTTAGCGAATTTTAGTATAGGAAAACCCATAATACCAAAATTTTGAAAATTCATGTTTTACAAACTATACAGTTTATCAAGAAAAGCACCGAGTCACAGTATTGGGGGCCCAAAGAGAGGCGAAAAAACCACTCATTGAGTTGAGATTCGAAAAAACATCATTTTAGGGTAGGGAATCTCAAAAGACCCAAATTGGTCAAACTTTAAAAATTCATATTTTACAAACTATACAGTTAATTAAGAAAAGCATCGAGTTGCACTATTGTGGGGCCACAGAGATGCGAAAAAACCACACATTGTTGGCAGGGAATCTCAAAAGACCCAAATTGGTGAAACTTTGAAAATTCATATTTCACAAACTATACAGTTAATTAAGAAAAGCATCGAGTTGCACTATTGTGGGGCCACAGAGATGCGAAAAAACCACACATTGAGTTGATATCCGAAAAAACGTCATTTAGCGAATTTTAGGGTAGAGAAACCCATAAAATTAAAATGGCCAAATTTTGAAAATTCATATTTTACAAACTATAGAGTTTATCAAGAAAATCACGGAGTTGCAGAATCGTGGGGTCATACAGATACGAAAAAACTATAGATTTAGTTGGGATTCGAGAAAACGTCGTTTAGCGATTTTTAGTATAAGAAAACCCATGGACCAAAATCGCAAAATATTGAAAATTCATGTTTTACAAACTATGCAGTTTATCAAGAAAAGCACCGAGATGCAGTATTGTGGGGCTATAGAGAGGTTAAAAAACCACTCATTGGGTTGAGATTCGAAAAAACGTCATTTAGCGAATTTTAGGGCAGGGAAACCCATAAGACCAAAATGGCCAAACTTTGAAAATTCATATTTTACAAACTATACAGTTTATTAAGAAAAGCAACGAGTTGCAGTTTCGTGGGACCCTAGAGATGCGAAAAAACCACATGTTGAATTAAAATTCGAAGAAACGTCGCTTATCGATTTTTAGTATAGGGAAACCGATAAGATCAAAAAGGCAAAACTTTGAAAATTCATATTTTATAAACTATACAGTTTATTAAGAAAAGCATGGAGTTGCAGTATGGTGGGGCCATACAGATACGAAAAAACTACGGATTGAGTTTAGATTCGAAAAAATGTTATTTAGCGATTTTTGGTATCGGGAAACCCATAAGACCAAAATGACAAAACTTTGAAAATTCATATTTTACAAACTATGCAGTTTATCAAGAAAAGCACCGAGTTGCGGTATAGTGGGACAATGGAGATGCCAAAACATGAAACATTAAGTTGAGATTCGAAAAAACGTCATTTAGCGATTTTTAGTATAGGGAAACCCATAAGGCACAATAACAAAACTTTTAAAATTCATATTTTACAAACTATACAGTTTATTAAGAAAAGCACAAAGTTGCAGTATTGTAAGGCCATAGAGAGGCGAAGAAACCACTCATTGAGTTGAGATTCAAAAAGCGTCATTTAGCGAATTTTAGTATAGAGAAGCCCATAAGACCAAAATAGAAAACCTTTGAAAATTTATATTTTACAAACTATAAAGTTGATCAAGAAAAGCACGGAGTTGGAGTATGGTGGGGTCCTACAAATACGAAAAAACACATTCACGGTTGTATGCTTTTGTTATCAATTGCCTTGTCAGGAGTGAGGGGGGGGGGGGGGGAGAGTGGATTAAAATTCACTTACAAAATTTGTGCGACACAAACACAATAACTAATTACACATAAAAGTCAATTAAATAAATTTAAAATAACTAAAACATCTAAAATGGAATTTAAAAGCAGTTTTTTCAAAAAAATATTTTTTTAAAATTGTTTAACAAATACGTACCTATTTGTGGTATAGGCCTTCGATTCAAGGCAATGTATTTAAATTTGATAATTCACGAAAACTTATTAAAAATTTGCACCAGTAACTAGCGCTAATTTTTTTAATTTGTTTATTTTCATAAATTTAATTTTTAAATTAACAAAATAATTAATATTAATAATAAATATTGTTTTAAACAAATAATAAAGAATAACTTTATTAAACAATTTAGTACAGCATGGTTAATTTACTCATTCTAATCACTGGCGTTCCTACGGATTACGTTATAATATGGTCTCAATAACAAAACTCAACTTATTCCCCTTCTGGAAAAGAATAGGCTTAAGATCGAATCCATTAATTTGCATTGGCACTTTCGTCAGAATCGTTCACAAAGCTACGAGAGATCCTTGCTTCGAACACGTCCTGCCATGTGCCGTCACAGGCCCTCCTCAGGTGGGCATAGGTAAAAGCTATGTCTAGAGCATATCGTCGCCTCAATGCAAACTATACAGGGTTCGTCAACGATCGTTTGGCCATTGAAAATATGTGAATTAAAGTAAGATCGCTATTTAAATAAATGGCACTAAGAGAGATAAATAGTTTAGCGCCGTTGTCAAGTTAGCAATTCAAGAAAATGGTTTTCTTTTCGCGATCTAATGACGTCACTGTTACCGGCTGAGTAGGCCAAAGACGGCGATGCATAAAATCCTTAAAACCCCTTGATTTTAATTGCTGTAGCGCCATCTTTCGACATTTGAACAGAATGACTAATAATCAATACTGCAAATCCGTAATTAAGTGTACAGGTAGAGCTTACTACACGCACAAACAAAATATTCTACAAATTTAACTTTATGGATAACAAATTTCTTGGTCTTTATATGTACCGAAATTACTTTACAGGAATGTACTTCGAAGACTGTGTAATTAATTACATCAAAAAAATAACTTAATTATAAATTTCCTACGAAATAAAAAAAGTAACTGGCAATTATTTTTTATTTATTTTTTTTTACTTTTTCATAATTTACAAAATGTGAAAATGCTTAATTTAGGAGCCATCTTCCTTCGTAATACATTCCGAACTTATCCCTTAAATTCAGTACGAAACGTGGATTGCTTTAAATAATAAAAGCAAAATAGCTTTTTACAAATAATAAAAATCACTTTAGTAATTCAATTGCATTTTTGTAATTTCATCATAATTGTAAAATAATTTTTCAATTATTTAAAAAACTTAAATAATTGCAATTACCATAACACCGCATTTCAACTTATTGTTTTTTTTTCAAGAGGAATGGCCCCTCCATTTAAGGGGCAAAAATAAAATTTTAAAAGGAGTAGTAAAACGTGCCAAACATTTTTTTCTGCTGACTGAAACCAGTAGAGGGGCAAGAGGTTTAGGGCTGTCATACATCCCTACCCCCAAAAATGTTGTCTTCGTGAGCCGCCGCAAGGAGATCGAACACTTGAGCGGTATTTAAGCGCGACTTTAATAAAATAGCAAGGTTATTGTGGAAGAAAAAATTAATAAAAAATTGAATTTTTTTCGATTTTATGTTTCCTGATTAAAGCTAAAATAACGAAATAAATAATAATGACTATTTCTTCGTCTTTTAAAAGTGGAAATTTTACTTTGATTGCTCCTGTTTAGTAATAAAAAACTATTTATGAATTTTGAGTCACAGCGGCAAACGCTCCTTAATATGCGCGGCTTTGGTTCCTCACTGACTTCTTGCTTTCCATAAGTTCATCCTTTTTTATACTCTCTTCATAAAGGCTAAACGTTCGAAGTCAAGCCCTATAGTCACAAAATTAAGTTTTTCCAGGAGAATATTTTTTTAGTTGAACTTAGCGTGGTTCGAGGTACTACCGCTTAAATTTGTTGGGCGGATGGTGGGGACGTTTTATCCTTTAGACATCCAAAATTTCTGCACTCAATAAAGCGCGCTTGGATCGATATGTTTCCGCAAAAAAATTAAAAACGGGAAAATGGGACATGCAATAGTTCTCAGGCGATGATAAGTTGTATGAAACTTACAGAAACAATGACTCCGAGGGCTTATGTCCCAGGAACTTTGAATTAAAATAATGGGAGAATATGAAGCCTATATCTATGAGCCCTAAAATAAAAGGCTATTCTCTTGGAGTAACAAGTTTCCCAACAAAAGCATCAAACCATCTGTTGCTTTCACACAGCTTATGCTCTACACAAAGTTCACCTGTATTCACCTGAGAATGGCCCAAGAAGGACGTGTTCCAAGCAAGGGTACAAAAATACAAAGTTTTTATTAACTTTCCATTATAAGCATCAAAACAGTAGTGTAATTCAAGGCCGGTAGGTGCATCTACTCTCGGAGTAGTTGATTCTGTTGGTTGCTTGTGGTTTCACACAACTTATGTTCTACATGGAGCTTTTGCTTAACTTATTGAGGAGGTCCCAATAAGGCCAAATCGATCTTGAATTGGTTTGGATCAGTGTGACTGCAGCTTGTGTTTCAAACAAGGATCACTTACATGTGAAGGACTTGACATTGCAGAAATATCATTGGAGAAATTGTAAACCTTAAACTTTTATTAGAGGAATTATATCATTAGAGCAAAGGGTATAGTAACCAGGAAGATTGTGCTTAAAAAAAGAGAAACTAATTTAGCAGGTTTTTAGATAAAAAAAACAACTTCTCTTCTTCATCATCATTCATAAGTTGCATTGTTTTTGGTAGGGATAAAGATAATTAATTGCCTAGTGTGGGTGTAGTCTATGATTCAGTTACTCGGAGATTTTCAAAGAGGAATGTATCCATTTGTTGTTTATTATTAGGTACTTATTGGAATAAAACCTGACTTTATTTTAGAGTCGACTTCATTTTGATACATTTACACAGAAAACTAACAGCTGACCTCTCAAAATTGACATACCAAAGCCAAATTTAATAATAAAGACGCTAACTTTCATTTAATAAATACTGACACTAATAAATCCGGTTTTTAAATTCACAAAAGCCGAATTTTGAAAGAAACCAGCTGCTTTTTATATGCAAATCTGTCACAATAATAATATGGTCGATTTTAAAATAAGGTCAGATTTGATTCCAATAAGTATCTATTGTCTCTAAACATCGGGTTAAATAAAGCTGCCATATCCTACGAATAAAATTGATTTTCTACACTGCTGTTGTTGCATGCCCGCAGATAGAAAAACGATAACTGCAGTGGACTGTATATATTTTATTAAATGAAAGCGCGAACAAACATAAATATATTGATATGAAATCACGAAATAATTAGAAGGTCCATAGGTTAATTGCTGTTACCACACAACGGAAATCAGAAACAAAGCACTCACCAGTTTGCAGCCAATTTCTCCACGTTCCAGGGGCCCCTGTCTTGATCTAATGATGGCACCACGTAGCTGAAGGGCTGAAGTTTCTAGTTCTATGCTTCAGTACGCCAAAATCCAGCACTTTCAAGTGTAGAAATTTGTAATAGTTGGAGAAAGTAAATTAACACGCCATTTTCTCGAGGCGGTAGAAAAGGATCTCCCTGATTCTTGGTGTGCATGTCAAAATGCGCCAAAATGTACTCTGTCCGTCATCCAATTGTGTGGTTTTAAAATTTTAAAAACAACCGCGAAATTTAGCGGGAGCTAACAGTTGTCACGATTTAAGGGGTTAAAAAAAAGTTAGAATATCTGATTTTAAAAACCTTACAAAGTCCTTTTAAAAGCTACCAAATTAATCAAATTAAATGCTTAAACTTGCCACCTTGTTGTACTAAACAATAACCTAAACGGTTATAAAATCCCTGCCGTACATTGCTTAGCATATCAGGTGTTCAGCTAAATTATGAGTTCGAATGTGATCGATTTGTGACATAAGCCAAATAAAAAAATCATATACAGTCAGGTCAGGCGATTTAGGGGGCCATTATGTTATACTGCGTCCGCTTACTACTCGTGGGGGAAAAATTCCTGCTGAAACCAAACTTGCTGAAAACCAACATCCGGCAATTGTTGACTTGCAGGAATAACTTGACTTGGCTCCATTCAAGCTATCACTAATAAAAAATGGCCCGGTGATATTATCTCCAAGAACCCCCGACCAAACATTTAATTTTTGAGGGTATTGTGTACGCACATTTTTTATCGTCAAATGTTTATTTTTTTTTGCCTCGTAGCCATTAATTAATGGATTGTGCACATTGTGTAGGGAGAAAGTACTTTCGTCGGTATATAAAATATTACTGACAAAACTTTTATGCATATTTATACAATCCATAATTTTTTCACAAAATTACATCCTTAAAATAATTTCCTCAGGAAACAGTTTTAAGATTCTTTAACTTGTTTTTTTAAAATCTTTATGATTAGGTATCCCTTAGCAATGGCTGAAATTGCACAAGGAGGGAGTACTTCAGCTGCAGCACAAACGGCAGTTTCTCGCTGTTGCCTTTGTTCCAACATGGGTCTTGGAACCCCATCCACCTCATCATTGTCGCTACATTTTCTGCAGAGCTTAACGTACCCAAATTTATCAAAATTGTTAATTATATTTAAAATGGTAGGTTTGCAAGGAATATCATGATCCTCGTAATTACCAAAAAAAAAATTGTGTGTGCTTAAGACCACACGGCAGAAGTGTAAACTTCAACAAGGCGAAATTAATAATACTGGCGTTCATCTGCATCATCATATCGCTCTGCTGACTCTCACAGTTAGTCAACTCGAGCCGACTTCACCCGAATGAGCGTTACATAGCCGAGCCTGATGGCTCAGTTCAATTCAGTACCCACAAAAACTGCTAAACGCGCCTAAAGAAGTTTACACTTTAATAAAAAAATTTATTACATCCCGAGCGGAGTTTCCTGCAGAATATCATTTTAACATTTGAACCTTTTCTTCGATAGTAAATTTTAACGCCGGCATAATGTCGGAGAAAAAAATTGGCAAGGTTTATAAAAAGACAATTCTTACCTCCTTGTGGCTTCGCAGATTTAAAGACAATGTCGATTCCGTAAAGTGACTTCGTTGGATCTCCTCTAGTCAGCTCCTGTCTACCTACCTATAATTTCTCCTGTAGTGTTCCCCCTCTTCTTAAACTTTTAGTTTATGTATCGTCGCGTTCTGCTGAGATCGAGGAACACCCTTATATTTCTATTTTTATCTATACACCTACTAAATTAGTATTTCTCTTTCTAAGCAGAATCTTCGCATGATCACTATTAGCTATTACCCGAATGATATAATACATAAAATTGTAAGCGCAAGTGAAAAATCGTTTTGATTTCTTCAAAGAAATAAATTATCTTAGAAATGTTTAGTCAATTTCGCCGACCGATGCACGGAGGTCAGCTTGTCTAATTTAGACGATCGAAACCTCAATATCGAACTATTTTCTAGCATTACCACTTGTCTTAAAGTGCCCCATTACCTTATTAGTAAACCTCACTTCAGAAAATCAATTAACTAACTCGTTGTCACTTTTCAGGACGACAAGTGATAGGCCGCTTGATAGCACTTATTCCGCGCGTAAAAGCGATTTACAAAAGTGCTCCAAGTTGGTAAATCAGAGTTTATATTGTGATTTCTTCACGCATATTATAAATACGGGTTAGTATCTTTAATTTTTTCTAATAAACCATCTGCAAAGCTTTAATTTGCTTTTTAAAAAAATAAGATAAAAGTTGTGCATTGAATTATTATTTCCAATATGTTGTATTATATATATTGGACTGAAAAAGTCCGTATCAATTGCGTTTGTGACTTTATTATTTCAACTATGTGTCAAGGGTTGTATTTGTGCTATATTCAGCTGCCGATGCCGGTTCTTGCCGGAGTATTAGCTATGATTTATTGTTTCAGCGTTGGCGCATGGGATTAGCCGACGTAATTTATTTAACGTGTGGCACAAGACACCGGTTTCACAGGATAAAAGTCAATCTGTTTTAAACTATGTATGTGAAAATAGTAAATATAAAGACTACGATAAAGAATATCAGTGCATGGTAAAAACACCTTGCAAAATTTGATAGTAATTGATCTATATTGATACATAGTATAGCAAGATTAATACATTTTTATTAAAGAATTATGTTAAATAAAAAAAAGCTTTAAGCTAGTTACGTACACATACTCTTAAAATATCAATTTTTCAAGTTATCTGCATAAGAGGAAAAAACGATATGCGACATTATTTTTGGAGGCGACTGTACCATCTCCAGAATGCACAGTATATTAAAATCACATTTTTTAAACGCTAGTTGACATTTCCTATCTTTCATCATCAATTTGTCAAAATTACAACCATAAAATAATTTTGTTCGTTCAGAACCGACAAGCTGGCCACCGTGCTACACCGTCTTTCTATGCGGATTAAGTACAAGTGGAACTTTAAATTATTGGTACGCCTATGGAGTACAGCATAAACCATCTCGAAAATTACCTATTGCGAGGCTAGGTTTATGCATTTGTAAAAAAATTCTCTCAATACACAAATTAAAATAATAACTTGCTCATGTAGAATATTATATGGGTATTTAAAAATCCCTATAATGATAATTGCGGCTAATTGTAAAGGTTGGGTATTTAGCATTTAAATATGCCATTGTTTTCTAACAATCCATATTATTTTGCTCTGTGTGATTTTGTTGCGAAATTGAAAGCATATTATGAATTTTAAGCTGCGTTTCTACTTCCACAGTTAAGGCAAGGTTTTGGAAAATCCACTTTCTAGAAGCATTTAATATTACTTTTTGGCAAATGGTCAATTTCGAGCCCGCTGAATACGAAAATCCCTGTTGTCCCCTCCAAATGTTGGCAGGGGTTGAGATATTCAAGATGGGGGCCAACATGGCGGCGAAATTTTAAATTGCCGCTGTAAAGCTCGAATTGATACAGGTGTACATTCAAAATATATATTTATATAAGTATAAAATAATATCATATTAGTTTTTTTTTAATGGCTGAAAAAACTTCCAAAAATACCCATGTTTTTTTAAAGATTTATACGATTTTTTTCAAACTAATGTCTACAGGAAAACGTGGTACATTTTGTTATCGTCAATAAAATTTCCTTTAAGATAATGTATAACATGGTGGGAATGGTTTCATAATTAAAACCTTATGGGCATCCGTAAAAATTAATCAATGTAAAAAAATTGAAAATAAACCATTTTTGTTAAAAGTTTTATCTAATTTTTTCAGAAACTAAGCATAATATAAAAAAAAACTATACTTTATTGTAGACAGTAAAATTCCCTTTTTAAGAATGTAAAACTCGATGGGGTTTGACATATAACAAACTCTCCAGCGACGTCCGTAAATAAGGGTGATTTAAAAATTAATTTAAAAAAAACATGTTTCAAACGTTTTAATCAATATTCTTAAAAACCAAGCTCTCTATCAGAAAATGTGTTTTATGGTATGTAATAAACAATAAAATTTTCTTTCAAACGATGGACAACAAAGTAAAAACCATTTTATAGGTTTTGCTCCAGTGGTGTCCTTAATTTAAAGTAAATATTTAATATCACCAAACTAATCAATTTTTTGACAGGTTTTATCTAATGTTCTTAAAAACTAAGCTTTTTACAACAAAATGTCTTTCTAACTTTTCGGTGGATAATCAAATTTCCTTTTAAACGGTGTTACAAAATGTGATAGACAATCCAGGGACCGTCACTCTCAAAAATTACCAAAATAATATTTTTGTAAAATTTTCTTACAAACGAAGGTCTCTGGATAGAATAAGTTAAAAAGTAATTCTTTTTCCGAAGAACCTTCTCTTTTAAAATAAATAAAATATTTTTGAAAACTTATTTTGTAAGTATACCACATATATGTTTTCCCAAGAAGGGTAGTTTTTAAGATTTTATAAAACCTATAATAAACATGTTTTTTCGAAATAATTTTAGTTTACGGACGCCACTGAGTGCTTCAGTGGCATCTTTTTCCTAACCTTATCAAACCATACATTATTGGAAAGCGAATTCTATGTTTTCCACAAAAAACTTTTATTTGCAATTTTCGACAGAAACGTTAGTTTTCGAGAAAATTAAATAAAACTAAAAAAAAACAGATTTTTGGGGTTTGGGGGGGATTTTAATATGATTTGCTTCGAGACCGAAAACAGACTTTTCAAATTTTTTCCTCTATTAAGTAACATTGGGCAACTTCATGTTTTTTCCGTTAATATGAAACTTCCAATAAGAATTATAAATAAACTTTTTGTACGAATAGTAATTTTTGGATATTTTATGGTTTCCAAAAGTGGTACTTTTGCATCCTCGAAGGCTTCTCGATTGTTTACCGGAATTCGTCAGATTAGCTGAATTTGAGATATGTAAGAGCCCAAACCTTTCTGATACAGTAGAACCCCGATTATCCGTGCGCGGATTATCCGGGCTGCGGATTTTCCGTGCTATGATTTCCCATCATCGAAATTGTGTTTTTTAAGTTCTATCGAAATAGCGTTACCGGAAATCACTCGACCAAAACCTTATGTAGAATTATATTTTTTGTTCTGTTATCTTTTTATGTAATACATACATATAAACTTAGGTTGAACTTATGGGATCTTTTTTTTTCTGTCATATTTTGAGTATATATACATAATATGTGTGTAACATGTAATAAATGAATGTTCGGATTATCCGTGCTTTTCACTTATCCGTGCCTCGTCCGATCCCGTGGAGCACGGATAATCGGGGTTCTACTGTATTTAGAAAAAATTAGGGGGTCATCGGTTTTGTTTTCGAGCTAAACTTATCTAAATACGAACGACTGGAACATGGAAAAATGTTACTTCTTGTAGTTTTTTAGTATAACTTCTAGTAAATAGAAATAGAGAGCTGATATTAGTTTGTTTTGTTCAAGAAATAGTATTTTTAAGTACATTGTCAATTTTTTATATATAATTTATGTTGGGTGGCTCATAGTATATAATATAAAAATACAAGAAAAATCACCGGAATTAATAAAATATAAAGAGGAAAAACTGAAAATGCATACCTTTTTCTTTCAATTGGTAAAAAACTTATTAGTGCCGGTTGATAATTTCCAATAATTTATACTTTAATATTGATACTTTACAGATGTATTTTGAATAATATCATTTAACTTGACTGCCAAATTCTTCCAGGATTTGAGCAGTTGCTAAAAAAAATGTAAAAGTCTCCTAACTTTGAACTTGACTATTGATAAGAGTCTGACAAATTCTGAGCTTTGGAGTTTATCACCACAAGCGCCACAGGCAAAAGTTTTTGAAAAATAAAGTCATTTTTATATAAACACTTTTACAGTATATTATTATGTTATGTATAAAATTACATATAAAATTTTCCTTAGTGTACCTTAATTTGCATTAATTAAAAAGATGGGGTTGCCCCAAATAATGCTTTTAATGGAAAATATTTCAGGTTGTTATTTGAGTCAATTGTGTTTTGGAAGGTCCTCTATGAATAGGAAGTGTAATGTACGCAGATGTACTCCCCTAGAAGTAATCCTGCAATGGCAACTATGTTTGAAATAAAGAAGAAAGCATAAGACACAATGCGATTATAAACAAAACGCCACACCAATAGTTTTTTTGCATTGAAAACGCAAATTTTCCGTTGGTCGATTCAAACTCTTCAACATTCCTAAGTGAAGTCAATTTCTTCCTAGCCAATCACAGGTCTTGGCTTTAAACAATCATCATCTCCTAATAAGCACCTAGTGGACAAATAAGTACCCTGAATCCAAGCCCGTATCAACTCAAAGATCTTTCAATACTACAAATTGCTTTAAATATTACGTTAAAAAATTGAAGGTTGTTTTGTAGAAACCACTTAAGTCCACAAATCCCCATTTGGCAAATTCTTGATGTGATGCATGCGCATGCAAGCATGCTGAGAACGACGAGGGTGAAAAAATTTGATAGACTGAATTCGTTTAAATGCCTTTGGCGTTTGGGAAAAAATTCTCTTTTTGACAACAGAGCTTAAAATAGAAAAAAAAATTATTTTATTATATATTTTGCGCATACCTATGAACTAGAAATACGGCATCTTATAGTATATACCTATTTGTATATAATAGAAGGGCGTATAAGAAAAGACAAACATGTAAGCAGTTCTCTTTGTCGTACGCGTAGAAAATGAATAAGAATTCATTGACTGTTAAGAGCAGGATCCCTTTCGCGGCTCTTTGCGCTCCACGCGCTAGATACAATTGCTTCTTTCGTTAGATAAAACATGCATGCAAGCCCAATGCGAGAAATTCCGTTCGCCCCTTTAGCCTTGAAATAAGCAGTCTGTTCGATGTCCTACATACGCGTTTCATAATGACGTGCCAGCAAGAAGCTTTGGTTTCGGTAAAACATATTTCACCGGCCCATAAAATTATACCGTTGTGTGATTTTATAGTGTGTTTTTTGATTAACAAAAATGTTTCTTCCCAAAGTTTTAATGAAAATATAAATACCTGTCATACATAAAGGTAGTCTAAAGCAAGAAATTAAAGTTTACCAAAAATTAAAAATGATAGAATAATAAAAGTAAGCAAGTTTATAAAAAATAGCTTCCCTTGTTTTAAATTTCACCGCATGCCCCTGATCCCTAGGTATAATTACTTTAAGAAATAAAATGTCAGACTTCCATGGCCTTTATTTATTTTAAACACAACGTTTTGGTTAGTAAGTATGTCTAACCGTTTTTAAGTGTAAACTAAAGAAACTACCTATACTATATGGTGCAGTCAGGTGTGACGGACCGCCCCCTTTTTAATCTAAGACGCCTGTTTTCCTTAAGGACTGGTTTCCATATGTTTGGTATGTCCGTGCTTGGTTGACTGAAAACTTCTTTATTCTGCATTATAAACACAGCTTCAATAAACTTTCGTTTTTGCCAATGCAACTTCTCATGCAAAATTTTAGCTTCCGACCACTAAATCTTGTGATCATTTGACCTCTTGGCCATGCATGATCCGCTAAACTGGATTTTTCAATATCCTTTAATTGGGTACTTTTTAAATGTTCATTTACTCTAACCTGAAGAGGGCGTTTGGTTTCACCTACATATGATTTAACAGAAACGGGATTTGGTAACCTGAACTCACGGGCAGTTAAGAATACACGTCCTGATCAGTTGAATTTTCAACTGGAGAAAGCTCATGCGCCTTTTTATTAGTAAGCTAAAAAACAATAATTTGGACCAAACAGGTTTTTGAAAACTACTCCTTAATTGCTTTGAAATATCACGTAAAAGAATTAATCGTAGCATTCAGTCGTCCTTTTACTTATCTTAAATTTAATTTTCATCTGCTGGAATGGACCAAACCAATTTTAAGCGAATGGCAGTATTTTGCGAGCCCGTTGTTTATATGGGCGAGTGTAAGTGGCCATACCGCGTTGTATCCAAACGGCTCATTTTGTCATTATTGCAATTCTAAGACAGGAAATTATTTTTATCTGATGATTCCTTGTTCGGATTGTAGTGGAGAAAATTTTTTAATCAAAGAACCACAAAGAAAGCTTTTTTTTCGTCAACGGGTAAACTCTTTAGTTTAAAAAGTAATGCATTTGAAAATTAGGAAAAACCAAATACGTTAGAGCATTAATATGGGGCATACCCAAGCATTCCCACACGCGATCCTTGAAGCCAGGACCCCTACTTAATTCTTAGTGTTCCTTTTTCGGGTAGGCAGGATTTCGGTTACTGCGCATGCCCGACTTTTGGTTGTTTTGGAACATAATCCGTTACGTCACTACAATATTTGACAATTGTCAATTGTTTAGGGTTATGTCTAATATTTTTTTCTAATAACTAGTTGACTGGGTGAAAATTTATCAAATTGTGGTTTAAAATTGTAGTTTTTCTAAAACTAATTGTGCATATTTATTCTGGACACCTTGGAGAGTGTTTAATGGCATCTATAAACGACTCTTAAATTTAATAACAAATTATAAAGAAAAATGCACGTAGATACCTACGGAATGGCACTCCCTTACTTCTTCCAGACATTTTTCCACAAACCGCACATGTTTTGCATGCATTATTTCCCATTTTTCACAGAAAAATACATATTTTTACACGACAAACGCAAAACACCGCAAAATGTCAATATGGCCTCCACCCACATAGCGGCTGTGTATCTACATGACAAAACACACGCATGCAAAATTAAAAATTCGCATCCGCGAATTTAAATTTGTCATTGTTTCCAAAGCCAGCTATGAGCACTTCACTTTTTGATTATTTGAACATATATTTATGCTATAACGTATTTGGGAAAAACTTAATTAAGATATTCCAACAATATTGTTCTTGGTTTCAGAATAATTACACAAAAGCAAATTATTCGAATATGTTCTTTAACGACAAAAAAGATTACTTACAAAAATTGTTTTTGAGGCCTCTTGCATAGACACCCGGGTACTCCTTTGAATGTAAGAATGAAGTGACCTGTTGTACCACACTGTCCACTGTTTCGGCCTTCAAACCAGCCGCCTTATAAAAGGAGCAGATTTTTTCCGGCTAAAAATTTCCAATTTGGCTAGGGCTAACACTTCCAAAATGCGACTGTCTTAACGCGGCGAGTGCCGGGTGTTATGTCCTCTACGTCAATGTATTATTATAGAAGAAGACACTATGCAGACTCAGCAGCTTCATATATCAATCTTTGGATGTTGCTTGGGAATTCTTAGTTTTTAACTTTTAGTTATAAGATAGATTTAAGTAAAACCACACATATTTTAATTTTTAAAAAATATAATTGTTTTTAAAAACGAAAGTTGCTTCGCTCCTGAGTTAAGTGGCGCAGTCGGTAGGATGTTAGAATTAGCTACGCATCGTGCGAAGTTAAGTTCGGACTAGCGATTAATCTAACATATCGAACCAAAAATTGGTGATTGATTTAGTGGAGGTGTTAAAAACAGAGTGGCTCTTTGAAAATCAAGAAACCCAATCAATCGTTGAACTGTTTTTGATCTGAAATAAATCGATTACCGGGAATCGCATCAAAAATCGAGTGATTTTGCAAGGGAGAAGAATTGCCGAAGACAGCATCGCCGAAACAATCCAACCCTTATAGTTAAGAAAACCCAGGACGAGCATGCTTTGAAAACTAGCTATGTAAGTACAATTCGTAAATGTCAAATTTTGTAGAAGAAATCGATAGTAAATTAAAGCAACTTAAATTATTACCTTCACTTGACTCCCAAGAGATCGCAAGTAGTTCAAAAAACTCAGCTCAGCTCAAAACTTAAAATCAATCAATTTTGAAAATAATTAATTGGTATCGAATTTTTAAAATCTGCCTTACGCGAGTCCAAGCTTTTTAGTTAGAGAAGAAGAAATGGCTCAGCTCAAACCAGAATATTTTAACTGTGTTCCACAGTTTGATTGAAACCCCGCAAAATTAAATAGATATATTGAATCTTGTAAATTATTGATTAACAGTTTTTACAAAAATGGCGACCCCTTGTTTTCAAAATGTTTATCTGCTCAATTGTTTGATAGGAAAATTAACGGGAACCGCGGAAACTATTATTACCACTCAAAATGTAAGAACTTGGCAAGATGTTGAAAACACCTTGAAAAGTCACTTTGCTGACCAAAGGGATGAAGCTTGTTTAAACTGCGATTTGGTAAAATTAAGACAACAGTTTAACGAAAAACCTCAACAATTTTATGATCGAGTGGTCGAACATTTAAGTTTA
Source organism: Aspidapion aeneum (assembly GCA_963576565.1). Taxonomy (NCBI): domain Eukaryota; kingdom Metazoa; phylum Arthropoda; class Insecta; order Coleoptera; family Brentidae; genus Aspidapion; species Aspidapion aeneum. Next base: position 110,451,491 of record OY755040.1, read on the forward strand.
ATAATAAATTACGTAAATTTGCATGAAAGCCTTGAGGAAAGTAAACATTTAAAACATGAACTCTATACCAATTTATCCTTACAAACATTTTTGGCAGGTTTAGAGGACCAGTTAGGTATTACTGTAAGAAGTCAAAAACCCGAGAGTTTAAGCGCGGCTTTACAAGCAATCATTAAAGAAGAAAACATTCAATATTTAAGAAATCAAAATCAATTATCGTCCCAAAAATTCAAACCAGAATAAAACCCCCACACAGGCCTATGCAAATACCTATGCAAAGACCTAATTTTCCTCCTCAATTAAGAGCATCAAACTTTCAACCAAATTATTACCCTCAAAATTTTAATAGATTTCCAACACAAAAACAATTCTCTAATTATCAAAACCGACCACAGTTCCCAACGGGCCCAGTAAATGTGCAACCAAGACAAAATATGCCCCCACCGAGATATTTTACAGGTTCTCAAGTTTTTGGCAAACCAAGAAACGTTTGGGCACCAAATCAAAACAATACATTTCCAAAACCAACGCCGATGTCACTTTGCACCAGCAATCAGGCCAGGCCAAACCAATCAAATAATTTTAATTATTTAAAAGCCAGTCCTAGTACATCAAAAAACTGGGGAACAGATGAATTTTACGAAAACGAGAGCCAACAGTATTTTGACGAATCGCAGTACTATGATATAAATTACGATCAATATAATTATCAATACCAGTACCCATGCTATGATCAAAATTTCGAGTATTACCAATGTCCACCAGGATACCAAGATGATTCCCAGAATAGCCATGAAGAACCTCAAACGACCGTAAAACCAGATATTGTTGAAATAACCGACAATCAACATTTTCAACATGCCCCTCCATCAATCAGCAAAACATAACAAATATTATCGATTTTAACACGTCAAATACTAGCGAATTGCCCTATATCATAATTCCAGAATATAATTTAAAATTATTAATTGATAGTGGATCGACAAAATCGTTTATCGATCCCCAATTAGCGTATAATTTATATCCAAACTTAATAAAAAATGACCCCTTTATTGTATCGACATTGTTCCAAAAATCTGCACATAAACACAGTGCAATGATTCCGGCCTCAAGTATTTTTAATCTACCCACGCAAAGGTCGCTAAAGTTTTATCTTTTTAAATTTCATAACATATTCGACGGCTTAATTGGATTAGATAACTTAAAACAATTACATGCCAGCTTAGATTTCAGCAAAGGATACCTTTTTACACCTCATTCGAAAATAAAATTATTATACCACACTATACAGAGTGATCTAAATTTAATAACTTTGGAACCTCGGATTCAAAAAGTAATAAAAGTTAAATCTTCAATTCAAAATGGTGAAATTATTATTCCTTACCAAAAATACCATAATTGCGAAATACCAGAGTGCCTGCTTGCTAAAAATGAATATGCCATTACCACCGTTTTAAATAATACAACTGAACCAATAACCCTCGATTTTTCCCAACCGATTAATGTTGAAAGTTTTGATCGCGAATTTTTCCAAGTATTCAATTTTAACAATTTTGACGATTCGCCAAAAACAGAACTAGATCTTTCAAAATTACGAACCGATCATTTAAACGCAGAGGAAAAAGGTCAAATTTTTAAAATTTGTAGCGAATATTCCGATATTGTTTACCAAGAAAATCAACCTTTAACTTTTACCAATAAAATTAAACATCAAATTCGAACAACCGACGAAATTCCTGTTTATACTAAAACATACCGATACCCTTTTATTCACAAAAAAGAAGTCCAAGTTATTCGGCTTAGAGCTCGCCTATTTGGGTAGTGACAAAAAAAATCGATGCATCGGCCAAACAGAAATTGCGCTGTGTGATCGATTATCGAAAATTGAACAAAAAATCAATCGATGATCGATATATGTTACCCAATATAATCGATTTACTTGACAAATTGGGCAAATGTCAATATTTCACCACGCTAGATTTGGCTAGCGGGTTCCACCAAATCGAGATGGACGAAAAAGACATACCAAAAACCGCTTTTAGCACAGAATTTGGCTCGTACGAGTTCACTCGTATGCCATTTGGCCTAAAAAACGCGCCTGCAACGTTTCAGCGCGTCATGGATAACATCCTAAGAGGCATACAAAACGAGCAATGCGTCGTTTACATGGACGGCATATTAGTATTTAGTACCAGCTTGCAAGAACATTTAGAGCGCCTAAAAGCAGTATTCGATCGACTTAGAGAATCAAATTTTAAAATCCAATTGGACAAATCAGAATTCCTACGTAAAGAATTCGCGTACTTAGGTCACCTTGTAACAGCCGATGGTGTGAAACCCAATCCCGAAAAGATACGCGCGATTCAAAACTATCCAATTATGAAAAAATCGAAAGAAATAAAAGGTTTTTTAGGACTCCTTGGCTACTATCGCCGTTTTATTAAAGACTTTGCCCACATAACAAAACCATTAACAAAATGTCTAAAAAAAGGCGCAAAAATCGAGCATACGCCTGAGTTTATAGAATGTTTCGAAATATAATGCAAGAACTTATTAACGAATGAACCGATTCTACAATACCCAGATTTATTAAAACCGTTTAATCTGACAACAGATGCAAGCAACGTTGCCATTGGAGCCGTTTTATCACAGGGACCAATAGGAAGCGACCTACTTGTTCCTTATGCGTCTAGAACCCTTAACGACAGCGAACAAAAACTCAGTACCATAGAAAAAGAATTTTTAGCAGCAGTTTATTTCACCAAATATTTTAGGCCCTACTTGTATGGAAACAAATTTAATATAATAAGTGATCACAAGCCTTTACAATGGGTCATGTCATTAAAGGATCCAAGTTCAAAATTATTAAGGTGGAGAACCAAATTAGAAGAATATAATTTCACATGGATTTATAAAAAAGGGAAACTTAATACCAACGCGGACGCCTTGTCGCGAATTGAGCTGCATACAAAAGAAACCTATGAAGAAGAAAACAAAAGGACTGCCGAAACCTTAAGGAACCGAAATAAATACATACAAGACTTTGAATAGGAAATCGAAGAAGAACAAAGGCAGTTAGAATCTTTCGACCCAAAAAAGGATTTTTCCCTCCCCTCCCTCGGACATCGAAACCACGCCCATTTTACAGCCAGCGACCAGTACGAGCAATCTTCACTTGCCAATAGTTAATTTTAAATACTTTAAACGATAACTTAGATAACTTATCGATGCAGGTAGAACTTGATCAAGACATTTTGGAAATGTCTGAAGATCCCAACTTAGATGATAATGCAACCATACACACAAATGCAGATGAAAACATGGAAGCTCAAGTACAGATTTCGGAATCGCCAGTTAATTATGGGTCAAACCAAGTTATTTTTAGTACAGTACTTCACTTTCCTGCTAAAGTTAAGGTCACTAATTTATTTGACAGTAAAACAAGATACTTTGTGCAACTATCAAAAAATAACTTTCAAAACGACGTTTTGGACTTTATCAAACAGTATATTGCCCCAACTGTTCAGTACCACTTATACTTTAAGAACGAGGACGATTTTCCACCATTTTCAGAGATTGTCCGAAAAATTTTCCGGCATTCTTCACTAAAACTAAAAAGATGTAAATTCAAATTAGCGGATGTAACACATCCAGACGATATTCAAGAGATAATTCGAAATTATCACGAAAGGAAATCGAACCACTACGGAATAGATGAAACTTGGCACAAGATAAAAGAAAAGTACTATTGGCCTCAATTAAAAAATTCGATTCAAACATTCATAAACAATTGTGAAATTTGTCAACAGTGCAAGTACGAAAGGAAGCCTATAAATATGAAAATGAATATTACCCCTACACCTACACAGCCATTTGAAATTATTTACATAGATACATTTACTTTAGAAAAAACCAAATTTTTAACAATAATTGATTGTTTTTCCAGATATGATCAAGCGTATCAATTAAAATCTTTAAACGCAACTGATATCGCCGATGGCCTTATAACATTCTTTTCTCATCACGCTATACCGTGTCTTATCACGACAGATAAAGGAGGTGAATTCAAAAATTCTGTTATTTCTGAGCTAATAGAGCTACACAAATTAAAAATACACTTGCTGTGCGAATCATCCATCTTCTAAAGGTATGATAGAAAGGCTACATTCTACGTTAATAGAACAGATAAGATTACTCAATACACAAGGGTTTGAAAAAACTCCAATAGAGGTAAAAATGCGCTATGCCATACTTGCCTACAACCACGCGGTACATTCCGCTACAAAATTAAAACCAATAAATATAATTTACGGACATTTTGACAGCCCCGATCAATTTGATATCGATGTTGATAAAATTTTAACAAGTAACTATGTTTCCGGACATAAGGAAAAAATTAAAATTATTTATGAAAATTTAAATGAAAAACTAACTCAAGAAAAAGAAAAACTTATTACAGACCGCAATAAAAATCGAGATGACCCGGAAATTTTCGAAAATGAAGATAACGTCTACACCAAAAAACACCTACGACAAAAACTCGCGAATAAATATAACAAAGTAACCCCTGTTATAAAGATCGATTCTCAAAAGAAATCGATTGAAACCGAAAATCAGAAAAAAGTCCATATGGATAATATTAAACGCCCCCACAAAAAGACATACAAATTTAAAAAATAAATTATTTTGTTTCAGATTAACTCTTTGTGTCCTTGGACTTCAGTCCAAAGTTAATGTCAGAAATCTTGAAAATAATCCAGGCCTACTGCCACTGAAATTAGAAAATGCCAAAATTGCAGAGTACACCCACACACTTATTTATTTTTACGATCTTAATCCCATAATCGATGAAATCAATAAGTTAAATTGTCAATCGGAAAAAAATTATTAGGCGGATAAATAAAAACCAAGAATATTCCAATGAGTTTGCTAATTATCTAAAAGTCCTTAATTTGATCAAAGAAAAGGTTTTTTTTTTTTTTATTTGTCAAACACACTGTGTTTTTTTTTATTACAATCTAGTCAGTAAGACTAATGAGCAATTTTGTTTTAACTTAATTTACTAGAAAAGTCAGATTTAAACTTAGGGTTCACTCAATAGTTCTCCCCGCTTTGTTTAATCTGTAACTCACAATTGTGTTGTGTTTATAGCATTATTTTGTTTTATGTGTAATTCACTTAGTTTACTAGCTCAAACGGCTTCACTCTTTTTAGTCTTCGAACCAGCATAGTATTGTCTAGAAGCTGAATTGCTTCCACATTCACATGCCGATGGAGTCTATCTTCATGGCTTCTTGCGTACTTTTTTATAGTCTCTGCTACAGTTTCGATTTTTAGATCTCGATGAAGGTCACTATTTCGAACGTACCAAGGTGCATTCACAATGTTTCTTAATACTTTATTTTGAAATCTCTGTACAACTAGAATGTTACTCTCTTTAGCACAACCCCATAGTTGAATACCATATGTCCATACTGGTTTCAGTATTTGTCTATAAAGCAGTAACTTATTATGAATTGTTAAATTGGACTTCCTTCCAATTAGCCAGTTCATTTTTCTATACCTTATCTCAAGTTCTTCTTTTTTTTTTTCTTAACATGTGCTTTCCAGCGCAATTTGGCATCAAGTGTCATACCTAGATATTTTGCCTGATTCGAATATGGTACTGGAATGTTGTTAATTGTTATTTGTATGTGATTTATATTTTTGTTTGTAAAATCAACATGAATTGATTTGGTTTCATTTAATTTTATTCGCCACTTTGTGGTCCAACTGTGAACTTGGGTGACTGCATCCTGAAGTTTTTCTATGCATTTTTCAATAGATTTTTCTACCGTCAATAAACCAGTATCATCGGCAAATGTTGCTAAGTGACAATTTTCTGGCTTTGGGATATCACAAGTGAATAATAAGTATAGATAAGGGCCTAGTACGCTACCCTGGGGCACGCCTGCTTGAATTTCTCTTCAATTGGAGTATGAGTCTTCCTGTTTTACTCTAAAATGTCTATCAGATATGTATGATTCCAAAATATCCGAATATTGTTTTGGCAGAAACCGTTTTAGTTTAAAATTAAGGCCTTCATGCCACACTTTGTCAAATGCTTGTGCTACATCTAGAAAAACTGCAGAACAAACTTTTCCCTCTTCTAGTGCTTTTTCTATTATATTAGTAATTCTGTGTACTTGATCTATCGTGGAATGCTTGTCTCGAAAACCAAATTGATGAGATGGAATAATTTCTTGTCTTTCTATGATGGGTTTTATTCTTTTAAGCAATAATTTTTCATAGAGCTTGGATATAATTGGCAGCAAAGATATTGGCCTGTAAGATGACACGTCATGGAGTGGTTTTCCCGGTTTTGGAATCATGATAACTTCTGCAACTTTCCACAGTTTAGGTACATACCTAATCCTAAAAGACGCATTAATTAGGTTGCATAGTTTTACGATAGCTTTTCTGGGGAGTTGTTTTATGACTACCCCGTTAATAAGATCATACCCTGGGGCTTTTTTCGAATTAATATTTTTGATTTCTGTTAATATTTCTTTTGGTGATGTAAGCTTAATATGGTCCTCGATTTGATGGGGTTCATTTAAATGAAAGTGTTCATCTGGTGCTTCGTGGGGCTGAAATGTTTTTTCTAAATGACTTGCAAAAATATCTGCTTTTTCTTCGTTACTCCTTGCCCACTGGTTGTTAGATTTTCGTATGGGTGGAATTTGGATAATTGGTCTTTTAAAATCTTTGGTTGCTTTCCAAAGGGAATAGTCGGTATTTTTATCATCTGTAAGGTCATTAAGAAAATGGTTATTAGATTCATTTTTTATTACTAGAATTTCTCGCCTAATGCGCTGCGTCATGTTGTTGAGATTTGTTTTGTCCCGAGGATCACGGCTTTGCTGCCACTTTCTTCTTAGTTTCCTTTTTTCCAATATAAGGTCTCTAATTTCCTTTGGATAGTTTTTTCCCTTAAAAATTATCTTTGGTTTTGGACTGTTTTTCCAAGCTGCTTGTTGAATATTTGTAACAAAATATTCAACTTCTTTATCGATTTGTTCTGGTGTTTGCAATGGTACTGATAGGTTTATTTTTTCTGACAGACTTTGTTTAAAACTAATCCAGTCATTCAGTTTATTAACTAGTAAGATATTTGCTTCTTTCTTTATTATGTTTTTACTAAGAGTTAGAATAATAGGTGAATGATCTGAGTGTAAATCAAAACTTTCTTCTATATCTACAAAGCTTAAAGATATATTTTTTACTATAAAAAAATCAATTAGATCTGGAATTTTTCCTGGATCTGTTGGATAGTATGTGGGCTTACTAGTTGATATCGGCTCACATTAATATTCACTAATAGCTTGCAAAAGTTCTTTTCCTTTAGAATTCGTCAGTCTAGATCCCCAGTAGGTATTTTTTGCATTAAAGTCACCTCCAACTATAAAACGGTTTCCTAATTTTCTGAAAAAATTAAGATATTGATTTTTCTTTAGGAAGTGCCTTGGTGGTATATAGACAGCACTTATGACTAATGTATATGTTTTGGTTTTTACACTTACTAATGTAGCTTGAATCTCTATGGTTTTATATCCCATCTCCTCATAGTGTGATATATTTTCTTTAATTATTACAGCACTTCTCCCATGTGCAGTATTGCTAGGGTGAGTTGTATGATACACTTTATAACCTTTAAATTTAATGTGAGACTGGTTAGTGAAATGCGTTTCTGACACAAGACAGACGTCAATTTTTTCTATGTCTAGAATAACTTGCAAGTCTTGCTGATGTTGCAAGAGACCATTGGCATTCCAAGCTAGGATTCTAAGATTACTGACCATTTTGAGGCATATTGGTAGCTCCGTTATTGCTACTTTCTAGTTTAGTTAATCGCTCATCAAGTTTGTTCAATTTCTCCAAAATGAATTGTAGTGTTTGTTCCATAGTATTTTGACTACTGATATTAATATCAGGTATAGTAGCTGTTGCTGCTACTTGGCTGTATGTCCTTGTCACAGAGTTTTGTGTGACTGTGTTTCTTGTCTGTTGGTTTTGTCTATTTGTACTCAGGTTTGGTATGAGATTCGGTTTCTTAGGTTTATTTTTCAATTTTTGTATTTCCTTAGCAACAAGGCATCCACTGTAGTTAGCAGGATGCTTGCCTCTACAGTGGATGCATTTTGGCTCAGATTCTTTTGGTTTGGGGCATTCTACAGTAAGATGTTTCCCCGTGCATTTCACGCAACGTGGTTCTTTAGCGCAATATTTTTGCGTGTGTCCATAAGATTGGCATCTTTTGCATTGAGGGACTAACTTTGAGGTTTTTAGTGCTTTTATTTCCACTTCAATCCCAAGGATACTGGAAATTTAAAAATTTTTGTTGATATCTTCCTCGTGGCATAAACATGTTAAGAGGTTGTCTTGTTCTCCATTTAAGTTTGTTGCTGGCCTCCAGTGCCTTAAAACCTTTTTTTTGTAGATCAGCTACAATTTTTTGTGGGTCACATGAGAAGTGTAGCCTATTCGCTATTACTCTATGGCCTTATTTAAAGAAAAGGTGCAAGTTAAAATAACCGAAATTTTACCACACCCACTAAGGTTTAAAAGAGGGCTAATCAATGGCCTGGGGTCAATTTTAAAATCAATAACGGGAAACTTAGACTCTTCCGATGGTGAACGGTACGAATTTTTAATCAAACAATTACAAAATAATCAAAACAAGCTCTCATCCAACATTGTAAAGCAAAACTCAATATCATTGGAAATAATCGATAAGTTTAATTCGACAGTTCAGCAACTGCGACATAATGAGTTGCTTCTAGAATCAAAAATAAACAGATATCCTATGTAATCGAAAAAAGCTCTAGAAATGAAAACTCTATGTTTATTAAAGATTCTATAACACAAATTATAAATATGTTTGAAATTATAAACTCAATATTACAAGATATTGAAAATTCGATAACTTTCACAAAGTTGAATATAATGCACCCCAGCATTATTAGAACTTCGGACTTTTACAAAGAATTATTGAAAATAGAAAAAAATGTTCATCCTAAACAAATGCCATTTAAAATTACCTTAGATAATACATTACGTTTTGAAAAATTAGTTAAAATAGAAAGTTTTATTATTGACAATAAAATTACATATTTATTACAAATTCCAATAATGAACTCACAAGACTTTGATTTGTATCATTTGTTTTGAATTCCAATACTTTTCGGGAGTCAGCTTAAGGTCATTTTAACTCAAGACAAATTTTTAATAAAAAACGAATTGTACCACGCCTTTATGGAAGAAGCATGCATGCAACTGACGTCACAGAACTACTACTGTAAGAAACAAACACTTCAAGAAGAAAAAGAAGATAATCCTTGCGAAATCCAACTTCTTGCGAACAAAAACACCTCCACATGCAAACAGACTAACATTAAAATCACCAAATCAATATTCAAATCAATAGAAGGGTCCAATCAATGGATTGGAATGTTTCCAGATAACCAGTCAATTAAATTGAACTGTCCAGATCAAGAAGAAATAGTCAGACTTCGTGGAAGCTATTTGTTTGAAGTTCCAGTCAAGTGTCAAATTATGTGTAATGAAGAAATTATCAGTAATCAGCAGGAAACAATAAATGTTCAATCGATATTGTTTCCCAGCCTCAATAAACCAATTACCGAAAATTCAGTTATTAGTCCGATATCAGGTTTAGAGAATGTAAAGCTAGATGAACTTCAAAATATCAAAACGCAGGTTTTAGAAAACCAGCCTGATCTGTCGTTTAATCAATTATCAATAGTGCCCAGCTATTGGACAATCATCGTTTATGGATTATTGATTACCGCCGTTGGAGTTTTAATCTACAAAAGATTGTCAATCAATAAAAAGTCAAAGAAAAGCTTGAATGAAGAAGTTTTACAAAGAGCTGAATTAAGAGATGTTCAACTTCCACGCTTCCCGTAGAGTTGAATCTTGAGGAGGGAGGTGTTATGTCATCTACGCCAATGTATTATTATAGAAGAAGACACTACGCAGAGTCAGCAGCTTCATATATCATTCTTTGGATGTTGCTTGGGAATTCTTAGTTTTTAACTTTTAGTTTTAAGATAGATTTAAGTAAAACCACACATGCTTTAATTTTTAAAAAATATAAATGTTTTTAAAAACGAAAGTTGCTTCGCTCCTGAGTTAAGTCGGGCACTCGATTAATATGTGTAGAGAAGATTCGTTATCCTCTAATAAACCATCGACACGGCGAGCCTTCAACGATTTCCAGAATGCTAAGGTGTTTATTACGGCGACAATATCCTGTTAAAAGCCCTGTCAACAATCTCATATCTTTTCTCCCGAGTGAGTGTGAAAAAAGACCTCGCCCTGGGGGCGCTCACCTCCTCGATAAAAAATTTGGCTTGCCTCATTCCTTCCGTGTCTTTTTGTCGTTTTAGGGTCGTCATGGTAAGACACTTTGCGATGCTCACCATGGGTTCCGGCCCCATTGGATCAGCTGATGGTCCTATTCTAGCTAGTTGGTAAGCCTCCTTGTTTCCAAGAATGCCCTCATGTCCTGTAACCAAGACGAGGCCAACTTTGTTGTATCCTGTCAGGGTTTTTATTACATCACTTCACTCAGCTACAAGAGCAGAGCATACTCCGGCCAATTTGATGGCGGACAGTACAGCTCTACTGTCTGAGCATATGTACTTAGATGATTCTTAGTTTTTATAACCACACAAGGGCGCGGCGTATACTTCTGCCTGGAAAACTGTGGCATACTTATCCAGGGTAAATTGAAATCTCGCCCCTGTGGTTCTGCTGTTCACCCCTGCTCCAGTGTTAGCTCCCGCTAAATTTCGCGGTTGTTTGTAAATTTTAAAAACCACACAATTGGATGACGGACAGAGTGCATTTTCGCGCATTTTGGACATGCGCACCAAGAATCAGTGAGATCCTTTTTTCGACCGCCTCGAGAAATGGCGTGTTAATTTACTTTCTCCAACTATTTCAAATTTCTACACTTGAAAGTGCTCGATTTTGGTGTACTGAAGTATAGAACTAGAAACTTCAGCCCTTCAGCTACGTGGTGACATCATTAGATCCAGACAGGGGCCCCTTGGAACGTGGAGAAATTGGCTGCAAACTGGTGAGTGCTTTGTGTCTGATTTCCGTTGTTTGGTACCCACAATTAACTTATGGACCTTTAATTATTTCGTAATTTCATATCAATATATTTATGTTTGTTCGCGCTTTCATTAATTAAAATATATACAGTCCATTGCAGTTATCGTTTTTCTTACTGCGGGCATAACACTCCAGGCCTCCACTTCTTTAAGGCACATATACATTGATCGAAGGAATATCGAACACCGAACAGTTGTTGTTTGCCTCATTAATAATGAAAGTCCTACCTACATCAGGCAAAAAATTATGTTTGAATCAGGCTTGAACGGAAACTGTAAACCGGCCCGGGAAGAAAATAGGCGACCGGCCCATAATTCACACAGCAACGCTAGTGGAAGAACTATTTTCCTAACGAGTGCAGAAAATCGATTTTTCCGCATGCAAATTTCGTTGGGACAACGATGCCCAGCGAGTTTTGTCAAGCATTTAACTGCGCAAAAATAAGTATCTACAAGTGTTAGGAATAATTGTTTTTTTACGAGCGTTAGGAAAACCTAAAAAAAATAAACCAAACTGCAGCCACATACAATTACTTATTAATAAAAAAAATATATTTTTACGAAATTTAATAACTTACAGTAACATGTGATGAACATATACCTAATATTCCAATACTCTCTGTTACCCATTTACACAATGGCTGGCATTTGATGCCTGATGATTTGACGTGACGAATACAAGAATAAAATAATATGTATGCGTAAAATTATAACCAATCAGGACATTTTATCTTAAGGACCGGAAAAATGATAGACTTATACCCATTGACAATGGTATTTTAAATATGTTTGCATTATGCATCGTAGGTACCGTAGGTATTGCCTGGCAGCCCACGACAAAGACCGGCCCGGGCGCGGAAATATCACGTGACCGTAGGAGTCCCACAAAAAAACGGCTCACGGCCCGCTGTCATTATAAAACATGTGTGTGTTCAGTTTTGGTATGTTTGTTTACGTCGATTTTTTTCTAATTCGGGCACGAATTTTATAAATTTTATCAAAGCTATTAAAATAACGCAGCCCACGAAAAAGACTGTAGTGGGCTGCGTTAAAATAATTAATGGCTAATGAGTAAATTATAAAGAAAATACCTATTAGATAAACAATGCCGCGAACGTGTAATTAGTGTTGTTCCTTGTCGGTCCAACTATAAAACTGAAACCTAATATGTTGCAAACGGGAAACAAGTGGTAAAAGATAAGATCTTGGATAAGATTGATCAAGTAATAGACATCCTTAGTGACATTTTCGATAGTGAGAGTGAAAAATGTGTTCAGTTGTCATTTCTTATTGAACAATTAGGTCTCTTGAAAAGAATCGAAGATATGGTGGATACATTTTAATGTTGGCCTCATTTTTGTTTATCCAGTTATGAAGTACATACACGTCAATTTACAATTCTAAGGTAATATATCTTCCGCACCCTCGCAATATTAAAAAACTGATTTGTAAAATATTGATAACATATAGTAATCTCTCTGGTAGTGTAAAATATTTAAAAAGTAAGATACAGCTTTTAAAAGAACATGCGTTGTTAGTTAACTTACACTTTATTGAAATAGATATTTAACTTTGTGCTGGGTAATTTTTCAAAAAATTATTGACGACCACTACATTCAGTTCATTGAATGGGAAAGCCATCTTACTTATTCACAAAATCACTTGTTTCTTTTTAATAAATTATTGTGAAATGTTTTATATTGAAAATTTTTCTTCAGATAACTCTAGGGAGTGTTTTTGTGGAGAAAAACTATTGTCAAAGCTTGAAAAAATTAGTTTAAGGGCACTCCACTCCTCTTCTGCACTCCACTCCTCTTCTGCATCTATACATCTAACATCACAAGCGGCCTTCAACATATCAAAGTCAACACGTATGCAGATGATACACAATGTCAAAACTCCTTTAATAAAGAACATGTAGCCAATTACAAGTAAATGGAGACCTAGATAGACTGGTAAAACACTCAGAAGAACATAATTTACTTATAAATGCTTCCAAATCAAGTGTTTTGCTTTTTGGCAAAGAAAGAGACAAAAATTTCGAAATTAAGATAAACAATCAACCATTAGAAATCAAAACAAATGCAAGAAACTTAGCTCTTTTAATTGACAACAATTTGAGATTTACAAATCATATAAATAAGTGTATGCAAATGGCATATTGTAACCTTAAAATGTTATATCCAAGCAGACATATATTATCGGAGAAAATTAAAATTAAACTATCGGATTCATTAATCTTAAGTCAATTCAATTTCTGTGACGTTGTCTACGACCCTTGTTTGGACGCCCAAACTACAGAAAGAATCCAAAAAGTACAAAAAGCTTGTTTAAGATTTATCTATGGAATCAGAAAATTCGACCCTATCAGCCACAAATTAAAGGACACTAAATGGATTAATATGAAACAGCGCAGAAAGCTACACTCTCAATGTGTTTTTCGTAAAATAATTAAGAACAAAAAACCAAAAATCTTTATGATAAAGTTAAATTCCGCTCTGAACACTATGGCCTCGGTTCCCGCTTGCGGGGTAGGATTGTAACCCCTGTTCATCGCACCACATTTTTGAAAGGTCTTTTCAATATAACATATGCAAATTATACAACTCAATCCCAAAAAAAGCAAGACCACTAAGTCAATTATCGTTTAAAAGATTTATTAAACAAGAGCTATTACAACAATAACTTTTTTTTTCTTTTGCATACTCTCTTGTTTGTTTTTGTTTTTATGAATTTTTGTGAACTTTTTTTTTAATATTCTTAATCGGATAAGTGACCAAACTTCTTCCTTATAGTTAAACTTCTTCTTTATAGTTGAACATTTTTGTACCTTTAAGATATATATAGTTTTTTTTAAATGTACAGGTAGGTAATTAAAATTAAATTTATAAGTTTTTTATGCGTGTAACAATGAAAAAAGCAAGGGGTCGAACTTTGATCAGCTCTGCTGTTTTCGACTCCTTTTTGCAACTTTTTCATTTATTTATTTTATTTAAATTATTAATATAAATGTATTGTATAGTTTTGTTGCAAATAAATGTATTTATTATTATTATTATTATTATGTAAAGTTTTTTTAACTAATTTTATTAAAAAGCACAATGATTTAGTGTCTGCTAATAAATATTTGAATAAGAACTCAAAGATGATGACAGTCAAAGAAAGATTTAAAAAAAATTGTATAATTTTATATATTCAGTTCTTTTATCCATAATAAACACATATATCAGCAAAATATTTTTTTCAATTTTTGCCTATAAAAGAATATTTTTTTGTTAATTTATTTAAATTGTGTAAAAACATATAATATATTAAGCAATACAATAAGAATCCTGGGACTCCTAAGATTACGTGACCGCCGACTTGCTTATAATGCGCCATGGCCGGTCTTTATCGTTGGCTGCGGTATTGCCATAAGACGTACTACATGGAAATATGCATATGTGTTTGAAAGCAACCAATCAGGTCATTTTTGCTTAAGGACCGGAAGGACTCATGTTTGCATCATGAATTGGCAATTACCGTGGGTATTGGAATATTATTGTAATATTATGTATATGGTAATGAACCGGAACTTCAAATCTATAGAGATTTTTTAAAATTTGACGTATCAGGCAGAAAAATAACGCATTAAAAATAGTGTCAAAAATGCTATATACCGAATGCTAGCAGAAAATACATTTTTTATTAAAAATACTAAAATTGTGTGGCGGATCCAGGATTTCCGAGGAAAAGTGCATCAACATATTTCTTCTTTTCTGTTTTTAATAGACCTCAACTTTGAAATTTACCATTAAATTATTAAAAAATAAGGTTATTTTCGTGAAAAACTGGTACTGCAGATACATTTAGTAAGAATTTAAGTTTTATGTCTGGGAAAGGGGGAGTCGGGCCACTCTGGTCCTCCGGAGAGCGGAGTACCCAGTGTTACCAAATAAAAATTTAATTCTTTCAAAAATCACTGCTAATAAATAAAACACACAGCGCATTTTTAAGATGATTCTCAAAATTATTTCTATAATGGGAATATCTCTCTCAGTCTGCCGCCCCTTTAACTCTAACGCCAGGGGCTTAAAAGCCTTGAGCACCCAACTTAGACCGCTACTACTGAGAAGGATTGTTTGTCTATAGATTTTGCTTACGTTACTATTTTTTATTTTGACTGAGAAATTAATGTTGAGATTTTAGTTAGTCTTTTGTCAGCCGATAATAATAAATAAAGTTTCTGTAACTATACATGTAACTTTGTTATTTTTTTATCACACCACAGCCTTTTTTATATATTAACGTCGATATCAACACCATCACGATAGTATTGATTATTATAACACTTATCGATGGTTGCTGGTTTCTTTTATTTCTAGTTGATGTATATTTTATTTGCGCCGTGACCGGTACCGGCCCACAAGGCACCGGCGCAAAAGAAACCTATCAGGCACCGGCGCAAAAGAAACCTATCAGCCACCGGCCTATAAGGCACCGACTCATAAGGCACCGGCGACCCACCGGAACATTTAATAAAAAAATCCAAAATACTTTTTTTTAATCAAATCAACCCCAATAACTAAATCGAAAACCACGAAAACCAAAAATCCAACAGATTTACAATCGATACTGGTTCGATTTGGTTTGGTTTCAGGAATAGCTACACTGACCCAAACGGGCTGACATACTGGACTTTTTAAAGAGCACAGTAAGACCCAATGAGCTAGCTGGACAATGAATGAAAGTGCCTACTTGCCGGACCTACATCTCACCCCTCCACTACTACTAATCAACGCAGACTGCGCTGTTAAACTTTTATTATATCTTGCATCTAAATGATTTTGCTGCTACTATATCGGTTTAGAACGTTTTTCTACGTTGTCCGACGACTATTTTCCACCTCCTTCGATCCTGAAAATCATTTTCTGTCAGGTTTTTTTGACTCATTGATCTTTGGATTGACTATTGCCATTCTAGTCTATTACACCCTCTTTTTCTGCGCCCTATTGGTTGTTATTCTAGTACCTGCTTTGGTGATCTTTCGTCGTTCATTCGTCGTACATGGCCGCACCATATGAGTTGTCTTTTAGTGATGTCATCCGTTATGCTTCCCTCGATTCCCATTCTTTCTTTTTTGATCACATTTCTTATATGATCTGTTCTAGATATTCTCATTGATCTTCTTATTGCATCCATTTCGAGAATTTCCATTTTTGTTTTGTATTTTTCTGTTATGCGACAAGTCTCTATTCCATACAACATCGCACTTTTTACCAATGTTTCATATATGTTAAATTTTACATTCTTTTTTATCTCTCTGCCTTATAAAATACTGTTAGGACATCCAATAACCTTTTTTGTATATACTATTCATTTTTCCAGTTCTTTACAGTCTGTTCCTGTCATATCAAATGTGACACCCAACTATACATACTCATTTCATGAAGATATTGTTTGTTCATTGTCTAGTTCTAACTCACTTGATGCGTTTCCAATACATAAATACTGTGTCTTGTCCACGTTCACTGTTAACCTCCAGGTTTAGTATTCTTAGGTCAACTTTCTCATCTTATCCTCCCTGTCTTCTTTATCATTAGCTACAATTACTTGGTCATCAGCAAACTCTAGTGTGTGTATGGTAAATCGGTCGTTAAGTTGTATTTTATTATCATTAAAATTCTTTTTTTTAATTTACCAAAGTTTATTGCTCGTTTATTGATTATCTTTTTTTTTCTAATGCTAGCACATATTATCTAAATATCTATAAAAATAGCCTTATCGACCCTTAATAAAACTATGACAAATTTCCCAAATTACGCACAACAACTACCCTTAATAACGTGGGATCGGAGGGTGTTAAAATAAGCCACGAGGGGGTGGTTTATAATGGCATAAGTGCTACTTAATCCCTCTTTTATAGTGTGTATAGTGGTAAAACAGTAGGACAGAGTGTGTAGCATATTACAGTCGTTGATTTTGATGTAATTTTTGCATGAAATTAGTAATTATTAAGACAATATAGCAGTGCCTTTTTACTTAGAGGTCTTATACAGCATGGTTATTAGCTATAGGTAGTGGCGGCTGGTGACGGTATAAATTGAGGGGGGGGGGGGCAGAAATTTATATTGCATGGTAATGGAGATAAAGAAAATTTACCTAAACAATTTTATTTTAGCATTTTATAAACAAGCTGCTACTTGGTGTAGTTTTTAGTTTATTTGTTTATAGATAAAGTCTATTCGCCCTTCTTTTACATGTGCAAGGTGCTAGAGCAACCTTAAAAATCCCACAGAATTTTAAACAGGCAATTAACCTACTAAGTATATTTCTATTTTTTGCCACATTTTCATTATGTTCGGTAATGTTTTGCCTATAGGCACTACAAATAGCATAGACAATTCTATGTGGTTATTTAAATAAGTAGCACTTACTTTTAACTTTTCACTAAAGTGCTTGATATCACACATTTCTTATGCCATCCACACATGATCACTTCGTGGATTGTTCATAATAAGCCAAATAAAGCAAAAAAAGCATTTTGTTTTTTACAACCGCACAGCCAGTTTTCAGCATCGTAATTTTTTTTACTATGGTTTCACAAAACTACATTATTCAAAACTGATAATTTAGAAAAATTTCTTGCCTTTTCTTTACCTTAAAACTCCGGTTCCCATGTCGTTTCAAAATGTTTCAGACGGTTTAGAGTGAAATATCATCGCCCTCATTATTGACAATTGCCTTACTGGAAAGGGAGGCAAAGCCGTGGTGCGGCACAAATCATAGTGTCGCGCCGTTCCCTTTCCTCTTCCATTTCACGAACAGGAGGTGCCTCTCCACCACTGCATTTGTGGTAAGAATTGACAAATCCTGTTCGTTGGAAGTGGGTCATAGTTTTTTGGACCATGCTACGGCGTGGAATATCACATTCCTCAAACGCGACAACAAATAAATTTACCAGAATTCGGGTGAAAAACAAATATTCACTTCTCACCTGTTTCGCTGCACCCGACGGAATGATGAAAAACTTCGTAAAGACGAGAGGTCACGATGTATTCCCCTACTTTCCCATTACCAGCCCGAATACGACTCCAAAACAGCGAAAAATATTTCAAGACACCGCCCAAAATATATTTTTCTCTCTTTGACTTCTCTCTTATAAACATTAAGCACAGCAAGCAGTCTATGAATCGTATAACTTTTAAACATACTGTATAGGAACGGGTTGAAAATATTGTTGTATAAACACTATACTAAAATATGGAGAAAACGATTTTACTGGTCCAAAATCTTTTAAAAATTTTTAACATAAGAATCGTTTTAGGTATCAAGTGAAAATGTATTTAAAATTTCAGGTGGGTTGATTATTATTAGACTTATCAAGTTTTGACATTAATAAATACTTAGTTTAGGGAGCGTTTGTCTTAAATCATAATCTAAACACGGCTTCTGTTTTAACCGTTTTAGAATGTGGTATCAATTAATTTTTCTAAAAGCTCTTTAAAAG
Source organism: Aspidapion aeneum (assembly GCA_963576565.1). Taxonomy (NCBI): domain Eukaryota; kingdom Metazoa; phylum Arthropoda; class Insecta; order Coleoptera; family Brentidae; genus Aspidapion; species Aspidapion aeneum. The sequence continues at coordinate 110,470,160 of OY755040.1, forward strand.
ACAGTAGCTCCAGCATCGTGCCGAAAATTGATAAAGCTTGTCGGATTTGAAATAAGAAAAATTAATGTTTGAAATGTGTATGATTATAAATAATTTTGAACTACCGACTTTCAAATATGTCATAAGGTTTAGGAATTTAAGCTTTAGATAATATTAATGCCGTTTTGATGTAAGATAATCAATGCGTACCTACATATTCTGTATTTGAATATTATTTTTTATGTTTGGATCAGTGTAGATCAAGTACCGTAAAACGGGGTTACTTTGGCCAAAGTTTACACAATTAAAATATAAGTTGCGACACATGGCCTGGCGGCCGACCTCAAACGCCGAATCGCACACCTGTTTTGCAGTTACGATCAGCGAAAGCCTATGTCGGCACGCGTCTCATCTCTATATTTCCAGTGATTTTTGACAAGTGATGAAACTTATATTTTAATTCTACAAACTTTGCATTGGCAGATTTTGACCCTTTTTTACAAGCTTTTATTTAACTTCACCTGTATGTATGTGGGTATGTATGTAATCAAATCTTGCAACTCATTTTTGAAGAACTTCCAAACATCCGATTGACTTCAAATTTCGCATAGCGTCTTGGTTTCGATGACAATACAATAAAATGGTTTCATCGGGTACCTACCTCCCCCCTAACGTGTGGGGAAGAGAGGGGGTAAATGAGAATTACGAATTTTTGATCAGATAACAAAAATTCAATATGGACGATTATGTATCCGATTGACTTCAAATTTCGCATAACGTTATAGTTCCGATGACAATCCAATAATGTGGTATCACTGACTGCCTACCTAACCCCTAACGTGGAGGGCGGAGAGGGGGTAAAATTTTAGTTTGTCGGATTTCCACCAAAATTGGTATCTGGATGGAACAGATTACAAAAATTAAATATGGCGGATTCAAAATGGACGATTTAATGACGAGTTTTTCTGATTACTTTCAACTGACTTCCACGTAGGTCAAGCTTATTCGCCTTCAGCCGTATCATCGAAGACTTAGATATTTTAAAATTGACAGGAAAGACTCCCTGCAATATCGATGCGCTAGCTGAAATGCATAGAATTAGACAAATCTAAAAATTAAAAAATACATTTAGAGAAAAAAAAACTCTTCTAAAAATCTGCCTTATATGAAGCAGGCGTAATATTGTCCATCCATATCAGAAAAATGTAAGGGTAGCTTGAGTAGGGTTGGGTTGGGTTGGGTTAAATTGTCTACCCTTACATTTCTCTGCTATAATATAATGAATTTGGATTTTCACTGAACTTCGAGTTATCATGGCTGAAACAAAAACGGGTAAATTTCCTTTAATTCGCCCATCGCTTTTATTATTATGATATCAGAACACTCAAAAAAATATTTTATGCTTTTTAGTCCATTTTATAAAAGCTTGTTTTCAAAAAGTTTTTTTTCCTAAATATATTTAGGTTTATCCTACTACATCTCGAAAACTAATTAAAAATGTGAAGTTATTAAAATTGCTACGTGCTTTGTGATGCTTTGGGAGCAAGTCACGTAAATACGGCCAACTTTCATCAACTAAGTGTACAAAAAAAATTGCTTATAAGGTGCCAAAGTAGACAGCGTTTTGGGGTTACTTTGGCAGCTCGTAAAAATCGTTTTATTTCTACTTTAGACGCGTTAGTAAGCCCACTTTCGCAGCAAGCACACGTGGAAAAAGAATTTGCATTCACTTCGCGATCTTTTTTAACCAAATAATTGTGTAAAACTTCACGTGTGTCACTTTTTGTAAAAGGGAAGGCCCAGTCACTCATTGTTCTCAAAGTCTTGACTAACAATTCCTTCTCCTCGGGCGTAAAGACAGTTGGATGACCTGGGGATGCCTTTCAACTTGTTATGAGGGTTTGGCGCCGCCTGCGACATGCCGCCTCTAATGGCTGTAGGCCTGCCTTCGAATAGCGAAATAGAAATTACAGGACATTTGCAATGGGTTTTCAAAGGCATTTCATTCAAATCGCCTGAAATTTAGGTAATTTGTATGCCTTTAAGGCGACATCATGTGACAAAATGGCGTCTGAGGACCGCCATATTGACTCCTGTTTAAAAAAATATAGCCTATAGCACTTTCGGGATCAGTAGCAATTTAACGACATCTTCTTCGTCAAAATCGGTTCAGCCGTTTAGCCTTTAGCGCGACACAAATATACATATTTACATACATACCTATATACAAAAAAGACATTACCCTTTCTTTCGCCGTGATGCAATTGGGTAAAAACAGAGAGTACGTATTTTTTTCCTTAAGTTTTTTACTCAATCATAATTCTTACAGCCTTAATAAATGCTGTAATAAGGGTCATCGATCGGTATCTTTTTGGTCAAAGTGGCGCCTAAATGCTTGTCCTTTTATCTGAATTTAAAATCTGACCACAATTTGTCGGAGAGGCTAATGGTACTCGTATCTTATTGAGATCAGCTTTTTAAAATCATCGAGTCTGGTAGTGTGTGGGCCACGACGAGGTGACAAAAAGTCGTTAATTATAATTTTATAAGAAATTTGGGTGTTATGTTGAAATTCCAACAAATATACCACCAAGCGCGGATCTGGGCCAAAATCTAGGGGGTGTAATAGTGGAAAATCTTTTTATCGGGGGGTACGGCAGTGCCCCGCCAAGTTCGCGCAAACTGATTTACCACCTGTTCTTGAAACATTTCAGCACATATTTGACCTCTCTAAAACTCTACTTCGGAATGAGCTACGAAACTTAAACTGTACGGTCTAGATTTTTATAGAGTTAACAATCCGTCCAAGTTTTATGAACTTCCATAAAGTAGTAAAGTAGTTACAAAATTTTAAAAAACGTCGGAAATTGCCACTCACATAGCTCTTCAAAATTGGATATTTTGCAGACTAATAGAAATTATGACCAGACCCTTAAAAAATATCAAAAACCAAAAAATTATTATTAATTATATAGAGAGCTTAGCTTTGGAAGGCTGATAGGAACTATGATAAAACCATAGGAAAAAATAAATAAAAATCATCAAAAATTTAAATAAGGCATCGTAAAAGTTTTAAACAATATTTCGCATTATTTACTACTTTAAAACTTAAATATTATCGACATTTTTAAAAAAGGAGTTAAACCATAACAAAAACATTTCACATGGGCGCACCCAGGGGGGGGGCCCGGGGCCCGGCCCCCCCCCAAGCCTTAGATTTTTAATATATTTTCTACATATTTGGTGATAAAACATGAAAAATACCTTTAAATTTGACATCAGGAGGCTTCGGGCCCCCCCAACCCCAAGCAGTGGCGTAGTTGCGAAAAGACATGATGACTTTTTTTTTTTTTTGTTTTGGATGCAGGATTTTTAAGGGCGCCCTTGGTACCTGTCGGCCTCCCCCACACATGCTGACCTGTTTTTTTTTTTTTTTTGGTCGCAAGTTTTTTGAGGACACGCTTTGTCGCTGTCGGGCCCCCCCCAAGACACATTCCTGGGTGCGCCACTGCATTTCATGTAAAAAAAAGCCAAGCACGCGAAATTTGTGTTGCGTAAAAAGAATTGAGATAAGAGTAAAGTCAAGCTCTTCAATATAATTTTCAAAATAAAAGGTTCTTACTAGTTTGAACCCAGAGGGCATTGCCTCTATTCAACATCTTTATTTCCTTGGTTTAAGTGCATATTACTTTGATTTAAAAGACCTGTTTTTTTCTATAAATATTTGTGCCCTCGACCCAAAACCAAAAATTTCCTTTTCCGGTTTTTTGTCTGTACTAGTTTAAAATTTGGCGCTGTTTCGACTGATGTAACTTAAACGGCGGCGTATGGCCCTAAAATGATGGAGATTATACTTAAGTAACGGCTATTGGGAGTGCGGGACGAGGGGGGGGGTGGTTTGTTGTATTGCATAACAATTTTTACCAATATCTATTTGAAAAAATTAAAAAAGAAGAAAAATCTCTGTCTTCCTCTACTAACTATAGTGCGACGCCCTAAACGTGAAGATTGATAGTAACCTACTTTTTGTCAAATATCTCAAAAACGGTAATTTGTAAGACAATTTTGTTTTCAGTTTTATGCAGCCAGTAAATGTATCTATCTACCGCTCTATAAGAATCTCAACAAATATTTTGAGTTTTTTTATTAAAAATTTTAGAAGTGAAATTTTCACCAAAATTTAAATTTGTAATTTTTAAAATTTTTGGATTATTTGCTTCCCTCGAACACAGTTTAGTGGTGATTTTGATCTAGTATAATAATAATTGTATTTTTTTAGTTAGCCAATGTGCTTAAATTGATATATTATCTTTACACGGAACCGCGCAAAAAAATGCCAACATTAGCAATATCGCGTTTTGTAAAAAAATTTAAAAAAATGCTCTTAAGAATAAATATTTTTTTTTAAGTACTACTACTAATTGTTTTATTCTTATTTCTTGTCTAAATATTATTAAAACTTAACAAAATTATTTTAAAAATGTGGTATATGTCTAATAAAAAAATTCAAACTTAAGTAATGCTATGTAAAAAAAACATTGGATTTAGGGCTCAATTTGACATCTCTTCATTTGTGTGCCTCGGATTTCTATATTTTTTGGGTGATTTTGATCCTCCAAAGGAATTAGTTATATTAAGAAACAAGCTTTCAAAAACTGTATAATTTTACAAAAATCGCGCTGGAGTTTTTATGCCAAACATATTTAAAAATAGTAACACTTTTTAAAAAATTGTCGAAATTCCCAGAAATACAACATTTACTTTAAATATCGTTTTACAAATTAGAATTTTATAACGTTGAAAATCATGCAGCCATACCAAATTTAAAGAGAACCTCAATTCTCGAAAACGGAACCAAAATTTTAATATTTAGTAGGGGTGCCGACTTCAAAAACTTTAATTATTTGCTGTCAAAATATTAATATGTTTTATGTCTCAAAATGCTTTGAATTTATATAGAACCTTAGAACCTACAATACATTTAAATAACTGAAGCCCATAACAGGACCCTCCCTAGATATTTAGGCGCCCTGGGCGAAACAGTAAATTGGCGCGCCTATATAGCTCTAGATCCGCGTGTACCTATATTTATTGTACAATATTAGTTCTAGGGTAAAAATATTATAATAAGACAATTTCAGGAATGGTTTATATAGGCAATAATTTTAAGGCTTTATTTGAAAATGTTGGCATACTTCCCATAATACCTGTAATAGTGAATTTGAAATTAAGCATCGCGGAGGCGTCATGTTTCCTCCCAATTTGTTGGTCACCTGAGTTACTACTGATATACTTATCGAGCTTAAGGAAATCCTACTCTATGCAATACCACCTCTAGAGTATTATTTTAAGTATATATGGCTCCAAGTAATTAGAAATCTGATGGCTTGGAATAAATGTGTCAAAAACAATGCAACACATTGTGTCATTATCTTTTTGGTGCGTTCGTAGAGAAGAAAATCAGAATCTTTCAATAAAATTTCGCAATAAAACTTATTTAGGTTTGTTTTTTCTAATTAGAGAATGTTAAATTACATGTTTTTATAATTATTAGGTTCAGGTCCGGGGCTGGAGTATTGGCCAAAGTATTTTGATGCCTTTCCTGATCATTTAAACTGTTATCATATATATATATATATATATATATATATATATATATATATATATATATATATAAAACAATTCACTATTATTAATTATAGCTTTTTAACTATATCATCGATTTTAATAGGGTGAATTGCACTTTGCAAGTAGTGTTAATAATTTTTTAATAAATTTTTCGTTTTATTGTACGCATTTGGTTGCCCTCATATAACAAAACCTTAGGTGACTGCGTCGTTGAAGGCCTTACCCCCAGACAAAATAGTTTTTTGGATTATAATAATTTATCAAAGTTTAACAGGAAGTAAAAAAACATATTATATGGTAAAAATACACTTTCTTGGGAAATTAGCAATCAATCTATGAGCCTAAAAATTTGGGGTGGATTTCTTGTCTGCTTTTTTAATTCTGCTTGCATTTCCTTGCTTATGAATTCCTTATTAATGAACTGCTTTTAATGCACAAAAAAGCGTCATGGTTAACATCGATAGGGGGTGAAAATTACTCGCAACTAAAAATAGCAATCCTTCATAAAGAGACAAATATTATTTAGTCGGACATCTTAGATTTAAAAATTGACGAAAGTTGCTATGGTGATGCTCAAAGAGCAATCGATTCTCACTATGATACTTTTCATTTAATTTAAATCGGTTTAGTTTTTATGAATTTGTTAGGAAATGAAGATAGAATTAGGCAATCGTATAGTTTGTGAAACATCTTTGCTCTATCAATGGTTAAAATAAAAATTAATATTTCCGAAACTGCTAAGCGAATTTTAATGATTTAAGTTTTGTTCTGTGTGGCGGATAAAGAGCTTTTTAACGAATTAAAAAAAAACAAATATTTTCTCGAAACATAAGAATAAACAAACTTCTTTGAAAGGTTAAGTTTGATTCTGACCGCCATCTTGAATTTTAAGAAAGTGATAAATTTCGATAGGGACCTTTAAAGCGCAATTAATTTTTGCCTTGATACTTTTTATTTGAGGAAAATCGGTTTAGTAATAATTAATTTATTAGGAAATGAATGGAGACAGAATTGAAATCTATACAATAAAGGTTAAAACAAAAATTAATTTTTTTGGAACAATCCAACTGATTTTAGTAATGCGTACTTCGTCCGTGTGTGGCAGAAATAGGATTTTCTTAAAATCCTGATTCATTTCCTGCAAACATCAGCTTTTTTCAATAAAATCGGTAGCATAGTTCAAGAGTTATAAAAAAATAATTTCCGTTTTTTTTTCGTTTTTTTTTGCTTCACCCGGTATTTTAATAAACTGGATGATAGTATGTGGTCAGCACCCCCACTAATTAAAAGAAAAATGAATGCTTTATATAATGGAAGTACAAAAATTTCTATACTTAAGTTCAAGTCAATCTACAGCAAATTAATAACAGTAATGACTTTTTTTATGGGATTTCATAGATTCTCTAAAAATAGCCATTTTTGGGGGCAAATGGCATGAAAACTTCAATATGGTTTTTGGAGATTTACACAAATTTTGAAAGCTTGTTCCTTGCGAAAGTAAATTCTTTTGGAGGAGCAAAATCACCCCGGAAATATAAAAATCCCATGGGCATGAATGAAGAGGTGCCAAAATTGACTCAAAATTCAAGGATTTTTAAAGTATTATTTTTTGTGTTTGGACTAAATTCCCAAACTCCCTGACTATTTTTTTGAATTGCAATATATTTTTTTAAATTTTCTATAAATCCTAAAACATAATAATAAAAATTTAAGAAAAAAATAGTTTAAAATAAACTGTAGTAAAAAAATGTTTTTGTTATGAGCGAAATCCATGGATTTTATAAAAAAACTGACTTAACCAAATTCAAAAATTTTTTGCGTCATTTCCTGCGAGTGAAAAATCTAAGTTATAATATATTCTTATAGGCAGACTTAAAAGGAACCTTAGTTTGCAACCAAACCCCAAATCACCCCTAAAACAACTTAACCGGTTCAGATAAACCAAAATTAAGGAAAAATACAAAAATGTAAATTTCGATAAAAACTAAATTTAACAATTTTTATTTAATGGAACTTAATCACGCTTTTAAAGTGTAATACCTTGTTAGAAAGGCACATGCATTGTCTGCCTAAAAGTGAAATTAGAACTGTCCTATCTAATGTAGTTATTAAGTTATTTCAGAAAATCTGAATCAATGTCACGTCACATTTGAAAGCGTCGCGACGCCGCATATATTACGTCGCCGGAAAAAAAAAGATTTTTGTAAATGTCTTCATAAGTTTATTAATCGTACCAATTTATATCAAAATCACCACAACTTCGGAAATTCTGCCCAACCATTAATTAAAGATAAAACGTTGCCGGAAGACTAATTGGTATTTCTTGCCCGTCCCTAAACCCAAGAAACTTTCAAATAAAATTTGACACTTTTTTTGGAGTTGGACCAACTATTATAAAACGTTACATTGAAGTACGGCTCAAAAATTGTCAAAATCACGGTCACGTAATTTATGCACGGCTCCTATATACGTAAATAAAGTTTACCGCGTGTCTCATAACTTAAGGGCCATAGTGCAACAGGTTATAAAGGAAGTTCTTTTTAAGAAAAAAGTTTATATAACATGGGGGTCAACAACCATCTGTTTTTAATATATAGGATTTTTAAAGTTAGAGGAGTGGGGGGAAAAAGGGTTTTAGAAAAAAAAAGAAAATCTGTGACAGCCAGCTGAATACTCAGCTAATTCTGATTCAAAAATGTATTATTCTATTTTATTGAAAAAATTACAAGTTGAAAAGATACAGGCTGTCAAAATAACCTCCAAAAAAGTATAAAAAATAATAATTAAAAAAGGTAGCCGTGGTGGCTCAGTGCGTTCGCGCATTGAACACGAGTGAGTTAAGGAATCTCGCTTGCTACAGTGGCGGGTTCGATCCCCGTCGGTTGCCGAGGTCGGGTGCGGCAGACATTTATAGGATTCCTGGGGAGTGTAAAATGTAATGTCCTACCCCTTCATTCACGCCGGTAACCAGGCCGGATGAGGTCGGATATCTCGTGAAGGCGGACTTTGTTACACACTCCTTCAGTCGGTAGGCCATTCTAAGGGACAAAAGGACTGGATAAAAAAAAATACCCGGTCTGGGGTTCCAAAGGTGGCCGATGACCCGTGCAATTAGGCGTTCCGAAATGGCGGCCTTAGTGTCGGCGAAAGAGTCACGGTTACCAAATCAGGAAAAAAAAAATAATTAAAAAAAAAATTGCTTACTTATTCCTTTAAAAAATATCAATAATATTTTATTACTCTCTCGCTAGAGACTTGTTTTTATTAACAAAAAATTTATACCATAAAAATAGTTTTTTCTAACAAAATTGGACCGAATAATTATATTAGAAATTACTATTATGGTGGGGGGGCTCAGGCCCTCCCCAAGTCCAAGATTTTTTACCTATTTTCCGCATATTTCATGATTACAAACATAAAATAACATCAAATACGATATCATCGGTCTCGGGTCCCCCCATTTTTTTTTCAAATGCGTCACTCCTTAATACACTTTTGTTCTTGTTTGGATCTTATTAACTAATATGCTTTAAACAAAATCCTAACCCGGTCAGTCACTGCAGAAAGAAACCTTAAAAGCACAAACCGAAAATTACCCTATCAATGACGTATAAACACAGACTCCATCATACCCTTTCTGTGTTGTAACTGGATATATTTACCCGAAACCTTCGATCCCTGCAGGTCCCAATCCATGAATAACAATATAAAATGATCCCCAATCATCTTATTTGGAAAGCAAAGTATAATGTTATGAGGAATGTTTTAGAAAAGTAAGCAATATTCTATTAAAAGCAGCCCTCATTTTATTTGCGCTATGCCTTCCCACATAGCACAAATATCACATCAACGTTAAATTAACCTGAACAAAAATAGTAAAATTTTTTCTTACCAGAAAACATCCGCATACCATGTAATATTTGTTTTGTTAAATCCACATGCTTAAAGATAACTTAAAAACAAGGAGGAATCAAGCTATAAAATTTTTGATAAAATTTCTGGTGCTGTATATAACGTCCTTTTATCATCGTTGTGCCAAATAAACAACTGAAAAGTCCTCTATACAATATGTTCTAGAACGCCACTAGATTAACACTTCTCAAACCTACTAACTTTTTGCGTATTATTTTGTCACGTTTTTTCCTCGGTTTTTTCTCTATATCTTTGGCGAAACCCGAAAAATGTGTAAAAATTTGTGAAAGTCTATTAGACAAATTAAAATACAGCAAAAAGACAAAATAGGTTGTAAGAAATACTAACTATCCTACATAGAGACCATATTTTAAATACCAAAAGAATTTTGCAAATCCAATTTAAAAAAAAAAGTGTTTTTGGGCTCTCCTGTAAATTTTGTCAAATTAGAGTTACACACTTTTCGGATTTCGCCGACGATATGTTTTTAAATTAAAAAAAGCCGCGAAAGCCTGGTCTAAAAGCCTCCTAGATAAAGACTTGTTAGAAGTAATAACTTTCTGCGTCTTTTTTTGTCACGTTTTTTCAAAAAAAAATTTAATTATCAAGGCAAGACAAAATATCTATATATATAAACATTATGTTTTCTGTAAAAGCTAAACAAGATTTTTCAATAAACACACTTTCACGCAATATTAATGTGTCTTTATCAGGTTAATAACTGATGCATCGTGATCGTGAAGGAACAGGGATCAGTTCAATAACTGGTTTTTATAGTTTAGATGCCAAAGCACTCCCAGATAGATTTCGTCGAAATGAAATATGTCGCCAATAGGTGGCGCTGCTTCAAGTAGAATCTCAAAAATATTTGGTAGAAAAGCCATGCAAGTCGCGTTTTAAAATTCGTGTAGGAAAGGCGCGAGCCTAATGTGATTTTGAGGTAAATAAAAATTTGATAATGGCGTTATTACAACACCATTTTTAGCAACATTATTTTTTATAACGTTAATGAACGACCTATTAAGTTGTTTTCATCTATGAAAAAGGTTTTCTCCTAGCAGGTTTTAAAATTTAAAAACGTTTTTTTTTCTCACGCGTTTTTTACGTGTTAAACACGTGATTGTGCTATCTGGGAGCATGCTTGTTAGGTAAATTAAACCACTATTTTATGAAAGTAAATTTACGGCATACTTCGTCACAAACTAAGTCGCGACCCTTATACTCGCTTCTTATCGGTAAACATATCGCGAGCATACGCCTATCTGAATTCTCCATCTTTATCCCTATCTCCCATCATCCATCCAAGGCTTATTCTCCGGTACTTTGGTATCCAATAACACTGTTCGGCTTTTACGCACAACTGGGATTCAAAATTTAAATTTTGTCCCTTTGATATGTATGCAGTGTCTGTCTCGGTATTAGTAGCATGTAAATTGTTTTTGAATGTCTCTTTTTTAGATTCATTCATTTGATTTTGTCTTGCGTCCATATGTTACATTTTTAAATCCAGAGGGAAGCCATTTCATTATTTTATTTTTTAAACAAAAAGAATACTGCCTCTGCCAGTTTAGTAATCTCATGAAAATTTAATACTGTGACATAACCCCCATATTATATTACATCCTTTAAAAGCATATTATATTTTCTACTTATTTGGTCCAAAATAACCGAGACTTTTGCATTTGGTACCAATTTTCCCGAAAATGTTTGGTCTTCGTTATCTTTTTCCCATAAATTATTTTATTTTTAAAAGTTTTTGCTTGCCTTTTTTATAATTTTTACGAAAAATTTCCTTGTGTGGCGCCATTTTTCCAACAAGAACCCAGTTATTCTAAAATTTTCGGCTATGTAGGTACTATTTTTGTTTTTATCAAAAATTTTCTTTTGTGGCAAAATTTTTTAAAATGATTTATTATTTCCTGCGGTGCGATCTAGCCGATATATTTATAAAAAGAAATTATGACCCAATGTTTTTCGAAAAGATTTTATTTTTTTTAAATATTTGTTTGCGATGATGATAAATTTTCAAGTTTAGTTAATTTACATTAAACAAAGATTTTTATGCAGCGCCATTTTTTTCAAAAAGAACCCAATTTTCCTTGAATTTTACTATTAAATATTTTTGTAGTTTCTTCATAGGAAACAAATTTTTGTTATGCGGCGCCGTTTTTTCCAAAAAGTACCTAATTTTTTTAAAATCACCTGTGGCGCCGATATATTTATTTAAAAAAATTGCGGGGCAACTTTTTCCGAAAAGTCCTTTTTTTTTGCTTGCGATGAAATGTAAGAAAAAATTTTCCTGTCACGATTTTTTCGAAAACTACTTAATTTTTCTAAAATATTTACCTACGGAGCAATTTTTTGTAATGTTGGTCCATTTGTGATCAGGAATAAACCGGGCACACAGTTCAATGGCTACGAGTTGGGCCTAAAATATAGTAGCCAACTGACCGATATTATGTTTAATCTCGACTCTTGTTTAAATACTGCATAACTCCAGATTCAACACCTGACCTTAGAGCATTTTGGATCCATCGATTTTCAGGAGGATAATTTTGTATAACTTGCTGCTGTATACTGTGTTGGGCAAGACGTTGGATATCATAGGGTCACTGCATCCTGGAAGCCTAAGTCAAGCATTCAGGATGAAGTGACCCTAGTAAATCATTCCTAGGGTGCGTCTAAACTAAACGGTATATAAACTCTATACGGTATGGACATGACTAGAGAGCCTTTTTAAAGTTGCCAGCGTGTGAAAGTGAAAAATCTCTTTCCAACTAAACGGCTAAATTGGCGTTCTCTTTCCAACTCACAGTACAATTGGAAAAAAAGGCAGATATAGACAAGTAATTTATTAGAAAGGAAAGTTTAATTTCAAGCTGTGGATTCAGAACTACCAATTTTTGCGATGCCCCTGCCGTATGGAGGTTACGTACCGTTGTTGCTTCCATTTTGTTTGTCCTGCCATTCTGGTGGTTGGCCCTTATTCTCTATGTTCCTCTTCGTGCCTTCGCCTCGAAAAAAATGTGAAGCGGCGGTTTTTTCCTAAAGTTGTGCAACTAAAATTATGTAAAACATTTTTGGCATTGTGGCAATTTGTGTTATGTTCCTATTCGTGCCTTCGTCTCTCAGAATTTTCTTTGTAGTGTTTAATTTTCGTTATCCTATTTTTACACAATCTTAATTATTTTTTAAGGAAAGGACATCTCTTTAGTTTGATTTAAATCTTTGAACTTTGGCAAAAGGTCGCGCTTTTGATAACATTATAATATTATGATAACAATATTGTGATGATGATGAAAGGATAGATGTCGCCACTGTAATTTTGTCATGGCTTACTGAACTTTACCAGTATTACTTGTAAAAAATGACACTAGAGGAAACATAAATATTTGCATATTTTATTATGTTTTGGGTAAAAACTAAATGAGATTTTTCAACAGTATCACTTCTCGGCTCTTTACTTTTAAGCCAATATCAAAGTGCAGTATCTTAAATTTTCTAAACCCTTTAATCTGGCAAAAATTTTCCTAAGACAGGAAAATTTCCCTAAAGCATGCCAGAAAATTAAAATTTAAATATGATGCTTTTTAAATTTTTAATAAGACGTATCAAAAATGTATATTTATTGGTTTGCTGCTACACATCACTGTGTTATTGTAAGAACCTAAACAAATTTTTAAATAAACAAGGAATTTTTTTTACACAATTTGTCAGTAATGTTGACAAAAAAATACACAATTGTGTAAAAGTTAAATGTTTTCGTAAAAGTGGCGTAGCTATCGTTTGTTCAAACCGGGGCAGTGCCCGGGGCCCCGGCGTAAAAAGGCGCCCCAGCAGCTCCAGTTAAAACATCGTTTCTAAACAGCAATAATTTCGTAAATTAAATGTGGCAAAAAACTAGTTATTTTTGATTTACCTGTTAATGTTTTAGTAGCTTCTTTATAGTAAACAAATCTTTGTTATGCGGCACTGTTTTTTCCAAAAAGTACCTAATTTGTTTTAAATCTTCGCCTGTTTTTCCGATATATTTATTTTAAAAAATTGCGGTGCAAGTTCGTGATTGATTCCATTTTGTTTGTCCTGTCATCCTGGTGGTTGACCCTTATTCTGTATGTTCCTTTTCGTGCCTTTCTCTCTAAGAAAATGTCAATCGGCGGTTTTTTCCCAAAGTTGTGCAACTAAAATTATGTAAAAAAAATATTGGCATTGTGACAATTTGTGTGATGATGTTTTTAATGTTTAAATTTCGCTTCTCTATTTTTACATATTCTTAATTATTTTCTGAGAAAAAAACAAAATCTCTTTAGTTTGATTTGAATGTTTGAACTTTGGCAAAAGCTCGTGCTTTTGATATTATTATATTATTGTGATGATATTGTCGTGGCTTACTGAATTTTACCCGTATAGTTCAGGCAAGATTCGGGAAAATCCACTTTCTAGAAGTATTTTTTATTACTTTTTGGCAAATGAGCAATTCCTTCTATTTTGACCCCGCTGAATCCGAATATCCCTGTTGACAACTGAGATATTCAAGATGGCGTCCAAAATGGCGGCGGAATTTTAAATTGCCGCTGGAAAGCCCAAATTGTCACAGGTGTACATTCAAAATATATATTTGTATAACTAAAAAATAATAACATATTATTTTTTTTAAATGGCTGCAAAAACCTCCAAAAACCCCAAAATCTGAAAGTTTGAGGTTTTTTCAAATTTTCTTAAAAACTAAGCTTCTAAGAGAAAAATGTATAACATACTTTATAATAATAAGATTTCCCTTTCACCATAGTATAACTTAATAAAGGTACACTGATAACAAGCTCTCCAGCGGCGTCCGTTAATTGAAGTAATTAAAAAAAGTTGAAAAAATACCTATGTTTTTTCCAAGATTTATTTAATTTTTTTTAAAACTAATATCTACAGAAAACCATGTATTACATTTTAATATACCCAATAAAATTTCCTTCAAAATCACGTATAACAGGATTAAATCGGTTTTATAAATAAAACTTCAGTGGCATCCGTAAATTAAATTAATTTTGAAAAAACAGAAAATAAACCATTTTTGTTACACGTTTTATCTAGTTTTCTCAAAAACTAAGCTTAACATAAAAAAACTTGTCATTGTCATGTCATATTTCTTGTAGACAGCGAAATTCCCTTTTCAGAAATGTGAAACTCGGTGAGGTTTGACTTATAGCAAACTCTCAAGCGACGTCCGTCAATGGGGTGATTTCAACAAATCATTAAAAAAAACATGTTTTTCATACGTTTGATTCAATTTTCTTAAAAACCAAGCTCTTTATCAAAAAATGTGTTCTATACTTCGCCATAGCCAATAAAATTTCCTTTCAAACGATGTATAACAAGGTGAAGTTATTTTATATTTACCGCTCCAGTGGTGTTCTTAATTTAAAGAAATTATTTAAGATCAATCCAAACCAAAATTTTGTGTTTTATTAGCTTTTCGATGAATAATAAAGAGCGGCGGATAAAAGGTCGAAAGTACAAAAGATCAAAAGTACAAAAGGTCGAAAAAATAAGGTCGAAAGTATAAAAGGTCGAAAATACAAAAGGTCGAAAGTACAAAAGGTCGAAAGTACAAAATATCAAAAAACAAAAGGTCGAAAGTTCAAAAGGTCGAAAGTACAAAAGGTCGAAAGTACAAAAGATCGAAAGTACAAAAGATCGAAAGTACGGCCGCGGGTCCACATCGACTGGACAGGTCAATTCGACTTGATACGGTAAATTTGAATTTTTAATATTTTGTTTTGTCGATTTTTTTTCAACCTTTTGTACTTTCAACCTTTTATGGCTTCGACGGCGGGCCCGATATTAAAATGTCCTTTTAAACAGTGTGTCACAAAATGTGACCCATAGTATAGAAAACTCTCCAGGGGCGTCCGTAAATTGCAAAAATTACCAACTTACTTCCTAACAGGTTGACAGGTTGGTTGTTGATCCCAATGAGGACCTAATTATGATTATGGCCCTCCCCCCAAACCGTTGCATAAGGTTCACCACTTTATTTTTAGTTCCATATGCTTAAACAAATAACCAAAAACACCTATGTCAAAGTTACTACTGTTACTTTCTGCACAAAAATATTGCTTAGGGGGGGCCATGGCCCTTATGCCCCGTCCCCTTATAATCACCAG
Source organism: Aspidapion aeneum (assembly GCA_963576565.1). Taxonomy (NCBI): domain Eukaryota; kingdom Metazoa; phylum Arthropoda; class Insecta; order Coleoptera; family Brentidae; genus Aspidapion; species Aspidapion aeneum. Next base: position 110,485,837 of record OY755040.1, read on the forward strand.
TGGTTTTTTGCCTTAAAGAACTTATTTAGATAAATCAAAATCTAATCTAATTAAAAAACAGTTTATTTTAATTTGGAAACATTTTATTTTAGTAGGTATAAATTACGAACCTTTTTGAACTATTTATCATAACATTAACCTCACTTTGTAATATATCATTTAAAAAGAAATTGTTTTATCCTCAATAAAGAATAAAGGCACATTTTTTTCTGAAAATCTTAGAAAAGATATTTAAATATGCAAGAGAAACTGATTATTTCAGTTATTTTTGAAAATAAGTTTATATTAGTACGCCCCTGAAGCCTTAAATATGGCAACAACCCGACATTTTAATAAAGTTTTTAAAAGAAAATGTTATGTTCTACAATAAAGTATACTACATATTTTTTCCTAAAAAGTGTAGTTTATGAGAAAATTTTGAAAAACCTATAATAAACATGTTTTTTTTAAATAATCTCAATTTACGTACGCCACTGAAGAGCTACTTGCTTTTCCTAACCTTATTGACCAATACATCGTTGGAAAGGGAATTTTATTCTCCAGTCTATTGCCAAAAAGTAACAAGATTTGCTTCTAGACCGAAAACGGAAAGCCTTTTAAAATAATATGCTCTGACTAGTAAGGTAAACACTTTTAGTCACTTGTAAAAGATAGATGTAACATAAATATTTGCATATTTTATTATGTTTTGAATAAAACCTAAATAGTTTTTTTCAACAGTATCACTTCTTGGCTCTTTAAGCCAAAAAGTGCAATATCTAAAATTCTCTAAACACTTAAATCTGCCAAAAATGTCTCTAAAACAGGAAAATTTCCCTGAAGTTGACATCCCCGGTAAAACCGTTATACAAAAAATTTGAAATTTAAATAAGATCCTTGTTAAATTTTTATATTGACGTATCAAAAAAGTTACACCTGAATTATTGATTTGCTGCTACACACTACTGTGTAACTGTAAAAAACAAATAATATTTTTTTGTTGCAAGCATAGTAAAAGAAATAATTTTCAATGAACCATGAAAATTTTTTAGCTCTTCAAAACTGGAGAGAGAAGTGAAATGTTTTCATGTGCTGCGTTTATATCAAAAATGTGATTGGAAAACTAAGGTTATTATACTTACAATGTGAGCTAGTCGGTCTTCCTTCTTCTCTTCTCTTCTTGGAATCCCTGGGGAAGAGTAAGTCAGTGGTGTTAATTAATTTTTGGGAGAATAAACGTAAAAAATTAGCGCCTGGAATTGCAAAAACAATCACAAAAATGAGCTGCACCACGCGACCGTGCCCGTGTCAATATTTAATTGCAACTATTAATATTAATGTGCTAATAAAGAAAGAAAAAAATTACATTCATTTTTGATAAGTGAATTTTTTGCCGACATTAAGGCCGCCATTTCGGATCGTCCCCCTATTTTGTCCCTTAAAATAGCCTACCGACTAAGAGAGTGTGTGAGAAACGCCGGCTTCAGGAGATATCCGATTTTATCCGACCTGGTTGCTAGCGTAAATGAAGGGGTAGAACTAAATTACATTTTTGACTGGCTTTACTCGCTTAACAAATTGGAATTCCAATAAATCTCTGCAGCACCTGACCACTGCAACCGACGGGATTCGAACCCGCCACTGTAGCAAGCGACTTCGGAGCCACAGATCATATTTTTTTAAAACAAAAGGCAAATAAAAACCCCTTTTTGTGCTACTGAATAAAAATAAGCAACTTTGTTTTTTTTTTGTAGAGAATTAAAAACCCCCTTTGTAATATGTGCTGATAATGATCATTGCTAAAACCTTTACATGTTTTTCTATTAAGTATTCAATTTTCTTGTTACCATTATTTTTTAAACAAATAATTAGTAGAAACTCTATTAAAAGTACCTACCAATTGATATAAACATAAAGAAAAATACCGAAAGTCCGACAATGACGACTAATGATTTGTCAGCTTATTTACAGAAAAAGTATTGTTTTGCAATTACTTGTTAATAAAATAAAAACCCAAGAAAATTTATTGTGCCACTTATTACAAAGTTGTAAGAAGAGTTTTGTGATAAATTTGACTTTTTTTTACAAGTTTTTATTTAACTTCACCTGTATGTATGTATGTATGTATGTAATCAAATCTTGCAACTCATTTTTGAAGAACTTCCAAACATCCGATTAACTTCTAATTTCGCATAGCGTCTTAGTTCCGATGGCAATACAATAATATGGTTTCATCTGGTACCTACCTCCCCCCTAACGTGGGGGGGTGGAGAGGGGGTAAAACTTTGGTTTGTCCGATTTCAACCAAAATTGGTATCTGGGGGTTTTTGAGTATGAGAATTACGAATTTTTGATCAGATTATAAAAATTCAATATGGTAAATTCAAATTGGACGATTTAATGTCAAGTTTTTCTGATTACTTTCAACTGACTTCCACGTATCCGATTGACTTCAAATTTCGCATACCGTTATAGTTCCGATGAAAATTCAATAATGTGGTATAACTGACTGCCTACCTCACCCCTAACCTGGTGAGCGGAGAGGGGGTAAAATTTTAGTTTGTTGGATTTCCACCAAAATTGGTATCTGGGGGTTCTTGAGGATGAGGATTACGAATTTTTAATCAGATTACAAAAATTCAATATCGCGGATTCAAAATGGACGATTAAATGTCAAGTTTTTCTGATTACTTTCAACTGACTTCCACGTATCCGATTGACTTCAAATTTCGCATACCGTTATAGTTCCGATGAAAATCCAATAATGTGGTATCACTGACTGCCTACCTCCCTCCTAACGTGAAGGGCGGAGAGGGGGTAAAATTTTAGTTTGTCGGATTTCCACCAAAATTGGTATCTGGGGGTTTTTGAGAATGAGGATTACGAATTTTTGATCTGATTACAAAAATTCAATATGGCGAATTCAAAATGGACGATTTAATGACGATTTTTTTTTATTTCTTTTAACTGACTTCCACGTAGGTATCTGATTGATTTCAAAATACACATGCTCTCTCACTAAAAAGGGGGGGGCGTAGAAGAGGCGTAGAAGAGGCGTAGAAGAGGCGTAGAAGAGGCGTAGAAGAGGCGTAGAAGAGGCCTTAGTTTGTTCGATCTCGACCAAAATGAATTAACCCTTGCGTATAATGATCATAATAATAACGACAGTTTTAGCATATGTCGCCTTTGTTGGACGGCCTTCTCATCGAAGACTTAGATATTTTAAAATTGACAGAAAAGACTCCCTGCAATATCGATGCGCAAGCTGAAATGCATAGACTTAGAGGAATCTAAAAAATAAATTTAGAAAAAAAACTTTTTAAAAACAAGCTTTTATAAAATGGACTAGAAAGAATAAAATAATATTTTGAGTGTTCTGATATCATAATAATAAAAGCGATGGGCGTATTTAATATTAGGTAAATGCCTTTCCATGCGCATTTGGTGGATCGTCCACAACCGATGATGGGCGGGCCCACTCTCCTTTTTCAATGTGACAAAATAAATCGACACACAGCCGGTCGCGGGTGATCTGCCTAATATGAAGCAGGCGTAATAATGTCCATCCATATAAGAAAAATGTAAGAGTAGCTTGAGTAGGGTTGGGTTGGGTTAAATTGTCTACTCTTACATTTCTCTGCTATAATATAATGAATTTTCACTAAACTTCGAGTTAACACGGCTAAAACAAAAACGGGTAAATTTCCTTTAATACGCCCATCGCTTTTATTATGATGATATCAGAACACTCAAAATATTATTTTATGCTTTTTAGTCCATTTTATAAAAGCTTGTTTTCAAAAAGTTTTTTTTTAAATTTATTTCAGATAACCCCCTATTTTAATGTGCCAATATAAAATATATTGCTCAAAAAAAAATTAAAACACATAAAAATAAAGGAAAACACCAACCTCTATCAAAAAAAAAAATGTTCTTGAACCCGTCATAGCGCAGCTTAAGACTGAGGCAGTCAAGCTCAGTGTGATAAACAAAGATTTATATATAAAATACCGGAACAAAAGTGCCTTTAATTTTGCGTTTGATTTTTTATGTGAAAAATAAATTTTTAATATTCAAAATTAAATTCATGGCTTTAATGAAACCTTAAAAACAAAAAAAATATACATATACCCTAACATGTGCACTAACAAAAATGAAAATATTTTTACGTATTCATGGTGTCCTAATTTTTTTGGCAAACAGTTTATAATATAAACACAAATATCACAACCAAAATTGAATTCTACTGTTGTAAATGCATAAGTTAGTTTTGAAGTTTACCTAATTGTAACCAAAAAAATGTAAATAATATATAGGTCACAATCACAGCCAAAACAAATTTGGCAATTAATTTTTTTTTGTCCTTAATAATTATTACTAAACTTATAATTATTAAATTAATTGAAAAAAAATTATGTATGTTAACAAAAATATTAAAATCTTATGAATAAATTATAAATCTTTTTTTACACGTTGCATCTGTGACAAAGCCTAAATATTTTTTTAATAACAATTAATTAAATAAATAAATTATAAAATAAATAAAAAATATAAAATAAATTGTAGTAAGTTAGTTATAAAATAAAATATAAAATATCGTAAATGAAAAGAGTAAAAATAACTTTTTTTACCAAACATTATACATGTAAGAAGAACAATTTTAAGTGCTAAAGATTGTAAGCACAAAAATTGCAAATAAAGAGATTACTTTATCACAGTCTTACAAAACTCCATGAGTGTTAAGAGAAAATTTTAAAAGTGCTAAAGATTGTAAGCACAAGAAATGTAGATTAGGAAATTACCTAATCATCATTATGTGAAAATTTATAAATACAAGTACAAAGAGAAAAATTTTAAAGTGAAAATGATCGCAAGCACAAAAATTAAAGATAAAGAGATTAGTTAATCACAGTCATGTAAAACTTCATAAATGTAAAAAGAGAATCTTAAAAGTGCTGAAGATTGTAAGTACAAGAAATGTAGATAAGGAAATTATCTAATCACAATCATGTGAAACCTCATAAATACGAGTAAGAGGAGAAAATTTAAAAATGCCAAAAAAATGCCAAAATTTGTAAGCACAATAATTGTAGAAAGGGAGATTACTTAATCACAGTCATGTAAAACTTTATAAATGTAAAGAAAATATTTTAGAAGTGCTAAATATAGGTACAAAAAATGTAGATAAGGAAATTACCTAATCACAATCATGTAAAAAATTATAGATGTAATTTTTTTTAAAATTTACTATGTAAAGATTGTAAGCACAAAAAATATAGATAAAGAAATTACCTTATCACAATCATGTAAAAATTCACAACTACTAGTATACCGAGAAAAATTTTAAACTGCTAAAGATTGTAAGCAAAACGATTGTAGAGAAGGAGATCACTTTACATTTCAGAAATATGTAAAAATTTATAGTCTGTCTTCTAAGTTGTTACCAGTTAAAATTCTTAAGTAAAGGAAAGCCTATTTTTTGTAATATTTTCAAATATTAATTTTTAAATAAATGTGACGATTAAAATTTAAAGATTTGGAACCACAATAATTTTAGATTCGTAAAGTGCTGTCACAGTTTTTTAAAAATTCAAGAAATTATTTTTCCCCAGAATAGTCCCACCTATTAAAAAAATTTAAGAATCTATTTTACATTTTGCCGTCGTTGGAGAATACCTCAAAAATCGTTCGGTAAGGCTATTTGACTATCCTTTACCAATTGTAGGAATGTAGAATAACCCCAGAAATTTAAAAAAATGTTGGAAACAATCTTGCACTTTGAAATTTTTGGAAACTAATCCAAAAATATTTGCACATCAAGTACTTCATCACAGTTACTTTATCATTAAAATACCAGTAATTTAAAAAAACATCTGGGAATCAGTCTTTTATTTGTTCTCTTTGGAAAATAACCCAAACAAAAAGTCGTAGAACGTGGAGGACTTAATCAGTCATATAAAAATTCAGGAAATTATTCCTGCATTTTTGCTTCTGGCTCAATAAGTTTTTATAAAGAGCAAGCTAGAGGAACAGAAACCTTTTTTACAAAAACTAGAGGAACAGGAAGCTTTTTTAAAAAAACTTTCCCATTTGTAGGAAAGTAGAAAAATCCCAGTAATTTAAAAAAATCTGGGAATCAAATTGCATTTGCTATCTTTGCAAAATAACCCAAAAATATTTATTAGTTAAGTACTTAATCAAAGTAATGTTAAAATTCAGATCTTGCATTCTTCCACTAGCTCAATAAAGTTTTATAAGGAGCAAGGTAGAGGAACAGGAAGCTTTTTTACAATGCTTTCGCATTTGTAGGAACGTAGAAAAATTCCAGTAATTGAAAAAAAAACAGTTTTGCATTTGCTATCTTTAAAAAATATGTATTTTGCCACTGACACAATAAGTTCTTGAAGAGAGAAAGTCAGAGCAACACAAAGCCTTCTTGGCCACGCTTTACCAATTGTATGTTATTCCAGTAAATAAGAAAAAACTGGAAGTCAGTCATGCATTTGCTATCTTTGGAAAATAAACCAAAAATATTTGTGCATCATGTACTTAATCAAAGTAATGTGAAAATTCAGATCTTGCATTTATCCACTAGCTCAATAAAGTATTATAAGGAGCAAACTAGAGAAACAGGAAGCTGTTTTAATTAATAAAAACAGTTTTGCATTTGCTATCTTTAAAAAATATGTATTTTGAAATTGTAGAAAATTCCAGTAAATAAAAAAAAATGGAAGTCAGTTATGCATTTGCTACCTTTGAAAAATAAACCAAAAATATTTGTAGGTACTTAATCACTGTTATTTGAAAATGTTAGAAAATCAGTCTTATATTATGCAACTGGCTCAATAAGTTCTTGAAAAGAGTTAGCCAGAGTAACATGAAGCCTTTTCGGCCATGCTTTACCAATTGTAGGAACTTAGAAAAATCCCAGTAATTCAAATGAAACATCTGGGGTAATCCAAAAATTCAGGAAATCAGTCCTGTATTTTGCTTCTAGCTCAATATGTTTTATAAAGAACAAGCTAGAGGAAGAGGAAGCTTTTTAACATGCTTTCTCATTTGTAAAAACGTAGAAAAATCCCAGTAATTTAAAAAAAATCTGTGAAGGAGCATTTGCTATCTTTAGAAAATAACCCAAAGATATTTATACACCAAGTACTTAATCACAGTTTGTGAAAATGTTGAAAATCAGTCTTATATTTTGCAACTGGCTTAATAAGTTCTTGAAAAGAGTGAGCCAGAGTAACATTAAGCTTTTTTGGCCATGCTTTACCAATTGTAGGAACATAGAAAAATCTCAGTAATTCAAAAGAAACATCTGGGAATCAGTCTTGCATAGGATGCACTAAATTTGAAGTACTTAGAATCGTACCTTCACAGCAATCATAATCACAGCCTCTGAACTTTTAGGGCTCCAATCTTGAGTTTCACCACAACCTCATTATTCAAGAGATTATTTCTGTTTTGCCACCATAAACACTCTTATCTATTTCGAGACATAGATTTTGCCACCAAGCACCGCCAGAAGAGAAGATGATATTTACCAAGTATTTGTCAAGGAAGAGAGCTATTCACCAGAAAATTTTTAGAAGAGAAGATTTTTTCAAGGCATTTTCCTCTAGCTATTTGAGGAAGAAAAGGATTGAGCTGTTTTTTTTTATCAGCTATAAAATCATATGATAATTGACATGTTTAAAACACATACACACTCTTAAACCTAAAAATACCTCTGCATAACTAAATACTATAATAATAAGCCTTCTAAAGACTTGCTTGCTGCAATGGCATATGGTATACATTTAAATATTAAATTAGTGTACCATTTTTGGTTTTCCTAATACTTAGACACATTTTGTGTAATGTCAGCTTTTTTTGTAAACCACATTTGAACTTTATATAGAATACTTAGTTCATTTTCGGTAAAGCATATGAGGATGAGAAGATTTTATACTGCTTTGCTGTCAGCACCAAGATATTTGAAGAGAAAGATATGTTTTCTAGTATGCAATTTGTCACCAGCAAATTGTGAAGAGAAATATTTTACTTCTCCTCTCCTCTTCACCACCAACAAAAGATATTTAAAGAGAAAGAGATTTGTTCTGCATTGCCATTAGTATCACCAGCAATTTGTGAAGAGAAACTTTTTGCTTTGTCTTGCCACCACCAACAGGAGCTATATAAGAGGCGGTTTGTAGAAGAGAGGATTTTTCTGTGCTGCAACCAGCACCAAGCACAATTTGAAGATCAAAAGATGTTATATGATTTCAGAAAGAGAAAGATCTATTTCAAGAAGAAGAGTCTTATGCCACCACAACGCAACGGTTAATAAACCATTTTATACCATTTATATTTCCTGCCAAATTTCTGTCAGCAAGCAAGTCTTAATGTATAAACATTTTCCTTAAATCTAGGTCTATGTTAAAAATTTACGCAACTTGCCATTAGATACTTACAGGGTGACCAGTTACAATATGAATAGGGTGATTCCAGGTACCATCATCTTAGTCCACAACTTCTGTATGTATTAACATTATAGAAACATTCTCTTATTTATTTTGTTTTTTACTTCTTTAAAATATTTTATGAATTATTGTCATAAATCCTTTACATTTTTCACTGGAATCACCTCCTTTTTAAAAACAGAAAGGTCAGTTAAAAATTGATATTCAAAGACAATAATTTTTTTAAGGAGTTCGCTTTAGTTTTGACCTATATAGCAAAAATAATAGTCTAGGCCATATTACCTATAGTTTATTATATACAATACTTGTAAACCTGTATAATCCTTTAGACAAAATATATTTTGCACAAGTTAGGTTTTTTTTCTGTAATGGTCACCCTTAGAAAAATAAAATATAGTTTTTTATCAGATATACATCACAATCCAAAAACTATTCTGCTAATCTCTTAAGTTTTTACCGGTGATAGTACCAAGAACAAGACATTTTATTGTTTGATGAAGTTGTATTTGGGAAAAGCACATTTGAGCTTTATTTCCAAAAATTTCGTCGTAAATATCAACCTTTTATATAGTATAACCATTTTCCAATCCATACATTTTCATATGCCTGTAGCACCAATTTTGGACTCATTGCTAATTTTTTTCCAATGTTTTTTATATCGCCAGTGTTTTTTAGTTGTAAGAAACTCTGTTTCTAGATTTTGTATCCACTTTTGGACACATCATAAAGGAATTTATTTTTATAGTCAAAACAGACGTTTTGTACAAATTTAGGGAACTATTATTGAATCATCAGTGGCTTTAAAACAAATTGAAGTACTAAATTTTCAAGAGAAGAATCCTTGTAACTGTTTGTGTCAGATGATCAAAAAGTCAACTAGATTTTACCCGACTACATATTTTGCAAGGTAAAGAAGAACATAGATGAGCATAAGGATGATGTATGGTGTAGTCGGGTTTTGTACATGGAACAGCAAGAGGATGCCTCGATGTTGAGCTTTTCATTTGTTGAAGCTAAATATATATGTCTGGAGCATGATTTTCCATGAAGGTTTTACCCGACTACATATGATGCAGGGTTAAGAAGAAAATATATAGATATGACAAGATTGTAGTCGGGTTTTTTGCATGGTTCAGCAATAAGATACTAAGATGTAAGTTTTCCAGATGTTAAAGAAAACTGTATTTGTCTGGGCCATGATTTTCCATTAATTTTTGACATAGATATAATAGAAGAACCTAGAAGTTTTACGTAAATTAGAAGGAAAAAACCCCGACTAAATGATAAGTGTCTTTATAGAGACAATTTTTATCCATAAAAGACAGAGATACCTAGAGAGATAGTTTCTGATGATAGGAGACAGAGATACTGCAGAAGGAATCATTTTATACATTTTCAAAATATTTGAGGGGTGCTGCAAAGATATTTTAATTTTTCGATGATTTGTTTTTGTATTTTATAGTACTTGAACAAAATATATTTTGGTATTTTACAAAGTCCAAAAGCTTGGTCTTGCAAGTTTAAATTTTAATTTGGGAAAAAAAGTGTTGGTCCAACAAGTTTTTTTTAGGAAAATACTCGCCGGCTGTTTATTTTTGTTGTGGCCAAATCGATAATTCAGTCCAAATGATGAAAAATATTAGCACTCAATCCAAACAAAATATCTAACAAACCTTGTGTTTATTTAAAAAAAACCAAAGTTGAGACTCAAAGTTAAGCCAAAAATTCAGGGCGTGAGGCCAGGCGACAAGTTAGATATTTGTTATTTATTATTCGATTAAACCAAAAAACGCAACAAATGTTAAAATAACGACTGCTCCATCTCTCATTCTACAACTTACCGCCACTTTGACATTTCTAATTCAACCCATTTTCCAATCATAGAATTCATCAAAAGAGAGGCCACGGTAGTTGGCCAATTTCACCCCAAATATTGCCTTTTCAGAGGTGAAAACACCATGCCTTGCTAAAATCGGCTTAGGCTACCTAACTTCTACCATCTCTAGAAAGTGATCATCTTTTTTTTTAAATATCAAACAAGTTTCATGGCTATTCAGGCAAAAATGAATTTTTTGTTTCTCACATATTTTTCCGTGGGTAGCCCGAAAGCTTAACCTCACTCAAGCTTTTTTTTTGTTGATCATTTCTACGATGGAGGATACTCCACCACGGAACCGTCGTCTATAGGCGGGTGTAGGGTATTAGCCCACCCCAGCTTAATTTAAGATGGTTCCTTCAATTGCTCAATTGAAGCTGCAATGATAGAGAAGAATGTTTTCTACCATGGTTGGGAGCGATCATCTTTTTTTTTACTGACCATTTACTCTGATGGACGATACACACCAGCATTTGCCAACGCATAACGTCGGGGATGAATATTAGTACACCCTAGCCCAAAGAACATGGTAGATTATTCTATTACACAATATAGGCTTATACAGGGGAACAATACCAGGCTAATAATATGGGGTAATTATACAGGGATATCTAGAATTTATGATGTCTAAAAGTAACTTTTAATTGGCGACAATATTGTAGGAACCCGGTCCAATTGTTTCAAATCCTCCCCCACCCAGTTTTTAAAATATGCTTTTAAACTACCCAAACCAAAGTTATTTGTTATTACATTTTAAATAAAAAATCAAAGACTTAAAAATGACAAAATGACGGAGTAACTATAAAGCGATTTTTTTTTGGTCGCAATACAGGATACAAGAGGTGACTACAGACGTTAAGTAAAATTTGAAACGGCCCTTGGTTTTTGATTTTCCAGATTTTATTTATTTAAACTCGCCTGTACCTCTTAAACTTATTATTTTTTATTAAGACTTTTTTTTGTTGAAAAATAATTTACAAACCCCAAATATTCTTCTCAAAGTCTCAACATGATTAAGATCTAAAAGAACTTTTTTTTTATAAAAATTTTAAGTGTTTGAATCTAAGGTAAAACCGATTGGACTGATCTACGAGTGGCACTAATTATTTTTAAACAGCATTTGTATGGCACTTTCCACTATTCCTGATTGTTGTGGGCCAACTAAAAATTTTATTAATCTCCCTTTTAATAAGATTTTACCAAAAGTGGCAACACCTCCATTTTTTTGTCGGGGGTTATAAACTTAGAATACCTAATAAAGCAGAGAAAATTATCACAAATACAAAAAGATCAATGAAAAAATATTATCAGTGGCGTACAAAAAATAAAAGATGATGTACTCAACTCAACTAACCACATTTCCTATTTTTACTTAATTAAATAAAATATTATTTAATTACCACATTATTATCATTATGATTTATGATAGCCAGCTTCGTAATTTTCTTTAGAAAGAGTGCAGTAGAAGTAAGTAGATTAATTTAAATGAGGAGAAGAGAGAGCTTACTTTAGTAAAGATTTAGCATGTATACCTGTGTACGCCATTGGACTTTTTTTATATGTACAGCTTAACGGTTTTTTAAGGAATTCTACGTGATATTTTATGTACTTTTTATCAATTAAAGGGTCAAATTGTCACACCCGCTACCTAGTGGCGGCCCCTTTTTTTAAATTTTTGGTAGCTATAGTATTTCCTTTTATAGAGCCACAATAGACCCACTGGTGCTCGCAGTAGAAGGGCTCCAAGGCCCACTTATATAAAAAATAATCATCATTACCTTTTATAAAGGATTTTTGCCTCAGTTTGGTTTTTCACAAACATTCATTTAAAAGTTTATTTTCGTACTTTTATTTACCTTATTTTTATAAAGTTTCGACTGCTTTCCAAACAGATACTTAACCATTTAACCCAGTTTCGGAAACCGCCACTAGTTTATTATAATTTTAATACCTTAGCCCATTTTTTTAAGGCTTCACATAAATCATAATCAATTCCTAGAGGAATATCTTGACCAAGATCGTTGAAGTTTGCGAAAATTTTCCAGAGGGGGAACAAAACAATAAATTCAACATATGTTGATTATCTTTTTATTTCTCATCTTTTTAAACATACCAATCTAAAATATATAGGTATATTTATGTATACACATACATAAATACATTTTAATAAGCTGCCAGTCTCTTTGGCGAATGACGTCATTTTTCTGATATGTAACGGGTGTGACAGGTGAGAATAAATTGTAACAGATTGCAATAATATATCATTAATACACTATAATAGAATGAACCCATATTAGGGTGGTTCAGAGCCTTTGGGTTACCATCAGTTTAACAATATACACTAAAACATTATTGTATAGTACCATTTTATTCTTCATCCATATAACACCTTTCTTTTTTAGTAGATAAACTTTTTAAACCTGTTTTCTAGACCAACTTTTTAATATTTGAAACTGTTTTTTTTTTCAAATGCAGTTTTTTAAAAACTTTTTGTTCTCTTGAATTTGCAAATTTGCAATTTATCCATATTCACCTTTAAGGACTTTTAATTTTATAAGTCCTATCTTTTCCATGTAAAAAGATGGTAACCCTAACTTGTTAAATAGGACTCTAGTGTTTATTATTTATTTAAAAAAACCTTTAGATATATTACAGATCACATTTTATTTAAAAAAAACCATCTAGAGCCCCTTTTTGTAAAGATTTGTTTAATTTTGTGACCTCTTTCCCCAACTACGGAAAAACATGCGTGACGTAAGAACAAATTGTCCTAAATTTTAAAGGCAAAATTGTCAATTTTGTACATCACCAAAACCAGATTATTTATCGGCTATCTTCGGCAGTAAAAGAGGAAAGTTATTTATTCTTCTTTTGGTTTTTATTAGTTTCCAATTATGTAACTCAAAATATGGAGTCAATATTTAGGAAATATAAATTATAAACACCTTTTGTTTATAAAAATTAACTTTATGTATAGATCGCCGATAAGCATAGTTGGGGTTTTGACACATTTTAAGTTCTGAACCATCTTTAACTTGAAAGAACTGACAAGTTACTTACAATTTCTAACATAAGCCAACCTGAACTGGACTTTTCAGCAGGGCCGTCAAGAGGTATAGTTTTTGCAAAGTCACCTGAAATGCTCCTAATACGGGGTTCTAATGATTTCATGAAATTTTGCTTTAATCTGTCCTTCAAAAGTTATCTAAATTCATATAAAATCTTCCTGGTATAATCTCAACCCTACCGACAGAGAAAAGGCGCGGCTCTTTGCGGTCCGAGCACAAAGTATTTGTTTTCTGACCGACCCAGCACAGGTGGATAGACGGCACTTGATTGTCAGATTTTTTCGAGATGCGCTTTTAATTGCTTCGGGTGAGCTTTTCGGGACCCCTTTAGTGGGCAGTATGCAGAGTTAGAAAATAAATCAGTGTCGTTTCTGTAGGTGTAGGAATAGAAAGTTTTATTATCTATTTTTATTTCTTTAGTTTACGCCATAATTAAATGAAATAATTTTCATGAGTATATCTACCGCCGCGCATGTCACTTTCTGTAAAGGATATGCCGATGGTCAGCTTTAACCTTTGTTTAACTGACTTTGCAAAAACTATACCAAAATATTACAAAATATCAAAGACTTTTTATAATATGTTCTTGACAATATGTCTTTATTTTATTTTCTATTAGAAAATAAGTTATTTTTATTTATTTTCAAAGAACAACAAACTCAAACTTTGTTCAGTAAAAATTGCTATACTTTTCCACCTTTATAGTTTAACAAAAACCTCATTTTGTGTCTATTTATAAACACATTTGGCTTCCTTTATTTTCCCTCGAATTCGGCCCTACTGTTTAGGCATTAAAACTTTGCGTCGCGCGGGTTTTATGTCAATGTCATTGTCATTGTCAGATGGATGAAGAAGTAAGGAAATGAAGAGATCATAGAGAATATTGAAAGATATAAGTGGCGTAGCCTTATACCCTATAATTTGTTTGCTTGCTTGTTTACTTGCTTGCTTATTTGCTTGCTTGCAAGGCTTGTATGTACCACCTTAAAAATAATGCTTTGCTTAATCAGAACTGGAGGAATATTATTTGCTAACTACACTTGTTTTTCGATTATATTGATTTAATATTTTTTTATGTAAAATAACTCTGGCTACGCCACTAGAAGTGGTGTGACACAATAGAAGCTTGAAAAAAAGAAAAATATAAAAAATCAAACGTCAAAAATTACCAAAAAAAGTGTTGGTTTGTTTTGGTCCGCGTACACTACAGTTCACCTTTGCGTCTTTAAGAGGCGCAAAAGTGAAATGTAGTACATCCCTCCGCGTTGCATAATATAAGTGTATCATGCAACCCGGGTGGCCCCTATCCGCCACCCGGGGACGCGCCCGATGGGGGACAAAGCCCACAAAGAACCCCACACGGATTTTTTGTTTTTAAACATCATAATAATCATAATAAAGCCTGAATAAGGCAGTTAATTAACTACATTAAGTATATAATAAAGGAATTTTTTTTTTAATTTTTATCTTTTAAATTTTTTTTCGGTTTTGTTTTTAAAGTTTTTTTGGTTTTTCTATTTTAAAATTTTTTTGTGTTTTTGTTTTTTTGCTTTTTTTGTATTTTTTTATAAATTTTTTCCCGACTAAGACCCCAAGCAAAAATGTTGGGATCATAAGACAACCCAACGCAGGGTTCATACCGAACCCAAGAAATCCCAAAACCCTATGTAACAGAAGTTTCTATGTAACTTCCACACCTGAGCCGTAGTATGAAAATCACATAGAAACTCCCATCACAAAAGAAAACCCAAAGTTGGAACTCGACCCAGAGTTCATACTTAACCCAAGAAATCCCAAAGATATGATATATAGAAAAGTGACAGAAGTTTCTATGTAAATTCCACACCTGAGCCGTAGTGTGAAAATCACATAGAAACTCCCATCACAAAGAACCTAAGACTAAGATTAAAGATAATGGCAGAGGAAGAATTATTGTCGAGATAGAGAGTATGATGGGGGATATTTAAAACTAACTCAAGCTAGAAAATATCCTGGTGTTTTGTTAAAACATGGCAGACAATAATTGACAATTACAAAGTAGATGGATACCTACCTGTAACTGCTAATCATTACCTGTCACGTTTTAACAAAAATCCTAGAGCAGTCAAACTCGAGTTCTTCGATTTTGACGTTTCACTATCAACCACGACATTTTTTTGCAAAAATACCGCAGGTTGACTGTAAAACATCAAAAACGAAAGGACTAGCCATAGACAAATGTAGTTTACTGTGGGACTAGCACTCCATTCCAATCTTGTAAGATTTTGCCTTGATAGTCGCCTACCAAAACAGAATCTAGCAAGAAAAAATGAAGAGCTTTCGCCCTCAAAGTCACAATCGGGTTTTTCGATTTTGATATTTCACTATCAACTTACTACATTTTTTTGCCAAAATGCAGCAAGTTGACAGAAAAACATTAAAAACGAAAGGACTGGCACTTCATGTCAATTTTGTTAGATTCTGTCTTCCCTACCAAAAGAGAATCTAGAAAGATTAAAATGAAGAGCTTTCGCCCTAAGTGGCCAATGTCCACTCAAAGCGTAACATAATTCGGAGTTTGTATTTATTGTATTAAATCGAAAAAAAAAGTCAATTTTTTAAATTTTGCAATTTCGTCAAACACAACATGTTACCACATTTCCCATGGCGAAACGACAGAAATTAAAAAACTGAAAGAAACAAAAAATTTAAATGAACATTCTAACTAAACATTTGCCAACAGATCCCTGTTAACAAGTATTCAGCCAGAATATTCAATCCAATGATTCCATTTCACCAAGTCAGAAAAAAGTGATAGGTTACACACGATCTAATATACAAACAGACATTCATACACCAAAAAAAAACAGTAAAATTTGGGAAATTCCATTGATCATGTTTAACTAAAAATTAATCAATACAATTTATAAAAATCACTCTAAAAAAATCGTACAATACAAACTAACAAATTGTTACAATAAAGTAGCAATTTTTTATACAAACGATTTTTGTAGATCGGATTAATTAATTTTTAAATGGTGATTTTTAAAACAAAACCTGGCCATATCTAGAGTCCCTGTATGTTGACATATTTGGAATTAATATATCCAAATATGTCAACATACAGGGACTCTAGCAATATCTATCTTAAACCTTACCGTTCCAAAAGAGGCGCCTTTATGTGTATAAACACTTTAATAGTAAGCGAAAAAGATTAATATTACAAGATTTCATTTTAAAAATCACCAAAAAGAAGAAGAAGAGAAACAAATAAAGCTGGTAAGATGTGATAAGAAAGTTTTTTCTTATTCACACTCCCATAGGCATGATCCCGAGGCCCGCAGTAAACTTGCAGTACTCCGAATCGCGTTACGCAACAACGGCCAGATTGCGCTCAGATAACTGGTCCCTTATGCGCATGGTTTCGTCCCCCGTTTGGAAAAAACACTGAGGAAACAACAACCCACGACACCGACAGATTCTCCAATAAAGAAGGACCACTGAAGCTCTCTTCCGGGATGCGTCCTAGCTCACACCTCAGGCGTGAAACAGAATCAACCATCTCCAGACATTGACTGGCGATCTGTGGTTCCCGCCAGTTTATGGAAAGCAAGAGTACATGTTCACCGGTGAAAGAATCACCTCCTTCACCAGCGGAAAAGGTTTGGTTCCAAATTTGGTCAAATTTCTTCGCTCCCTATGCTAACTGAACCTACCCCAACCCAACGCGGACCGCGTTTTTTACGTGACGAGCGTTGCCGCGGTGTTTTTGTGAAACATTATAGGGAATTTGGGACAAGGTAATGTTAGTTTGGGAAAAGGTAGGTTATAAAAAAACGGTTCACAAAAACCGCGAAACAGACACACAGTCAGATCACACACGCACAAGAACACTTTCTACGCGATATTTAACAGACCCACAAAAGACTTACGACTGCGTAACCACGACCATGAACGAATGAAGCGGAGGTCCTATCTGAGTTAGTATCATCGTAAGTATGTCAGTCGTAAGTTTGTCCTGTTTTTTCGCGATCCCGACTCCGCGAAAACGATACGCCAACCCTATCTATGGAACCGGCACCTCAGTAAATCAGTGAGGTATCCGTGCCAACTTCCACGAAGAAACAGCCAATTCTAGAAGATAAACCACCATTATGTACTCTCACCTTCCCATCTCATTTGGCAATGGAAAGAACCATAGATCAACGGTCGATGTCTAGAGACGGCCACCCCGATAGGGGTAAAGGATGGAGGGCCAGAAGTGTCGATTTTGGAAAAAATAGGAAAACTTTTAGTAGGAGAAATACGGAAAATCCGACAACAAGAACCTCTGATGGCCCACCAAAATTTTTCAGGGAATCATTGTATTCACTTGGAACATGCCTGATCAGCTGCAGGAAAGTAGAGACCCTGTATGTATGACAAATTTTAAAGAAATAGAGACGCGACAAACTTATTACAGTCAAGTTCATTTAGGTTAAAATTAAAGGACGAAAATATCGGTCCTCTATACTCTAGCCTTGTTTAAAGAGAGTTCTTCCGTCCTTGTTAATTCACAAGCATTCGAAAATTAAAATAAACGATTTTTGACAAACATTTACGGGAGGTGACGTTTGTGTTTGTTTAAATTATGTTGCATGATGATTGATGTCGCTCACCGCTGATTTTTATAGTGAAACGTCAATGAACTGGGCAAGAACATAACAACATAACATAACGTCACACTAATTCTGAAACGTCGTAACCCACAAAAACATGAAAATTCATATTTTTGCGTCAAAGGTTAGTAATGATGCATAGCTAGATGCTAGATGCTACTAAATCCTTGCAACAAAAAAAAATATATATAAAACGGTCATTCACGCGATTTCGAGCCCGAAAATTAATTTATTTAGTCTTTGACTTCACCTCGAAAAATTCCTTTTATATTTAATATTTAACCTGGGCTTAGGATACCTACTATGATTGACTTTAGCTGGCTCCGTAGTGATGTTAGATTTTTTTCTCAGATCCGAGACTACCCTAGCTGATACTGCAAACTCGCAGTTGGTTTTCTAAAGTGTCCACATTTCATTTTTCCTTTTCAGTTTTCATCATCTTCATTTCATTTCCTCTCGACCCATTATGGTTCAAGCGCGGATCTGTGATAAAACTTAGGGGGGGGGGTAATAGTCAACGAAATGTTTTTTTGTAATATAATTTTTTTTCTAGAGAGGGGTAATTCTCCTGTTCTCCGTTATTTTATTAGGAAAAAGTGCATATTTTTTCTTCTAGGGGGGGGGGGGGGGTAATTACCCCGTTACCCCCCTAAAATCCGCGCTTGTTATGGTTAAACGTACTGATGAACCCTAACAAGGCGGAAACATATTAGATAGTTTAAAAATTTTGTTTTCAATTTAGATAGTTTAAGTTGTGCTACGTATTTTTACGTAAAACTGCACGTTAAGCGCTCTACGTTTTGTTCCAAATTTGAGTTTAAGTTGAATGTTTTTACGTTACCATAACAAGTCTACCAATAGCAGAGAATATGGAATTCGGCACTGTGTTTTTTTGATGTTACAATTTTGTTTTTTGTCTTTTCAACTACAGTAGGAATATATTTGCAAAAAATCGTTTGTACTGGAAGCGGAAACTATCGTCTAGGCCTCATTTTTCGATCGGTCAATCAAACAGTTCTATTCTTTGGTAACGTTAAGGTGCCCGCAGACTGCCGTAAGCTAACGTAAATACGTAAGCTCCTAACGTGACCTTGACGACGGTGTGACGAAGTGCGCTTGCGTACCTGTCAAATCTCATGCTTACGTAAAAATACGTAGCACAACTTAAACTATCTAATTATGTCTGCGGCTACCATGACCCCTTTGAGGCTTAGCCCGAAAATTAACTTAAAAATTTTGATTTTAATAAAAATTTATTTTTGAATTGTAAACTTCTTTAGGTGCATTTAGCAGTTTTTGTGGGTAGTGAATTCAACTGAGCCGTTAGGCTCGGCTATGTAACGCTCATTCGGGTGAAATCGGCTCGAGTCGACTAACTATGAGAAACATTCAGCGAGCGATATGATGATGCATATGAAGGCCAGTACACAGAAGAGTTCGGTTCGGTCCGCTTTGCAGAATATGTTATGGGCCAGTATTATTATTTTCGCCTTGTTGAAGTTTACACTTCTGTCGTGTGGTCTTAAGCACACGCAATTTTTTTGGTTTCTCTATCGTTACGGATTACACCAAGATAAAAAATTTGATAAAATATTGCGATTCCTTAAATCAACAGTGTGTTTTATCAACTAAATTGACCAAAACACATCTATGATTTTTCCTACCAATATACGAACTTCGAAAAAAAATATTTTAACGATTTTACTACTGTTCAGAAATTAGGACAAGAGCTTTTAGACAAAATATTAAAAATCAAAAATATTTGCATTAGAGACAATAAATTTAAAAAATGGCCATTTTGAAGAGAGTGACCCCTTCGATTTTTATATTTTTTGTCTTGTACTAAGGTCACTGATGCGATTATTTTTGATTTTAAATATTTTTTCTTAAAGAGTAATTAAATATTTTTTTTGAACTTCGTATTTTTTAAGCAAAAATCATTAACCATAAATATGTTTTGCCAAATTCAGAAGATTAAACACCCTGTAGATTTAAAGAATCGCAAGATTTTTAAATTTTTTTATCTTGGAGTAATTGGTATCGATAGAGGAACCAAAAATTTACTTTTTATTAAATTCAAAATTTTTAAGTGCAGAAGGTGGCCGGAATGACTTGGAAAGTACCATATAAAACAAACGATCGATGCTGTCAGTTAGCTGCAAGCACATCTTTTCCATATACTCGTATATTATGATACCTTTCTTAAACAAACATAATTGGATTTTAAGATTGAAAAACGTTTACAGGTGCTTTTGTGGTCAAGCGTAATACCAGTGTAATGGCTTTAATGTATTCTATTATCAAGAATATTATAACATTATTGGTTTGTTTGATTTGCAGTGGTTGAATATCTTTACTAATAATTGCGGTTTATATTTTTTTCCTGCTGCTCAAACTAGTTTCCAAATAGTGACCTTTATTAGGAGTGTTGCATCATCAAGTTCGACAGTCAAAAAGTTGTCCGAAAAATACCAATGCGCGCGCTATGCAGTACGAGGACTGTTTTAAAACGGTTTTGGTTTGATGGAACGACGAAATAACTGTCCAAAAAAGGAATGCTGTTGTTGTAGTGATCAATTTACTTTGGTCATTTGATCATATGCATGAGAGAGATAGATATGCAGTCAAGTCACGTGACAAAAAAAATATTAGGTTTCACCGTCTCGCGTAAAGGTAGATCGAAGGCAATGTAAGAATTCGAGAGCACGAAATTAAAGTTGCACACAGAAAGGCTTACACAATCTAATTCTAGTTCTTTAAAATGCAGATAAAATTACATTCATTTAATTGATATTCACAAATTATAAACCACTACAGACTGCCTAAAACTAAATACACTAAAAATTAAAACTTGCATTGGCACATATTTTTGGGCGAAACTTGTGAAAAAATATTTATTTTTTCTAATATCACAAGTTTTATGTGAAATTTATATATTTATTTATTTATATTTTGTAATTTGATTTTTACAAAATATTTGTGAAATTACCCACATAATATAGAAAGCCCTAATACTCACAAAGTTTTTGTGATTTTATTCATTTTTACGAAATAGAGATCGTGATACTTCTAAGAAGTTAGGAAAATCACATTTTGTAGCTTGTCTTTATAGGTATATATAGTTAATGACCATGTCGATGCCTTAAAGCGAAGTCGTTTGTTCCTCCGCAAAATCTAGTGTAAAATCTCAGAAGAGTGTGGCTCTTCTGTGGTAAAATGTCACATCCGGTGTTACCCCTCTTCTTTTAACTTTTAGTTCACACGTCACCGGGATTTCCTGCGATCAGGGTAAACTCTTATGTTTCTATTCCTATCAAATCACCTGCTAAACTAGTTTTTGAAGTGTAAACTTCTTTAGGCGCGTTTAGCAGTTTTTGTGAGTAGTGGATTGAACTGAGCCGTCAGGCTCGGCTATGTAACGCTCATTCGGGTGAATTCGGCTCGAGTCGACTAACTGTGAGAGGAACATTCAGCGAGCGATATGATGATGCAGATGAAGGCCAGTATTATTCATTTCGCCTTGTTGAAGTTTACACTTCTGCCGCACACACAATTTTTTTAATATGTAGCTTAATTTACCGAATGCTGGCCAGTCAAATCTATACCTACTAAGTTTTAAATGAAACCGGAAAAAGCCCGTAAAAAACAAATTATAGACAAAGTAGCCAACAATTTAAAGTCACATCTTCCCAGATCAATCATTATAAATAGACAGACAGATTCGTCTTTTCACAACCTGCACACCAAATTATGGGTAAGAGAATAGCCAAATAAAAAGACAAAAGCGCCTTTTCATTTAAGGACCCATCAGCTTTTTATCAATGGACTTCTAAGCTCCTATTCGTTTTATTTATGTCTTTACAATGTCATTCGTGGTCTTTGTCGTAACTATTGGGTTAAAGGAAGAGGATAAATGTATTTAGTTTAAACTGGTTAAAACGATTACTATTTTGTAAATGATGGTGTGTGGGATGGAAAAGATTTTAAGATTCAAATCTACTATTATCAGGCAATTACTCACTTGAGTCGGCAGTTTTGTGTTTCGTGTCTTTTGGTCATTCAGGTATTTTAACGTTTTTTTGTTTTCGTTCATCTCTTCTGGCTCAGGTAAATCTTGACTTAATTTCGTTATAATTGACAATCATTTCCGACAAAAAAATCTGTCCTAGGGGTTCACGAGTGAGTCAGATTGTAGATCACAGAATAAAAAATAAAATTTTATATCTCTTTCTATTTTAAATTTTGATTGTCCATGTTTTGACATACAAATATTAACATCTTGATGAGAAACTAAAGCATTTTAAAGCTAGGTGCCACTCGACCCATGTTCCCAATCTACATAAACCGGAGAAAAATTACACTTTGAATGGTGATTACATTGTTATATCCAGTGGCGTATATAAGGAGGGGCCTGGGGGGACGCGCTCCTCCGAAGCCAAGTTTTTTTTAAAATATTTTCCACATATTTCATGAATACAAACATAAGATAGCATAAAATACGGCCTCATGGTGTCTGGGCCCCCCAAAACTGTCTCGGGCCCGCCCCGAAACTTTTTTCTATATACGCCACTGGTTATACCCTCCTCTTATTAGTAAACATTGCATGTTAAAGTCCGTATACACCAAACTGCTCCACGAATGCTTCGTATATGCGCCACTCACACTCCGATCGCAAACACGGATTCGTCCTGTTTTCGTATTTTCAAGTTGCGCGCGAGCCTTTTGCAAGCTGTCTGTCGAAACCAGCTTTCTTTGGCTCCTCTTTTTGTGTGTTCGCAGATCCTTTGGGACGGGATCGGCAGTTTGTTGTGTGTTCAAACGAATTCGGCGAGCGGCACACATAAAGCGCGCGAGCGGCGCACATACGGAGCGCGAGAGGAGCGTTCGCGGAGCAGTTTGGTGTATACGCACTTTAAGATGGTAATACATCGACCGCGGTGTTTGCCTCCACATGGCACACCTAAACATGGGCCCAGCATATGTTGATTGATTTGTGAGATATAGCCTTCTGGGTTCGACCATGACTGAAGACGTCTCCTCAAGAATCTTGAGGGTTGGTGATTTCGGTGACATCTTGCAGAGACCTTTAGGAGGCATAGAGAAAGTGACCAGAGATATATATTTTGCGCTTTGGAAAAGGCCGAACCACCACTTAGCAATAATCTATTGGTTATTTCTTTGTTTTTTGAAAAGCAAACGCTCGAAGACTTCAATTTTGTCGGGATAAATATTTTGGCAACTTTAGTGTACAGGATGTCCCATTTTAGATGGTATTGAATGGGAAACTTCGATATAAAAGATAGAAACCTGGAAACTTCACATAACTGTCCTCAAATTTCGAGAACTAAAAAAATATAATACATTTTTTTCCAGCCCCTGTAGTTTTGGTGCTGCGAGGGAAAATTCAAAAATTCGTAATTCTAAAAATCGTTAATACCTTTGTTATTAGTGTAGATATTTCATTGTTGTGAAAACTTCCCTACACGGTAAAAAATTTTGTCTACATTGAAAAGACGTTCTTTTCTTGAATAAATTGTTTTACCTTAAAACAATTTGTTTTAAATTAAAATATTTATTTTTAGTTCAACGCAGCGTTTAATCTTGAAATGAGACTTTATTTTTCGTGTTTAATTGTTTTGTTTCAGTATACTTTGTTTTGTAACCAAGCAAATTGTCTTCATATAAGTAATATTTTGCTTCCAGAGAAAACGATGCTTTAGATTAGTTCCAATTATTTATAATAAAACAATTTCTGTTTCACATTTAAATAAAGAGGTAAGACATTTTTTGTGCTATATTAAGAAAATATTCTCTTGATGAATAGGAAAGCACAAATTATTTTACTTCAAAGCAATTTGCTTTAATCCAAGACAATTTTTTTTACCGTGTACAGAAAGTTGATCCTGTCAATAAAATGACGTCAAATTTTTGGTCCGTCGAGTCGGATTCGAAATTTAAAAAAAAAATAATAAGATAAATACTTACTTCTTAGTTATAAATTGTTTTTACAATTTTTGCTACACATCCCCTAGCTATAAAAAAAAATTGAAAAAAATATCCAGATTCGTATTTATGTTTAACTCGTATTAATTATTAGAAACAACAAGGAAATTAAAGACAGCGCCTCAAAACAGAGCCAGATTTCTAGGAGGGTTTTTTTGGCATTTTCGGGTTTAAATTGTTCTAATCTTCTCCTTATTGTTCTAAGGCCTGAACCCATTGCAATTAGGACTACTCGACGATAGACCCTGTTTTAAATTCGTTTAAGGTCTCTTTTGCATGCCCTTAACTAATTTACGGTTGGTATAATTTCATTTTTTAATGTGCCGTCCTTGGATGCTGCCTTGAATTTTAATGAATGAATGGATGTACATATGTATAGGGAGTCGATTATTTTCTTTTTTTTTATAATATCTTTTCCATTTTCTGCAGTAAGATTCACGCGCGAACGAGCTAGGTACAAGCGCGGATTTGAGGGGGCAGGGTAACGTGGTAATTACCCCCTCCTAGAAAAAAAAATTACTTTTTTTAATTATTAAAGAGAAAATAGGAGAATTAACCCCTCCCCTAGAAAAAAAAATTATATTTAAAATAATTTTGTCGTCGACTATTACTCTCCCTTATATTTTCGCCCAGATACGCGCTTGGCTAGGTACACTTTATACTAAATTTTACCTTACAGGCCAGTGGCGGTTCGTAGAGTAGTGCCACGGAGCCATGGTGCTACCATATTTTTCTACAAAAACACATTTTTTTATTTTTAAAACATCTTAATGTTTGTTATTTTATGCACTTCTTTTTAATTTATATAAAATATTGTAAACCCTGTGCAATGCAGTGGATCACACTCCGAATCGATAATCAGCGACCACTGTCTGCTGGCCCGCTAGCTGCCGCTTGTGGGAAGTGGGGTATTTGCCGCTTTGCTGATGGCGTCGCCGAACAGAGAAAGATTTTGACTAGTGAAGTATATGAGCAATAGAGTTGGACAATTTTTACATTGTCTAAATCAAATGAATCAACTAAAATTTGTGCCGAGCACTCCAGCCAGTTTTGGTGTTCTGTGGGCCAGTTGGTCGTCTTTTTTGTATGCCTGGAGCATGTATGCTTTAATTTACGCCCTCTAAATTACGCGACAAAAAAATATACCCGTATACTCTGCATATTGTTCTATTTTTTAAGTGAAATAATAAAATTTGCGTTTTAATAAAATCTTTTAGTGGTTTTTCGCTAGAAGAAAAACTAAAAACTTTCAGAATCAGGCTGTTCCGAGGCACGGTCACTAACTGATTTAAAAAGAAATTACTACATTTTTTAATTTTGAATTTATCCCAGAAGTTCCTTTTAAATAAAGTAATGTATCATCTGCAAACATCTGTATCATATAATTTTTTAAAACTGTTGGTAGGTCATTTATATATAAAATAAAAAGTAATGGGCCGAATTTACTTCCCTGTGGTACCCCTATGTTGTTTAATTTTTCCGATAATAGTGAATTCAAAATCTTGGTTCGCTATGCCCCGTTGTATAAATAATTCCTAAACCATTCCAATACTTTTCCCCTTAGACCAAATTTATAAAGTTTTTTTAATAACCTTTCCCTTAATATTGAGCCAAGAAAATATTTATATTCTATATTAAATATTAAACTAAAATACCTATGGTTTATTAATTTCTTGTATTAAGATAACGAAAATGTATGTTTTAGTAAAAGCTAATTAAAATTATCTTTAAATAAGTTTGTAATTGACACCAAAAGTTTTTGAAAAAATGTACCCAAATGATCGCTTTAACATAAACTTCATATATTTGTTAAATAGAATAAGGCTTTGGGTAGGCTATATAAACTTGCATTAAATTAATTGATAAATACTTTTTTAATAAGAAACTTGATTAATTTCAAAAAAGCAAATGCCGTTGGCGGATTTTGCAGATAAAAAAACGCCACATAAAATTTAATTTTCCAATATCCGCATTTATATATATATTGTAGGCAGCGGGGGCACATCGGGATCGGGACCAGGGATGTCTCTCACCTTCCGACATTTTAGGAAAGAACGTCATGAATAAAAAAAATTAATAAAACACCGGGTCCCATCCCAAGACAAACTCCTGGGTGCGCTATAGCTTGTGTCTATTAACAAAAAATGATACGCAAGTATCAATGAAAGACTTTCATTGAAAGTGCATTGTCTCAAATATTTTATGAAACTTAAGTACCTATATAAGTTTTTAAAAATATATGACCAATTCTAACATGGACCCAAAACAAAATCGACCTTAAAATGGTTCGTTACTTAAGATAAGAAAAATTGTTACGAAAATTGTACAAAGATAACTTAGAACGATCGATCAAGACGATTAAATAAAAGCTAAATGACATTTTAGAGTGTTTAGAGATAAAACTGGTCATAAAATTAGTTAAGTCAATTGAGAGAGTGCATTAATATAAAATAAAAAAAGCTCGAAGAGAAAACTTTTAACTTATTAACTGCTCTCTAATGATACCTGCTCAAAGATATCGAAATTTGATCTGCAAGTATTTTTTTATAAATAATATCTATTTAGCCTTTTTTTAAATAATTTTTTTTAAGTCCCCCATTCACATTAGAGGTCAGGTTGAGTAAGATTTTGACAATGATGTAACTGCATGCAAATCCGAAAGAGCGGTTCTTGGTATTCCGATAATACCCCGAAAATCTTTATATTAATTTGATGTATTTAAGTCCCCGCCCTACACAGGTTTTTCACTTAAGAAAAGTTTAGTGATTTTTTTGCGATCTGGACGTTTATTCTTGAGGGCTCGTAAGGTGAGGTGAGCGAAACTTTCACTTTCACGGGTGAACTTGGAACTTTTTCACCAACTTTTTACTCGGGGAGATAAATCCACCGGGGCACCGAATAAATATTCTTCGATGACGGGGGTGAGCGCTCATCTCACATCACCTCAAGGGCCGTCAAGAATAAACGTGCTGCACCAGGCAAATATTTAACGGAAGTGGTGTGACTAAGGTCACTCATTGTAAAGCAAGCTTTACAGGTAGCGAAACCTAACATTGATTTTCTATTTTTGGGTTGTAACTCTTGACATGTTGTCCTTGGTTTTGCATTGGCGGCTCCTTCTTATTTTAAAAATGTGGTTTTAACACACTCTAAAGATCTATTTAATAATAATAAAGTTTAAAGATACTTTGCAGCATAACTTTTTATTTCTAAATACATACATTCAGACTTCAGACTGTATAAAAGAAGATCTTTAAAATAAAACCGAGCCGCCAATGCAAAACCGAAGAAAACCTGTCAAAAAAAATAACCAAATAACAGAAAATCAATGTCAGGCTTCGCTTCCTATAAAGCTTGTCTTTACGATGAATGTCCTTAGGTGTGACAGCTTTTCTTTGCGCATGCGGGTCTGCAATAAGCCCCAACTTGGACTTTTTACAATTTCAAAAGGGCCTTTGAAATAATATCTCAAATTCAGCTCATCTGACGCGGTAAACAATGTATTTGGTGCCTCCACCTTTAATAAATTATTTTCAATTTTTAAAAAACACACTGTTTAATTTTAATTTGTAACGGCTTTCTAAGTCGACGCATCTCTGGCTTACGCTGGTTTCTTGTCTCTTTTTCTGGAACGTTAAAAGCACAATCTTTCTCGTTCTTTGCAGAGCGTTTTAGTATTAGGGTTTGGGCGAATCAACGGCAAGCTATAAGTGCCTACAAAGTAGGGAGGTTTTCACCAAGACGAAAAAGGCCGCTAGAAAGCATTCTTGAATGTGTCTTCGTACACTTTACTTTGTTTCATTTAGACGAGACTTTTACTACTGGAGAGATTATTCCTTTTGTTATACATAACTATTTTGATCTTTACTTTTTAAAGTTTTTTTTAATTATATTAAGAAGTGAATAGTTAAAGTTTCAAAGAAGAAAATTGAACAGCTATGCATGATTTTTCTACATTGTTTATGTAGTTGAAAAATGCACTCAGAGTAGTGCTTCCTCCAATAACCCCAAACCCAACTCCTTTTTGAGATCATCATAAATTTAACGTTTAATACTTTATCAGTCATTTAAATTGTAGCACAAATTGGTAGCTTGCAACATTCAAGCCTTGGCCACTTTAAAAAACTTCGCCTGCTACAGTTCCAAACAAAGCAATTCTTGATTGAACTTAATATAAAAATACAAAAATTAGATAAAAAGCAAGCTAAATCAAGAATAAAGAAAGCCTAGACTGATATTGGTGTACAAAATTTGCCAGTCGAGGTGAACGTTTCAGTTAAAATGATGGTAAACAAAGCAGAATGTTTAAAAACGAATTTCCGCTAGTTTATAAGGAAGCGAAGTTTATTAGACCAACAAAATAAAATAAAAATTACAAAAAAATTTCGGACTTCCATTGTCTTTATTTATTTTAAACACTCCGTTTTTATTACTAAGTATCTTTAATTGAATTGTCGTCTTAAAAATAAATAAAGACATAGGAAGTCCGAAATTTTATTTATTCTCAATCACTGCCTACAAATCTCAATCAAAGGAATCTGGGGCACGGCAGGCCCCGCCAAGTTCGCGCAAACTGCTGTACCACCACCTTTTCCTGAAACATTTCAGCCCATATTTGACCTATCTATAACTCTACTTCGGATTTAGCTACCAAACTCAAACTTTGCACAGTCGTAACTGTTTGTCTATGGTTTTCTAAGTGAACTGTATATATAGATTATGAAATAAAAATGCACTCATTAAAAATACTGCCTGTATTATTCACAACGTTACAATATGGCTTGTTTGATAAACATTAAATACGTAAGTAAAAATCAATACACAGTGACGCTGCTTTCACGCCTAAAGTGCGATCGAGTCTGGCCTTGGATTCGCTGTCTGTCAAACTCAACTCTGCGCGGCGGCTTCTACAAAGCGCTCTTGCATGGTGGGGAAACTCGTGTGTCTGGTTATTTAATTATGTACTGGTAAAACTGGTGGCGCGGAGCAGATATTTCAACTTCTAAATAGAATAATGTTATTGTAGGTAATTTGTATTAAGCGACATAATTTAAAGTTACTGACGCGCCGACATCCCGGCCACCTTGAAATAGTTATTTCAATATTAAAAAACTTTAGTCACTGTCTTGTATTGGTAAGAGAGACAATTTCGAAATCGCGCGTTTAGTCGTCGTCCCATCACTAAAATTAATACGCACGACGCGTGTAATTTTATCGTCACCGGGAAAAAGTTCTAGGACTCTAGCGGTCTTCCATTTAAGCGGTGGAAGATTGTCCTCTTTCACAAGTACTAGAGCTCCTAACTTGATCTTATTGTAGCCACCTTGAAACCATTTCTGCCTGGATTGTAATTCGGAAACAAACTCTTTATTCCATCTTTGCTAAAAATGTTGCAAAATTTGCTGTAACTTCTGGAAATGTGTGAGACGATTCTCTGGAACTTGAGTCACAGATGGTTCGGGTAAGGAGGTAACAGGTCGGCCAATTAGGAAATGTCCGGGACTTAAAGGAACAAAATCATCAACATTTGTGGACATTGGAGAAATTGGACGAGAATTAAGGACTCCTTCGATTGGTGTTAAGATCGTCACAAAATCTTTATAGTGTAAGTGTGTATCACCTATTGTTCTTTTAAGATGAAATTTACAATTCTTAATCCCACTCTCCCATAAACCCCCAAAATTTGGCGCTCTAGGTGGTATAAAATGAAAATTGACTCCTTCAGAGTTAAACCTACGGCCAATCTCCGGAGAGTTATCTTGTAGAAACCTTCTCAGTTCAGAATCAGCTCCAACAAAGGAAGTACCATTGTCGCAGTAAAAATCAGTTGGTTTACCCCTTCTTGCGATGAACCGCTTGAAAGTTGCTAGAAAAGCAGCACTAGTGAGTTCTGTCACCAGTTCAAGATGTACAGCTTTTACGGTCATACAAATAAAGAGAACAACGTAAGCTTTAATCATTTTTGTTTTACGCGTTTTACGGTCTTTAAGTAAAAAAGGTCCTGCATAATCGCACCCTGTATGTATAAACGGAAAAAATTTATTAATTCTGTAATAAGGCAAATTACCCATTATATAGTCAAAAGTTTTGGGTTTTGATTTAAAACATACAACACACTTATGCAGAATCATGCGTGCAAGATTACGCCCTGATGGTACCCAATATTTTAACCTTACTGTGTATAACAATTGTTGCGGTCCACAATGCAGCAAAGCTTTATGATAAAATTCGAAAATTAGTTTAGTCAAGATATGTTTCCTAGACAAAATTATTGGAAACTTTTTACTGTAGCTAATATTTGCATTCTGGAGCCGGGCACCAACTCGAATTAATTGACTCTCTGAATCAAAAAATGGATTTAAAGACAAAATCGAATTTTCTTTGTCATCTTTAATAGACTTCTTATTTGACAAATCGTAGTAAACTTGCTTAAAATATTGAATCTGTGAAATTCGAACTAAGTTTTCCATCGCCAAATTCAACTCAGCAGTTGTCAAGTAAGAATTTTTAATTTTATTTTTTCTCAATTTCCTGGCTCTGTAATTGTTAATAAAGCGATAACAATAACCAATAACGCAAGTTAACTTTGAAAGTGTTGAAAATCGAGAAAACAAGTCGAATTCTGAGACTTGTGCGATAATCCCTGTATTTGTCGCAATTCGTTGTTCAGGTAATATCTCTGAGATATCCTTGATATTATTTAATGGTAATATTTCTTCTCTTAACCAATGCGGACCATGGAACCAAAATTCATTGTCAATCAAACTTGCCGCACTGGATCCACGAGAAACAAGATCCGAAGGATTTTCTTCCGGGCGAGCGTGAAACCACTTATCAGGATTTGACAATGACTGAATCTCATTGACTCTATTCTTTACAAAGATTGGAAATCTGTCAGCGTTGCTTTTTATCCAACTCAAAGTTATGGTGCTATCACTCCAATAATATACCTCACTAAAGTTTATTTCAATAGTGTCGATGACCTTGGTTGTCAGTCTAGCCGCTATCAACGCAGCTGATAATTCTAGTCTCGGTAAAGTTGGTGTTCTAACTGGTGCTACTTTCGCCTTGGAGCACAATAAATTAGATGAAAAACTTCCATCAGAGTTTATAGATCTTACATAAATTGCAACACCATAAGCCTTTTCTGACGCATCAGCGAAAGTATGTAATTGTAAATAGTGTGCCTTTACATTAATAGCATGTCTTGGAAATTTTAGCTGGTTAAGATGTTTTAAATCTTGACAAAAATCATTCCACGATCTAAGCAAAGAATCAGGAACTTTAGCATCCCAGTCTGAGTGCTCCTTCCAGAGATTCTGCACAATCAATTTTGCCACAATAATACAAGGCTGAACTAGCCCTAAAGGGTCGAATATTTGACTTGTTATTGAAAGAATCTTACGCTTCGTTACACAATTTTGTTCTGGAAATTCTCTAATTCTGTATTGAATGCAATTCATATAAGCATTCCAATATAATCCCAAAGTCTTATTTTGTTCATTTTCTCTCTAAGATACTAGCCTGTAACTTATCATTTATATCAAAACTTTCAGAAAAATCTCTTTTATTCGATAACCATTTTCTTAGGTCAAATCCTACGCTTGCTCTTAGAAATGTCTCTTTGCAATGTTAGTAGCTCTGTCTCATCATTTGTTCCTGTCAATAAATCATCCATGTACATATCATTTTTTATTGCACGAGTCGCTACTGGATACTCTTGATGTAAACAACGTATCGCTAAAAATGGACTACTTGTCATTCCATATACTACTGTATGTAATTCGTAGCACACAATTTGTCAATTTTCCTTACGCCATAATATCCTTTGATATGACCTATGTACTGGATTTATTAATATCTGTCTAAACATCTTGGATATATCTGCATTTAACACATATCTGTGTTTACGAAATCTGGTCAAAATCGAAACTAGATCATTACCAATAAAGGTCCTGAGACGGAACATCATTCAAGCTTAGTCCAGTAGAAGTTCTACTAGATGCGTTAAATACTACACGTAAACGGCATGTCAAACTATCTTCTTTTAGTGCTGCATGGTGTGGCAAATAAAAACTCTTATTATCCTTAGTCTCTTGCCAGTCACTCTTTAACTCACTCATATGTCCGAAATTCTCATACTCTGTAATAAATTCTGAGTATTCTTTTTTTAAGTCTGAATTTTTTACAAACCTCCTATCTAAAGATTCTAAACATCTCAAAGCCGTTTCCTTCGAGTCACCTAAGTCTTTCAAATTATCTTTAAAAGGAATTTGTACCACGAATCTACCTGTCAAATCCTTTTCAAAGGTCTCTAAAAAGTGTCTCTCACAGAAGTCAACAGTGATTTTAGGATGCACAGGTTCTTCTAACTGCCAAAATTTCATTAAATTTTGATTTATCGTGTCATCAATAGCCAAACTACAAGAAAACCGTTGATTTTGCTTACTTGTATCCGATAAACAAACTTCACCATCAATTAACCATCCCAGTTGGGTTCTTTGTAAGATGGGCTGACCTTTGTCTAGTCTTACTTGCTCCATCATCAAAATGTCGTAAAAAGGGTCTACACCCAATAAAATGTCTATATTCTGGGAAACATTAAAAGATGGATCTGCCAAAGCCATGCCTTTAGGAATTTTGA
This sequence comes from Aspidapion aeneum, assembly GCA_963576565.1. NCBI lineage: Eukaryota > Metazoa > Arthropoda > Insecta > Coleoptera > Brentidae > Aspidapion > Aspidapion aeneum. The sequence continues at coordinate 110,518,506 of OY755040.1, forward strand.
CTAAATTCCTATTAAAGGAAATTAATGGAAGGGGGGGGGGGGGGGAAGTCACCTGCCTAATGACTAAGCATGTCAAATCTCTTGAATATTCATTTATTCTGGACTGAATAGTAATTTTGGTCTGATATTTAATCTGAACACAACTAGCGCTGCCTATGCCAGTAATCTGGAAATTAGTCGATTTTAGCTCAGTACCAATTTTCTTCGAAAAGTCTTCCGAGATGTAGTTACTCTGCGAGCCTTGATCTATTATCACTTATTATCACTGCCCCTTACGTACACCAAGGCGGTTGATAATAAAGGATAGCTAGTCTGCTTACTAACCCCAGAAAATAAGTCCGAAGTTGTCTGCTGATTCTCATGAATATTAGAATCTAGTTTCTGCACATCTGCTCTACAAAACCTAGTGGTCGTGACTGTGGCTGCCTGCCTACAATCTTCGTCTTGACTGTCTGCCTTATTCTCTTGAGCTGCTGCCGTCACCTTCTCGTTTTTACGATCTCTATGTATAAGAGAATTGTGTTTTAAGTTACAGGTCATACAGCCTCTCTTTGTACAATCTAGTACTCCATGATTTGGATTAAAACAGTTCAAGCATAATTTTAATTTTGTTGCCTCTACATTCCTGTCATCAACGCTTAAATTCTTAAATTTTTCGCAAGAAAAAATCGAATGATTGGATTTACAAAAATAACATGAAAACTTCTGTCCTTGTCTATCATCCGTCGCCGCGAATGACCCACGTTGTCTTGATTTATCTTTGTAATCGTACTTCTTGTCAAATTGGTTATGAAAACCTGGTTTTACTGCCAAAGATTTTTGAGTTCTTGTCAACTCCAATTTTTCTAACAAAGAACATTTATTTTTTTTAAAATTATGAATCTCTGCCCACGTAGGGAAAGTACCTTTAATTTTATACCCTTCCCACTCTCGCCTAGTCTGGCTATCAAACTTGTTAACTAAAATAGCTATCAGTAAAATATCCCACTTGCCAGTAGGTAATTTTAGTGCCTCTAATGCCCTAATATTTTTATTAAAAGTATCAAAAAGTCTCCTTAAATCTGTGTAAGACTCCTTAGTCACAGGTGGGGCGTCTAAAATACCTTGAATGTAGGTATCAACTACTAACCTATTATGTTCATAACGCTCTTCCAAAAGTGACCAAGCTACCTGCCAATTATTCGCGGTTTTATTTAATTTTATTTAATGATGCAATCAATTCTACTGGCTCATCCTTTAAACAAGCCCTCAAATACTGTAACTTTTGAACTGGTGACGTCTCCTCAATCATAGACAAAAATGTATCTTTAAACTCAAGCCATCTGTCTATTTTTCCCGAAAAACAGGGTAAATTTAAAACCGGTAAATTAATTTTTGGAGGATAAACCATAATCTGATTTTGCGCGTGACCTTGAGCAACCTGTGATGGACCCGACTGCGAATGTCCACCGCTCCCTGAGACTGAACGTAGGTTACTCTCATACTTGTCAATGGATGTTTTAGACTTGGCTACCAATTCAAAGTATTCATCAAAATAATTTTCTCATCGAGAAAATAATTTTTCTCATCGAGTTCTTGTGCCTTTTCAGCCTCAGATACATTCATTGACTCTAATAAACATGAAATATCTAACTGAATCTGCGAAAATTCGTCATAACCCGGTTCAATTTTCGATAATCTGAATTTTAAATCATTATATTTAAGATCTGCCAAATTTTTAAGGTCTAAGGTGTCTAAGAAATTTTTAAATAAAGTTAGGTAACGTCTTACCTGAGCCCTTTTAAATTTTAGATTTACAAGTTGGGCCTATCCTGCCATTTTTACTTAAAAAAAATCAAAAAATAAACTAATTTAATTACAGTAGGTACTTACTTACAATATGACAAGTTGTGACTTGTCAGTATTTTGTCCCTGTCAGGATTAAAGAGCAAAGGAATTTTATAAAGGATGACTCATTCTTACTGTTTTCTGCCTTCTTGAACCAACGTCGCGGAACAATGTCTTATTCTGCCAAATTTCACTCGCGTCGGAGCTTATCAATATTTTTCTCACGTGTCAGAAAATGTCTTTCGCTTCTTTCTCACGTGTCAGAGAATGTCTTTTACTTTTTTCTCACGTGTCAGAGAATGTCTTTTACTTTTTTCTCACGTGTCAGAGAATGTCTTTTTAATTTATTTTTCTCGCGCGTTGGAGAATAAATAAACTGACAAATTTATCTTGCGTCGGATATTTCTAATCACTCATGTCAGAGAATTCGCACTGCCTTTATATTTACTTAACGTCGTAGTAAATATTTTTCGCACTCTCGTCAAAGTATCCAATTATTTTACTTACGTATACCTACTGTCCTTGTATTTACTTAGCGTCGAAATAAATATTAATGCACACTCGCGTCGAAGTGTCGAATGATTAATTTTTCACTCACGTCGGAGTCACTTTTTATCTGTCGGATACTTGCAATGTCTTTGCAAACTTCGTAATTTTCTTCTCAAAAATGTTAACATCAAACTTATGCAAAAAAATATCTGAATTTCACTGCAAGTCCAAGCAATCCGGCTCGAAGGACCAAAAATATGTTTGTCTATGGTTTTCTAAGTGAACTGTATATATAGATTATGAAATAAAAATGCACTCATCAAAAATACTGCCTGTATTATTCACAACGTTACAATATGGCTTGTTTGATAAACATTAAATACGTAAGTAAAAATCAATACGCAGTGACACTGCTTTCTCGCCTAAAGTGCGATCGAGTCTGGCCTTGGATTCGCTGTCTGTCAAACTCAACTCTGCGCGGCGGCTTCTACAAAGCGCTCTTGCATGGTGGGGAAACTTGTGTGTCTGGTTATTTAATTATGTACTGGTAAAACTGGTGGCGCGGAGCAGATATTTCAACTTCTAAATAGAATAATGTTATTGTAGGTAATTTGTATTAAGCGACATAATTTAAAGTTACTGACGCGCCGACAGTAACCCTTGATAGATCTAACAATAAGTTTCATGGACTTCCATCAATGGTATATGACCCATATAGAGTGGCAACTGGCGAGCTTTGCAACATTTTGGGGCAGATGGCGCTGAACTAAATTTGTCTAGTACGCAAAAGCTCGCCGGCTGCCACTTTATATGGGTCATATACTCATTGCTTCCATATAGCAGTAAATAGTTACGCACTCATGTATAGATCATTAAAATTTTACTGTATGTCCAGACATGCTACAAAACTAAAATTTGGCAGACTTATAGAACTTATGACCAAGCTCTTGGGGAAAATCAAAAAACCTTAAAATTTTAATTTACTCCTCTTCCCACACGGTAAAAAATTTTGTCTACAATGAAAACACGTTCTTTTCTTGAATAAACTGTTTTACCTTAAAACAATTTGTTTTGAACTAAAATATTTCTTTTTTGTTCAGCGCAACGTTTAATCTTGAAATAAGACTTTATTTATCTTCTTTAATTGTTGTGTTTCAGTATATTCCATTTTGTAACAAAGCAAATTGTCTTCATATAAGTAATATTTTGCTTCCCGAGAAAACGGTGCCTTAGATTAATTCAGTTCTAATTTATAATAAAACAATTTCTGTTTCACATTAAAATAAGGGCCAAGACATTTTTTGTGCTATATCAAGAAAATGTTCTCTTGGCGAATAGGAAAGCACAAATTATTTTACTTCAAAGCAATTTGCTTTGATCTAAGACAATTTTTTTTTACCGTGTATACGTGTAAAATTACATAAAATTAACTTGCCCACTTTCGGAAACGCTAAAAGACTAAGATAAAATTATAGAAAAAAGTTAAAATCCCCAAAATTATAATTTACTTTTCTCTCCTATACATGTAAAGTTATATAACAGTAACATTGCTCAATTCCAGAAATGCTAAAGGGCTGAGCTTTGGCAGACTGGTAGGAACTATGATAAAACTATATTTTATTTCCCACTTCTAGAAATGATAGCAAGCTGGAATTGAGAAAACTGATAGAAATTAATTTCTGGCAAACATTAGTTTGACTAGTTATTTTCTCATGCTGTGGAGTTTGGGTTTTGATCAGTCTTTGCAAAAAAGTGATATTTCTCACATATTTAGCCATTAAAATTCAATTCAGTTTTGCCACAATTTTATGTTTTCTTAAAATTATTCGGATTCAAAAAAAGTTCTAGAGTAACCAGAAAAAAAGATATTATTCTTATAGAATACTTTTGAAAAATATATTTTTTTAAATCTTTTGTTGATCGGTCTAAAAGTGTTCATTTATCTTCTAAACGCCTGCTCACTGAACATGTAATGTATTCGTCAGTTAAAAATACAAAATTGCCGTAATGAGAACAATTTACTGCTAATCTTTTAAGGATCTTAATCAGGGAAATGACTTAATGAGACTACCTTTTGTCTTGTTTTCTGCAATTTTTTATATATGCGCAGCCAATTAAGATTGTAAAACGGTTTTTATAACTAACCATTTTACTTTTTTATGTTCTGTAACCAAACCAGAAATAAACACTTCTTGAAATTTGCAACTATTAAAATAAGTGTTAATAATCCAGTCGCTTTGTGGCCTTCGGAATAAGAGTTCGACTTATTGGGCATCTGTCACTTTTTGGGCAACCTATACCAAAAACAATATGGCGGCTCAAAGATGAAATAAAGGATAGAAAATGCACTTTTTTATATGTGAACCGCTTTTTTTTAACTAATTTTGTTTGAATCAAGGTGCACTTTTATGAAATTTTTCATTCACTTGAATTTTTAATATTTCTGTGTATAGCCCTCAACCAGCAAACATTTAGTTATACAGGTAGATTAAATGCTGTAGGGATCATAGACTGCTTGCAGTGCTTAGGACTAGTACGGGGAGTGGAGAGTTCAGATATAGTATAAACAATAAAGGCTAGTCATTGTTATTTTTCTGAATTGCATTTTTATTGAAACCGCTTTTAGTTTTTATTCTGCATTTTTTTTACATTTCTTTGCTGACTCTCCCGGACTAGTACGGCATTTGGCCCCCCTAATTTTTATGTTCCACACGGCTATGTACATGCTTGCGCAGTAAAAACCATGCGATAAAAATTTTGTGGTAAATTTTTTGCGTATCTAACAGCCACCTATTACAATGCTTAGGAACCTCATTGCAAATTGACAGATCGTTAGGTTAAAGTTCTCACTAGGCTGAAAAGAGGCGCTGCGGTCGCGCATTTGTTATTGATTTTTTTTTTGAGAATTGTTATCTGTCGTTTGGATTTTCCGGTTCGGTTCGGTTCGGTTAAATATAAAACAATGAAAATTTCGAGTTGCTTTCCTGGGTGAAGTATCCAAAGTTCTCGGTAAGTTTTATTATTTTCTTCTTTGAGGTTAGATTGGCATTTGAAAAAAACTTGTATTGGTGGTGTCCTTTTTACCTTCTTATTGCCTAACTTCTTTTTGCCGCTTACTTTACGGAACTCTGAATACAGCTTTCCATTGCCTGGTATGTGCCTTATTTGCCCATCAATTAACCACAAATTTAGTGTTAATTTTATGTCTATCTCTTTCTTTTGATAATAAGTAAAAAAGAGACACACACCAAATTAACACTAAATTTGTGGCTAACTGATGGGTAAACGAGGCATTACCCAGCAGCGTAATGCACTTTGAATAAATTTATTCCTTAATTTTACCTTTATCTTACCATAATCTAGTACCTATGATTAATTGTTTTTTTTTATGGTTTTCAGCTTTTGGATAATATGTGCGACCACTGATAAGCTATGTATATATTGCTTTGAAACGTACACAACTTACAACCAAGGCGAGAGTGTACTTTTAAATACAACAGTAGACATTTTCGTCTAGCTGCTAGAAAGTAGACATTTAAGAATGATTCTCTTCACGAAGAACTGTTTCATTGTTTATTTACTCATCAGTCATCAAAAATGTTAACAGCAAATTTAAGTATACCAGGCAGTTTTTGGTTTTTCGTTATATTGTATTTTACCAATCAATTACACTGTATCATTTTATCTATAGTTAGTCGTTAATTTAGTTTTATTTGAAGGTGTTTTTATATTGATAAAAACTCATTAAAAAAAAAAAAAACATTTTATTTGTTGAACTTTATATATCATGTAAGATATCAACAAATTGAAAATTTCATAAAAACTTTAAAAATTCAGAAACTATATTATAAAAGGCGATTCAAATTTCCCGCCTCAACTTCTAGTTCGTCACCAATAGTGGGAGCCACAGAGTTAACGATTTGTCAAATGTTCTGTTCTATGCCTATTACCTTATAATAATATAAGAAGTGAACAAAACTAGGATTACACCACAGTAAACTTTCGTCTATGGATTACACCAAAATTAATGTTCCCTTATTTCGTCCAAACAACGCAACAAAATTTGTTCAACGCGGTTTTGAAAGAAGGGAATTAAGTAGGTCCTTTAAGGCCACTAAATGGCACGTTTGAGGCCAGCCGCCACTTCAATACGAACACGTGGCACACTTGATTTATCGCCTGTTAATATCTATGAGCGCTTTTATTCCCACTTGGGATTTAAGGACTTACAAAGTGTTCGCATACTGTTTTTATAAAGTATTTATTAGGGGAATTATATGTCTGTATTTATCCATAGTTTTTTTTGTGCAGTCGTATGAAGACTAATTTTCTAGTTCAGCCACTTAGTCCATTTGAGTGAAATAAAGCATGTTTTCATTTTTTAATGTAAAAATAATCATTTAAAATTTTATAATGTCATTATTAAAAAACTAGTATATACAAGGTGTAGAACTAGGGGCCATATGGCTAATTTTTCGACATACAGAGCATCAAAGTTGGCGATTTTTATACTTTTTAAGTCGAACCTTGTGAAGTGCTAAGTTGAATATCAACTTAGCACTACGAGGTTTTTCTTTTAAGTTTTGCGTGTACAGCTGGTGAAAAACAGTAGACAACTTTTAAAGACTTTATTCTTACTCGAGGTATTCTCCACGAAAATTAGTGCACTTTTGCATGCGCTCAAACCAGTTGTCGAAGCTGTAATTTCACTCGTTTGTTGGTACTGTGAAAATTGCATTCTTGAAGGCGACGACAGCTTCCTCTGGCGACTAAAATCTTTGACCACGCAGTCGATTCTTGATTTTTGGAAAAATATAGAAATCGTTTGGACTTAGGTCGGTACTGTATGGAGGATGGTCCAACAATTCGACATTTTGTTGGGTTAAAAAATCAATGGTTTTTTGTGCTTTGTGCGAACTTGCATTGTCTTGGTGAAGGATGCTTCGACGTTCGAAGTTCGTTTTTCGAAGCTCAGCAATGACTTTCGGCAAACAAATGGTCACGTGCCAATCGGCAGTAAACCGCGATATGTCACATGACGATCTTGCGTGATGAGCATGCGCACAGCATCAATGTATTTCTGGGTGGCGGTTTTTGGTGCGCCCAGCCTTGGATCGTCGCTAAGGCTAATCCGTCCACGCTTGAATTTTCTACCAACAAAAAACTGTCGACTGATGTGGTGCCTCATTACCAAAAACAGAAATCAACTCGGTAAGACATTCTTGTTGAGATAATTTCCGAAAGTTATTTCGTTTAATTTTCTGTCTGTAGATTTCTTCAATGCAAGATGTAGGCCTAATAACCCTGAATTAATTAAAGATGGTCAGGATGGTTCAGGATATCTAACAAATAATGTGACATGTGACTGCATTAAAACAGGAAATGAAAATAAATGTACACCCCAAGCGACAAACCGCAAAGAATTAATTGTCGGGCAACCATTCATTGTGGTCCTAAGCTTTTCAGTCTTTTCACTCCATTCTTTCTCTTATATATGGATCATTCTTTTTCCGAGCATATACTTAATAGTAAGTTTAGGACAATTTTATTATGACAAGAGAAAACGGCTGTCTTCTCCACAAATTTATTATTTTCTCCTTGCGGACACCTCTATCAAGCGGACACTTCCTTTAGGCGGATAAATTTGTTGGAACCAAGCTTTTCCCTATTTCTGTACATGTAAAATTCACTCCAATAACCGGACACTCTGATAACCGACGCGGACAATTTTTTGTGGTTAAAAAATTCTGAAACCTCCCTTAACCGGACGCGAACCTCTGACAACGGGATGGAACGCTGCACGACATTGGCATAAATATTATGTAGTATGGTGGCGGGACTACTGTGCTTTACTTTTATTGTTCAGTTGGGTAGTAATAGATCTCTTTGAAATGGCGCCTAGTAAAAAACTTCTTAGTTTACGTGAAAAAATAGAAGTTGTTAACGTTTCGGAGCAGGAAAATTTATCAGCATGAAAAATCTCTGAAAAAATTATTATCGGAATAACTCAAGCAGCGGAAATCATTAATAAATATAAATTCAAATTTCGCAGTTCTCTCTCATTAGTGGGCACCTCCAATAAGGGGACAAAATCGACGAAACCGTGAGTGTCCGCTTAAAGGAGGTTTTACTGTATTACTTTAGTTATACAGGTTACTCAGCTTCATAGGTTTAGTGGAAGAATTATGACGAGCTCGTTGAAAAATGTTTAATTATAATAATAATTAATTCGTGATATTTAAATTTTCAATTCAACAAAAATTGGTGGTTTGGATTTTGATATATTTATTTTTATTTAATTTTTTTTAATATTGCTGCAAGGAAAAATGTTTTTTGAGTTTTTGTTTCGTCAAGATGCTTAAAAAATGTCCCCCTTGAATACAAAATCGACGTGTCCGTGGTTTCTCTCAAAATCGCACTCTATTTACCCAGAAAGGCCGTGTATATATATTTTCAAATCTTTTTTTCCAGGTCTCCCTTAATTTAAGCAATGATATTTTGCAAAAACCTATTTTTTAGTCTAGTAGGTTAATGTTGTGTTCATTCTTTCGGATTCCTTTGACTGAGTAACGCGCACAAAATTAAGAGGGTTTCTTTCTAATTCGGAAAAACCGGAAACAATAATACATATACGCATTTGTCTTTTCCGGCCAACTTCAGAGTTAAGTGAAGTTAAGACTCGGATAGAAGCGAAGCTTTTCGAACCTTTTTACCCTCATATATCAACTCCAGAAGGGTGTGAGAGCTAGAAAAAGAAAACTTAACCTAATCTGGAAGATATTATGCAAATATTAAATTTTCTTCTTTAAGTGTAATAGCCATTATTTTTATGGAATACGGGTGCTTTTATATTTTGCATATAGAAACATACTGGACGATACTGATCGAATGTTGTTACTAACACGTAACTTTAATCTTTACCTAACCTAAAGTCACAAAGTTAGTGCGATACATAGAGTTTCATAGCTACAGTGAATTTTGTAAGTTAACAAATTAGTCGAAAAATGAAATTAAACCCAGAACATTTTCGGGCTATTATTTTTGAAAACGATCCAAGGCCAGGTGCACCAAAAACAGCTTTCACCAAGGAATACATCGATGCTGTGCATATGCTTCATTGGGCATTTCAAATTTCCATAATGAATTATGGGTAAGAAAATTAGTTTCCCTCTGTTAACCGAAGAACAGAAAGATGAAATGTTCAAATGGAGTCAGAAAACGCTAGACCGCTTTAAGGCAGGAAACTCAAAAAACGTGTACAGCATTCACGGTCCTTAAATAAACCGGTTGTCTGGTAACTCGGTGTCATGACAGCCGTGACGTCAGAGCTACGTCACAGTTTTCCTAGCAATCAGCAGTCAAACTTTGTACATTTTGGGTCTTGTCGTCTTGTACCTAGTGTTTATACCTGTTCCGTGCTTGCTATAAATGTATTATACCCTGTTCCACCAATGCATGCCCACCCCGATTCAAAAAACGCACGTGATGCGCCATGGATTTGCACCGGTTTTAAATGAAGCGTCACCTGATGCGTTTTTTGAATCGGGGTGGGCATGCATTGGTGGAAACAGGGTATTTAAGACTAACTAAAAGAAATTTTAGAGAAAGATGGTTTATAGTTTATATTGCAGGATTTTAGCACGAAAGCATCACAATGAGTTCCCTGAACTTGGTTGCTATACATATGAAAATGAACAAATCAACATGCATTCATATGCCATGCCATCTTGGGTGCAAAGCCTTTCTTTTGGAGGCTTAACTGAGCCTTCACCATAATGGAAATAAGATGTTAACAAAATGGACAAATGGTTCATAAAATTGCATGGTGCCAATTTTAAATTTTAAAACAAATATTGTGAAGCGATCCACTAAATTTATATTTATAAGAGTTTCTGTTCCATATAAATTGGTAAATTTATTTGTATTAAGTATAAGAATCAAATGTATAAATACCAACAAGCAAAATGAATCCACAATGAAACGAAAGCTTGATGATACAGGGACTGATGAGAGTTGAAAAACAGTCAAAAAGTTTTAAAAAATTATTTTGTAACTGTTCTATAATTAGATAGATAAAACTGATGAGGACCTTTCTTAAATTATATACTAGGTATTCCAAGTTAAAAGTTCACCGTGTTCCAAGTTAAAAGTCCACCATATTGCTCACTTTGTTATTATTAAAAATAGAAAAAAATTTATTTGGCAAACTGGTGGAATGTTCGGTTTTTTTATTTGAGCTAGTTTGCCAATTTAAACTTTTTTCTATCTTTCTTTCTATCTATAAAAAGTTAGCAATGACAGATAACACCCTGGATAATGCTCGAGTAGGAGGGAAGGAATTAGCGTTACAGTCAATGTATTTTTATTATAATTTTTCTTGAAATGCGTTAAGAAGGGGGGATCAATAAACCTTGTGCTATGTAATTTATGAATGTTCCCTTACTGCAATTGACTTAAAGCCATTTCAATTTCCATTCTTTTAATTTTTTAAATAAAATTTCTCAAAAAAAAACTCATTTTAATTACCTCCTATCCACAAAAAAAAATCAATATTGCAGTGTTCGGCGAAAAAAGTTAAATTAATATGAACAAGAGTGTCGAATTAACTTAGGATAAGTATTGATAATCGTGTCCTGAATCTGATATTTCTTGGAATTTTTATCATAAATTTTTAAATTATTTGATTTTTTAATAAATTTTGGTATTTTTACGGCATCCATCTTTATTTCTCTCATAATATAACGTATATGTCTCTCTTTATTGATCGTGGAGCAGGCTTATTGCCGCGTCATAGGCTGCCGAGTTCTTATTGGCTGGGAGTTACCAGACAACCGGTATATTTACGGACCGTGTACAGCATTGTCAGTAGTGATGAATCGTGGATTTACTCATATAAACCCGAAATTAAACGTCATTCGTGTGTTTGGTTGTTCCAAGATGAAAAAAAGCCAACAAAAGTCATCTGTTCTCGTAGTGTATACAAAAGATGGTCGCGACATTTGTCTCAAAAGCTGGGCATGTAGCAATAATCATTCTGGAAGATCAAAGGACTGTTACTGCCGATTGATACATCACCATGTTTTTGCCGAAATTCATCGCTGATCTTCAAGAGACGAACGAGGAATCATCCTCCACCAAGACAATGTAAGTTCGAACAAGGCACAAAAACCATTGAATTTTTAACCCCAACAAAACGTCGAATTGTTGGTCCATCCTCCATACAATACTGAGCTAATTCCCAACAATTTTCACTCCTTTCCGAAAATCAAGAATGGGTTTCAATCGCCAGAGAAAGCAGTCGAAGCCTTTAAGAGTGCAATTTTGACAGTACCAACAAATGGGTGAAATTATAGCTTTGACAACTGGTTTGAGCGCATGCAAAAGTGTGTTAATTTTCGTGGAGAATACTTCGAGAAACAATAAAGTTTTAAAAAGTTCCTACTGTTCTTTCACAGCTGTTTATTCAAAACTATAACCTTCGCATTGTATGTACTACAGGCCGCTCGACATGGTGCACGACGCGCTGCAAATATTTGCAAGCAAAAAATTTCGGTCAAATTGTTGCCTGCAAAAAATCTTCTTTTCGTTTGACATTGTGCATGGCCATGCATTGATTCCCCAGAATCTAGGTAAAAATTCCCCAGTTTGCATGCAAGTACAGTTTGCATGTAAAAAAATGGCACCGGACCGATAAAAATGGATTGCCTGCAAAAATCAGCTAGATTTGTACTGTGCATGCACCTGGGCAAAATTTCATATATTTGCCTGCAAATTTTATTGTCATGCACCATGTCCAGCGGCCTTAAGAAACAAAATGTCCAGTTTACACCCGGTTCCCACCTACGACTTTCTCGTGGGTGCCCGCTCACGCGTCACATGATCTCAATATGAAATGTAATTACAGTCATGTGACGCGTGCGCGGGCACGCACGAGAAAGTCGTAGGTGGGTACCGGGTTTTCGACAACTCGATAGCTACGAAGTTTGGGCAAAAGAGACCCGCTTCAGGCTGAAGTACATGGCGGTATGATAGGGTTTCGCAAAATCCTGAGATCGCTCGTTGTAATGTTAATATCGTAACAAATTTTAATAATTTCACCTTAATTGATCACACTCCAACGTTCTTATGAATAACGAACGTGTATGTTAAACGCTTAACTGCTTCAAAAATTGAACCAATGTTCGAAGCTTAACTCCTATGTTCGCCAACATGTCTCCATGCTTTACGTTTTTTGGCGGAAACTTGTAAAGCTGCGTACTTATTAGCGAGCGGAGCATGTATGCGAGCCAGTACGGTAACTAATATTTTAGCGAATATTAATTCAGTGTCAGATATAGTTACTGTAACGGCTTTCTTAAAGAGTTCGCTCACTAATAAGTACGCGGCTTTAACAAAGCTAGTTCGCAGCACAAAGCTTGCTTGTGAAACTAGTATGTAACGCGTCCATACTAGCTAATAATAATACAGTATTAGTTGCTCTAACGGCTCATTTACGGGGTCCACTCACTAAGGAGTACGTGGCCTAAGGGTGCGTATTTATAGAGCGAATAAAGGCGACTGGAATTTCGTTGTCGTCTTTTCTTCTTTTGGTAGTCTTTTGATTTTCCATCGTTTCCAAAATTTTTCTAAAAAATCTAGGCCACCCAAAGGGCCTCGTCGTCATGCAATTGCTGCTAACTGAAAAATTTTGGGTCGAAAATAATCTCAAGAGGTTTTGTGTATAGTTTTTTCCGTTTGGCAGGTTTTGGTTTTTTCAGAATTTCAAAAGTTTTGTAACAGCGACCACACGTCACAGTTATGGCCAAACCATTGTGCTCACGTGACGGTTCTATCATTATGCGATTGATATCAAGTAAGGAACCTCTGGAGATTCTGGAAAAACCGAGAACTAAGAAACGAAATCGTCCAAAAGCAATTGTTTCGTAATTTATGGATGGTTCTAAAGCAGAGATATTACAACAGTTAGAGATTGGATTTGACAACCAACCAAAATAGAAAGAGTGAGTACACCATGCGTTTGACATTACCATTGAAAACGTGGTAAAAATAGTTGGGCACTGGTAGGTAACCTAACCAAACATACTTATACTTTGATTTTATCAAAACAGTGGAGACTGTCAGTTGTTGCTATTGTTGTTGTGTTTTTGTTGAAAATGAAAGTTTTCCTACTTTAATGGAAAAAGTAATGTTTTAAAACCCTGAACAGTTTTTAACAGTTAGACTTCATCCCAAATTTAATTAAAAATACTGGCAAGAAAACAAAAACAGTAGTTGACAAGCCTTTGATATTTCTAAACCAGAGAACGAAATGTCAGTGGTTGTAAAGGCCGAGACGGCGGCCATTTCTGATTTTCCGCTTTTACTTTGGTCAAATCCAATCCATTAACGTTTTGGTTTGAACCGAACCGAACCCAACCTCGAAAACCGACGGGGTTCGAACCCGCCACCGCAGCACTTGTGTTCGGTACGTTAACATTCCGAGACATCAAGGCTACTTTTTTGTTCAGTTATTATTATTGTTTTATTTTTAAACAAAAATCCAATAAAATGCTTCCTATCATGGATATAACTCAAACCCTGCATTGCTTATTTTTAAATTATTCTGCTAAAATCTTGTGAATATCCGACAAGAAGCGGATACCTACATAAAAGTTGAACAAGCCCACAAACTTATGGCTGATAAGATTTATTGCTTAGAAAGGTTAAGTATGCCTAAAAAGTTTTTGAAAAGAACTCGGAATTTTCTTATTTCTTTGGACAAAAATGCTGTTTGTCCTTTTTTGAAAGGTTTAAAAACGAGAAAAAAAATAGGATCTGCGGTTTTAGCATGTTTATGTTCCAGTATTATTTACATATTTATACTGGAACTTTCTATTCATTTAGGATCAAATGTTCAATCAGGTTCCTTGCCAATCAATCTCAGTCAACGAAGTGCGAATATACCTTATAGAGTTAAGTACTACCACTACTTACTCCGAGGGTAGTGGCGCCCCATGGGTGCCCTAAGCTTTATTATGCAGCAGGGCCGGCGCACTGCCCGGGTGAACCGAGGGGCCGGCAAAGGCAAATCGAGGGGATGGCAAATCGGCTGTCTAATTGAAAAAAAGATTACACTAAATACACAAATATGGATGACCTTTTGTTTTTTTTTATATTTTTTGTTTGGTCGTAAATTTTTTGTATGGATGACCTTATGTTTTATTTTTGGTGGCAAATTTTTTAAGGGCGCTTTTTTTTAGCCTTTGACCTCCCGCCTCTTAAGTCACGCTACGACGCTGTTCATGTGCCTATTTTAATTTTTTATTGTTATTAATTTTAATTTAGTCTTTTTTATTTATTTATCTACCTAATTTATCTATTGTTATACACGAATTAATCTTAAACCTCTTAATACGTCACCAAATACTGGAGAAATGCCCCTGATTCTTTATTTTATCCTGCTTTTATTCTTTGGGAGTGAGTTTATTGTCCGAGAAGCATTTATTTTTATCCAAACAAAAGAAGTTTTTTTTTCTGGATTTGTCTAGTGAAAAAATCTTAACGAAAATGGATGAATAAACTTTTAAACAAAAGGATAAATAAGTTTTGTTTATGTAAATGGGTTTTATGTTATAAATAGCTTGAAAGCTTAACCTTACCGGCGCGGCGGTCCAAGATGAGCTATCCACGGAAAAATATAAAAGTAATAAAAACTTCTTTTTACCCGATTAGTCACGACAACTTGTTTGATTTTTAAATTCTTGGATACTAAAATTTACGTTTGTTAGTATTATTTGGCTTAAAAATTTCGATGATTGACGCTCACGTGTGAAGGTGGGTAAAAAAACTAATCAGCGTTGATCTAGCCTGATACACAGAGGTGCTGTCGTAAGTCATGGATGGTTTCTTTTTCTTTGCAATCGGTCGATTATATAGCAGTTTAAACTCGCCTGCTTTTATTCTATTTTCTCTCGTATCTCGGTAGATAGCGCTTCTTGCGAAGGTTTTCTCACTAATAGACGTAGGATAAAAAACAAAATGGTCTGATTAACTTTGCAAGGGTGTCACATTCACACATTTTGGTTTTTTCTCGATAAAACATATTAAATTGCATTCTTACGACTGCCATGTTGATTCCTGTTTAAAAAAATATAGCCTATAGCAACTTCTGGATCAGTAGCAATTCAACGACAGTATTTTGTCAAATTCGGTTCAGCCGTTTAGCCTCTAGCGTACAACAAACATATATACATACATATCCCAAGCGAAAAACATTACCCTTCCTTTCGCCGTGCTGCAGTTGGGTAAAAAGGCGCTGTTTCTTTACATATGCATTGGTTGATGATTGATGATAAGGGGGTATAGCTATTAAGGAAAAAATTAGCAGTGTAAAATCGATTGCATTGGGTTCAAGACGCTTGGAAACTTTCACGAAAGTTCCCTGGCAATGCACCTAACCGTGCTCGCTGTTTTGATATACCCACATTACCTCCGCCTTCTAGAAGAAATATATTTTGTATGTTTTTTTGAGACTGGAAAAGCTCGTTTTACACAAGAAGCTCTAAAATCGTTTGGCTTTTATTGAAACATTGAAAGAGCTTTTAGGGCCGCCTTTCTAACGCCATTTTCTAGCAGAAAGGTCGAATTTTGCAGGAAAACCAAACTTACAAAGCCATCTTAGTATATAGCGCAGGCTGTAGGGTACCGGTTATTTTTAAACTATAGTACAAGAACTGTAATCAGTGTTTACAGTTCTTGCGGTATAAGAAATAAAGAAGAATTAAAATCATTTAAATTAATCTCCTAAAAATTATAAAATCGTTCAGTTTGGCGTATATTTCGTACCCAATTCCCTCTTTTAAACAGAGTGCGCCCGAGGAATTAAATCCACCATCAGAGGGTTCATCAGGTGTACACTCGAACATCGAGTGATTGAAACCACTCTTAACGATGTGGTAAGTTTTAGAGCTGCTACAGGCTGTCCACAAGGAGGAGTTCTGTCTCGACTCCTGTGGTCTCTACTTATAATCGCTGAATGTAGAGGTATTGAGCTACGCGGATGACGTAGGAGCAATCATTAAAGACATTCCAGAAGAAGAAGAAGAAAAGTTACAAGAAGTACTAAAACGGTAAGACTGATGTGATAGGGAACAGATGTCTGTTAATCCCAGCAAAACAGTCATTATACCGTTACAAAATTTGCGTCAGAGGGTAAATACCTAGAGGTCACCCTAGATAAAACTCTCACCTGGAATGCCCATTTGGAAAAGGTAACCCGCAAAGCCACACTATCCCTATGGACGTGAAAAAGAATTTGCGGAAAAACCTGGGGCACTAGCCCCAAACAAATGTACTGGCTGTATATAACAGTCATTAGACCAATGATTGCGTATGGTGCAATAGTCTGGTTTGAGAAGGGACATCAAAGAACCTCAAGGGCCAAACTAACCGGCTTACAACGACAGACCAGTCTTACCATATGTGGTGCAATAAGCTCTAGACCAACTACTGCGCTTGAATGCTTACTAAACTTACCTATGCATCACATTTTCTTAGAGGCGGAGGCACGAAGAGCAACTTATAGAATAAGGGCCAACCACCAGGATGGCAGGGCAAACAAAGTGATATCAACAGGGAACTAGAGTTGGATGCAACTATAGTAATAATATGCGACGTCATGCCCAACACGTTGTAAAGCAGAAAGCTTTACAACATTATACTCCCAGAGAGGGAGGACTGGTTAAAGAACAGAACCAATTTTTCAAACAACGATGGCCTCTGGTATACCGACGGATACAAAATACCATCAGGCGTTAATCTGGAGTTATTAGTATCCAAGAAAAAGTCGAGATTCAACATAGTCTCGGCCAAGTGGCTACTATATTTCAGGCCGAACTCGTAGCCATTGAACTGTGTGCCCGGTGGATTACTGACCACGAATGGTCCAACAGGACAATAAAAATCTTCTCCGACAGTCAAGCAGTCTTAAAAGCGCTTGATTCCTGAAGGGTCTCATCGAGAACGATAGTGGAAATTGACAGGTATTGCATAAGCAATATTTTTGTGATTATCATCGAAAATCCTAATATTTTAATATTTTCTGTTTTTACTTGTAAGTGTTAGAGAGTAGCAGGACCACCTTTCGGAAGGGGTGTAAAAGCGTGCATCCACTGTGTATACTTGCTACGCAGTATAAAGATCCCTACCCACGACAAAGTGGTACCAGGCAAAATTGAGTCCTCTTAACTTAAGGCTTGGGCTTGGATACGAATGGCATACATCTGACCTTTCTGGAAGTAAATCCAAGCCGGTAAATGTAGTAAAGCGAGCTGATAGGTGCCGAAAAGGCCAAAAAGCCGCAGAGAATACACAACGAGTCACGGTTGACAGGAGGCTCTTAGTGGCCAAGCAAATCGTTCAAGAATTATTTATAAAGTACTGGCCTCGATCCTGCTTGAAGGAATCTCGTATTTCACCTTTGAACAAGTTGGTTTTGCGAGGGCGAATGATACGAAAATATTTATGATTTGCTGAGTTTTGAAGGTTCTTTATTAGCTATACATATACTTCATAAACTTTTATTTTGCCTTCTAAAATAATACAAAATTGGTATTGTTTATCTTCTAGATTACTTTGTTACTGAGATAAAAATATAACGTATTTTCTTTTTGTAAGTTGTTTGTAAACTGAAGCATGGGCTAAGAATGTAATATAAATATTCCTTTATTTCCTTTAGCACATAAGAATTTTCTTATGACATTCTATGTATATTAGTGAACAAAAAGTAAAAAACCTTCTATTGACAACCCACTAAGATTTTATAAAACCTTTTACATTTATAGGGGAAGAAAGCAAACTGAAATTTTGGAGTTTTTAAATTTTTGAAGTGTAAACTTCTTTAGGCGAGTTTAGTAGTTTTTGTGGGTAGTGAATTGAACTGAGCCGTCAGGCTCGGCTATGTAACGCATATTCGGGTGAAGTCGGCTCGAGTCGGCTAACTGTGAAAGGAACATTCAGCGAGCGATATGATGATGCAGATGAAGGCCAGTATTATTAATTTCGCCTTGTTGAAGTTTACACTTCTGCCGTATGGTCTTAAGCACACACAATTTTTTTTTCCTATAAGTTTATCATAGCTCTAATTAGTCTGCCAAAGCTCAGCACTAGCGTTCCTGGAAGTGGGCAATGTTGACTTGACGTGTATAGTAGGGGGGGGGGCAGTAAATTAAAATTTTCTCGTTTTTTTATTTTTTTTTCAAGGGTTTGGTCATAATTTATATCAGTTTGCCACATTACAGCTTTGTAGCATGTCTGGAAGTACAGTAGAAGGTTGATGACCTATACATGAGTGAGTGAGTGGCAATATCGACGTTTTTAACATTTCGTAAATACTTTATTACTTTATGGAAGTCCATAAGACTTGGAGGGATTGTTAACTCTATAAAGATCTGCGACTGCGCAATCCTTGAGTTTCGTACCTCATTCTGAAGTAGAGTTTTAGATAGCTCAAATATGGGCTGAAATGTTTTAAGAAAAGTTGGTACAGCAGTTTGCGCGAACTTGACGGGGCACTGCCGGCCGTGTCCCCAAATACTGCAAAGCAACTGGTGCTCCATCGCAAACGTATGGATACGTCAGCACGCTCTTAAATCCAGGGAGAAACCACAGGCCGTGCTAAAAGCAGGCTAGAAGTTCCCACGTGTGATAGGGAAGGATCGGGTAAGTTTGGAATTTTCTTTGATTTTTTGTAATATTTTAGAACAGAATAGTTATTAGGAACCAGAACTGCGATAGCCTAAGGAATTATTTTTTTTACTATTTATTTAGAAATAACAAGTGTCCTTTTTACTTTATTTAAGGACACATACATTGGATACAGCATCGAAAATTATTAAAAACTACTAACGTCTGGGTTAATCATAGAAAATATTTATTTAAAAAAAAAGTATTCTCAAAAATACAAATAAAAAAGTGAGCTACTTATTACAATAATAATATAACCTATGGAACGAAATAGGTATGGGTCCATTTTCTATACCTATCTGGCATTTGACCTCCAACATAAATAGAAGTAAAAATAGAGAGGGAACACACTGGATGAAATGAGGTTGCAATTTTAAAAATTATTTTGCTGTCCGAGACTAAATGTTAATTTTAAAAGTTTTTATTAAAATAATAATAATTTATTAACTTATGAACTTGAAAAGATTAACTTTTACTGTAAAAATATTAGATCCCGCACGTGTAATTCGTCAAATTTTGTAGAAATCAAATTTTTTGTATTGTTTTTTTATCCACACTAGACGCTTTATATGTAATCTAACGTCGCGTCTTTGGCGCAAGAATGATACAAACTGACAATAGGGCTACCGAATATCGAGAAACAACGACTGTTCATAAGCCTACCCGAGGCCAAACCACGGATCCTACTTTATAAAAACATACATTTCATTTAAGAAAAAGCCGAGTAGGCGAAAATGGTATTCCGTAAAAAGAATTGAGATAAAAGTAATGCCAAGTCCTCCAACGCAAATTTCAAAATGAAGGGTTCTTACTAGTTTAAAAAAATTTTTTTTTCAACTTTGCTATTACAGCCAAACTACTTTATGCCAGCCAGGTTTAGAATAACATTTCCAAACTAGTAAAAACCTTTCATTTTGAAATTTGTATTTTAGAACTTGTCTTTGCTTTTATCTAATTTTTTTTACGAAATACCATACATACCTTAATTATAAGGGGCGAAGAAAATTAAAATTTTGGGGTTTTAAAATTTTTTTCTATAGTTTTATTATAATTCCTATCAGTCTTCCAAAGCTCAGCTCTCTAGAGTTTCTGGAAGTGGGCAATGTTAATTTTACATAATTTTATAATTATAGGGGAGGAAAGTAAATTAAAATTTTGGGATTTTTAAATTTTTTCCTATAGTTTTGTCATAGTTTCTATCAGTCTTCCAAACCTCAGGTCCCTAGCGTTTCTGAAAGTGAACAATGTTACTTTTACATATATTTACATTTATAGGGGAGCGAAGTAAATCAAAATTTTGGGGTTTTTAATTTTTTTTTAGTTTTATCATAATTCCTTTCAGTCTTCCATAGTTCAGCTCTCGAGAGTTTCTGGAAGTGGGCAATGTTAATTTTACATAATTTTACATTTATAGGGGAGGGAAGTAAATTGAAGTTTTGGGGCTTTTTAATTTTTTTCTATAGTTTTATCATAGTTTCCATCAGTCTGCCAAAGCTCAGCTCTCTAGCGTTTCTGGAAGTGGGCAATGTTACTTTATTGTAATTTTACATGTATAGGGGAGGGAAGTAAATTATAATTTGGGGGTTTTTTGATTTGTTCCAAGGGTTTGGTCACAATTTCTATTAGTCCGCCAAATTTCAGTTTCGTAGCATGTCTGAAAGTACATTAGAATTTTGGTGATCTATACATGAGTGAGTGAGTGGCAATTTCGACGTTTTTTGAAATGATACAGCAGTTGGGCGAACATGGCGGGGCACGGACACATTATGCTGTGTTCTTTAACAGAGCGTTAGCTAATATAGATCTAAGAGGCTTAGCTGTATGTAAATATATTTTCCAATATGATCCTAAAATTTTATTCACCAAATTAACTCAAATTCGCTATGGTCACGACCCCGGCAATATCCCTGCTATGCTTTATTCGGGGGCTATTTGATATAGTTTAGCTCCCTCGATAAAGCTCTTTATTTTTGGCCTTTGTGCTGTGTTGCAAAAAATCAAGGGTTTCCTTATAACGGAGTGATTTATAATCCATATAAATATTAATGTAAAAGCTCGTATAAAGTAGGATAAAGAGGATAAAAAATTCGCTTTTGTCTGGGCCAGTTTAATGTAACATAAATATTGAGGCATTATTATTAGCAAGTGAAAAATGTAAATTTTTAATTCGCCTTCTTACCACATTATTTAAGCGGCAGGGTAGTGCCGTGGTATGGTTGTCGGCTTCACACGGAGAAGGTACCCGGTTCGCGTCGAACAAGGATGGAAAAACAAGCGTTCAACAATCATGATCGAATTAGCATGGGATTCGATGCACGCAAATTATAAGTTGACCTTGAACATCGAGAATATACGCAGGTGTAGTCCAGGAGCCGATACGCAGCCAGCCGAGGAACCAGGAATAATAACCCAGGTGCCGGGTATAAGTGCTATAGTCCAAATTATACGCATTTGTAATGACGTCATTTTTGTTTATCTTTGTTTAGTATATTATAAACAGCGGTGACAATACACTTTATAAAAAAAGTAGTGTCTATGATTAATTCATTTTTAAATAGGTAGGTAATTGGTTATTTGAAGTATCCTGTCACTGTCAATCAAAAACATTGATTGGCAAAAGCTACGCCATACGATTTTTTCTCACCTGGTGACGTCATTACAAATGCGTATAATTTAGACTATATATACAGTAGACTCGCGCTGGTGTGTACAAGCTTTTTCAGCAGTAATTTATAGATTTCCTCTAAATTATATGTGTACAGTTCAATTTAAAAGTAGGTAGTAAAAATCTATAATATCTAACTTCATGTTTAACGTTTTTAAAATAGACGAATAGAGAAGTGCACAGTCTCGACGGTATCGCAAATATTTTTTTTGTGTTCACACTAGCGCGAGTATACTGTAGTCGGTACCATAGGATTGCGCTGAAAAGGAAAGTCTACACAGAAGAGTTCGGTTCGGTCCGCTTTGCAGACTCAATATGTTATGGAAGTCTATCGTCTATAACCAAGTTCTGCAGGGACGATGGCGGTGTTAGATAGATGCAAGTCATGTAGCAGGACCATCTTTCTGAAGCAGTGTAAAAGCGTCGGTTCACTGTGTATAATTGCTACCCTACCCTCGACAAAGAGGTGTCAGGCAAAATTAAGTACTTTTAGAGAAAGAAAACTTGCAACCTAAGGGGCACGTACATCAGTTTGATAATCTCCCCACCACTACTACTACTACTACCACTCCAGCACGCGATTGGTTGCCAATTAGTTTGGTGGGTCGATATTGGTTGCCATATTAAAAACTTCTGCAGTTTGTAATGGAACTTTAGAAAAGAAAATTTGACGAAAAAATAGCCAAATGACTTTTTAATTTTAATTAATTAATGCATTTTAAATCTGTTAAATTTATTGCGAGAGAGGAAGACAGTCTGTGGATATAGTTATTCATCATAAATTGTTCTCTTATTATAAAAAGTAGAGAAAACTCTTAATCCAAAAGTTGCATAATTATTTTCCTCGCTAGAGGGGAGTATAATTTATCTTTAGATGCTAAAAACGCAATTCCGAATTTTCATCTGTCTGTCTGTGACGCTTTTTTTTGTTGGTCTGATAACTTGAACATGTTTTACCCGATTTTAATCAGATTTTGTTTACATATTGCTATTTTTGAGGATTAGAGCTAATAAGCTTTTCAGCTTTGCTGGGTTATTCTTTAAGGAGATATCCTCAAAATAATTTATTCCAAATGAAATAAATAACTTTAAAACGGATTAACCAATTTTGACCAACTTTTGCACTATTAATTCGTTAAGAAGATATCCTCAAACAGAGTTATGTGTGATAATATCATATATACATATTATATATATTATCATATATACAAATTATATATATATATATATATATATATATATATATACAAATTATATATATATATATATATACAGGGTGTTCCTTAAGGGTTTGCGAATATTTAAGGAGGTGATTCTACATTAAAAAATAATGATAATTTGTCGTATAAGCTATGGTCGACAAATGCACCGTTATAGAAATACAGGGTGTTAAAGTTTTCAAAAAAAAAATGAAATTTATTAATAATTTCGAAATCATTAGGGATATTTTATTTAAATTTGGTACATAACTATAAATGTCTAAGGCGCATATTTTCCAAGAAGAAAATGATTTTTAACTTCGACAGTGGCGTGCGTACGGGCACTAGCTTTATTATTTTTTTAGAAAAAAATAGTACGCCACTGGTTTTTTCAAAAACGTTTTACTTTTTGAATTACCTACTTAATTTTAAAGAAAAAAGGTCTATTAATTTTTTTCTCTACAAGGCGTCGTTCTTGAGTAAAAAAATAAAAACCGTTGTTCTGCAAAAGCAAAATAATGTGACCATTTAAAGAATACAATTGATCAAGTTGCCTTAGAAATATCTCGATTTAATTCAAATTTAGTATGTAATAATAGGCTATTACGTTTTCTCAATAAAAAAATAATGTTTAGCTTCATCAGTGGCGTGCGTACAGGTACTAAATTTTAAATTTTTAAAGAAAAAATAGTACGCCACTGGTTTTTTTTAAACATTTTTCTTCTTTCGAATTCCTCGTTTAATTTAAAAGAAAAAAAGTATCTTTAGTTTTTTTTCTACAGGGCGTTGTTTTTGAGTAAAAAAATAAAAACCGTTGTGTTGCCAAAGAATGTAATTTATTTAAAAATACATTAATCTAGTTGCCTTGGAAATACTTAAAATATGACACTTAAAAAAAAATAAAGAGACTTTTTTTCTTTAGAATTAAGTGCACTATTCAAAAAGTAAAAATGTTTTGAAAAAAACCAGTGGCGTACTATGTTTTCTTTAAAAATTTAAAATTTAGTACCCTTATGAAGCTAAACATTATTTTTTGTTGAGAAAAACGCATCTTAATAGCCTATTATTACGTACTAAATTTGAATTAAATCGAGATATTTCTAAGGCAACTTGATCAATTGTATTCTTTAAATGGTCACATTATTTTGCTTTTGCAGAACAACGGTTTTTATTTTTTTACTCAAGAACGACGCCCTGTAGAGAAACAAATTAAGAGACCTTTTTTCTTTCGAATTAAGTGGATAATTCAAAAAGTAAAACTTTTTTGAAAAAAACCAGTGGCGTACTATTTTTTTCTGTAAAAATAAAAAAGCTAGTGCCCGTACGCACGCCACTGTCGAAGTTAACCATCATTTTCTTCTTGGAAAATATGCGCCTTAGACATTTATGGTTATATGCCAAATTTGAATAAAATATCCCCAATAATTTCGAAATTATTAATAAATTTCAATTTTTTTTTGAAAACTTTAACACCCTGTATTTTTATAACGGTGTATTTTTCGACCATAGTTTATACGACAAATTATCATTATTTTTTAATGTAGAATCACCTCCTTAAATATTCGCAAACCTTTAAGGAACACCCTGTATATAACCGAAGCGAACCGAACCAACCTAACTTAACCTAACCTCGTTTTGTAAACACATAACACGTCGCTTGCGTCGCAATCCGCAAGTACGGCGAGATTTAGGTTAGGTTAGCCGGTTAGGATAGATTGTAAGGTAAAGTTAGGTTCTGTTGGGATAGGTTAGATAAAGTCAGGTTACGACAGGTGGGTGTCAGGTCAGGATTTTGTTTTTTGTTTACCCACGCTGTTATATACCAGCGCGATTTTATATCAGCGCTACTAATAATAAATGTTTTGCTTAAATATAAATATTTTATTTTATATGAAAAAATATTTGAAAATAAAAATCTACAACATTAAAAAGGACTTACAACAGAATGGTCTTCCGATAAATTAATAAACTCAACGATCTCTAAAATTAAAAACAAGCCAAATCTAGCAAATTTTTAAAATAATTATAAATAATCACTATAATATGAACAGTATTTTTATCGGGAAATAGGATAAGAAGTTTTGTAACTAAAACAAAACCAGAAAATCCCTCAAATAATAAGGAATGTATTTACCAAATGCCGTGTGAGTGTGGTAAATCGCCCTCTTCAGGTTAGATAGGGTGACCATACGTCAGGATAAAGCCGGACATGTCCGGCTTTTTGGGCAAAATGAAAATGTCCGGCCGGCTTTTTTTTTCGTCCGGCTTTTTGCCGATGAAACACCTTTTGTTTTTGGTCATCCAGAGGCGCAACCTAGGGGAGGCTTAGGTTGTTGAGCCTCAGAACTGATCATGTCACGTAAAAATTTCCGGCGCATATACTTTTTACACTAACCAAAACTGCATTTGGTATCATTTTTCCCGAATATTTTTTACTCCATTTATTTGACTAATTTAATTATTTATTTTTTTTTAATTTTACCGCGGTTTTTTTCAAAAATTATAAAAATTATCACCTCCGCCGCGTTTTTGTAAATTTTTCAGCATTTTTGTATATTGCAAAAATTGTTTTTTATATTTTTATTAAAACTGCTTAATTTTTTTTAAATATTTTTTACAAGGTGCAATTTTCTCCGAAAAAAATAAATTTTTTCAAAATTTTTGCCTGCCGCGTATTTTTAGCTCACACATATATTATACTATAGTAGTGTGAGCTAAGGTGATCCTAATTTTTTCGCGGAAAAAAAGTTGCTCCGATTTCAAAATTTTTTATATATCTTTGCGTGTCAGATGATTTTGAAACTTTTTTGTTGCGCCGTCTGTCTGTCTGTCTGTCTGTCTGTCTGTCTGTCTGTCTGTATGTCTGTCTCTCTGTCTGTCTGTCTGTAACGACCAACGCGCATAACTCAAAAACCGCTTGGCCGATTTTAATGAAATTTGGTACTTAGGCTGGGTCTTGGGTCGAGATGGTCCCATTTAAAAATGAACAAATTCCACCGAACACAAACCAAATAAAAGGGTGGGGGTATATTTTAAAAATTAGAGTTTATGTAAAAATATGGCGTGTGTGATATCAAACGAAAGGTAATTGAGTCCGGACTTTAACAAAATACATTTTAGTTTTTGTTTTTTTTTGTAAGGGTGGGGGTAGATTTCAAAAATTTGAGTTTAAGTCAAAACATGGCTTGTGTGGTATCAAACAAAAGGTAATTTAGTCTGGAGTTGAATAAAATATATTTCAGTTTTTAGTTATATTAGCTCACACGTACACTATAACCATAGTACCTAGTGTGAGCTTAGGGGCCCATATATTGGCAGAGTATTTTTCTTTGTTAGTATTTTTTAATATTGCAGAAACTATCGGTACTACGAGTGCTTAATTCTTTATTAAAATTTCACATGCATCGCCATTTTTTTTGACCTATCTTACCCGCCCCAATTTATTTTCTTGGCCTCGTTTTTTTTGCAAATGGCTAGTTGCGCTCTTTTGGTCAAGTTGGTTTTTCGTTTTTTTGCCTATTCAGGTTTTGTAGTCCCACTTTTTTTTTGGATAATCAAATTTTTTTAGTACAGTTTTTCAAACTGACCTGGTTTGTCTGGCTTTTTTATCGAAAATCCGGTCTTTTTTGTCTCTGACGTCCTCCTTTTGCCCTTAACAGATATGGTCACCATAGGTTAGAGTCATGCTGCGTTTATAATGCAGAATAAAAAAGTATTCAGTCAACCAAGCACGGAGATACCAAACATATGAAGACCCAGGGCCGTATCTGGACGAAAATTTGGGGGGGGGGGGGTTAGGCCAGTGGAATTTGAAAAATTGTGGGTTTATTGAATATGAAAAAAAGGTTAAACTTAAAAAACACATTCCTATTTAATTTTCGGAGGGGGTTTGAATCCCCAAAATCCCGCCTTAGATACGGCCCTGTGAAGACCACAGGCAAAGACGGCGCTATGTCAATTTTTAAGGAAATTGAGTTATTAGTGCCATCTATTAGAAAAATTTCAAAAGTTTCACCATATCTTCTCGTTCAGGCTATAAATGCGCTCAGTCAGGAGTAATTTCAATTCAATTCAATTTCAAAAAGGCGCCAGTTCCAGTGCCTTAGAACGGGTTTTCTCGAAATCCTGTTTTTTGACATAGCGCCTTCTTTGCCTGTGGTCTTCATATGGAAACCACTCCTTAAGGAAAACAAGCGTCTTAAAATTAAAAAAAGGGTGCGGGCCGTCACACCTGACTGCACAATAAGTAGTATAACTAGTAGCTTTGATTATACAACTCAGTCTTGCATACATTGCTAGTAGCCTGTAGATTGGATTGTTTAGTTTACAGTTGAAAACGGTTAGAGATACTTACTAACCGAAACGTCGTGTTTAAAATAAATAGAGACAATGGGAGTCCAAAATTTTATTTCTTTTCAATCATTTCGATTTTCGAGTTTCAAACAAAAAAAATGTTTGTCCCACAAATTTAGATGAAAAAAGTAACAGTAAATAATTAGTAACCGGATAATTTTTTTTTGTGACTTTACAAATCGTATATGCCTGGTTTAGTCAGTCCGACGCTTGAAGGATGTTTGCGCCTGTGCACTTTGTTTGGAATCCCTTTTAAGGATTTTTACAAAAACAAAGTTATGCGTTTGAAAAAGTAGGACAAATTACACCGCAGGACAAAATTTTTTCAACCATCTAAATGTGCTCGATGTTGGGTCGGTCTACAAATTCTCTGGTCTCTCTGCAACCCACACCTGATTCTTAGTAGTTTGCTAATTCAGTAAAGTAGTTCTTAGAATACACTCTTTTTTATGTCATTTGGCAAACTTCATTCTTTCTACATAATATACAACATAGGCAACCATGACGGAATAATATTAACACCCTCCAAACTCCATTATACAAGCCAATCTAAATTTATTATTTCCCCCAAGCTCCAATTAGGGGAGAAGTCACTTTGGGGGAAAGAGAAATGATGGGGAAGTTTGTCATCGCTTGCCGAGAATAGCTCGGCTTTCCTGTATAAATGCTACCCACCCTTTTTATCTTTTATTATCGTCTTATTTCAGCTGAAAAATTAAAGCATATTACATATCTTTGTAATAGTTATTTACCTAACAAGTGCGGAAAGTAATACTTTACCGCACGTGACGTCTGTCGACCGAACAATGCGGAGCGGAGTTCTGTCAAGCCGTCAGGTCGGTAAAGACACTTTCCGCATGTGTTAGGTACAATATTTTACCTATGAGTACCTTTTTACCTTCCTAGCCCGCACAGCAACGGCTAGAGAAGGTACTGTTTTAGACGAAAATTTTTTTTTTAGATAACGCCGAAAAGTTATTACTTGGGTGTATTTAGACCTATTCTAGCAATATCGTCGTGACGTCTGTCTGTGTGTGTATTTTTTCTCTGTCCGTAACATAATAGCTCCTAAACTGCTCAACCGATTTTCACAAAATTTTCAGGAAAAATAGTGTTCAACACTCTAACGAGCTTATTAGATTTTGGTCAAAATATATTAGTGCTAATTTTTTAACGGAGCATCACATCAATATGAGTTTTTCAAAATATAGTGTACTACATTTGGCTTAATAATTTGTGTTATAACCAAAAACTTCTTAGGAGCTTGAGTTTCTGAGATATTTACCAAAAACTGTTTTCAAGGCTGATTATCATAGCTTCACTTGAAGTGTGCTAATAGGTTAGCTGGGAAGGTATCAGATCAGTCATGGATCCATTAAATTTTTTCAAAAAATTGAATGTAATTTATAAATAAACATATCGATGGTTGAAAGGTAAAAGGTTATAAGCGACAGTTTTCAAACTTTACAGCAGGGCCACCTAAAGTATTATTTGTCGCTTAGTTACAAAAAAACAGGATCCATTCTTTTTTCATTTGACTTAAGCGACAAAATATCATCGTAGAAGCCTGAATAATAGCTCATTCGACGCAGAAAAAAATACTCTGCTAATATATGGGCCCGTAAGCTCACACTAGGTACTATAGTTGTAGTGTATGTGTGAGCTAATATAACTAAAAACTGAAATATATTTTATTCAACTCCAGACTAAATTACCTTTTGTTTGATACCACACAAGCCATGTTTCGACTTAAACTCAAATTTTTGAAATCTACCCCAACCCTTACAAAAAAAAAAAAAACTAAAATGTATTTTGTTAAAGTCCGGACTCAATTACCTTTCGTTTGATATCACACACGCCATATTTTCACTTAAACTCTAATTTTTAAAATATACCCCCACCCTTTTTTTTTAAATAAATTAAAATGTATTTTGTTTAACTGCAGACTCAATTACCTTTCGTTTAATATCACACACGCCATATTTTCACATAAACTCTAATTTTTGAAATCTACCCCCACCCTTTTATTTGGTTTGTGTTCGGTGGATTTTGTTCATTTTTAAATGGGACCATCTCGACACAAGACCCAGCCTAGGTACCAAATTTCATTAAAATCGGCCAAGCTGTTTTTGAGTTATGCGCGTTGGTCGTTACAGACCGACATACAGACACACAGACAGACAGACAGACAGACAGACATACAGACAGACAGACAGACGGCGCAACAAAAAAGTTTCAAAATCATCTGAAACGCAAAGATATATAAAAAATTTTGAAATCGGAGCAACTTTTTTTTTCTCGAAAAAATTAGGATCACCATAGCTCACACTACTATAGTATAGTATATGTGTGACGAGTCGTTAAATACCGAGATGAATTCCATCAAAGAAGCATGCGCCAAAATTAATGTCAAAATGTCTAATTTAAATTATTGGCGCGAATACCGGGATTGGCGCGAGATCGAAGAGCTTAACGTATAATAAAAAATTCAAGGTATAAAATAATGGTCAATTCTAATTTTTAGGTATGATTTTATGTAGGTACCGGGTGGTTTTTTATAACCGGAGCACTCAGCAACTTTATCATTGAAAATAAAGGGCTATAATAAATTGTAGATTTTTTTTGGTTAATTATGATGATGATGAACTTTAAAAGCCAACATAATTCTTTTCTATCCGTCACCATGTACAGGGTGTCCCAAATTCGAAGTTTTTGGGGAGTTTCGGGTATTTCTAGAGGGGCTAAAAAAACCTGATCAACCTTTGCGACACTCAAATTTCAAAAGAAGCTTAAAGGTGAAAATCGCATTTTGATATAGCAAGCCGTTTTTAAACTACGGGGTGTTTTTAAAAAGTCTGCATTTTGGGAAGGGGTCTATAACTTGTGTATTTATTAATATTTTTATTTCTGTGAAAACATTCTTTAGACACTTTTTTAAGAGGAATTCAACCGTTAAATTAAATTTCATTTGTCACGTTTAGTTTTTGAGATATCACATAAAATTAATTTTTCTTTATGGGATTAGTGGGATTTCTTTATATTTTTGTTTTTTTTTTTATTTTTACCACATATTTTAGTTTGCTTAATGGGTTAAAAATATTTTAATATTATAAAATTATATAAATAGAAAAATAATAAAGAGGTGATTAAAAAATAAAAATAAAGAAAACATTAATATAATAAAAAAAAATTAAAAATTAAAATATTGAGTGTGATACATCATTTTAAAGGAAATTTTAGAGAGAGTTTTAGAGTTATTCTGTAAGAAAAATAACAACTTTATGCAATATTTTAAAAACCAAATAAACCAAAAATAAAAACCGTTTACATCTGTCAATTCTTCAAGAAAAGATCTATAAGAAAGCTATTTACACAAAAGCAAAATGCAGACAAAAACACTCCGTAGCTTAAAAACGGCTTGCTATATCTAAATGTAGTTTTCACCTTTAGGCTTCTCTTAAAATTTGAGCGTCGCAAAGGGGGCTCAGTTTTTTTCTTTCTCCCCTAGAAATACCCGACACCACAAAAATCAACGAATTTAGGACACCCTGTACAGGGTGTGACAATGAAGTCGATTTTTTGAGAGGGAACACCCTGTACAGGGTGTGACAATGAAGTCGATTTTTTGAGAGGGAACACCCTGTATATTTTTGCATTTTAAGATTCGTCTTTTCTTTTTGATTTCAAAAATATACAATATCTGTGTGCTGCGATTAATATTTTTTGAGGTATATGCAGTATTTCTTCTATATGCATTTCACGTTTATTTTGTTTTGCCATGGGAGTATTGACAAATTTAAATGCGCTAAATCTTAAAAAATGTTTATCGTAGCATAGACATACAGTAGAACCCCGATGACAGTGTTTATTCAAATTAAATTGGGCACTAAATAAACGAGTCGTTAAATACCGAGATGAATTCCATCAAAGGAGCATGCGCCAAAATTAACGTCAAAATGTCTAATTTAAATTATTGGCGCGAATACCGAGATTGGCGCGAGATCGAAGAGCTTAACGTATAATAAAAAATTCAAGGTATAACATAATGGTCAATTCTAATTTTTAGATATGATTTTATGTCGGTACCGGGTGGTTTTTTATAACCGGAGCACTCAGCAACTTTATCATTAAAAATAAATTGAGATTTTTTTGGTTAATTATGACAACTTTAAAAGCCAACATAATTTTTTTCTATCCGTCACCATGTACATAGTGTCCCAAATTCAATGTTTTTGGGGGGTTTCGGGTATTTCTAGAGGGGCTAAAAAAACTGACCCCCTTTTGATATAGCAAGCCGTTTTTAAACTACGGGGTGTTTTTAAAAAGTCTGCATTTTGGGAAGGGGTCTATAACTTGTTTATTTATTAATATTTTTTATTTCTGTGAAAACATTGTTAAGACACTTTTTTAAGAGGAATTCAACTGTTAAATTAAATTTCATTTGTCACGTTTAGTTTTTGAGATATCACATAAAATTAATTTT
Source organism: Aspidapion aeneum (assembly GCA_963576565.1). Classification (NCBI taxonomy): domain Eukaryota; kingdom Metazoa; phylum Arthropoda; class Insecta; order Coleoptera; family Brentidae; genus Aspidapion; species Aspidapion aeneum. The sequence continues at coordinate 110,550,244 of OY755040.1, forward strand.
TCTTTATGGTAGGATCCCTTTATTTCTTTATATTTTTGTATTTTTTTTATTTTTACCACATATTTTAGTTTGCTTAATGGGTTTAAAATATTTTAATATAAAATTATAAAAATAAAAAAAAAATAAAGAGGTGATTAAAAAATAAAAATAAAGAAAACAATAAAAAAATAAAATATTGAGTGTGATTCATCATTTTAAAGGAAATTTTAAGCTGATTTTAAAAATCGAATAAAAAAAGAGTTATTCTGTAAGAAAAATAACAACTTTATGCAATATTTTAAAAACCAAAAGAGATAAATAAAAACCGTTTACATCTGTCAATTCTTCAAGAAAAGATCTATAAGAAAGCTATTTACACAAAACAAAATTTTCATAAACAAAAAAGTTATAGACCCCCTCCCAAAATGCAGACAAAAACACTCCGAAGCTTAAAAACGGCTTGCTATAAGTAAATGTGGTTTTCACCTTTAGGCTTCTCTTAAAATTTCAGCGTCGCAAAGGGGGGTCAGTTTTTTTCTATCTCCCCTAGAAATACCTGACACCACAAAAAAAACAACAGGGACACCCTGTACAGGGAACACCCTGTATATTTTTGCATTTTAAGATTCGTCTTTTCTTTCTGATTTCAAAAATATATAATATCTACGTGCTGCGAATAATATTTTTTGAGGTATATGCAGTATTTCTTCTATATGATCTTATGCATTTCACGTTTATTTTGTTTTGCCATGGGAGTATTGACTCTCAACTCCAATGTTTCTTCAAGTATTTCTTGATTGTGTTTGTATTTCAAATCATCACACAGATCCAAGTTTTTTGGGAAGGAGCATTTACATTCTAGGCATCTAAACATAAAAACACTTTCTGCATAGGAATACCTTTGTTTTTGTATGCCATGTTTACTTTGACAGTGTTTATTCAAATTAAATTGGGCACTAAATAATTTGTCACACAACTTGCACGTCACCGGCATTTTTACAGCACAAAAACGACGAATTTTCATAAAAAAGAACTGGAAATTATTAAAGTTTTGCTGTATAAAACCATACTGAAATATCTCTCAGTTAATTGGTTGGCAGAAGTAACAGAACAACGCTTGCGCACGCCTTGGAATTCATCTCGGTATTTAACGACTGTGTGAGCTAAAATACTTTGGCGCTTAAAACTCTATTTCAAATAATGTGTCGCTTATGGTCTTTTGCCTTTCAACCATCGATATCAAATTAGATGGAATTAAAACGTAAACAAATATTGAAGCTGCCTTATTGACGTGATGCTGAGGTTTCCAAGTGGTGCCCGTGCAGTAAAGTAACTTACTTTACCGCACGAGAGTAGGTAAAGTATTAACTTTACCACACACGAGTAAGTAAAATATATTAAAAGGCTTATACACAGTAGCGTACCCAGGAATTAGTCCTAGGTGGGAGGGACTTAAGCGCAAATTGATACATTTGAGACAAAGTGGGACTATTAAAAAAACGACCATTTTGGACGTTTCTAAAACATACTTTTTAAGTCTTTCTAGGTCCCCAATATTCCCGTACCTAAAAAGTAAATGTTTAAAACCTACTAAAATGGACGTTTTAACATCTCGCAAAACAGGACGTTTTTAAAACGTACTTTTAAAGTCCCTCACATTTCTCCCACTAGTCAGGGCCGTATCTGAGGGGGGGTGTTGGGGGTTCAAACCCCCCCCCCCCCCCCCCCGAAAATTAAATAGGAATGTGTTTTTTAAGTTTAACCTTTTTTTCATATTCAATAAACCCACAATTTTTCAAATTCCACTGGCCTAATCTCCCCCAAAATTTTGGTCCAGATACGGCCCTGCCCACTAGCATCATAATTATTATCTACATAGGCTGTAGTAGAGAGTTAATACGGCTCAATATCACAGGGCCCAATATAAAGGATCCCAATACTTAAAGCCCCATATAAGGGGACCAGAAGCCTTGACTTCAAGGAGTCTTTGATACGTTTTTATAACGTCCCCTGAACGTTTTTTATACGTCCTCTGAAACTTTTTTTAAACGTCCCTGAAACTTTTTTGTACGTCCTCGAAACGCTTTGTAATGTTTCCGAACGTCTTTGGAACGTTTATTAAACGTCTCCAAATTATGCAGAAGGTATAAAAAGTAAATTTGACAAGCGTCTGAAAAACTTAAAAAAGTTGCAAGGAACTTCCAGGGACCTCTATCGGACCCTGAGGAACCTAGGGGTACGTTTTAAAAACGTCCCATTGGTACGAAATGGACGCTTTAAAAAGTTTGTAAAACGTACCTGTGTTTAGGGATGTCCAGTGGCTTTGTAAGGATCTTAAGCCCCTAAAGTCCTTAAATTACGTAGGGGGGTTTGGCCTTGCGTTAGACTCAATGTATTTTTAATGTGTTTTTTCTTAAAAATGCGTTACAAGAGGGGGAGGGGTGTTCAAAAATCTTAAATTTTTACGTTACGTAATTTAAGGACGTTCCCTAAGCCCCCCCCTTATACGTAAAAATAAAATAAATGAATCCATGACGGATCTGATACCTTCCTAACCCATTAGCACAGTCCAAGTAAACTCCATGCTATATCAACCCAAAAAACAGTTTTCGGAAAATATCTCCGAAACGAAAGCTCCTACCAAGTTCTTCGTTATAACACAAATTTTTGAGAAAAATATGCGCTACTATATTCCGAAAACCTCATATTGATGCGACGCTCAGTTAAAAAGTTAAGATTTTAAAAAATTTTTAACTGTCAAAAAACTGTCATTAGCATTGATGAATTTCGACCAAAATCTAATCAGGTCGTTGCAGTATCGAATACTATTTTATCTAAAAATTTCGTGAAATTCGATTTGGCGGTTTAGGAGCTATCGTGTTGCGGAAAGAGTTACACACACACACACACACACAGACAGACATCACGACGATACTGATAGGGTGGGTCAAAATACACCCGAACAACATATTTTCGGCCGAACCATTGGTTTTCTTAGTTACCTATCTTATCTTAGATCAGAAATTTAAACGCTATAACTTTTTAGAAAGTCAATCAAAATTTCCTGAAACCCGTGGAAAAAGGTGGTAAACTTTAGTTTACCCTTTGAGAGTGACACCTCACCTCATAGCTGTCAGGAATAAGCAGTAGCGTGTCGTGGATAAAAGGGCGGGGGGGGGGGAGACCTTAAGGTGCGCAAATATAGGTATGGAAGTCAAATAAATTACAAACCTTTTTTTAAAAAATGCTCCGATTTGAGGACACACAAAGGCCCTACATCCGAGATTCAAGCGATATGCTGCGTTTAATGATAGAAGCAACACACTTGGTATGGAAAGACATAAGACTCGCTCGAACATTTTACGAAAGGGAACCACCCTCTTAACCCTGACAGGGGGGTGGTTCCCTCCCTTAAACGTGTTTTTTGATAGTTTTTTGCTAATAACTCGAAAACAGTCAACTTTTCGAAAAATCTTCTGTAAATCATTTTTCAAGCAATTTCCTTTTCAACAGTGTACCCTAGTACCCTCTGACGGCAATGGCGCACATTCCAGTAGCGTACGAGAAAAGGGGAAAATTTTTAAAATATTTTTTTTTTATATTTTTGATCCCTAACTAACCTTACCCCTATTAAGCTAGATATGTAGATATTTTTTTAATACCCGCCTTGAAATAAAAATAAATGTATTTGTAGAAATCCTTAAATCAAACAAAAATGTTGATCATTCATTTTTGTAGCTCAGTAAATAAAAATGAGAGTGAGTAAAAAATTATTTTTGGTTAGTAATAACTTACAACTGACTTTTTCTCGTTGACCTTCTTTAAAGTGGAGGTGGGGACATCCCCCCTCTTACCCCCTCAAAAGTGCTCTCTTACAGCATTTTCCCAATTTTTTGCGAATTTAACTAAGTAACAATTATTGAGATTGATGAAAAGTAGTCTCTAACGATGTATAACACGCCCCCCCTTACATGAGTGGCGCACCTTTAGGTAGGCACTTAAATAAATAAGAGGTGTGGAAAAAACTATTTTTTTTTTTAATTTTCCTAAATTTTACTCTGTCTGGTTTTAAAACTCATCCCCTCAACGCAGCAGTAGATCTTGCATAGACGCCCCAAAAATGGTCAAATTTGATATAACAAGTAATAAAAAATGTCGAAAAAAACATTTAGGGGCAGAAACCACACCCCACCAAGAGTGGGCGGATGGTTCCCCCTCGTTATATTTTCAGGGGAGTATACTGTATATTCATACCCAATGTGTTGCTTCTGTCATTGACCGCAGTGTGTGTATTTGTACTGTTCCAACATGGTTGTCTTAAATAAAGATTCAAAGGAATAGTTTTTGCAAAGTCAATTGAACAAAGGTTAAAGCCGACCATCGGCATATCCTTTAAAGAAAATGACATGGGCGGCGGTAGATATACTCATGAAAATTATTTAATTTAATTATGGCGTAAACTAAAGAAATAAAAATAGATAATAAAACTTTCTATTCCTACACCTACCAAAACGACACTAATTTATTTTCTTTCATGAAATCGATAGAACCCCGTATTAGAAGCATTTCAGGTGACTTTGCAAAAACTATAATACCAAATTTGACCATTTTTGGTGCGTCTATGCTAGATCTACCGCTGCCTGGAGGGGGGAGGTATATACACTGTTGAAATGGACATTTCTTCAGCTTTAAAAACAAGTTTTTTTTACTAAGTAAAAAGTTTGCAAATAATTAGAAAAATACTGTAAAAGATCACTTTTGAGGGGGGCGAGAGTGGGGATGCCCCCTCCCCCCAGTTTAAATGAATTGAACTCGAAAAATTAGATTTTAAGTTAATACTAATCAAAAATATTATTTTACTCACCTTGAGTATTATTTAGTGAGTTACAAAAATGAATGTTCAAAATTTATTTATATTTCAAGGCGGCTAATTTAAAAAGTTATGTCTAATTTATTAAGGATTAACTGTATACAAAGGGTTATTGAACAAATATATTTTTTGTTCAAAAACAATGTGTTAAGGATACAAAATGCCACAAGCGCAAGAAAAATAAAAAAAAACATATTTTAAAAATATTTTAGAAAAGCTGTCCGTTTTCGAGTTATTTGCAAAAACCGTCAAAGAGCACGTTTAATGGGGGGTGTTCCCTTTCGTAAAATGTTCGGGCGAGTCTTATGTCTATCCATACCAAGTGTGTTGCTTCTATCATTAAACGCAGTATCGGACCCCGTAGGGCCTGAACTAAAAAATGCAATTTAGAAAAATAATATTGACCACCAATTGTTGTTTATGCTCTATCCTTAGAGTAATAATAATATAAAGAGAAGAAGTAAACCGCGGCCCCGTGTAAATTTTCCCTATTCGTGGCGGTCATTCCTGAAAACTTAGAATTTGCAGAACCCCCGGCGATGGCAACATAGCTGCGTCACTGGAATCATCTCGAAAAAACCACACTGGGCTGAATTTTCACAGTATTTTCAGAAACATAGCACTTCTTGTTTATTTTTACGTCCAACTAAGTTCTTTTTTACAAAAATAAAACTCAGCACACAGAAAAAAAACACCAAAAATTCAATATACTGAGTCCGACGGCCAAGACAACACTGCATTTAATACAAACACATGTTACTGTCAGTGTCGACCTTAGAGCTTAGGAATATCTGGGCTAACCATTCACGACTTGAGGACCCACCCAATTAAACTTGTTGCCATTATATAAGTGAAAAAATAATCTTTTGTTTAAAACTCGTAGACACTGATTGAGTAGACACAAAACTTTCGACTTCCATTGTCTTTCCCTGAGGGCACGCCAGTGTCTCGCAAAGTTCGCGCTGCCGTACCATCTTTTCTTGAAACATTTCAGCCCATATTTGACCTATCTAAAGCTCTACTTCGGAAAGAGCTACAATTCTCATACTCTGCACAGTCGTAGAACTTCATAGAGTTAACAACCCCTCCATGTTTCATGGACTTTTATAGAGTAGTAAAGTAGTTACGAAATTTCAAAAAACGTCGAAATTGCCACTCACTCACTGACTCACTCACTCATGTATAGATCACCAAAATTCTACTGTACTTCCAGACCTACTATAAAGCTGAAATTTGGCGGACTGATAGAAATTATGACCAAACCCCTGGAAAAAATCAAAAAGCCTCAAAATTCTAATTTACTCCCCTCCCCTATATATGTAAAATTATTTAAAAGTAACATTACCCACTTCTAGCAATGCTAAAGAGCTGAGCTTTGGCAGCATGATAGGAACTATGATAAAACTATAGGAAAAAATTATAACACCACACAATTCTAATTTACTTCCCTCCCATATATATGTAAAGTTATGTAAAAGTAACAGTGCCCACTTCCAGAAACGCTAGAGAGCTGAGCTTTGGAAGGCTGATAGAAACTATGATAAAACCATGGGAAAAAATTTAAAAACCCCAAAAATTTTCATTTACTCTCCTCCCCTATAAATGTCAAGTTATGTAAAAGTAACATTACCCACTTCCAAAAACGCTAGAGAGCTGAGCATTGGAAGACTGATAGAAACTATGATAAAACTATAGGAAAAAATTTAAAAACACGAAAATTTTAATTTACTTCCCTCCACTATACATGTAAAGTTATGCAAAAGTAACATTGTCCACTTTCAGAAACGCTAGAGAGCTGAGCTTTGGAAGGCTGATGGCAGCTATGATAAAACCATGGGAAAAAATTAAAAGACCTCAAAATTTTAAGTAGGGCATTGCAAAAGTTTTGAACAATATTCCGCATATTTTACTATTTTAAAAATTAAATATTATCCAATTCCTTTAAAAAAGAAGTGAAATCATAACAAAAACATTTCATGTAAAAATAACCAAGGACGCGGCATTCCGTAAAAAGAATTGAGATAAAAATAAAGTCAAGTTCTTCAATACAAATTTCAAAATGAAAGTAAGAAACTAGTTTGGAAATGTTTTTCTAAACTTGGCTATTACGGCTGTAAATGACTCAGGCACAGTGCTTAATTGAACATAAAGAAGATTGGCTGTAATAGCAAAGTTTAGAAAAATATTTCCAACTAGTAAAAATCTTTCATTATGAAATTTGTATTGGAGAACTTGGCCTTACTTTTATCTCAATTCTTTTTACGGAATGCCATTTTCGCGTCCTTGGCTCTTTTTTACATGAAATGTTCTTGTGTTGGTTTATTTTAAACAGGACGTTTCAGTAAGTAAGTTTATCTAACCGTTTTCAAGTGTAAACTAAACAGTCCAGTCTAAAGGCTACTACTGTTACTACTTGTTGTGCAGTCGGCCCGCCCCTTTTTTACTTTCCTAGCCCGCACAGCAACGGCTAGAGAAGGTATTGTTTTCGACAATAATTTTTTTTTCAGATAACACCGAAAATGTGTTATTTGGGTGTATTTTGACCTACCCTAGCAATATCGTCGTGATGTCTGTCTGTGTTGTGTGTGTATGTATATCTGTCCGTAACGCGATAGCTCCTAAACCGCTTAACCGATTTACATGAAATTTTCAGGTAAAATAGTACTCGATACTGCAACGAGCTGATTAGATTTTAGTCAAAATTCGTGAATGCGAATGACAGTTAAAAAGTTTAAAAAATGCTAACTTTTTAATGGAACGTCGCATCAATATGCGGTTTTCGGAAAATAGTAGCGCGGGGATATAGTCCAAGTAGCTCAAAACGAAACCCGGCCCTGCTAACACGAAATCCATAATATGATGTCATACACCTGTTGCCACGTCCTGAAAAAATTGTGGGAAAAGGGGCCGTTCATAAATTATGTTGTCTAAATGAGTTTTTATCGCAGATTGTAATAAGAAATACACAGCATAAAACGACGCGACGCGGGCTAATAAGCGCATGACAAATTATCGAACGCTTTGAATAGCCTAACCAACTCAAAGCACTATATATTTTGGTAAGGTAAGAAGTTGAACCTTACTTATTATTTATAAAATTTTACAGAGGCAGAGGAGCCGGCAACAGCGGAAAAACATTGTTTACCAACAAATGAATGAATGACCGCCGAAACCGGGGTTACTACTTCTCTTTATATGTTATTACTCTGAGGCTCTATCCTAACTCTCCACTGCCCGTAGTAGTCCGGTAGAATTAGCCCAAACGTAAAAAAAATGCAGAATAAAAACTAAAAGAGCTTTCACCGAAATGCAATTTAGAAAAATAATCTTGACCACCCTTTACTGTTTATGCTATATCTTAACTCTCCAGTCCCCGAATAGTCCGGGAGAATTAGCCGAAACATGAAAAAAAAATGCAGAATAAAACTAAAGGAGGTATCACCGAAAATTCATTTTAGAAAAATAATATTGACCACCCTTTGTTGTTTATGTTATATTCTAACTCTCCACTCCCCGTAGTAGTCCGGTAGAATTAGCCGAAACATGTAAAAAAAATGCAGAATAAAAACTAAAAGAGATTTCACCGAAAATGCAGTTTAGAAAAATAATATTGACCACCCTTTACTGTTTATGCTATATCTTAACTCTCCACTCTCCGTAGTAGTCCGGTAGAATTAGTCGAAACATGTAAAAAAAATGCAAAATAAAAACTAACAGGATTCACCGAAAATTCAATTCAGAAAAATAGTAATAACCACCCTTTATTGTTTATGCTATATCCTAACTCTCCACTCCCCGTAGTAGTCCGGAAGAATTAGCCTAAACATGTAAAAAAAATTCAGAATAAAAACTAAAAGAGGTTTCACCAAAAGTTCAATTTAGAAAAATAATATGGCCCACCCTTTATTGTTTATGCTATATTTTTTTTATTTTTTATTTAGTCGGTTTAGAACGTTTTTCTACGTTGTCCGACGCCTATTCTCCACCTCCTTCGATCCTGACAATCATCTTCTGTCAGATTTTTTTGACTCATTGATCTTTGGATTGACTGTTGCCATTCTAGTTTAGGACGCCCTCTTTTTCCCTATTGGTTGCCATTCTAGGACCTGCTTTGGTAATCTTTCGTCGTTCATCCGTTGTACATGGCCGTACCATATCAGTTGTCTTTTAGTGATGTCATCCGTTATGCTCCCTTCGATTCCCATTCTTTCTTTTATGATCTCATTTCTTATGTGATCTGTTCTGGATATTCTCATTGATCTTCTTATTGCATCCATTTCGACACTTTCCATTTTTGTTTTGTATTTTTCTGTTACGCGACAAGTCTCTATTCCATACAACAGCGTACTTTTCACCATTGTTTCATATATGTTAAATTTTACATTCTTTTTTATCGCTCTGCTCCATAAAATACTGTTAAGACATCCAATAACCTTTTTTGCTTTTACTATTCTTTTTTCCAGTTCTTTACAGTCTGTTCCTGTCTTATCAAATGTGACACCCAAGTATACATACTCATTGCATGGAGATATTACTTGTCCATTGTCTAGTTCTAACTCACTGGATTCGTTTCCAATACATAAGTACTGTGCCTTGTCCACGTTCACTGTTAATCCCCACTTTTGGTATTCTATATCCTAACGCTTAAAGGCCGCTTGACATGGTGCATGACAATAACATTTGCAGGCAAATGGCATAAAATTTTGCCCAGGTGCATGCGCAGAACAAATCCAGCTTGTTTGTTTGTTGCAGGCAATCCATTTTTATCGGTCCGGTGTCATTCTTTTGCATGCAAACTGTACTTGCATGCGAACTGGGGAATTTTTACCTAGATTCTGGGGATTCCATGCATGGCCATGCACAATGTCAAACGAAAAGAAGATTTTTTGAGGGAACAATTTGACCGAAAATTTTGCTTGCAAATTTTTGCAGCGCGTCATGCACCATGTCAAGCGGCCTTAACTCGCCGTAGTAGTCCGGGAGTATCAGCCGAAACATATAAAAAAATGTAGAATAAAAACTAAAAGAGGTTTCACCGAAAATGTAATTTAGAAAAATAAAATTGACTACCTTTTACTGTTTATCCTATATCTTAACTCTCCTCTCCCCGTAGTAGTCCGGGAGAATCAGCCAAAACATGTAAAAAAATGCAAAATAAAAACTAAAAGAGGTTTTACCGAAAATGCAATTTAGAAAAATAAAATTGACCACCTTTTACTGTTTATGCTATATCATAACTCTCCTCTCCCCGTAGTAGTCCGGTAGAATTAGCCGAAACCTGTAAAAAAAATGCAAAATAAAAACTAAAAGAGGTTTCACAGAAAATGTACTTTAGAAAAATAAAATTGACCACCCTTTACTGGTTATGCTATATCTTAACTCTCCACTCCCCGTAGTAGTCCGGTAGAATTAGCCGAAACCTGTAAAAAAATGCAGAATAAAATCTAAAAGAGGTTTCACTGAAAATGCAATTTACAAAAATAACATTGAACACCCTTTATTGTTTATGCTATATTCTAACTTTCCACTCCCCGTAGTAGTCCGGAAGAATTAGCCGAAACATGTAAAAAAAATGCAGAAAAAAAACTAAAAGAGGTTTCACCGAAAATGCAATTAGGAAAAATAATATTGACCACCCTTTATTGTCTACGCTATATCTTAACTCTCCACTCCCCGTAGTAGTCCGGGAGAATTAGCTGAAACATGTAAAAAAATGCAGAATAAAAACTAAAAGAGGTTTCACCGAAAATGCAATTTAGAAAACTAATATTGACCACCCTTTGTTGTTTATGCTATATGCTAACTCTCCACTCCCCGTAGTAGCCCGGGAGAATTAGCCGAAACATGTAAAAAAATGCAGAATAAAAACTAAAAGAGGTTTCACCGAAAATTCAATTTAGAAAAATAACATTGGCCAACCTTTATTGTTTATGCTATATCCCAACTCTCAACTCCCCGTATTAGTCCGGGAGAATTAGCCGAAACATGTAAAAAAAATGCTGAATAAAAACTAAAAGGGGTTTCACCAAAAATGCAATTTAGAAAAATAGTTTTGACCACCCTTTATTGTTTATGCTATATCCTGACTCTTCACTATTCGTAGTAGTCCGGGAGAATTAGCCGAAACATGTAAAAAAATTCAAAATAAAAACTAAATGAGGTTTCACCGAAAATGCAATTTAGAAAAATAAAATTGACCACCCTTTACTGTTTATGCTATATCTTAACTCTCCACTCCCCGTAGTAGTCCGGAAGAATTAGCCGAAACACGTAAAAAAATAAAGAATAAAAACTAAAAGAGGTATCACCGAAAATGCAATATAGAAAAATAATATTTACCACCCTTTGTTGTTTATGCGATATCCTAACTCTCCACTCAACGTAGTAGTCCGGGAGAATTAAGCCGAAACATGTAAAAAAATGCAGAACAAAAACTAAAAGAGGTTTCACCGATAATGCAATTTAGAAAAATAATATTGACCACCCTATACTGTTTATGCTATATCTTAACTCTCCACTCCCCGCAGTAGTCCGGGAGAATCAGCTAAAACATGTAAAAAATATGCAGAATAAAAACTAAAAGAGCTTTCACCGAAAATGCAATTTAGACAAATAATATTAAACGCACTTTGTTGTTTATGATATATCCTAATTCTCCACTCCCCGTAGTAGTCCGTAGAATTAGCCGAAACATGTAAAAAAAATGCAGAAAAAAAACTAAAAGAGGTTTCACCGAAAATGCAATTAGGAAAAATAATATTGACCACCCTTTATTGTCTACGCTATATCTTAACTCTCCACTCCCCGTAGTAGTCCGGGAGAATTAGCTGAAACATGTAAAAAAATGCAGAATAAAAACTAAAAGAGGTTTCACCGAAAATGCAATTTAGAAAACTAATATTGACCACCCTTTGTTGTTTATGCTATATGCTAACTCTCCACTCCCCGTAGTAGCCCGGGAGAATTAGCCGAAACATGTAAAAAAATGCAGAATAAAAACTAAAAGAGGTTTCACCGAAAATTCAATTTAGAAAAATAACATTGGCCACCCTTTATTGTTTATGCTATATCCCAACTCTCAACTCCCCGTATTAGTCCGGGAGAATTAGCCGAAACATGTAAAAAAAATGCTGAATAAAAACTAAAAGGGGTTTCACCAAAAATGCAATTTAGAAAAATAGTTTTGACCACCCTTTATTGTTTATGCTATATCCTGACTCTTCACTATTCGTAGTAGTCCGGGAGTGTTAGCCCACGGATAGAAAAACGTTAAAGGCAATGAATGGACTGTAAATATTATTAATTAATGATATCGCGAGCAAACATAAATATATTGATATGATTTTACGAAATAATCAAAATGTCCATAGGTAAAATTGTTGGAATCACACAACGGTAATCAAAGACAAGCACTCACCTCCTTTGCAGTCAAGTTCTCCTCGTTCCCAGGGGCCCCCGAATGGATCTAATGATGTCACCACGTAGCTGAAGGGTTGAAGTTTCTAGTTCTATGCTTCAGTACACAAAAATCGAGCACTTTCAGGTGTAGATATTTGAAATAGTTGGAGAACGAAATTAACACGCCTTTTTCTCTAGGCGATTGACAATGATCTCACCGGTTGTTGGTGCGCATGTCCAAATACGCTGAATGCGCTTTGCCTTTCATACAGTTGTGTGTTTTTAAAAATATATATAAACAACCGCGAAATTTAGCGGGAGCTAACATAACTGCCCTCCAAAACACACAAATTTAGAATCTCAACCGGACAGATATAGATATAAGAAAAAGAATCGACCGATAAATATAAATGAATGAAAATAGATAAGTATCGTAAGTTTATTTAGAGATAACGAAATCCCGAAAAAAGCAAAACAAACAAATAAAAAATTCGAAAAAAAAAAATAAAAACCTATTGTAATACCCGGTAAAAGGTAGAAAATTAAAATTACTTTTAATTTGGCAAGAGGCACAGTTTTACAACTGGCCGCTTATAAACACCGGTAACCGTTTTTACCGTCGCAACACGCACCTGACCGTCCCCGCCGGGATGCAGTTCGATGACCCGACCGACCGGCCATTTCAAAGGCGTTTGAATGTGATCACTTGTTATGATAACCAAATCATTTAATTTGATATTTGGGGACAAATCAGCCCACTTGTGTCGCTGTTGTAGCGTATGCAAATACTCTATAGAATACCGTTTCCAAAAATCATTATGTAGTTTTTGGATTAGTTGCCATCTCGAGAGCCGATTTAGGGGAACCTCGGACAAATCTGACTCCGGAATTTCAGAGTTGAGGGGTTCAAGTGTCAAAAAATGCCCAGGGGTAAGAGGTTGAAGATCGTGTGGGTCTGAAGAGGCAGGAGATAAAGGGCGACTATTAAGTACGGCTTCTATGCGACAGGTAAGGGTGGACATCTCCATGATAGACAACTTCTGGTCGCCGACAACTCGAACAAAGTGAGTTTTAAAACTTTTGACGCCAGCTTCTGCCAGGCCATTGAAATGTGGACTGAGAGGAGGTCCCAGATGCCAACGAATAGAAAGTCTGGTGGCAGCACTTCTTGCGTAATCCAGTAATTGGTTACGAAACCCTATAAAATTACTGCCTTGATCTGACCAGCATTGCGTCACGCTTCCGCGTCTAGAAATGAATCGATGGAATGCACCTACGAACCCTTCGGTGGACAGTTCCATGGTTAATTCCAAATGCACGCAATGTGTGGCCGTACAGACAAACACACAGACATACGATTTGAAAGCTCTACAACCACGGTAACGATGAGGAATCACAAAGAAAGGTCCACAAAAGTCGATAGCTACACTCGAAAAAGGTTTAAGCTGATTGATTCGATGAGCGGGAAGTGAACTCATTATGGGCGGTCTATAGGGTTTAGGGTTGATTCTAAAACATTGCAAGCACTTGGATATGGTTCTTTGAATTGCCCGTCTGGCAGATAATATCCAAAATTGCTGTAAAAGCAGATTATGTAATGTTTTAAACCCAGGATGAAGATATTGTCGATGAGCGGACTCGATAAGAAGTGTAGTTAAACGATGGTCACTCGAAAGTAAGACGGGGTGTTTTGCAGAATAAGACAAAAGGTCAGATTTTTGTAATCTGCCACCGACTCTAATGATATTATTCTCATCAAGAAAAGGTGAAAGTTTTCGCAAAGGTTTCGGTATTGGTTTATCCTTAGATAACGCAGAAAAAAGCTCAGAAAAACAAGAACCTTGAACGCGTTTGATAAGAAGGTGTAACGCACTTTGCATCTCACCGGTGGTAGGAAAAACAATATTCTCAAAAATAACTTTTTGGTCCGGCGGCTTAGTGGGTTTTTGATAGGAATGGTTTTGAAAAAGGTTAACTATTCGAAGGACATAACAAATGATACGTTGAATTTTGGATATAGATGAATATTTGATAAGAAGCTGATCTAAGAAGTTGACATCAATTATCGCATTGCAACAGACTTTTGGCTTTTCCTCCAGATTAATATCTCCGAAATCAATCGGCATTTTTGGTTTATGAAAATCGGGCCATTCGTTTTCGGGAGACCACAAAAACGACGGTGCGTTCCACCACATGTCATGTGACATGAGCTGTGAAGGGGTGGCCCCTCGTGACGCAATATCGGCTGCATTCAAAGCAGAAGGAATGTAGCGCCACGAGTTTGAGGGGATGATTTCTTGGATTCTACTGACGCGATTTCCAACAAAGGTTTGCCAGCGATTAGGAGGGGATGAAAGCCAGTGCAATACGACTTGCGAATCGCAGAAAGTAACGATATTTGTAAAAGTTATTTTTCCTTCATAGCTAGATAAAACGAAGTCAATTAATTCGCTTAAAAGAAATGCGCCTAGGAGTTCTAGCCTAGCCAAAGTTTGTGACTTTATAGGCGCGACCCTAGATTTTGCAGATATGAGAGAAACAGATATATTGTTTTCCTCTTCTACACGAAAATATACGACGCCTGCGTAGCCTCGAATTGAAGCGTCACAGAAGCCGATGGTTTGACAGGTATTGGTTTTTGACAGTTTGATTTGTCGGGGTAATTGAAAATTGGAAAGAAGCGGGAATTCAGAACGAAGTTTGTTCCAAGAGTCGATGATAGAAGAATCTGGTTCCTCGTCCCAGCCTACTTTCGATATCCACAACTGTTGCAAAATAAATTTTGCTTGTAGCAACAAGGGACAAAGAAAACCTAAGGGGTCGAAGATTGTTCCTATGATAGATAAAATAGAACGTTTGGTTGGGGGTTTGTCCTTCATTCGGCATTGATAAGAAAAAATGTCGTTTTTTGGATGCCATTGAAGTCCTAAAACTTTGATAAAGTGGGGTTCCTCCTTGTCGAAAGAGAGAGGCATTTGACGATCGGACTCTGGCAATGTTGCCAATAACTCAGGACAATTGCTTGCCCATTTTTTAAGTTCAAATCCTCCCGACTTCAACAAATCATTGAGTTCTGTTTGAAGGGAGAGAGCTTCAGAAAGCGAAGGGCTAGTTCCCAAGATATCGTCGATATAGATTGACGTTTTTAGAACAGTACTAGCCATAGGAAAACGTTCCTTTTCTCTCTCTGCCAGCTCATTTAAGGTACGCATGGCTAGAAAAGGCGAGCATGTCATGCCAAAAGTGACAGTAGAAAGTTCCCACACTGAAAGTGGGTCCTGTGGAGAAAACCTCCACAATATCCTTTGATAAGGACGGTGATAAGGATTGATAAGGACTTGACGGAACATCTGTTTGATATCAGCAATGTAGGCAATAGGATTAAGACGAAATGTAAGGAGTAAAGAAGCAATATCTTTTTGAAGTTTCGGTCCAGATAACAATGTGTCATTGAGACTAATATTTTTTGGGGTGACTGCTGAACAATCCCAGACCACCCTTAATTTTGTACTCAAGCTTTCCGGCTTTAAAACGCAATGATGTGCTAAAAAACACGATACGTCGACCTTTGGTTGACTAGATAAAACCAAACTCATATGATTAGAATCGATATAGTCTTGCATGAAATTTGAATAGGCAGTGTACAGATCAGGATTTTTGATTAATCTATTTTCTAGAAGTAAAAATCTACGATAAGCTTGCGGATAAGTATTTCCTAGGTCAGGGTTTATTTTATCTTTAAACGGAAGATCTACCATGAATCTACCGCTCGGTTGCCGTAATACACTAGCAGTAAAAATTGATTCTGCCTGTTTTTCTTCCTTTGATAAGATTTGTTTTTTAGGCAAATGTTCGATTTCCCAAAACCTAGGGAGAATGACCTCTAAAGGAGGCGAATGACTCGTTAAAAAACAACTGGTTCGTTCCGTAAGACTACCTACTTCGTCAACCTTTCCCATGACGACCCAGCCAAAGATAGTTTCAAGGGCTGAAGGCTGCCCTACCTGTCCAAGAACCCTGCCCTCCTTGAAAATCTGTGCGAATAGCTCGCAACCAATAACCAGGTCCACAGGTCTAGATTTGAAATAAGATGGGTCGGCAAGTTTAAGGTTTCCCAAGTGTTTCCACTGATTATCGTTCAAGGAGAATGTAGGCATATTGGAACATAGTTGTGGAACAACAATTGCTTCGAAATTAAGTAAAGGAGTGACTTGTCCTTGTGGCTTAATGTGACATTGAACGAGCCCTTTGGAAGTAAAAGAAGACATCTGATTTAATCCGAATATTTCAGTGGTGTAACTTCGCCTAGGAAGATTAAGACGCTGAATACACTTTTCACTGATGAATCCAGTCTGTGATCCAGAATCAAGCAGTGCCCTTACAGGTTGAAAATTTCCGCAACCGTCCATAACATCTATTATGGCGGTGCATAAAAGAAAGGTACCTGAAGGTCCTGAGGCATTTAATGACACATGAAGATTATTGACAGGTGGTGTGTGAATGACAGGACTAGTATCTTGGCTTCCAGACGCTTGATTAGTTTCTAAGATATGAGTTAAAGTGTGGTGCCTTTTACTATTGCAAGTCCTGCATGAATATTTTGATTTGCACGTATCTACATCATGCAAGGGATGAAAACACGCTAAACATAATTTTTTCTGTTTGACGAAAGATAGGCGATCGATAGGTGAGAGATCAAGAAATGTTTGACATTTCGAAAGCACGTGACCTTGATTACATCGGAAACATTTTATTTTCGTACTCGAATTAGTTGAGGTGCCAGCCAGTCCTATAAAAGGCGAGTTGGATGATTTATAGGTAGGCTTTTGCCCAAACTGATTTCGCATAGAATTTGAATTTTGATAGGTAGGCTTTTGCCCAGACTGATTTTGCATAGAATTTGATTTTTGATAGATAGGCACCTTTTTGGGTGCTGTTGATTGAGGAAGTGATTCCAAAACTTTACATCTTTTTTCTAGAAATTGAAAAAGTGACTGAAAAGTGGGAATTTCGGTATTAGTATTGGCGTGACTCATTTCGAAATTTGAACGCGTTGGAATATCCAATTTTTCTAATAAAATGAAAAAAATAATAAAGTCCCAACTGTCAACGTCAAAGCTAAGTGATTTTAAAATTTCTAGGGATTCAGAAAAGGTGTCAATTAAATTACGCAATTCTTTAGCTGACTCGTTTTTTAAGGTGGAGTTCATAATTGAGCTCAAAGCATCATTTGCGAGGTCTCGCTTGTTTTGATATCTATTGACTAATTTGTCGTAAGCAATTTTATAATTTTGATCAGATAAGCTAATCCCTGATATCAATTTTAAAGGCTCATCCTCGAGATATGAAAATAAATATTGAAGTTTTCGAACGTTACTTAGACTTTGATTTTGATCTATAATGTTATTAAAAAGATCGAAAAAGCTTGGCCATAATTTTTTATCACCTCGAAATATGGGAATACCTAACTCTTTGAGTTTTGGAGTTTCGTATTCGTTTTGTCGAACATATGATCCCGAAAAAGATGGGGCCTCAACCGGAAATATTTTAGAGTAAACCCCCTTACACGCATAAAAATATTTACGAGCTTCTGAAAGGATCGCATCCTGCGTTTTAAATTCCTCATCGTCCGAGTCGTCTAGCAACATAATGACGTCATTATGTGCCAGCATGCATTTATCGAAGGTTTCATCCAAATCGGCATACCTCACTTGAAACTCGTTTCTCGCTCTTTCATCTTTTTCCGCAGTCTGCGACAACACATAACACTCGGTGATCGCAGATAAAAAACCCTTGCGTTTTTGTACGGCTTTTTTGACAGACATGATTTTACCTTTGAAATGACGAAATTGTCGGTAAATATACAATTAACGCTAAATTAATGCTTCTGAAATAGAAAAATGACGAATTGTCGAAAATATGCACTAATTTATCGCCAATTGATAAAAATTGTTTTAAATATCGAAATGATATGATACACCACTGAACTCTTGTTTTGTTTTGTTTTGATTCCTACTCGATTTGTTTACACCACGCGGAGTAGACCCGTTACCATGGCAGCGGACGAAAAACACGTACTGCGCCGGCTACTTTCTCCGGTCGACGTTTCAACGACGATGCTGCGAAAAAATTCAAGGCCGCCGTCTTATTGCAAATAATTTATTACTACCGTCGTATGGATTTATTATTTAAAAATAATTCGGCTCGAAAGGAACACTTTTATGTTAGCCCACGGATAGAAAAACGTTAAAGGCAATGAATGGACTGTAAATATTATTAATTAATGATATCGCGAGCAAACATAAATATATTGATATGATTTTACGAAATAATCAAAATGTCCATAGGTAAAATGGTTGAAACCACACAACGGTAATCAAAGACAAGCACTCACCTCCTTTGCAGTCAAGTTCTCCTCGTTCCCAGGGGCCCCCGAATGGATCTAATGATGTCACCACGTAGCTGAAGGGTTGAAGTTTCTAGTTCTATGCTTCAGTACACAAAAATCGAGCACTTTCAGGTGTAGATATTTGAAATAGTTGGAGAACGAAATTAACACGCCTTTTTCTCTAGGCGATTGACAATGATCTCACCGGTTGTTGGTGCGCATGTCCAAATACGCTGAATGCGCTTTGCCTTTCATACAGTTGTGTGTTTTTAAAAATATATATAAACAACCGCGAAATTTAGCGGGAGCTAACACGGGAGAATTAGCCGAAACATGTAAAAAAATTCAAAATAAAAACTAAATGAGGTTTCACCGAAAATGCAATTTAGAAAAATAAAATTGACCACCCTTTACTGTTTATGCTATATCTTAACTCTCCACTCCCCGTAGTAGTCCGGAAGAATTAGCCGAAACACGTAAAAAAATAAAGAATAAAAACTAAAAGAGGTATCACCGAAAATGCAATATAGAAAAATAATATTTACCACCCTTTGTTGTTTATGCGATATCCTAACTCTCCACTCAACGTAGTAGTCCGGGAGAATTAAGCCGAAACATGTAAAAAAATGCAGAACAAAAACTAAAAGAGGTTTCACCGATAATGCAATTTAGAAAAATAATATTGACCACCCTATACTGTTTATGCTATATCTTAACTCTCCACTCCCCGCAGTAGTCCGGGAGAATCAGCTAAAACATGTAAAAAATATGCAGAATAAAAACTAAAAGAGCTTTCACCGAAAATGCAATTTAGACAAATAATATTAAACGCACTTTGTTGTTTATGATATATCCTAATTCTCCACTCCCCGTAGTAGTCCGTAGAATTAGCCGAAACTTGTAAAAAAAATGCAGAATAACAACTAAAAGAGGTTTCACCGAAAATGCAATTTAGAAAAATAATATTGACCACCCTTTACTGGTTATGCTATATCTTGACTCTCCACTCCCCGTAGTAGTCCGGAAGAATTAGCCGAAACATGTAAAAAAAATGCAGAACAAAAACTAAAAGAGGTTTCACCGAAAATGCAATTAGGAAAAATAATATTGACCACCCTTTATTGTCTACGCTATATCTTAACTCTCCACTCCCCGTAGTAGCCCGGGAGAATTAGCCGAAACATGTAAAAAAATGCAGAATTAAAACTAAAAGAGGTTTCACCAAATAAGTAGGTACAAGTTTTATCAATGAAAAAATACCATACCATACCATATCATAACGAAAAAGTTACAATGCTGATAGCATTGTTAGATTCAGAGTTGGGCAGTGGTTAACAGCAAAAGTAGTTAACTATACGTATACGAGTATAACTCGATTATTTTTAATCTGCATAAAATAGTCGTAAAAAGTCTACAAAAAGTAGTTAACTACTTGTTTGATAGTCTACGAGAACATTCTTTGTAATATATTTTTTCTTTTAGGGTGAGTTATGCTCCTGTTTGCCTTTTAATTATAAACAAAAATTGTATTTTTTTCTAGGAGCGGAAATAACCCCTCTCACATTTACGCTTGAAAAGTAATGGGGAAAAGTGGCACTTTCAAAACTAAACCTTTCCAACCCCTGGTGGACAAAATAGTGTGGGAAATGCTTCGAACATTTCAATTTTCTAATGAAAAATACGATTTTTTACACGCTTGTAGAAAAATTTGTTTAAAGTTGTTGTTTCAATAACTATTATTCAATTGGTCGCTTAAAATAAAAGGATACCTATATTCTATATAAGGGGGGGGGGGGCCGGGCCCCCCGAAGCTAAGATTTTTTTAGATATTTTCCACATATTTCATGAATACAAACATAATATACCATAGAATACGGCCTCATAAGGTCTCAGCCCCCCCCCCCTTTCTATATACACCACTGCCTATAGGAATGTCAGTCGCGTCTTACGAAACTTCCATCTGTTAATAACGCTAATTTTCATTCTATGTTTAGAGATTTTATAATAACATAGCAGTGATCTGTCAGCTTTATTTTTTAACTCAATACAACAGTGACCCCTAACTTTTATTTGACAAATGCGCTGCCAACAAAGCAGTGATGTATTAATTGTGGTAAAACATTTTCTGAACACTGGCCCACTGTTTTAATGTCACCGTAATCTTCCTACAGTTGTAGAATACAATGAAACAGTGTGTTGTTGGGCAACACCACATGGCTTAAAATAAGTATCATGATTTATTAAACGATTTTTTTAGCAGTTTTTGAAGCAGGCTGAAATACTGGCCTTTCCATACGAGTTTATTCAATATTCTGATAACATTAAAAAGTGAGCGACTGCATGGGCGCACCTAGGGGGGGCCCCCCCAAGCCTTAGATTTTTTAATATATTTTCTACATATTTGATGATAAAACATGAAAAATACCTTAAAATTGGACATCAGGAGGCTTCGCCCCCCCCCCAACCCCAAGCAGTGGCGTAGTTGCGAAAAGACATGATGACTTTTTTTTTTTTTTTTGGTCGCAAGTTTTTTGAGGGCGCGCTTTGTAGCTGTCAGAAATCAATTTTTTACCCATTTTTAAATCAACTTAGCAGTCCTATCACTAAACATACCAAAATTAAAAAAAAATTACTTATGGAATAATTATTGTCGTAAAGTTAAGTCTCAACTTAGCACTAATGTCAACTAGGCAGTATAAATTTCAGTGATCTTTAAAATTAAGTCACTCAACAAAAGTGGAATGATCTTTAATCTTTTCGCAAACCCAAGGCTAGATGTGATAAACTAATTTTAATTTTCGGGAACTTACATTCTTTTAATCATTTCTTCTGATTAAAATTATTTTTTAGAAAAATCATAAAGAATGATGTTTATGATGAGAATGTTAACGGAGAAATATCAAAAGTGAGAGTTAACAGTGAACATGGACAAGACACAGAACTTATTGGAAACGAATCAAGTGAGTAACAACTAGACAATGGAGAAACAATATCTCCATGTAATCAGTATGTATATACTTGAGTGTCACATTTGATAAAACAGTAATAGACTGTAAAGAACTGAAAAAAGAATCGTAAAAGCAAGAAAGGTTATTGGATGCCTTAACATAGTACTTTATGGAGCACAGAGATATAAAAGTAACAGAAAAATACAAAACAAAAATGGAAAGTGTTTAAATGGATGCAATAGGAAGATCCATGAGAATATCTAGAACAGATCATATTATAAGAAATGAAACCATAAAAGAAAGAATAAGAATCGAGGGAAGCATAACGCATGACATCACGAAAAGACAACTGATATCGTACGGCCATGTACAACGGATGAACGACGAAAGATTACCCAAGCAGGTCTTAGAATGGCAGTTGTTTTTTACATATTTTTCAGTATTTTTATTACTTGAAATTATTATTTGCCCTTTATACAGGGTGCCCAGCGAAAACTTACATTGGACAATAACATAAAAAAAATATTTAAAAAAATCGAGGGTTTAACGAGGGATCCTTATTAAGGTACTTTTCCAACTACCCCGGTTAACCCCTAGAGCGGTAGCCACTCCCACCCAATATCTTAAATGGAAACATAGGTCATGTGATACCTCATTTGAAAGGTTTTTTAATTCCTAAACGTTGCCGCAAGCGTTTAGATAATCAAAAGACCTTTGGCATGAGGTATCATGACCTATTTGTTTGAAACTCGTAGACAATGATTGTGTAGAAATAAAATTTCGGACTTCCATTGTCTTTATTTATTTTAAAACACGACGTTTCGGTTAGTAAGTATCTCTAACCGTTATCAAGTGTGTCACACTTGATAACGGTTAGAGATACTTGCTAACCGAAACGTCGTGTTTTAAAATAAATAAAGACAATGGAAGTCCGAAATTTTATTTCTATCATGACCTATGTTTCCATTTAGGATTTTGGGGTGGGGGTAGTGACCGCTCTAGGGAATAATCGGGGTAGTTGGAAAAGTACCTTAATATGATTCGCCCTTTAAACCCTCTAAACAGGGTTATCATTTTTTTTTCTATCTTTTTTTTGTTTTTATGATATTGGCTGAAGTAATTTTTCGCTGGGATGTTTTAAAATATATGAATAAGGTAGTTGGCAGAAGTACCGACCGAGGGTGTTCTCAGACTCGAGCATTTGATTTGACACCCCGAAGCGCTCGGCACTTCTTGTATGCCCGCAATTAGAAAAACGATAACTGCAGTGGACTGTATATATTTTATTAATGAAAGCGCGAACAAACATAAATATATTGATAGGAAATCACGAAATAATCAAAAGGTCCATAGTTAATTGCTGGTACCACACAACGGAAATCAGAAACAAAGCACTCACCAGTTTGCAGCCAATTTCTCCACGTTCCAGGGGCCCCTTTCTGGATCTAATGATGGCACCATGTAGCTGAAGGGCTGAAGTTTCCAGTTCTATGCTTCAGTACACCAAAATCGAGCACTTTCAAGTGTAGAAATTTGTAAATGTTAACACGCCATTTTCTCGAGGCGGTAGAAAAGGATCTCACTGATTGTTGGTGCGCATGTCGAAATGCGCGAAAATGTACTCTGTCCGTCATCCAATTGTGTGGTTTTAAAATTAAAAACAACCGCGAAATTTAGCGGGAGCTAACATAACTGCCCTCCAAACACACAATTTTAGAATCTCAACCGGACAGATATAGATATAAGAAAAATGTATCGTAAGTTTATTTAGAGATACCGAAACCCGAAAAAGGCAAAACAAACAAACAAAAATTCAAAAAAAAATAAAAATAAAGAAAAACCTATTGTAATACCCGGTAATAGGTAGAAAAATGAAAATTAGTTTTAATTCGGCAAGAGGCACAGTTTTACAACTGGCCGCTTGTAAACACCGGTAGCCGTTCGTACCGTCGCAACACGCACTTGACCGTCTCCGCCGGGATGCAGTTCGATGACCCGACCGACTGGCCATTTCAAAGGTGATTGGATGTGATCACTCGTTATGATAACCAAATCATTTAATTTGATATTTGGGGACGAATCAGCCCACTTGTGTCGCTGTTGTAGCGTATGCAAATACTCTACAGAATACCGTTTACAAAAATCATTATGTAGTTTTTGGATTAGTTGCCATCTCGAGAGCCGATTTAGGGGAACCTCGGACAAATCTGACTCCGGAATTTCTGAATTAAGGGGTTCAAGGGTCAAAAAATGCCCAGGGGTAAGAGGTTGAAGATCGTGTGGGTCTGAAGAGGCAGGAGATAAAGGGCGACTATTAAGTACGGCTTCTATGCGACATGTAAGGGTGGACATTTCCATGATGGACAACTTCTGGTCGCCGACTACTCGAACAAAGTGAGTTTTAAAACTTTTGACGCCTGCTTCTGCCAGGTCATTGAAATGTGGATTGAGAGGAGGTCCCAGATGCCAACGAATAGAAAGTCTGGTGGACGCACTTCTTGCGTAATCAAGTAATTGGTTACGAATGCCTATAAAATTACTGCCCTGATCTGACCAGCATTGCGTCACGCTTCCACGTCTGGAAATGAATCGATGGAATGCACCTACAAACCCTTCGGTGGACAGTTCCATGGTTAATTCCAAATGCACGCAATGTGTGGCCGTACAGACAAACACACAGACATACGATTTGAAAGCTTTACAACCACGGTAACGATGAGGAATCACAAAGAAAGGTCCACAAAAGTCGATAGCTACACTCGAAAAAGGTTTAAGTTGATTGATTGGATGAGCGGGAAGTGAACTCATTATGGGCGGTCTATAGGGTTTAGGGTTGATTCTAAAACATTGCAAACACTTGGATATGGTTCTTTGAATTGCCCGTCTGGCAGATAATATCCAAAATTGCTGTAAAAGCAGATTATGTAATGTCTTAAACCCAGGATGAAGGTATTGTCGATGAGTGGACTCGATAAGAAGAGTAGTTAAACGATGGTTACTCGAAAGTAAGACGGGGTGTTTTGCAGAATAAGACAAAAGGTCAGATTTTTGTAATCTGCCACCGACTCTAATGATATTATTTTCATCAAGAAAAGGTGAAAGTTTTCGGAAAGGTTTCGGTATTGGTTTATCCTTAGATAACGCGGAAAAAAGCTCAGAAAAGCAAGAACCTTGAATGCGTTTGATAAGAAGGTATAACGCACTTTGCATCTCACCGGTGGTAGGAAAAACAATTTTTTCAAAAATAATTTTTTGGTCCGGTGGCTTAGTGGGTTTTTGATAGGAATGGTTTTGAAAAAGGTTAACTATTCGAAGGACATAACAAATGATACGTTGAATATTTGATATAGATGAATATTTGATAAGAAGCTGATCTAAGAAGTTAACGTCAATTATCGCATTGCAACAGACCTTTGGCTTTTCCTCCAGATTAATATCTCCGAAATCAATCGGCATTTTTGATTTATGAAAATCGGGCCATTCGTTTTCGGGAGACCACAAAAACGACGGTGCGTTCCACCACATGTCATGTGACATGAGCTGTGAAGGGGTGGTCCCTCGTGACGCAATATCGGCTGCATTTAAGAATGTAGAATGTAGCGCCATGAGTTTGAGGGAATGATTTCTTGGATTCTACTGACTAAATTTCCAACAAAGGTTTGCCAGCGATTAGGAGGGGATGAAAGCCAGTGCAATACGACTTGCGAATCGCAGAAAGTAACGATATTTGTAAAAGTGATTTTTCCTTCATAGCTAGATAAGACGAAGTCAATTGATTCGCTTAAAAGAAATGCGCCTAGGAGTTCTAGCCTAGCCAAAGTTTGTGACTTTATAGGCGCGACCCTAGATTTTGCAGATATGAGAGAAACAGATATATTGCTTTCCTCTTCTACACGAAAATATACGACGCCTGCGTAACCTCGAATTGAAGCGTCACAGAAGCCGATGATTTGACAGGTATTGGTTTTTGTCAGTTTGATTTGTCGGGGTAATTGAAAATTGGAAAGAAGCGGGAATTCAGAACGAAGTTTGTTCCAAGAGTCGATGATAGAAGAATCTGGTTCTTCGTCTCAGCCTATTTTCGATATCCACAACTGTTGCAAAATAAATTTTGCTTGTAGCAACAAGGGACAAAGAAAACCTAAGGGATCGAAGATTGTTCCTATGATAGATAAAATAGAACGTTTAGTTGGGGGTTTGTCCTTCATTCGGCATTGATAAGAAAAAATGTCGTTTTTTGGATGCCATTGAAGTCCTAAAACTTTGATAAAGTGTGGTTCATCCTTGTCAAAAGAGAGAGGCATTTGACGATCGGATTCTGGCAATGTTGCCAATAACTCAGGACAATTGCTTGCCCATCAACAAATCATTGAGTTCCGTTTGAAGGGAAAGAGCTTCAGAAAGCGAAGGGCTAGTTCCCAAGATATCGTCGATGTAAATTGACGTTTTTAGAACAGTACTAGCCCTTGGAAAACGTTTCTTTTCTCTCTCTGCCAGCTCATTTAATGTACGCATGGCTAGAAAGGGTGAGCATGTCATGCCAAAAGTGACAGTAGAAAGTTCCCACACTGAAAGTGGGTCCTGTGAAGAAAACCTCCACAATATCCTTTGATAAGGACGGTGATAAGGATTGATAAGGACTTGACGGAACATCTGTTTGATATCAGCAATGTAGGCAATAGGATTAAGACGAAACTTAAGGAGTAAAGAAGCAATATCTTTTTGAAGTTTCGGTCCAGATAACAACGTGTCATTGAGAATAATATTCTATGGGGTGACTGCCGAACAATCCCAGACTACCCTTAATTTTGTACTTTAGCTTTCCGGCTTTAGTACGCAATGATGTGCCAAAAAACATGATACGTCGACTTTTGGTTGACTAGGTAAAACTAGACTCATATGATTAGAATCGATATAGTCTTGCATGAAACTAGAATAGGCAGTGTACAGATCAGGATTTTTGAGTAATCTATTTTCTAGAAGTAAAAATCTACGATAAGCTTGCGGATAAGTATTTCCTAGGTCAGGGTTTATTTTATCTTTAAACGGAAGATCTACCATGAATCTACCGCTCGGTTGTCGTACGACACTCGCAGTAAATATTGATTCTGCTTGATTTTCTTCCTTTGATAAGATTTGTTTTTTAGGCAAATGTTCGATTTCCCAAAACCTAGGGATAATGACCTCTAAAGGAGGTGAATGACTCGTTAAAAAACAACTGGTTCGTTCCGTAAGAATACCTACCTCGTCAACCCTTCCCATGACGACCCAGCCAAAGATGGTTTCAAGGGCTGAAGGTTGCCCTATTTGTCCAAGAACCCTGCCCTCCTTGAAAATCTGTGCGAATAGCTCGCAACCAATAACTAGGTCCACAAGTCTAGATTTGAAATAAGATGGGTCGGCAAGTTTAAGGTTTTCTAAGTGTTTCCACTGATTATCGTTCAAAGTGAATGTAGGCATATTGGAACATAGTTGTGGAACAACAATTGCTTCGAAATTAGGTAAATGAGTGACCTGTCCTTGTGGCTTAATGTGACATTGAACGAGCCCTTTGGAAGTAAGAGAAGACATTTGATTTAATCCGAATATTTCAGTGGTGTAACTTCGCCTAGGAAGATTAAGACGCTGAATACACTTTTCACTGATGATTCCTGTCTGTGATCCAGAATCAAGCAGTGCCCTTACAGGTTGAAAATTTCCGCAACCGTCCATAACATCTATTATGGCGGTGCATAAAAGAAAGGTACCTGAAGGTCCTGAGGTATTTAATGACACATGAAGATTATTGACAGGTGGTGTGTGAATGACAGGACTAGTATCTTGGCTTCCAGACTCTTTATTAGTTTTTAAGATATGAGTTAAAGTGTGGTGCCTTTTACTATTGCAAGTCCTGCATGAATATTTTGATTTGCACGTGTCTACCCCATGCGAGGGATGAAAACACGCTAGACATAATTTTTTCTGCTTGACGAAAGATAGGCGCTCGATAGGCGAGAGGTCAAGAAATGTTTGACATTTCGAAAGCACGTGACCTTGATTACACCGGAAACATTTTATTCCCGTACTTGAATTAGTTGAGGTGCCAGCCAGTCCTATAAAAGGCGAATTGGGTGATTTATAGGTAGGCTTTTGCCCACACTGATTTGGCGTAGAATTTGATTTTTGATAGGTAGGCACCTTTTTGGGTGCTGTTGATTGAGGAAGTGATTCCAAAACTTTACATCTTTTTTCTAGAAATTGAAAAAGTGACTGAAAAGTGGGAATTTCGGTATTAGTATTGGCGTGACTTATTTCGAAATTTGAACGCGTCGGAATATCCAATTTTTCTAACAGAATGAAAAAATAATAAAGTCCCAACTGTCAACGTCAAAGCTAAGTGATTTTAAAATTTCTAGGGATTCTGAAAAGGTGTCAATTAAATTACGCAATTCTTTAGCTGACTCGTTTTTTAATGTAGAGTTCATAATTGTGCTTAAAGAATCATTTGCGAGGTCTCGCTTGTTTTGATATCTATTGACTAATTTGTCGTAAGCAATTTTATAATTTTGATCGGATAAGCTAATCCCTGATATCAATTTTAAAGGCTCATCCTAGAGATATGAAAATATATATTGAAGTTTTCGGATGTTACTTAGACTTTGATTTTGATCTATAATGTTATTAAAAAGATCGAAAAAGCTTGGCCATAATTTTTTATCACCTCGAAATATGGGAATACCTAACTCTTTGAGTTTTGGAGTTTCGTTTTGTCGAACATATGATCCCGAAAAGGATGCGGTCTCAACCGGAAATATTTCAGAGTAAACCCTTTTACACGCATAAAAATATTTACGAGCTTCTGAAAGGATCGCATCCTGCGTTTTAAACTCCTCGTCGTCCGAGTCGTCTATCAACATAATGACATTATTATGTGCCAGCATGCATTTATCGAAGGTTTCATCCAAATCGGAATACCTCACTTGAAACTCGTTTCTCGCTTTTGCGTACGTTGCCGCGGATTGTGAAAACACATAAGACTCGGTGATCGCAGATAAAAAACCCTTGCGTTTTTGCACGGCTTTTTTGATAGACATGATTTTTACCTTTGAAATGACGAAATTGTCGGTAAATATACAATTAACGCTAAATTAATGCGTCTGAAATAGAAAAATGACGAATTTTCGAAAATATGCACTAATTTATCGCATGTGATGAAAATTGTTTTAAATATCGAAATGATATGGAACACATCTAATCACAGAAATGTCGGTAAATATACAATTAACGCTAAATTAATGCTTCTGAAATAGAAAAATGACGAATTGTCGAAAATATGCACTAATTTATCGCAATTGATGAAAATCATAATGTTTTGATTGATTCTCGATTTTTGTTTACTGAAGTGCCCACGCGGTAGACCCTGCGTTACCATAGCAGCGGACCGAAAACAGGTGAACTGCGCCGAAACCGAAGGTGGAACGATTGGCAAATTGAAGGCCGTGTGGTCGCCGTGTGAAAATGTGAAATGGCCGACTTATTAATACCGTCGTATGGAGTAAATTTAAATAATTCGGGTCGAAGGAACACTTATGTTTGCCCGCAGTTAGAAAAACGATAACTGCAATGGACTGTATATATTTTAGAGATCTGAGCCCTGAAGGGGGGAAAAACTAGATATATCCCAAAAAAAATAACCCCAAAATTAAATTCGCCCCGCCTGGGAAAACAGAGTCTATTAAACTAAAAAACAAAGGAAAAAATCGGCAACACGCTAGAAGCTTACCTTCTGTAATTCTGCAGCAGTCCCAAAATTTCACTGGCGGCACCGCCCCTTCTTGTGACTGGAATTTCGATCTTCAACCCGAAAACACGTGTGACTTCTTTTAGTTTTTTGGCCGAAGTGATTTCTTCATTCCCCTGTCACACACAGGGTGGCGCTTCAAACTCCCAGCGTGAGCAAAAAACGCGCATGATTTTAACATAATGATCAGGTGATCAAAAAGAAAATAACTTTCAACAAAGAGAGAAATTATCACCTGATCGGAATTTTTCCCAAACAGGACTTTCTTTTTTTGAAGGTTTTTGCAGAAAGCCCAAAAATATCAAAACAAACTTTAAGGTTAGGTTTTCCAAAAAATTCAAAATAAAACCATAATGAAAAAATAACTGGCAGCATTAAACATATTTTATTAAATGAAGCGCGAACAAACATAAATATATTGATAGGAAATCACGAAATAATCAAAAGGTCCATAGTTAATTGCTGGTACCACACAACGAAAATCAGAAACAAAGCACTCACCAGTTTGCAGCCAATTTCTCCACGTTCCAGGGGCCCCTTTCTGGATCTAATGATGGCACCACGTAGCTGAAGGGCTGAAGTTTCCAGTTCTATGCTTCAGTACACCAAAATCGAGCACTTTCAAGTGTAGAAATTTGTAAATGTTGGAGAAAGTAAATTAACACGCCATTTTCTCGAGGCGGTAGAAAAGGATCTCACTGATTGTTGGTGCGCATGTCGAAATGCGCGAAAATGTACTCTGTCCGTCATCCAATTGTGTGGTTTTAAATTTAAAAACAACCGCGAAATTTAGCGGGAGCTAACACCTCTTCCCCTCCTTTTTGCATTGAAGAGCGTGAATCAGACTTTTATATTTTTTTGAGTTCAGTGGCGTAGCGTGGGGGGACGCGGGGGGTTTGTCGAATCCAAATTACCCAATAATCTGATTCATGAAAATACAAAACTCTATAATTTCGTAACTGCGCTTTGGGCATCAAAACTAAAAGTTGAGGCATTAGAAATTAGACATAGACATTAGACATTAGAAATAGATATACCTATCAATTTTGTACCCAACTGCGACTAGAAGGTAGATTTAGCAGTTGGTTGTTTTTTTTTTTTAATTTTATTAACTATTTTTATTTACGTAAGTACTAAAGGGTCATAAAGTAGATAAGTTTTAGTTTTTTTATTATCATTTATTTGTTTTAGGTATTAATATAATACAGAAAGGGTCAAACTTTTTAATGGCATATATTTTTTAAAGCTAATAAAAATATGTTAAGGAGTATGTTTTGATTAGCTTTTAGTGTAAAAAATTACAAGTAAATGTACTTAACAAATATCCTACAACATTTTAAAAATGTTACCCAATTTTGAGCCCTAATTGGATAAGATTTTTTTTAATTTAACCAAATAACATTTTAATATTACCTAATATTTTTTAGCCAACAATCAGAAAAATTTATAAATACAATTAATTATTGCATAATTGAATGCAGAAATATTCATCTTAGATTTTATAAATCTTGTTTTAAAATAATTGACATTTTTGTAACGAATTTTTGATTCCAAATCTTTAAACTTTTAGTAGAAGAATTTTTTTATCAATCTTTCAAACAAACCCAAAGCGTTTTTAAAATCAGTCTGTTTTTTTGCTGATATGTTTTAAATACTTTTACTAAAACTTTAAAAGCTTGAAATGATTTTTAAAGCGCAACAAAATAACTCATAAAAGGTCAGACTTTTAGGATTTGTTATTTATTAGAGTACTTTCAGGAAAAAATCTTTATAACAAAAAAACTAAACAAACAATCTCGTTATAACATTTTGTCGAAATATAAAAGCTTAGATTAAATTTAATTAATAATGCTGCCTTTTTGTCCAGGAAGTTTGGCCCGAACATTAATGAGTAGAAAATTTAAATTCACAATAAATAATACTACAATTTTAATTAAATAAATGAATTTACCCATTCGTGTGGCACAAACTTACCTGTCTTAATAAACTAACGGCCATTCGCGATTTGAGATTTAACAGAAATAAAATTTTGAGTACTTAATAATAGGGACTTATTGGAATAAAACCTGACTTTATTTTACAGTCGATTTTATTCTGACATACTTACAAAGAACACTAACAGCTGACCTCTCAAAATTGACATACCAAAGCCAAATTTAAAAATAAAGTCGCTAACTTTCATTTAATAAATACCGACACTAATAAATCTGGTTCTTAAATACACAAAGGCCGAATTTTGAAGGAAACCAGCTGCTGTTTATATGTAAAACAGTCACAATACGGTCGATTCCAAAATAATGTCAGGTTTAATTCCACTAAGAGTCTAATTAAAGTCACTATATAACGAAATGAACCTTATGTCTAATAACAAAAAACAAGGACGATCAACTAACTTAAATAACTATTTTTGGAAGAAACGTCATTGTCCAAATAATATTGAAATGGAGTTACTTATTTAATTTCCTAGAAAAAACGTAACATTAACATGACATTTTAGTTAAAATTTTTAAAAACTTTCCAGTGCCTTTGCCTGCAAACTGACATAAAAAAATTGAAGAAAAAAATTTTTTTGAAAAAATAAAAAATTGCCAGGATACCAGAACGTATTTTGTTAAGCCTTATTATTGTATACATACAGGGTGTCTCAGATAAAAGCAACTACATGGGGATTTCGGAAACGGTAAGAGATACGAGTTTATTTAAATGAGAAAAAAGTTGCGCTATTCTAAGTTCAATCAGGTGCTGTATCAAAAACTAAAAATTGTGTTTTTTGAAAAATTGAAATATCGCCGCCATCTTGCAAACAAATTTAATGAAATTTGGTAGTTTTGTATAAGCAACTACGGCCAATTGAATGACAATTTTTTTCTCCGCCTTCTAGTTTTTTTGAAACCATAGCAAACTTTGTTATTTCCTATGACCGCAATTTTGAATTTATTCGTCAATAAATAAAGCATTAAAATAGCTTCTTAACCGTGTATAATAAGCCTTCTTCTTTGAATGACGGAAAATGTGAATTTATTTAAAAACCTGTTTTTCACTTGGTATAATAACGCTGGCAAACTTACAAAGCTGGCGAACTTATTTTCTTAGTTTTGAAATTTTTTTCACAATCTAGATTATACTATAATGTCATGGAGAAAATTAGTTTGGCTCTTATTTATCAATACGAAATTCTCGCCAGAAAAGCTCTCAAATTCAATTTAAAAAATAGTTAAATAATGTTTTGCTCGTTAACGGTAGCAGTTACAGAAAAACTGCAAGAGGCCAAAAAGTTTTCAAGTAATCTTAGTCTATCAATGATGAACCAGGTTCAGGTAAAGGTAAAAAAAAGGCATTCTAGCTGAAAAATTTTCTTTTAGGTTCTAATTATTATCTGGCATGTCTATTGACTTTTAACCTGTAGCTTAATTTAAGTTTGAGGTTTCAGCTAAATATCCTAAATATCTTTCGGTTCAGCTATTTGTAAACAGAAGTCGTAGCTGAATGTATACCTTCTAGTATCCTCGCAGTTATGCTCCTAATAGAAATCAAAAAAACTAGGCTACTAGCTTTTCTGTGAATAACATCAAACAACTAGGCAAGAATTAATTCAACTAAGATTTTCTTATCTCAAACTCACAGTAAATTTTTTACGCTAGCATTTGTCTATCGTCTAGTACAGAGTTCTATCACATTTATTTAGAATTTTAATTTAATTTTCTAAAATTATTAAACGATTTTACGCACTTTTAATATTATTTTTTTAAATTAATTGTGGTTTGAAAAAATTGCAACTACCTACGTATAAAAATTTGAATAAAATCTTACAAATAAACATATTAATATTGGGCCCGTTCTCCACGTTGCTAGATTTGTCACTATTAAAAATTGCCGAACCAAGCTACTAAATCAGTAGGTACCCTAAATTGTTGCTAGCTGCAGCAATGGGAAACTTAATTATTAGTGTAATAATAATTTTTACGAGTTTATGATACCACATTGATATTTAAAAAAAAACATCGCGTTTCCGAGTTTTTTTAAAAAGCATAAAACAAATTTTAATGGAACATCCTGTATTTTATAGTTTTTTTCTGATAGGTCTTTCAATTCTAAACAAAAAATTGATTTTTTTAAAAAGTTAAAACCGAATAAAATTTCAATACGTAATTTTGAATTGAAAATAGTTTCGTTATTTTTAACTTTAGGAAAAAACATCAAAATACAGTTTTTGTTTAAAAATAAAAAACCTTTATAAAATACCGGGTGTTTTTCCATGTTTTCAAAAAAAAAAAATTTTTATTTATGAGCATCAAAAATTCTACTAGTTTGCCAATTTAAACTTTTTTCTATCTTTAACAAAAAAAAGTTAGCAATGGTGGACACTTAAATTAAAACACCCTGTATATTCTAAAAAGTCCCAGCAAATCAAAACAATAAAATATAGTAAATGAATATCTCAACGAAAATAAATAAAGGTAAATTGAGCGATTTTTTTAGTTGTTGCTTGTAATTGCATCGTGGAAAACAGGTTTTAAATAATTAATTTTAGGCAAGTTTTAATTTTATTTAAAAATATATAATATAAGGAATGGGCATAACTCAAAACAGTAATAATTTTATGTCTACCAATCTATACTAAAACAATTATATGAGCATTAAAATATTGCAAAAATTGATTTTTTCTATATGTATTTAAATAATATATTGTCAGTAACACGCACGTTTGTTTTTTAAATTCCTATAAATAACTTTAAACATTGACGATTTTCTTTTTCTACAGTTTGAGTATAAAAATGTCAAGAACACTTGTGTATTTGTTTATTATAAAGGTTGACTAATTTTAATTTATCAAATAACAAATCGGGTACAAAATTTTTAATAAACATGTTTTTAAGAATTTCTTTTATACCACACATCATTTAAGTGCAACTGTGACGCAAGTAATTTAAATAAATCAAAACAATCGGAACTAAAACATTTTTATTCATTTTAGGGAATAAAAAGGTGATACTTTAAATCCTTGGTAGGTGACTAGGGAACGCAACGCAGGCATTTTCAAGAAAAAACACATTAAAGAAATATTGAGTGTAACGCAAGGCGAACCTCCCCTCCCCCCACCCCTAGAGCGTTACTTAATTTAAGAACAGGCCCCTATGACATGTAAACTCACCCACTTTTTTAATGTTGTCTTATTTTGCCCACATTTGTGGATACAGCGAAAGAATGCGCTATTTGGCAGCACCGCATAGTATAGGGAAAGACGGGAAATTCCGTCAACTTGAGGAAACTAGCAAAATTAAAGCGTTTAAAATGACTTTTAATTGCAAAATCTCCTTTATTGAGTTAGCGTATTAACCTAGTACAACTTTCAATTAAAGAATGTATATTTTTTGCATAAATATAAAGAAAAAATATATTTTTTTGAGGTTACAGTTGGCGGAATTCCTTTATGGTACGGGCCAATACCGCCATATTAGTTTTTGGTTATACCTGATAGTTTCTACTGGTTTAGAAATATTGATAAATAAAAAACAATACAAAAATGAACTTTTTTAGAACCTTAATAAATTTTATATTAAAGTAATATGTTAACTGCTCTGCTAATATTTTAGTCATAAATATTTCGTTGAACTAACATAAGTAAGGGAAAGGGGAGCAAAATGGGATACTTAATTTTATTTCTTTTATCTAAATGATCACCATTGCGTTCGTTTTAAGTTGGATAGGTATGTTGTCTTATGTTTTAATTTTCAATTTAAGTAATTTAGAATTTCATCATGCTTTTATTTTTATTTTTGTAAAATGTTGACTTTGCCCTATTTTAACCCGTATGCCGGGATACCTATATGTGGCAAAACGGCTCTGGTACAAAATAGCGCAGGACAAAATAGCGTGGACAAAATAGCGAAGGACAAAATAGCGCAGGACACAATAGCGCAGGACAAAATAGCGCAGGACAAAAGAGCGTAGGACAAAATGGCGCAGGACAAAATGGCGCAGGACAGAATAGCGCAGGACAAAATAGCGCACGCTAAAAAATCCCAAGTCAATTTGCCGATTTGCCCTGCCCAGCTGAAGTGGGCCAGAAGCCGAGGATAGGTTAGGTTAGTATCACAACCTAACCGGGTCAGGTTGGGATACTAACCTAACCTATCCTCGGCCCCTGGTCCACTTCGGCTGGGGTAATCTGCGCTATTATGCCGCAAGACAAAATAGCGCAGGACAAAATAGCGCACGCTAAAAAATCCCAAGTCGATTTGCCGATTTGCCCTGTCCAGCTGAAGTGGACCAGGAGCCGAGGATAGGTTAGGTTAGTATCCCAACCCAACCGGGTCAGGTTGGTATACTAACCTAACCTATCCTCGGCCCCTTGTCCACTTCGGCTGGGGTAATCTGAGCTATTTTGCGCTATTTGCGCTATTTTGTCTGCGCTATTTTGTACCAGAGCCGGCAAAACGGGCGGGGCGGTTGTGTAACTTATCAATATTTTTGTCAGACAAATTTTACTTATTAAAATGCTTACCACGTTTAAAATACATATTAATAAATAAAAAGTTATAATAAAAAATTATTTATAATTAAATGTAGTATTTATCAAATTTATAAAGAATTACAGCTACCTAGTCACCGCTGTCGACTTTCCTACACAAATTTTGCGCCCATTTCTTGCAAAGACAACATGTATTTTATGTAATGGTACAAAAAAATTTTTTTTAAGCAAAATGGAGTATAGGTATCTGGGATAACCAGGTACCCTGTTTGCCCCCATGAAAAAAACCCCGTTTTGCCCCAAACTACCAGTTAAATTCAAACAAAAATTATACTCCGTAAAAGGCTAATTTTACGGGCAACGCGTTTAATAATGAATAATACATTAACCCACTAATTGTTCAATAAAAACAAAATTTTGAAAAATCTGTAAAAAATGTACTTACCGTCACAAAGGGCGCAAGCTAATTTTACAATAAACAGCGCACATCACATGTTGAGTAAAAACCAACTTAAGCTCAGCCGACCGGCACCAATCATAAAGAAGACTAAGAAGAAATTTAAACCAGTCATGGCGATAAAACATCTAATATTAAGAGTTTTTATTCTTGAGCAGTTTACCTAAAACTGCAGTATCCCGTTTTACCCCCGTACCCCATTTTGCCCCCCTTTCACCAAAGTAATAAAGGAATATCCAGTCGACATCAGTTACCGGAAGAGAACTGAATATTGATCCAAATGTTGTAAATAAAGTATTTGACATAAACTTAAAACTTTAGGTTGTTGTATTAGGATCTTCTTCTAAAGATTCTTCTTTTTGGTAACATACCTTTTTGGGGGGGAACATTTCCTTTGTGCGGCCGTTAGCTAAATGCGTTCGTCTCTTGTATCTATTAAAAAGAAAAATATCTCAGTGCACTCCCAGAACTCTAAAACAAAGAAGCAAAAACTAATCACATCTCGTTAGAACACGTTTCGAAAGCTATTGTTAAAGTGATCTTTTATATGTTTAAGTAACTTCAAAATAGAGGAATCGTAAATATTTTAAAAGTAAAATTATTTACTATATAAAAAGAGAGTTCACTTTAAATTTAAAAAACGACGAGACCCGTTGATTTTTATTTTAAAAGAAATACTTATTTCTACATTCATCAAATTCGTAGATTTGATCATCCCCGTCCGTACTAAAATTCTTATATTATAAAATAGGACAAATAACTTCTTTTTAAAAAAGTTTAATTTTCCTAGTCCTTATTTTAAAAATCAGTTCCTATGTTTTCACAATATTTTATTTTAAAATGATAAACCGACATATCTACGGAGAAGGACAAGTTGTCATATAATACCCTATCAAAATAGCAGTGGCTGTCTCCCATATAAGCCTAGCCACTCTGTCCCAAAAAAGAGGTATCTGTTTTTTTTTAGTATTGTATTTTATTCATAATTAAACTAAATAAATATTAAACTACTAAAAATGTGCAAACAATTAAAACCGCAAAAATAATATAAATAAGTTATGCAAAAAACAAAACCCACAGACTTGCACGTGCATGACCAGA
The DNA here is from genome assembly GCA_963576565.1 of Aspidapion aeneum. Taxonomy (NCBI): domain Eukaryota; kingdom Metazoa; phylum Arthropoda; class Insecta; order Coleoptera; family Brentidae; genus Aspidapion; species Aspidapion aeneum. Next base: position 110,587,637 of record OY755040.1, read on the forward strand.
CAAAACAACAAAACAGAACTGATTCAAAGAAAGACTATGGATTTGGTATTAAATTTGCACTGCCACTAGATAGTAGTAGTCAGTTCTGAAATGACTTGTTGGTTGCTTATTTGTGATAAGATATTGTGTCATACATATAAATTTTCAGAAAAATCGTAGAATACGAATTTCTATGGTGAAGATCTGGCATAACCACACTCCAGAGGGGGTTGGGGATGGCGTTTTTTCAAACAATAAAAACTCTGGTTACTTTCACTCTGGTTTTTTTAATACAATATCTTTTATGCATTTTCGAATATAATTTAACCATCTACCTCTCATAGGGGGGTCAGCAACCCCCAAACTAGGTCTAGGAACGTGATTTTTTTTTAATTTTGGCAAAAAGTACCCTTAATAAATGAATTCTGACAAAATGTAGTAGGCCCATTCAAAAGAACAGAATTAAAGCTTTAATCCGGTGTATCGCTCATCTTTAACGTCCTAAAAATAACAACCCTACAGGATGTCATATTCCTATACATAATATTCCAATACCCACGGTAATTGCCAATGTATAATGCAAACATAAGTCCTCACAGTCCTTAAGAAAAAAATGTCCTGATTGGTTGCTTTACAACACATATGCATATTATTTCCATATAGTGGTATTATTCTTCTACCCACGGTACTGTAAAGCCCGCATTTATTCTGGTTAAGTCGAGCCGAGAAATTCATCCTTTGTCTATCTATGGTAACATTAAATTTAATTTGAGGTAGGCGTCCTAGAGTACTTAGCTTTGAAGAGAACTGATATTAAAAGCCACTTTAAGTTTTGTTACAAATACCTTTATTTTCATTTCAAAACTTTAGTACAAAATTCGCAAAAATAAAGCAATGTCAATAAAGTATTTTCAAAAATAACATCGATATTTTTAATTCCAAGAAAAGTCAACATTTAAAAATTATTTAATATGAATAATTTTATTTCGTGTGCCGACAAATGTTTTTGGTAACCTACTTTACTAATTTAAAATGAATTATTATTTTGTTTTTTAAAATCATCTTTGATCTATTTAGTTTACCGGTGCTTTGCTAAATTTGAACACCTATTTGGTTTAAAAGTTTTAAAATTTAGTCTCAAACTTAATCGCGTTTCGATCGGATGGTCGGTCGTCTAAATTGTGCGCCAGATAAATAGTGACTTGTTCCTTATTGATATACCTTACAACACTTAAGGTGATTACTATTGTACAACGCTGTAAATATTTAGTACATGGTCATAGGTTAGTTTTATTTTTTGTTTTTAAGTAGGTTCAACATTTTACTTTGAGAATAAATAGTTTTTTATTTTTATTTTATTTTTGAAATTTGATTTCTTATTGCTTGCTTGTAAAACAATTAATGATCTTTCTTTTTCGAATAAATAAGATTTGTATGCTGCCTGTTAAAACTCTGAAACCCTCATAACTTCTGTTCATCACAGTACCTTACGATGTATTATGCGAACATATTTGAAATAGCATGTCAATGGGCATAAGTCTATCCTTTTTGTGGTCCTTAAGATAAAATGGCCTGATTGGTTATAGTTTTACACATGCATATTATTTTATTCGTGTATTTGTCATGTGAAATCATCGGTGCACAGTTGACAAAAACTCTATCTATGCAAATTTGGTATCCATGCATCTTTATTTCTGAATGTCTGCATCAAACGCCAGTCATTGCGGAAATGGGTAACAGGGAGTAGTAACCAAATGTTTTTTTTTTTAAAAAAGGCACCAATCTTGTACAGATTGAAACTGTTCACAAAAAACTGTATGTATTGGATTCCTAGTTTGAATTTGTAGCTGTTCAGGACAGCTTCAAAATGTGACTTCACGAAATCTATATTTTTTATTTATTTTTATTTATTTATTTCTACGGCAGAGCCATTTTACAATAGTATACAAAATATAATAAATATCAGATAGCAAACAAAATTTTATATCTTAACAAAAAGAAAAAAAAACATTTAACAAAATATAACATAACAAAAAGAAATAAATATAATAGAAACATATATCTTAAAATCAGTCTTGAGTAACCTGCCTTATTCTGGATCTGAAAGAAGCAAGGCTATCGACAAATGTATCAAGATTAAGATCATTATATAATCTTAAACTTCGTGTGAGGGGGGAGTAAATTCCATAGTTGGCATGGTAAAATGGTATGCGAAACAATGGAGACGTAGACCTTCTCTGGTTTGTATTAAAGCAAATAGCCTCTAAGGTAGTTGGACAGTAGTATAAGCCGTTCATAAATTTAATTTTTGTTATATTAAACACAGATTTCTGGACAACTAATATGAGATACAGCAAAATTCGTTATAACATTCTGTTTAATCCATAAAATTTTGAATCGATTGTTGTATGACGCACCAAGGCAGATTTCTCTAAAGTTACAAATTGCTGTTCTGAACAGCTAGAAATTTAAACTAGGGCGGTATATTGGTAAATTATGTTTAAAAATGCTGGAAAATAGTGGATTAAAAAAACCATAGTAAAAGTAACCGTTTTCATTTTTTTTTTAAACTTCACCCCGAACGAATCCTCCTTCGAAGGGTGCAGAGTAGTTCAGCACCATATGCCAGATCTTCACCATAGAGATTCGTATTCTACGTTTTTTCTGAAAATTTTGATGTATCACAAACAGGCTAGCTGGAGCTAAAACGGATTATTTCAAACCTGACTAGTAGTTGTAAAACCTCAATAAAGTGGAGCTTGGATGACCTAAAATACCTCACGTGTCTCTATTCCTGTTGTTAGTTTTTTTAACTTTCAAATGAATGTTTAATTTATATTTCTCTTAACATCACGATTCTGTGTTCTTAGTGCTAGGAGTGAACAAATATATTTTTCTCAAAAAATTTTTTAATGTTATAACGAGATTTGTTTATAGTTAAAAATAAAAATGCTACAACTATATAAAAATCTAACAGCTACGCAGATTATATGAATGTTTATTCTAAAACTAGTTCAAGAAAATTTATTTATTTATTCAACACATGTGGCACTGCATTTTTTTTTCGGAAGAAATAGAGAACTAGTATAATATACAGGGTTTCTAAAGTTGAATCTTGCAATCAGATATTTGTAAGCTAAACGAAAATGATATTTAGTTTTCCTGTGGGCCAAATAAAAACATAAATAATGTGCAATGCTGCTAGTTTTTAAGTTCGGTTAGATTCAAATTATGTTCTTATCCCAGTAGTTAAAATAGTATTTTGTAAAATACCGTCCTGTTAACTGAAAGTTTTTTTGTAGATACATAATGCTATCGCCATCTTGACTATCCGACGCCAAGCTAAACTAAACGATTCAATTCAAGATTATTTTGGATAAGGAGCCTGTAAAACCAATCGAAATGTTTTCTACATCCGGATAGCAAAACCCCCATGTCACTTTTTTGGATTATAAATTTAATTGATATTTTGGTGCAAAACAAAATTGCGCATCTCTAAAAATGTTTTTTTAAGAAAATATAAAATTTACACCAAAATGTCAAAATATTTTAAAGATGAAGAAAATTACGTTTTTTTCTAATTTTGTAGCTGATATACTCGGAGTTGGAGAGTATTGCCAGTGGTTGACAATGGTAAAAAAACACTTTTAATATGGTTTCCATCCTTTTCAAATAAAAATAAATAATAAAGCATTTTTGTATTTGAACCCAAAACGTGTGATTATACAAAATCAGAAAAATAACTAATTCGAATTGTTATCCACATCTACCACTTTAAAGCTTTAGGCAACCCCGCATATGCCTGTCTCTTTTTTTCTTATTTAATTTTCGGTCTGTGTATATTCAAACACACTGCTTTTTTCCACGCAAGATTTAGGTTTCAAAACCCTGTATAAATCAACTGTTTTAATAACTATATATCATTTCGACAAATTAAGTATGTCTCTATAGTTTAATTAAATTATTATTTTTTTAAAATGATTTCTTAATATCAGGACATATCGTCTTCTTGTGTTGGATAAATATTTTTGTTACAATTAAAAAAAAGTGTTTTACTGCTAAGTATAAACGAATTTCAAAAGTAATAAGTAGCTTGCAGGTAAAATACCTTTTTTTCGGATGACATTTTGCTCACTAGTTTAAAAATAGTAGGGGAGGTCGTGAAGATTTTGGGAACTTATTTTATTTGTCAGCAAACATTGATAAAACTGTTTCTTGATCAATTCTAAACAAAATTTGTTATATGAATAGGAGGGGGTTTTCCGATGGGTTTAGGCGCAAAATGCCAAAAAGTTATAAATTGAGAAATTTTTTCTCATAGTAATTCATATACAGGGTGTCCCAAAAGTCCGAGTCCACCCAAATATTTTCTGAACTATTGAAGATAACTGAACCATCTTTGGCAGTGATCAATAACATCAAGAGATCTATTTTATGGAAGGGCGGGTATGTTGCCCCTACATTAAGGGGCAGCATAGTGGCGGTCAACTTAAATTTTTTAAATTGAAACCCGTATCGAGTAACACCTCATTTTAAATCTTTAAAAAACTAACATTTTGACATAACTGTCGATTGTCTACGTCAAATCTGTCAAAAGCTATGGACTGCCAAACCTAATTTTTTTAGTTTTTTTTTTAATTAACAAGTTTGTTGTTTTTAAACAAAAACCCTATATAGTGATAACTTGTTTGAAAGGTCCTTGAAAAATCAACATTTTGGAGTAACTGGCTCTTGTCTGCGTCAAACGTGTCAAAATTTATCGACTATCATACTTATAATTTTACTATTTTAGACAAATTTTACAAGTTTTGTTGAACCATAGCTTGTTCGAAAGGTCTTTCAAAAACTAACATATTGACGTAAGTGTCACTTGTTTACGTCAAACATTTTTTCTAAATTAAATTGTTTAAAATTCCATGATCAAATGAAGATAAAGTTGAAATACTTTTTTTTAACGGCGAACAAGATAATGTAGGGAAACTAAACGACTTTTCAACAATGCGTTTACCGACAGACCTGTGTCCCATAAAAAAAATTATTTTAACTTTATCTTCATTTGATGGTGGCATCTTAAAACACTTCAAACTGAAGTTAGTCAAAAATGTAGAAAACATGTTTGACGTAAACAAATGGCACGTACGTCAACATGTCAGTTTTTGAAAGACCTTCCGAACAAGGTAAGGCTAGACAAAACTTGTAAAATTTGTCCAAAATAAACATAGACAAGGAGCAGTTACGCCAAAATATTGGTTTTTCAAAGACCTTTCAAAGAAGATATCACTAAATAGGGTTTTTGTTTAAAAACAACAAAATTCTTAGTTTTGAGAAAAACTAAAAAAATTAGGTTAAGCAGTCCAAAGCTTTTGACAAATTTGACGTAGACAATCGACAGTTATGTCAAAATGTTAGTTTTTCAAAGATATTTAAAACGAGGTGTCACTCGATAGGGGTTTCAATTTAAAAAATTTAGCTCGACCGCCCCTATGCCCCCCCCCCCCTAATGTAGGGGCAACACACCCGCCCTTCCATAAAATAGATCTCTTGATGTTATTGATCACTGCCAAATATGGTTCAGTTATCTTTAATAGTTCAGAAAATATTTGGGTGGACTTGGACTTTTGGGACACCCTGTATGTTTATTAGTGAAAGCTACACTTAAGCTAAGAATAAAAAATAGTATGACTAATCTCTAAGTATAGGAAATATCTCATTTTTGACAGTTTTGCCAGATATATTTGCTATATTTAGAGATATGTAAGTCATACTATTTTTTATACTTAGCTTACGGATAGCTTTCACTAATAAACATGTATGCATTATTAAGAAAAAAAGTTTCTCGAATTCATAACTTTTTTGCATTTTGCGACTAAACCCATGGGAAAATAGGAAAATAGACATTTTTTCTTAGAATTGCTCACACAATTCTATTAATGTTTGCTGACCAGTTCGCAAAAATTTTACTGCCCTACTAAAAGCTATTGCCGCCACCTACATACATAAAATTCAAAGTAGGGAGAAGGAGTCAGATGTAATAATAAACAATTAAGTTAAAGAAAGAACCAGGTTTGATGTAAAAAATCAAACCCGCAACCCCCGCGTCCCCTCCTCCCAATCCAGTCTGTTTTTTTTCGGGCACTTTTGCTAGCAACTATACTATTGAAGCATACAATAAAATCTAAAAGCAGGACTATCATATTTCGCCAACAAAAAAAAATTGAATCTTTTCCAAAAGTGCTCCGATACTCTCTTCATGCATCGGACCTCCAAGAGGTCCTAAATATATTTTACTGATAAGCAACTGTCAAAATGTAGGATCAAGGACATCTAGCGGTTTCATAAAACGGCGGAGTGTCGCGCCAGGCGCGCGTGATTTTTACAATGAAGATGTGTCGCGTCAGTTCACACTCTAGGCGCGACACTTTAAGCCGCGTATTCATTTGAGCAATGAGTATATGACCCATATAGAGTGGCAACCTTCGAGTCGTGCATTATTAAGGGGCAGATGGCGCTGAAATAAATTCGTCTAGTACGCAATATTCAGAGACAACTACTATGATCTAATAGCATTTGTATGATAGGCATGAAACTTGGAACTCGCACATGAAACTAAATCGTACTAGTAGTCCCTGAATATTGCGTACCAGACGAATTTATTTTAGCGCCATCTGCCCCTCAATGTTGCAAGGCTCGCCTGTTCCATTCCTTGATTTGAGTCAGAAATTTCATGCATCGCTCTTATGCGTACGTGCATTCAAGGCGTGACCACATTAATCAATTGTGCGACTTTAGGACCTGACGGCGACGCATGGGACGCCATTTCATCGAAGTCAGTGCATTAAAGCTTATATTTGTTCGTCTCAATTATTTGAGCATGAATGCGAACAAGGCATTCGTTCGGCCTCGCAGCGATGCATCCGAATTCTGCCTCAAATGAATACGCGCCATTACATGCCATGTGACGAGGACTTGACCAGGGTGGTATATGTCACATAAATCACCAAAAGTAACCAGTCTGATACACAATCATAAATAATTTTAACATTTACCTATATACATATATAAAAAAACTAATAGATACAAAATAATTATATCAAATCCTATTTAGTAACAGTCCTAGTTGTGCAATATTACTACACTTGGGTTTACATATTGGGACCTGATCAAATTTTATCACTTCACCTTTTATATCGCTTTAATAAAATTTTATTGACCCTCCGATCAGAGCTTCCGACAAATAAATAAAAAATTGGTTGTCGGTGGCTTTGGGTAGTTTTAATTTTCGTAAAGCGAGGGAAGCCAGTATACTTACATATAAGTAGATAATTAATTATTTATTTACTTTGGATTTGGTAAACGGAGTTATACCTTTAAGTATATGACCCATATAGAGGTGCAACCGGCGAGCTTTATCATATTGAGGGGCAGATGGCGCTAAAATAAATTCGTCTAGTACGCAACATTTTATTTTATCTATTTTGTTTTTAATATTGTTGTTTGTATTTAAATTTTAAGGTTAAGATGTTTGTTTAATTGTGTGGTTTTGTTTTAATTTTTTTTGACTTGTGTTCCAGATTTTGTCCTTAAAAGAGGGATTTTTATTTTCTGTAAGTAAATTTTTTGATACTTTTCTTTTTAATTAACTAAGATCCGGTTTTATTTTGCTTGCAGATCACACTTGATAATGATATTTACATATCGAAACGCGTAGTGTGTTTTGAGAAATAAAAAAGATTGTGACATATTTTGGACTTTCCCTTCAATCCTTTTCATTATGATTCTACTTCACCCTGGAGAAATCTACGATTCTATTCAGGGACTGCTAGTACATTATTGCGTACTAGACGAATTTATTTCAGCGCCATCTGCCCCTCAATATTGTAAAGCTCGCCGGAGCACTTCTATATGAGTTATTTACTCAATGGTTATACCCAGTTATACACATGGGCACACCCAGGGGGTCCCCGGGGCTTGCCCCCCACCAAACCTTATATTCCATGGGTGCTCCATTGTATACCTATGCACCATATGTTTTTAGCTCATACACAACATTGATGAGTGGAAGAGTTATATTTTTGACGCTTTAGGTAAACTCAAAAACAAAATTATTGGTTTTACAAGCTGTTTTTGGGAATAAAGAGGATAAGGTAATATGCTTACTTCTATTAAAACATCTACTTGGGGGTAATAATGGTTTTAATATTTTTGTAATATAAGGGCACTATGGATTTTATTATTCTATCTATATTTTCATTAAAATTGTATTTTAGTAATTAAGTTTAGATAATGGGGTATATTATAATACCTACTGTTCCATTAATTGACAATGGATTGAAAATAAATAATAATTCACAGTTTACGGAATACACATATATACAAATTTTGTGTGCGTTTAAAACAGTCCTATTTTACCTTAAAAACATTTATTTATCTCAAATTAAATATATGTATGTTATTTTTAATTAAATATAATTAGGGGCTTATTGCAATAAAATCGTCAGACAGTAATAGTGCCGGGGAAAATTGGCATACCACACAGTCGTTTTTAAAACTCGTAAATTTTTTTTTATATTTTTATAATAAAATATCACAGCTGATCTTGTAATGTGAAACTGTCTAACTAGCACTAGTACCTACTGCCTGGTTTTATTGCAAATCGTAATAAGTAATATACTAACAATTAATTAATATCCCAAACACCAATTCTTTGGGTGCCTATTGGCAGAAAAAAAATTGGTAAAAAAATTGTCAAGAAAAATTTGTATGGAAAACAGTTTATTGGTAGGTAAGAACATTTGGTAAAAGGTTCATTTTATTAGAAGGCTAATTTTTCTTAAAACCATTGATATACGAGATTTGTCTGTAAATTAAAGTCTCCAGTGAGATCTCATCGTGACTGGGTGAGCTAGAAAAAATCTGGGAACAGCGGCGCGTTCTTTGCTTCTTCACTGCACTGCGACCAGTGTTGCCAGACTTCTATGACGACTTTCCTTTAACTAAGTGACAAAAGTTCTTCATATCTTTCAAAAGAGTAACGTGACCAGTATAGTTAAAAAATATCTGCTTTTTAATGTCTAACTAATCCCACTTCAGGCTAAGAAATACAGAGACACACTTTGTGTAACCCCATAAAATAATTAAAATATTTAATTATTTAAACGTTGATATGGCTACCTGAGTATGATTGTAAATATTAGGCCTTAAAAAATAGTTGTATAAAAAGTAAATTAAAGACATTTAGTGAACCAATAGATTAGAGGTATTATATAAAGTTTAGACGTATTCATGCTTATTAAAGATCTAATGAAAACGTTTGAGTTTATCTGATAGATTTTAAAAAGCCTTCAGAACATTACTGGTGGTGAAAATTAGCAAATATTCGACCTGCGGTTTCTATAACTAGGTAAAGAAAGTGGGCCAAAAATCTTGCAAATTTATTTACTCTTGTGTTTTTTGTTAAGCTTTCGACAAACACTTTATTTATTTTATATACGGGTTTCTTGCAAAATTAAACAAATTATCGATCAACAAAATCGGATAAACACTTTTTGATATATGCTGATTAAACCAAAAACATTTTTAGCCTAAATTTCTGGACAAGCTGGTTAGTCAAAAACCATTAACAAAGATTTAGTGCACATTTTTTTGGCTTACCCATTAATTATTTAAAATCGGTATAATGAAACGGCTATTAGAAGATTACAGTTTCTTTCTACAATAAGTTGTTGTTCTAGCTAAGATGCGTTCAGCTAGCGCAGGCGAAAGCCAAACCAAAAACGATTTTACCCCTCCCACTTCAAATTTAAAAAAATAGTGACTATAGTGACTAAAGAAAGAGAAAAACTAATTTAGCAAATGTTAGATAAAAATAAAAACATAAGGGTGTACTCCCCTTTTAGCAAAACGCGACGGTCCGTGAACCAAAAGTTAAAGAAGAGGGGGAACACCAGAGGAGAAATTATAGGCAGGTAGACAAGAGTTGACCATGGAATATCAATTGAGATGCAATGAGGTCGCGCTACGGGATTGAGATTGTCTCGGGATGTAATAATTTTTTTTATTGCTAAGTATGGGGAACGTGATATTCCTTGCAAAACTATCATTTTATATATAATTAACCATTTTGATAAATTTAGGTGTCTTCGGCTCTGCAGAAAATGTAGCGACATTAAAGATATGGATGAGGGTCCAAGCCGCATGTCGGAAAAAATACAACAGCGAGAAACTGCCGTTTGTGCTGCGACTGAAGTACTCCCTCCTTGTTCCAGTTCAGCCATTGCTAATAAGATACCTGATGATATTCCTCCCAGAACCATTCGTAACATTTCAAAAAGACAAGGATGCAAAGGCTACAAGTTAAAAAAATCTCAGGAACTGTTTGTTGAGGACAATATTTTAAAGATGTAATTTTGTGAATAAATTATAGATCGTGCAAATCAGGATGAAAATTTTGTCAGCTATTTAATCGGCTATGCCGTGACAACAGTAATGTAAAAAATCAATTTTATTCGTAGGATATGGCAGCCTAATTTCACGCGATGTTTAGAGGCGATAATAAACGAAAAATGAGCACATTCCTCCTCGAAAATCTCCGAAGAACTGAACCACAGACCATACACAAACTAGGCAATTAAATATCTTTATCCCTACCACAAGCAATGCATTAAAATTTATTCAATCCGGTTTTAGACAGGGATGACGACGAGAAGTTTTTTCTATTTGTATCTAAACACCTGCTAAATTAGTTTATTTCTTCTCCAGTAGAATCTTCTTGGTCAGTATAGCTTTGCCTCTAATGGTATAATTGCAAACACGAAAAAAATTAAATTAAGGAATAAAAATGTAAAGTTTTTGAGGGTAGGAGACCAGTGGACCAATCACGCGTATTGCATAGTGATGGGTTGATTTTTTGTAAATTGCTTTTTAAAACCTGATTTCATGACGAATCACCTTTTAAATACTATCAATGGTCACGAAAATCAGCGTTTTTTAAAAGCATCTTATGTACTAGGAAAGAAAATTCGCAATTTTTTAACAAAAATATTAAAAAATTTTGGTGTGTGCGCTTTTTAAACGAAACATAGCAAGTTTCGTTTAGCTTTCGCCAGCGCTAAATGATGCATTCCTGTTATAACATGACATGAAGTATTTTGAAAAAAACATTTTCAGCAGAATAAAACAATTTAGAGGTAACTATCACTAAATTCAAAATCAGACTGGCTACATCGCGACGATCTGGTATAAACCGACACGCCCGCACCAAAAGCAGAATCGGAGGTACCAGCGTCGGTGATAAAATCAGCTACGATCAAGGTGTCCTTACCCTGTGTCAGTTTACCGGGATTGCCCCCGCCACTTACAGCAAAAGTCGTTGTTTTGACAGTGGCACCGATTTTCTGATTTTTCTCCGACAAACGGTTGCGCAGCAGCTTAATTTTTTCTTCTTTCTGTAAATAAGGAAAACACATTTAGAAAAGGATAAAACACTATAATTCGAAATATTTATTTATATAAAACAAAAGAGTTTTATGCTAACGCAATAAGTAAGCCTGTTTAGTTTTCTAATGTTAAAAAAGATGACTTAGGTTTTGCCACATTTTTATCAAAGAAACATTAAAACACTGTGTCCGTTGCTGGTTGCTAGAACTGTCAGCGATAACATCAACAACTCGAAGAAAAAAAAATTGATATGTGTTTCAGTTGCGGTGGGAACGGAGTTTCGTTTTATTCTATCTATATATTTACCCTTCTTCAATCCATCTTTGGGCATATGCCTCCCCAATATCTTCCACTCTTCTGTCGCCGTGTTCATCCATCTAGTTCCAGCGTGTTCCTTCAAATCGTCCGCCCATCTAATTTGGGGTCTTCCTCTACTTCTTTTATTTTCCCAAGATCGTCTTTCCGTCTGATATTATGACCAGCAAATTTCCATTTTAATTTTGCTAGTTCTCCTGTGACATCCCTAACTTTTGTTTCTTATCCATTCTTTCCTTTTTCTATTTGTTAGCTCTACATGTAACATTTGTCTTTCCATAGCTTAATCGTGATATCTTGATCCGTTTTTTAGTGTAGTTCATATAAAATCCTATATTTTTAGCTGCTGTATCCAGTTCTTCCAGCATTTTTATCAGTTCTTCTTTTTTATCTGTTATTAAGGCGATATCATCAGCATGTCTTAGGTGGTTCAAGTATTGTTCGTTTACATTGATTCCTATTTTTTCTCAATCTAGGGCCTGGTTAAATAGTTTATTGGATATTGTGTCACTATACCTGACACCTCTTCCTATGTGGATAGGCTTGGTTTCTTTGTGGATTTTGATTGATGTTGTTGCTTCACTATACATATTGGCCATTAGGTCTGTGTATCTGTGATCTATTCGGCTATCTATTAAAGATGCTTTTACTGCTTTTACTTTTTTTTTACCCAGTGCTCACTGCTTTTAAAAGTTTTTTCAAAGTCGATAAACGCAATATATAGTGGAATGTTGTATTCGTTGGCTTGTTATATTATGATTTTTATGGTTAAGGTGGTTGTTTTATTAGTAAATTTATTTACAGGAGGTACTTAGGTATTTATGAATACAAATTATGTCATATGTGTGTACAAATGACACTGCCATTTGATATTCTTCCTGAATATAGATAATCTTTCTTTAAGGTATTTAGCAAGTTTTTACAACTATGATAATAACGTTTTTAATGAATAGCTTTATCCAGAATTCGTGTTTTATTTTCCATAGTTTGGTTAATAAAAAACACTATAACTTGCGTTTAAAAGAGTATCAAGAACCATAACTAAACAACTAGCAATTTTGGCTTGTTCAAAAAAGTTTATAATTATTTATGAGTCGTATGTTAACCTACGCCAATAACAAACAAATCGCTACGACATTTGCTTAAAGTTTCTCCCGTGGAACCGTAGCATTTGGGTTTCCAAATTACGTGATAAGCTATCCCTCGCATGTCAATATTTCAGTGTGTACACTTTATCAACAAGCAAAAATTAAATTAAAGAAAAGCAGCGAAGTCAGCTGCAGTGGTCCTGCATCGACACCGGTGTGTCATTTTTGTTAAATAATTGCTGTATTGTTTTAATTGTTCACATCTAGGTATTGTTTCAATTAAAAAAAAGGGTTTTTTAGTTAATTTCTCATCATGAAAGAAATGTTAGCGTCTCTTTTTTTACTGCGTATTGTTCCGGCTGTCGTCAATCGATTCTGGTTGTACATTGCTCTATTTGCTTAGGAATGCATTTAAAGATAGTTTTTCTTCTGTTACTCTTCTGCATTTTTTATTATGCGATTTCAATTTATTTACTTTATTCTTTTAATCATTCACATCTATTGATGTATTCATGCTCCATTTATGCTAGTTTCGATCGGCATTGTTTCAAAGTAATTAAAAAAATCGATTCTGCTTGTCCATTGCTCTATGTGCTTTGGAATCCCTTTAAACTCATAGTTCACTAATTTTTATTTTCTGTCACTTTTCTGCATTCTTTATCACATCATTTCACGTTTCATGTTTGTTTTGTCCTATTATTTCGATTTATCCTTACTGTATTCTAACTTCAATTACTTCTCGTTCAATCTGGATTTGTTTTTCTGTCCCTTCCTTGTAGGTTTTCTTCCAACTTTCTAATCCTAAACAGATTGTACTACCGTTAAATTTTTCCAAGTTTCATTTTTTGATCTTATTAGTTTCTTCTTTGTTGGTGGACAGGGATACTTTTCTTTGAGTTTTATTCCTACAAGAAAGTAGTCGGAGTCGGAATCTGCTATTCGAAACGTTGTTACACTCTCTATGTCGCACCTTTTATATATTAAGACATACTCTATTTGGTTTGCTTCTGCTCTTCCAGACCTCTCCCAGGCGTGATGAAAATAATCAATCCAAATTTGCTGCATAATAATAATGAGTGCGTACCTACAATTGCCCGATGCATATGATTACTCTTTCTTCATCTATTTTAGCCAGGAAATTAAATTGCAAATATGCAAAAATCTGGGAGTTCATTACTCCGAGCGACATCTACAAAATAAATATACCTTTTTTGCCCAAAAAATTCGAAAAATTAGTTTTTTAATAAAAACATAAAATACTAGAGTTTACATTTTTTATACAAATAAAGAACACTATTAAATAAGTTTCTATGCTATTCTATTAATTACCTCTAAAACAAAAACTATTTTATGACAAAAAGGAAACGTGGGTAAAGTCGCCCTTCTACTTTTTATTTATTTACCACCTACATCGTGACTTTTGTCTTGAGGGCGTCCATAAAAGTTTCAAAGAATTTTGAGCTCTTTCCGTGGTTGGGCATTGTTTGGGTGCCAAGAAATGTACAGGTAAAGATTAATACCATCAAGAATAAGATATCAATTAAAGGACTGCAACAAAAAGCAATTCGGATTTATCCCTTAACATTGTTTGAAAGTATTTTTTACAGATATTCTTTGTTTTTCCTTGAACACAGATTTAGGAAATAAAAAAATACATGCAAACGTACGATGCACCACGCGGCTAAACAAGGGTACAAGAAATAAGCGCACAAAAAAAACGAGCAGTTAAACAGCACACAGGGAAATTATATTATGAGAAGTTTTGACAAAGATTGATTTAAATTTTGGACTTATATATTATAGTATTTTGTGCCTCTGGAGTACAGATTAAAATCTAGAATCTAGTAGTTTCGGAGCATTCTTAACTTGAAACAACAGAAAGTCCACAGACAGAAATAATATTACGTCGAAATGTTACAGCCTTAGTCTATCTATTTGATTTTTTTTACGCGGGCTTTTGGAAGGTGAAAAACTGCTTTCCAAATTATACGCGCCGTTGGCCGCCCTTGAAGAATTACCCCCATTAAGTCCGACAGGTTCATAAATATTTTAGATATTTTTTTAATACTTTAGGCTACGGAACGTTCCGTGACAGGAATAAAGACGAAGGAACCTACCCATCGGGAGTATTCGATGTTTAAACCTAATTAAAGTTGATGTGTGTATTTTTAGAAGAAACCCACGATAAAACCCAGAGTTTGATTACACTGCGTATTTAGAACTGACCCTTTTTAGAATTTTTATTTTTGTTTTGATAAATTTTCCGGGGGGGTGGAATTGCGTGTGACAAAAGTGGCCAGGGTTATAATGACGCGCATGCTCAAGTGGGATAAATCCATCTCACTTCCAATCCAACGGCCATCAAGAGTGCAAGCACAACTGGGAGCAAAACGTTGGTGAAATTAAAAAGTAATAGTAAGTTGTGCAGTAATCTTGATCACTAGCGTTTTATTATTCTGTTTAATTATATCAAAAATACAAGAAAACTTTTGGGGAACTGTGGTTTTTTTAGTTTACTTATGTGCTCTTAAAAATTCATATTCCACAGTGTAGAACGGTTAATTTTTATTAATTTAATGATAAGTAACTGTGCAAAATTTGAACTAAAACAAGGCTAAATTCAAGGAATTTAACACTAAAATTATATTAATAAATTTTGAAACACCCTGTATAAGTAATTATTGGTATCCATGTTGATTGTTAGTAAGTTATTTGAAGGTTATTTGAAGACACTATAGTTCTATTTACAACGGAGTATTACTCGTTGATTAAGGTTGAGAAATATTACTAAGGACACTAATCCTAGATCAAGATAATAATTAGTTTCCCTAAATAATAATATTTTTGGCATTTATTTTTCGTCAGTTGGTTTGAAGGGCTTAATTTTGTGTTTTGTATATACTAAGCCACTCTGGCTCATCCCCACCTAGGTGCACCCCTGCTCGCCACAAAGTGTATATTAGATTCTTGTCAAAACTAACAAAATAAGCCCAACATAGACGAACTTTAAAACAACTCTAAGGGGTAGGGGACAATACGCCGCGGCCGATTCGCCGCACCCGATTCGCCGCACCCGATTCGCCGCACCCGATTCGCCGCGGGACAATTCGCCGCCGGCCGATTCGCCGCGGGGCAATTCGCCGCGAGATTTTTTATTTTATGATATTACCATTGGCAATTGTTTAAACAGTTTTATTTAGCTTGACTTCATATAATATATTTGTTTATTTGTTTGATCAGAACTTTTTTGAAACTTTTCCAACTAGGTATTTGAGGTTAGTATGCAATTCAACAATTTTTTCTATTATAAATAAAATGGCGGATCCAAAATGGCGGATTTTTCCATTTATGAACCGATTTGCATCAAACTCGGAACTTTGAGATCTTTCAGGTCGTTGATTATTATTTTTAACTAAAATTTAAAAAAATCAAAATGGTAGTTCCACAATGGCGCACTTTCTTGTTTATAAACCGATTTGCCTCAAACTTGGGGGGGGGGGGCTGATTTCTCTTGGGGGGGGGAAGTATCATGATGGCGAATTTTATACTCTTTAATCATTTTCAGGTTTTAAAATACGCCATTTTCATTTTTTTAAATTTAAGTCATAAATTGTATTAAGTTACCCTAAGCGCCGTGATGTTTCAAGTTTGAGGCAAATCATTTCATAAATAGGAAAATTCGCCATTTTATTTATTTTTTTAATAAAAAAAATGTCAAATTGTATTATACTAACCACCAAATAACTAGTTGGAAAAGTTTGAAAAAGTTATGATCAAACAAATAAACAAATATATTATATGAAGTCAAGCTAAATAAAACTGTTTAAACAATTGCCAATGGTAATATCATAAAACAAAAAATCTCGCGGCGAATTGTTCCCGCGGCGAATCGGCCGGCGGCGAATTATTCCGCGGCGAATCGGCCGGCGGCGAATTATTCCGCGGCGAATCGGCTGCGGCGAATCGGCCGCGGCGAATTGTCCCATCCCCACTCTGGGTACCATGATGTCGACAGATCGGTTCAAGTAGAACATGTTAATGTTCTTTTAATTTTAAGCCATATATCGGTACCAAATGGAAAACTCTGTCATTTAAAATCCGTCGATTTTGATTTTTTGAAGTAAAAAATTGTTCAAGGTAAAAAAAAAACTGTATTGTCAACTATACGGGTTAGAGCTAAATAAAACCGTTTAAAAAGACAGCAATTTATACCTGATTTATTAATCGTTGTAATTCTTCATTATCACTTAACAGTTTCTGATATTTTTCCTCGTCTTCTTTTGATGGCTTCTCTTCATGGTTGTATTTACTTTCAGCCTTGTCAGTCGGCCTGCTTATCACTGCAATCACCTAAAATAATATTTATTTATTTTTTCTCTGCACAAAAAATCAAATAATTCATTATAGTCTAGGCGCAGGCTCGTGTCACGTATGCTCTAATATGTGCGCTCAGTTTTGTTGCAGCTCTCACAGGAGCAGTGGCGGTTATAACACTGCTCCGGAGCAGGAAAGCATGAAAATGCATGATTTTTTTACGTTTCTTGATTGAGCGCTCTTTGTTTAATTCTCGCAATTAAATGAAAAGAAATAATAACTGAATCATTAATAAGGGAAGGCTGTATTTATTCTGATTCATATAGTAAACAAAGGTCAATAATTCTCTATTGCACTAAACATACGCCATACGTATAATCCAGTGTTCTTCTAAATTAAAGGCGAATCATAGTTAAGTAAGGAACAAATTATATTATTACCTTTTATTATAGCCTTGTTGTAATAAAAACAACAATTTTAAATATCTACCAGCGCTATAAAAATAACAAAAATTAATGCTAAAGTTTTATTCAAAGAAAACAAGGATTTCCGAAAATAAACGGAGATCGGCATTCAGAACATGAGGCAAAATCTAGTTTACTTGTATAGAAAAGTACGTAACTACATTATTTATATTTCAAACAAGTTTCGTGGTTAATCGGGTAGAAAGGTGTTTTTGTTTCTCTCATATTTTTCCGTGGGTAGCTTGAAAGTTTAACCTCACGTGGGTCCAAGATCTAGTGGACACCTAATAAGTGTTGACAGTTAACTGTTTCGTCTTTATGAGACTCCTCAGAACACTGCTTGGTCAATGTGACACTCTTGCGAAGTTAATTAGACGGTTTTATCTCTAATCCTATGTAAACAGTGAAAACACTGTCGCGAGAAGCGCCATCTACCGAGATGCTAGAGAATGCGAAAATAAACTTTAATATATATCGATGAAAGAAAAGATCGATTTCAAATAAAAAGAAACAAACTAATCCGTGATCTACGACAGCTCTTCTGCCTTTCAGGCCAGATCAACGCTTGTTGCGTTTTTACCCGCCATCAAACACGTAATCGGGTAAAAATATGTTTTTGTTTCTCTCATATTTTTCCGTGGGTAGCTTGAAAGCTTAACCTCACGGGGGTCAAAATCTAATGAACACAAAAGTAATTTTAATTTTTTTTTTAATTTAAAGCCCCAGGGCGCTCTTATCGATATTTCAGGCCTTCACATCGCATGGCCTGAGTGCAGTCAACGGGCAGTAAGTAAAAAATCTGAATGTAACGTATGAAATCCGTATGCTCATGCAGAGGGTCCAGGACAGTTCGGCGCCAGGACAATCCGGTTCAAAAAAATTCGCGGGCGGTTCGGTTCAGGTTCAGGCGATGGTCAGCTTGTCGGTTCTGAACGATCGAACTTATTTTATGGTTGTAATTTTGGTTGTAATTTTGACCAATGCTGGAAGTTAGGAAATGTCAACTAGCGTTTAATAAATGTGATTTTGATATACTGTGCTTTCTGGATATGGTACAGTCGCTCTCAAAAATAATGCCGCGTATCGTTTTTTCCCTCTTAAGCAAATAACTTGAAAAATTGATATTTTGAGAGTGTGTACGTAATTAACTTAATTTTTTTTTATTTATCATAATTTTTTAATAAAAATTTAACTAAATTTATTAATTTTAAGGTAAATTGTGAAAGCCGTATGCTCATTTAGAGGGTCTAGGATTGTTCGGCGTCGTAATAGGTATAAAAAAATTGCTTATTTTTAATTAATAACTGCAATATGTTTATACTACATATATACAGGGTAGGTAAAGTGTAACTCGTTATTTTATTAAAAAAAACATAAAAACTAATAAATAAATAATATATATAAAATGAGCACTCAATTTATACATTCTAGTTGTAAAAAATGCAGTGCTCGTCAAAATTTATAACTTTTTTGCTTTTTAACCGATGTTAATTACATAAATTTTATATATATCTTATTATATTGACCTTTTGAAAAAGTCTGATAAGAACTACCTTTTTCTTGGAGATTTTTTTTTAACTTTTTCTTAAAAAGTAATAAGATAAATCTAAAATATATTTAACTTTTATGTTAGGTCGCAATCACTGATTTAGATGAATCTATGTGACATCTGTAAATTCTTTGTAAAATATTTGTGAAATCTTTGTAAAATCTGTGAAATCTTGTTTATACTAACAATTTTTATGGAAAAAGATATAGTTTTAAGGTTTCATCACTTTAAAACGTGTAGTAGTTTTAGGTTATTCTATAAGGTTTTAAAAATTTTATTGATTTGTTCATTTAAAAAATATAATAAATTTTTTTTTTACCTTCATCAAAACGGCAAAAAATGAAAAATATTGCTTGGAGCGATATTTATACGATACACTATTTTTGAAAATAATCAGAAAAATGGGTTCGTTATACTAAAATATACGTGTACTAAAGCCTCGAATAAACCAGTTAATAAACTGTTGCTGACATTACCCACTGTGTGTGCAAAACCTTGTAACATTAACTCTTGCATTGCATTAACATATTTTTGTTACTTTGTTACGTAACCAAAATAGTGTTACAAATTTAAGTTATTTAAATTTTATAGTTAGAATTTATTTAGGTTTAGTGTAGTATTAGGTTGATTTATCTTAAGGTTGCATTCTTAGTCTAGGTTTTAGTTGCGTTATCTATGACAAACTCATGCATGGCCGCGTACTTTCTGGAAGAGACAAGAATGCTCGTGAATCGAAGAAGGATGGATGGTTCTCGAATAGTAGGCAGACCCTATATATAGGGCCGGACGCCGCGTATGGAGTCAGTCAAAGATAACCAATGGTAGTGATCGCTAGATGTTAACGCGAAGTTAATAGGCGGATTAAAGTAGTGAGTTACTAGCAAGTTATTAGTAAGTTTAAGTGCGTGTTTTTGTACATAATTTGTCGAAATAAATTGACGTATTGTTTTTGACATTTGCGAGTTTCAATTGTTGTGGAGAACCCGTAACAATTGGTGTCAGAAGTGAGATTAAAAGAAATAAATAGTGCAAAGACTATCATTACACAGTACCACCGGCTAGGATAATTAAAAAAAAGAACAGTAAGTGATTTTGCCAGAATATTCAGAACTGAATAGTGCAAAGACTACCCTTACGTAGTACCACCGGCTAGGACAATTGGACAGAAGAACAGTAAGTTATTTTTCCAGAATATTCGAAGAAGTTCGATATTGTTTTATTCAAAAACCAAAAGAGATATTTGAGAACCGACTTCGACATTAACCTTACAGTCTAAAAATTGATAATTAGAGAGATTTTCTAGAATATTCTATCACTTTCTACGACGTTCTATTCAGAAACTAGAAGAGATATCCAAATACCGACTTCGACATTAGTTTAGTTATTTCAAAAACCGACTGCGACATTAGCTTTATAGCCCAAAAACAAACGTTTATACAGATTTGTCAGTATGTTGATGCTTACCAGACAAGGATCGGCAAAGATGGAAGACCTAACTAAAATGATGCAGGCTCTAGCAGCTCAAATGGCTCAAAACCAGGACGACATGAAACAGACCATGGAACAAAACCAAAACAATATGAGACAGACCATTGAACAAAACCAGAACGATATGAAACAGACCATTGAACAAAACCAGAACGATATGAAACAGACATTTGAGCAAAGATTAGATGGCATTCAAGAAAACTTCGATCAAATAAAGAGCAACTCCGAACAGCTGAGAGAAGAGTTCAAGACTGCAACCGAAGATTTTAAGGAAGAAATAACTCAAAGAATACATAGTGTGGAACAAAAGGTACAAAACAAATTGCAAAATGTTGAAGAAAAAGTGGAGAACTACAGAATGTTTGGGAAGAAGTTTTTCAAACCATGGAAGAAAAATTCCAGGACATGTCAAAACAGTTTATACAGCTTCAGAAAGAATACAACAAAATAAAAGCTCAAGGATGTGTTGTAAATTCCAACCAAAACATTAAGATTCCAAATTTTGATGGTACGTCTTCCTGGTCTACTTACAAACAACAGTTTGAAGCTGCCGCTGCTGCAAATGGTTGGGATGATGACGAAAAAGCTAGAGCTTTGTTAGTAGCTCTGCGAGAACCTGCTCTGGGACTTTTACGGTCCATTCGAGTCGAACAAACACAGAATTATAACGCTTTAGTGGCAGCGTTAGACAGAAGGTATGGAGACGAACACTTGCGAAATTTACATTGGTCAGAATTAAATGTTCGTCAACAAAGAGCAGCGGAGTCATTACAAGAGTATGAAGCGGATATCAGGAGGCTGATGTACTTGGCTTACCCAGAAATGCCAGAAAATTACAGAGATCCCTTCACGGTAGATCGCTTTATTAACGGCTTGCGAGGCATGGACTTAGCAAAATTACTTCGTCGAGAACGCTTCCATAACAGCAGCGAAGTGTTGATTCGAGCCCTTGAAATTGAGTCATCAAATAATATGTCCAGGCCAAAAGTAAGGGCTGTCTCAATTCAGGAGGGTGAAAAAATGAGCAATGAACAAGAGCTTCCCTCAAAGACGCTAAGTCAAATTCTTCAATCACTGATAGAGAAGATTGACTCTTTAAAAAAAAGCAGACGTCCCTCGCCAAATGGAAAATGTTTTAGATGCGGACGTACAGGGTATATTCAACGCGATTGTCGTGTGCAAATGAGGTCTCGCTCACCATCTAGCGGGACAGAGTACCGAAGAAGAAATCAGGAAAACTAAAACTAGTCAACGCAGAGGGGCGGGTGTTGGCTAAAGGAAATGTAGCCCCCAAAATTTATTCAATTAAGAGCTTAAAACATACTGCTGACAGTCTTAACATCGACGGACTTATAAATGGAAGACAAGTTAACATAACAGTAGACACTGGTGCTGCCATATCATTGCTTAAGTTCAAAATTGCAACGAGATATAAAATTCGACCAACAGAAAAGAAAATAACACTTAAGACTGTGACTGGAGAATCCGCCGACGTGTTGGGGCAGACAGACATAGACCTACAGCTGGGAAGATTAAAGATTCGCGACACTGTATTGGTTGCCGAAATAGAAGACGAATTTATTTTGGGACTGGACTTGATAAGTAAACATGGATTTGCGTTTGATAATAAACTTAATACCCTAAGATTTGGGAATGAAGAGTTCATTTTGTCAAATAGTCACTTTAATAAGGAACCAATAAAGGTGGTGGCAGTATGCACAACAAGACTGGTCGGTAACCGTGAGACCATAATTTTTGGGAGGTTAGAAAGTAAAACATCAAGCTGCGTCGGACTCATAAGCCAACAGAATACACCCAACACCTACCTCGTTGCAAAGTCACTAGTTAAAACCGATAAAGACATCCCGATTAGAGTCGCCAATATTTTCCCAAATAGTGTCAAAATTAATAAGGGGGAGGTGGTAGCATTATTTGAACCAGTCCAGAAAGTAACAAGATGTGAAGAGCCAACTTCCGAGGATAAAACAAGTTACCAACGGAGGTACTTCAGCAATTTCAGTCAACTTGGCAACATCTCACGCCAGAAGAATTTAGTAAAGCGAGAGAGTTTATAGAAGAACAAAGTAATATCTTCGAAACTAAGAGTAGTTCGGGACGCACAAATCTTATTCAACATTCCATCAACACTGGCGATGCCCAACCCATAAGACAGCCCCCAAGAAGACTACCAGTGGCCAAACGAGAAAAAGTTCACAATCTCATTAATAAAATGCTCAGCGACTGTGTTATTGAAGAGTCATCAAGTCCTTGGTCATCTCCTGTGGTGTTGGTCACTAAAAAGGATGGAAGTACTAGATTTTGTGTCGACTACAGGAAACTTAACCATATGACCAAGAAAGATAGTTACCCACTGCCAAGAATAGACGACACATTAACAACGTCTGCAGGATCATATTGGTTTTCTACTCTTGACCTGAAAAGTGGGTATTGGCAAGTAGGAATCTTTGAAAGAGATAAAGAGAAGACTGCATTCTCTGCTGGAAGTGGACTTTATAAGTTTAATGTGATGCCATTTGGCCTATGCAATGCCCCAGCTACATTTGAAAGACTAATGGAAGTCGTTCTACGAGGCCTTACTTGGAAAACCTGCTTAGTCTATTTGGATGATGTCATAGTAATGGGAAAATCATTTTAAGATCATCTAGACAATTTACAAGAAGTATTTTCAAGAATCAGGAACGCAAATCTTAAACTAAACTCAAAGAAATGTTTTATATTCCAAGAAAAAGTTGAGTTCTTGGGTCACGTCGTTTCCCGAGAAGGCATCCATACCGACGAAAACAAGTTACAAGCAATAAAAGAATAGCCTCAACCTCGTGACAAACATGAATTGAGAAGCTTTTTGGGTCTGTGTACATACTATAGACGATTTGTAGAAGGATTCGCCAAAATAGCGTCTCCATTACATAGACTTACAGAAGATAAAGCTTCTTATAAATGGAATACCGAATGTGACAAAGCATTTAGAAGACTAAAAGCAGCATTATGTTCTAGTCGGATTCTTGCATATCCCATTCCAAAATTAAAATTCATATTAGATACTGATGCGAGCAACGATGGCATAGGAGCAGTACTCTCCCAAGTACAAGAGAAGAACGGGTCATCGAATTTTTCAGCAAGAAGCTATCCAAACCAGAGAGAAATTATTGTGTTACCTGAAAGGAGCTCCTAGCCATAATTAAATCCGTAGATCACTTTCACAAATATCTCTACGGACAAGAGTTTTTGATTAGAACAGATCATGCTGCGTTACAATGGCTCATGAAAATGAAACAACCTGAGGGGCAAGTCGCGAGATGGATAGAAAAGCTACAACAATGCCATTATCAAATTAAGCACCGAGCGGGAAGGGTGCATAATAATGCAGATGCATTGTCCAGAAGACCTTGCCCTGAAGATTGTAAACATTGCAGGAGAATTGACCAGAAAGAAGAAATTACCTACGTGCGTCAGATAAAATTGGAACCGCATGAAGAATGGATGGCGGCTTCAATTGGAACCACACAACTTGACGACAAAGATGTAGGACCTATTTTGCGATTAAAAGAAGAGAACAAGCCACGACCATCATGGCAAGATATCGCAAATCAAGGGATGATATTCAAATCATTGTGGGTACAATGGGAGTCACTGATAGTAAAAGAAAACATTCTTAAACGTGCCTGGGAAAGTGCCGATGGCCTTACTGTGATTAATCAAGTAGTAGTTCCTAGGAGCATGGTAGACAATGTAACAATAGAAGAACATCATCAACATCTTTGCAAAGTTGCTGATGAGCACCAAACAGATTGGGAACAATATATTCCATTGTTTTTGATGGCCTACAAAACCGCCATACACAATACGACAGGAGCTACTCCATCTAGTATCCTGTTTGGTAGAGAACTGCGTTTACCATGTGATATCATGTTTGGTTCACCTGAAGAAGAACACTTAGAGGTTAATGATTATGTCGAACGTTTAAGGCAAAAGCTGCACAATATCCATGAGGTGAGGAGGCATGAAAGCGAGATACAACCTGAAAGCAAACTCTTCAGGGTTCAAAGAGAATGATCAAGTCTGGCTATACAATCCTCAACGCAAGAAAGGAAGATCACCTAAGTTGACACCACCATTTTGGAAGGACCTTATAAAGTTGTTAAGAGAATTAATGATGTAGTCTACCGAATACAGAGAAGCCCGAAGTCCAAGATGAAAGTTGTTCATCTAGACAGACTAAAACCTTACCTGGGAAATGTTGATCAAGACGATCAAACCTGAAGAGGAGGATAGTGTTACAAATTTAAGTTATTTAAATTTTATAGTTAGAATTTATTTAGGTTTAGTGTAGTATTAGGTTGATTTATCTTAAGGTTGTATTTTTTAGTTGCGTTAGCTATGACAAACTCATGCATGGCCGCGTACTTTCTGGAAGAGACGAGAATGCTCGTGAATCGAAGAAGGATGGATGGTTCTCGAATAGTAGGCAGACCCTATATATAGGGCCGGACGCCGCGTATGGAGTCAGTCAAAGATAACCAATGGTAGTGATCGCTAGATGTTAACGCGAAGTTAATAGGCGGATTAAAGTAGTGAGTTATTAGTTAAAGTAGTAAGTTATTAGTAAGTTTAAGTGCGTGTTTTTGTACATAATTTGTCGAAATGAATTGACGTATTTTTTTTGACATTTGCGAGTTTTAATTGTTGTGGAGAACCCGTAACAATAGTAACATATACAGAAATGTTACATCACCACCAAGTTAAATGTCCCCCCTTTGTTAAGTAACATTGTAACAATCCAGCTTTGGAATGATATATGCAACCACCTTGTAACTATCTTGTGTTATATATAAATAAATGTCTTTGTTACATAGATACATTGTTTCAACAATCAAGTGAGATTATTTTTTTTTGCAACATTGTTATGGTATAACTACCTGTATTTAACAGCTATACTGCAACATGTTTGTCTTGTAGTTCCCAGATAGCAGGAGGACATCTTAAAGATGTTCATCTAAATGTAAGACGCAAGAGACATCCTAAGGATGTCTCATAGTCACATTTAGATTAAGAAATATTAAAGGATTTCTTTCCATATCTATTTCCAAGGATTACAAAATATAAAATATTTTACATCTTTTAGAGAAATTTAGCCTGTATAGAAATTAAGCCTGTATAGCCAAGTTTAGAAAAACATTTCCACTCGTAAGAACCTTTCATTTTGAAATTTGTATTGGACAACTTGGCTTTACTTTTATCTCAATTCTTTTTACGGAATGCCATTTTCGCGTACTTGACTTTTTTTACATGAAATGTTTTTGTTATGATTTCACGTCTTTTTTAAAGGAATTGGATATTATGTAATTTTTAAAGTAGTAAAATATGCGGAATATTGTTCAAAACTTTTGCAATGCCCTACTTAAAATTTTGAGGTTTTTTAATTTTATTATAGTTCCTATCAGCCTTCCAAAGCTCAGCTTTCTAGCGTTTCTGAAAGTGGACGATGTTACTTTTACATAGGTTTACATGTATAGGGGAGGAAAGTAAATTAAAATTTTTGTGTTTTTAAATTTTTTTCTATAGTTTTATCATAGTTCCTATCAGTCTTCCAATGCTCAACTCTCTAGTGTTTTTGGAAGTGGGTAATGTTACTTATACTACTTACTTACTTTACATTTATAGGGGAGGAGAGTAAATAAAAATTTTGGGGTTTTTAAATTTTTTCCCATGGTTTTATCATAGTTTCTATCGGCCTTCCAACGGTCAGCCCTCTAGCGGTTCTGGAAGTGGGCAATGTTACTTTTATATAAATTTACATTTATAGGAGAGGGAAGTAAATTTAAATATTGGTGTTTTTAAATTTTTTCCTATAGTTTTATCATAGTGTCTTTCACTACATATCTTTACATTTATAGGGGAGGGAAATAAATTAGAATTTTGGGGTGTTTTAATTTTTTCCTATAGTTTTATCAGAGTTCCTATCAGTCAGCCAAATTTCAGCTTTGTAGCATGTCTGGAAGTACAGTACAATATTGATGATATATACATGAGTGAGTGAGTAAGTGGCAATTTCGACGTTTATTGAAAGTTTGTAACTACTTTACCACTTTATGGAATTCCGTGAAACTTGGAGGGGTTGTTAAATTCAGAAAGATCTACGACTGTGCAAAGCTCGAGATTCGTAGCTCATTCCGAAGTAGAGTTTTAGATAGGCCAAATATCGGTTGAAATGTTTCAAGAAAAGATGGTACGGCGCGCGAACTTGGCGAGGCACTGCCATGCCCTCAGATATAATGTTTTTAATGAACTAGTTGTGACATAGAGAGCGCTTTGTATCAGTGACCGTAGTTACTCTAAAATTGGCATCAAAATTAGAGAATTGTATGTCAAAATATTGGATAGGATTGTTATTATACTAGTAATAATAAAGATACTAAGCATTGCTATCCCACACAAAAAAAAAACTACAAAAATAGTAATAAATTCTCAATCCCAAAAATACTGCACATTCGCCTCTTTGTAATTTAGCCAGCTAAAGACGATTTAAGGAAATAAAATTTGAAAGAAACTTCCATCCATTGGAGAGGCAATCCCGCTCGTGGGGAAAAAAATTACCTTTTTATAGACGCTATTATTGAATTTATTGGAAATTGAAAAAATAGGTTTGAAACTATTATACAAAAGTCATTATTTAAATTTTTATGGTTTTCTACATGCTATTCTGTACACCATTGTTCATACATTGTAAGCTTATTTTTATAAAGATAATTTATCAGATGTAAAAACTTACTTATTGCCTTTTCGTACCTTTTTCAATATCGTTATTTTAAAGCTTTTGGCAGTCGATTGGTTAACGTGACCCCTGATTTATAAGTTGCCGTTCACGGTTGACGTTCACGGTTCACAGTTCGTAGACGAATTTTAGCATTTATAGGCTGCCGTCTTCCGTTCGCAACAGTTCGGTAATAATAACCTAAAAAAAAATTGTTTTTTTCATAGTTTGTTTGTTTAAAATGGAGCCTCTAACATTTTCTGAGTTAGCCTTTGTCATAAAGAACAAAAAAATTAAAGAAAAATAAAAGAATAAACCAACTAAGTATGTCGTACGTGGCCGACTACGAATCTCGAACGGCGAAAGATAAAGATGAATTATCTCCAACTTTTGCGAACGGCAAGGCCGAACTTTGCCCAACTTTAACGAACGGCAACTTATAAATCAGAAGTGATGTTGCCTATAACTTAGTTTTATAATCACTTACAGGATTACGGGTTATTACTTCGTTTTTGGACAAAAAACAGAAACAGGTCAACTGAGTTTTTTTTACGGGCTATCTTTTTGACCAAAAAAAAAAGAACTCTGAAAAGGTGTTTACTCGCATACATCTTTTTTTCAGAGGAGGGCATTACCTCACTTGTGCAACGTACCTCACTCACAAGCACAAGGAAAAAATAAACTAAATTTTTTGACCTGTAGGTCAGTTAAAATAAATATATTATTTTTCTCTAATTGATAACCCTCTCAAAAGCATTATAAAAAAAACAAAGCCCCATTCTATAACTAGCCTGATCCTAATTTTAAATGCAACCATGGTGAAGGCTAACAGATCTAAAATTTAGATTAAATTGACAATAACAAAAAATAGGCTAATATGATAATAATGAAAGTGTTGCCTATTAAAGTAGGGTCGGCTTGTTATAGAGGAGGCGGTGAAAAGCATAAAATAACTAAATATTTTTTTTACATTCGTCGATGAAATGAACACATTTTTGAAACTACATCCAAGAAGACTGTACACGGGGACCTCGCCAATGCACACAACAGAAAACATCTTCGGGAACCCGAATTGAGAGTGAAAACCTACCCTGGGGCTGACACAAATAGCGATCATACTTTATTTGTCATGGACTTCAGGGTGAAAGGCTTTAAAAAGGCCAATAAACCCGCTGTTAGGAAAGTTGACTTAGATAAATTAAAAATCCCTGATATATTAAAGGATATAGAAACCAAATTGGAAGACAAACTAAGGGCAATAACGACTTCGGAACCGCTACAAATATAATAAACCTGGACAAAAATGGCAGAAAAAAGAAAATATAAATCAAACCTCGAGAAATATAGAAAACTCAATAAGATAATCAAAAAGTACAGAGAAGCTAAAGAAATTCTTCTTTCTGAAAACTGCAAAGAAATAAAACGTTTTCAAGAAAAACATGACCAGCACAAGCAAGTTAAATGTGCATAGAAATGTTAAGCAACAGTGACAACGATACATTGAAGCACTATTTTATGATAACAGACCCAAAACTCCGCCAGATATAAACACCGAGTTAAATGAAAAAGGCCAGAAATATTTAACAGTAAGTTCATACACGGCATTAAAGCACAGAAAAACAGGACTGGATAAAATTTATGCAGAGACAATCAAGTTGATTGCAGACCAGGAGGGCACTGGACTAAGTACCATCACATCATTATTTAATGCTATTCGCAAAACAGGTATCATACGATCTGATGGGCTCAGATCAACAATCAAAAACTAACGCTTCAAGTTGCGATGAATATCGAATGATAAGTCTGATGTCACACGTTCTTAAGGTCTTTTTGAGAATCATTCATAATCGTATTTTCAGAAAATGTAGCATCGAAGTGGATATGGCGCAGTTTGGTTTCAGGAATGGTTATCGCACACGTGAGGCCTTTTCC
This sequence comes from Aspidapion aeneum, assembly GCA_963576565.1. NCBI lineage: Eukaryota > Metazoa > Arthropoda > Insecta > Coleoptera > Brentidae > Aspidapion > Aspidapion aeneum. The sequence continues at coordinate 110,616,974 of OY755040.1, forward strand.
TCTGTAAATGTGTCATTCAAGATGTAGAGACATGAATGTTAATGTGCATCCTTGTTCCATTGATTATCGTAAAGCTTTTGACTCCATAAAACACGACAAAATTATTGAAATTCTTAGTAAAAACGGTGTTGGCAAGGAAGGAAATTAATATTATCTCACAGCTGTATTGGAATCAAACAGCTGTAGTTAGAATTGAAAACGAAACATCTGACGCCGCACTGATAAAAAAAGGGGTTAGACAGGGCTACATTTTATCGCCATTGTTTAACATTTATTTTGAAACTATTTTTAGAGAAACAACTGATGACATTTTAAAAGGTAAAAAGTCAATGGAATAGTAATAAACAACATCCGATATGCAGACAATATCGTAATTATTGCAGATAATATAGAGAACCTACAGTTTATAATGGACCGTATAGTTCAATACAGCAAAGAACATGGTTTATAAATCAACCCAACAAGGATAAAATTACTAGTGTTTGCAAAAATAAATACTGTTGCCAACTTTAAGACGTTCAAATATTTGGGAACAAACGTCAATTGCCAGTGCGATCCCAAAATTAAAATTAGGCCTTGAATTGAACAAGCGAGAGCGTTCATAAACATGGAACAGTTTTTTACCTCCCGTGACATTAACCTGGACCTTCGACTGCGGATGGTCAGATGCTATGTGTTTTCCATTTTGTTGTACGGGTGTGAAGGATGGACTCTTGAGTCAATTACAGAGAAGATACTTGAGGCATTTAAGATGTACTTGTATAGACGCATGCTGAAGATATCGTGGGTACAAAGAATAACTGATGAAGCTGGACTTGACCGAAAGCGCAAACCACTTGAACTTCTCGTTACAATCAAAGAAGAAAAGACCAGATACATTGGGCATATAATAAGACATGAGAAATATGAGCGCTTAGGCTGATAATTGAGGGACAGATACAAGGCAGAAGACGACAAAACTCTTGGTTTAAAGACTTGAGAAGATGATTCGGCTGCACGTCTACTGATATTTTCAGAGCAGCAGCTTCTATGAATTATGTTTGCCAGATGGATCGTTAACCTTCGAATTGAAGAAGACAGCGTACTAAGAAGAAAAATGAAATAAAAAGAAGATTTTATTTTCAATTTTTTAACTTTTTATTTTTTTTCATTTTTTGATCGACATATGTCAAAAAAATTAGTTCTTTTTCTTTTCCTTTTTCATATTGTTTCAAAAAATACATAAAAATAAAATTACAAAAATCGTTATAAATTCTCAGATCTCAGATATTCCGCATAGTTGCTTTTTTGTAATTTAGCCAGCTAAAAACGATTTAGGGAAATAAAATTTGAAAGAAATTTCCATCCATTGGAGAGGCAATCTCGCTCGTGGGGAAACAAATTACCTTTTTATAGGCGCTATTATTGAATCCATTGGAAATTGAAAAAATAGGTTTTGAAAGGAGAAAGGATCTCTATTATACACAAGTCGTTATTTAAAAATTTGTGATTTTCTACGTTCTGCTTTGCACACTTTGTTCATACATTGTACGCTACTTACTAATAAACATGACGGGGTTTTTTTTGTAAAAGCTGAATTATAGCCTCTTTTGCAGTTTTTTTGTTATTCTTTTTATTATTTTAAAGCTTTATATCTTAATTTTATTAATATTTGTGGCGACTTTAAATAGAACACTGCATGTAGCGGGTTACTACTTCGTTTTTGGACAAAAACAAAAATATGTCAGCTGAGTTTCTTGGACATGATTTTTTCCTTATACAAAAAAATAATAAACCTAATAACATGATCCTGAATGCCATGCAACTTGTCTCAACATACCGGGATTTTAAGTAAAATATCGGCGCTGGTGTAAAAAACAGCAAAATACCACTAGCGCAGCAGTATAAAATTTTACAAATAGAAAAAAATATTGCGACAATATACTCAAATTAAACATTAACATTTCCTTTGTGACAATTTTAGTGCTTTTAAACTTATAAATCTAATTTTATCGTTCTAAAAAATGTTCTTAGGTTAACCAGTTTTATTAAAACTCGACTACTACTTTTTTGAAGTTAATTAATATCGGTTTACTAGTCTCATCCTAAATATCCTTTTAATATTTTTCCTCTAGTGGATGTTTTTAAAAAGGTAAAAAATTAACTTATCCCTCTATCTAGTGTAATCAATCAGTTCCTGGCCATATGGGTATCCCTGGTAATAAAAAGCCCGAAACATTGGAAAAACGAAGATCAGGGCAAAGTTTTTTTAGCCTTGAACTATCTATAGAGTTGACAAAAGAATAAATAAAATTGACCCATAAAGAGTGGACACTCAAGCGTTTGTCAATTTAAACTGCTGCGGCTATAAACAGGTAAAGGAGATTCTCAGCACCTTTTGCTTAACCAAAAGAAATTTGATGCTGACAATGCTTGTAATACTTACAGAACAGTGTGCACTTCATAGATATTTAACTACTTTAAAGAAGTAAGACAACTAGTATTTGAAATAGGGAAGTTGGTATCAGAAGACCTGGAGCCGTATTCAAAATGTATTTTTGAACGCTCGCTAATGTTTGGAGTGCAAAAGGTTTAGAATACTCCCGTGCGACATCAGTACACAATGTTGCCGCGAATCTAGCAATTAACTTCGTTTGTTTTTTACGTAAAACCTGGTTTGTTTGCTTTATTTTAAAGAGTATATTTAGCCTATTTTTCTACAGAATATGTTGCTTAAATAAAAATATATTTCTCGCACCTACCTTTTTTCTATCAATAATAATTCTTATTAAGTTCGCAATGTCATTCTTTCTCGCACTCATAAGGAGTTAACGAATGACACAAAGCAGATTTTTTGCAGAAAACACACTGTGCGTACGTGTTAAGAATATTTGTTTTTATGAGGATCAAAATAATTATATTAATTTATCAATCATTAATTATTTACGTAAATATAAATGTTATGTCTAATTCTATTATTTTCCTTAAAAAACTACCTATACATAAATTCTGAATATCTTTTTGCCCTGGAAAATGGGTTAATTAACTGTGGACTATTTAAATATGACTACCTAATCAAAATCACTTTCTACTAAACTTTAATAATCCACACAAATTGCTGTTCCATGAACTGTAAGAGAATCTATAGGTTTTCCTGAAGGGGTTCCAAGAGGCGGTGAAATTAAGTTCACGTGAGCGTTGTTTCGAAACTAGTCCCTCGCCTTTTTAGGGTGATAATCACTCACATTCTCCTCCCAGAGATTCAAGAATAAGTGTACTGAGGTACTTGAAGTGATCGAACATCAAAGGCGGCGGAATAAACTCAAATACGAGGGCTGACTTTTAAGTTTTGCATATACTGCGGGAATAAAACAGTTAGATAACTTTTAAAGATTTTTTGTTTCTTGAAGGATGCTCCACGAAAATGCACTTTGGCATGCGTTCAACCCAGTTGTCAAAACTGTAATTCCACCCGTTTGTTGGTACTGTCAAAATTGCATTCGTAAAGGCGTCGACTGCTTCCTCTGGCGACTGAAATCTTTGACCACGCAGACCATTCTCAATTATCGGTAAAGTATAGAAATCGTTGAAACTTATCAGGGCTGCATAAAGGGTGGTCCGAGAATTCGAGGTTTTGTTGGGTTAAAAACTCAATGGTTTTTTCTGTTTTGTACGAACTTGCATTGTCTTGGTGGAGGACGATTCGGCATTCGTTTTTCGAAACTCAGCGATGAGTTTTGGCAAACAAATGGTGATATACTAATCGACAGTAACAGTCCTTTGATCTTCCAGAGGAATTATTGCTACATGATCTACTTTTGAGATCAATATCGCCACCATATTTTTGAATACACTTCGAGAACGGATGACTTTTGTTGCCTTTTCTTGTCTAGAGTTTTTTGACATCAATTGACCCTAGCTTGTTTCTGTTCGTCGGTTAACAGATTCGGTATCCAACGGGAAATAATTTTCTCACCCCTGATTTTTAAAGCAAATTTTTTTGAATTGAAGTTATCCCCACTGAATTCTCAATCTCGCGATTAATCACATATCGATCAGCATGACATCCATATTTTTCTGGGTGACTGCCGTTTTTGGTGCACCTGGCCCTGGATCGTCGCTAAGTGTAATCCATCCACGCTTGAATTTTCCATACCAACGAGAAACTGTAGACCGATATGGTGCTTTATTACCGAAAACAGAAATCAATTCAGCAATTTCCTTCGAAAGTTGTAAAAAATTATAGCCGTAAAATGTTCTCCGTTTAATTCCATTTTTTGATTGATTTCTCAAATCATATGTATCCCCCTAATTTTTAACGCAAATTTTTTTGAATTGAAGTCATCCCCACTGAATTCTCAATCTCGCGATTAATCACATGTCAATCTTCTGTGAATCGCACTGATGTTTTGACCCATAAAGAGTGGACACTCAAGCGTTTGTCAATTTAAACTGCTGCGGCTATAAACAGGTAAAGGAGATTCTCAGCACCTTTTGCTTAACCAAAAGAAATTTGATGCTGACAATGCTTGTAATACTTACAGAACAGTGTGCACTTCATAGATATTTAACTACTTTAAAGAAGTAAGACAACTAGTATTTGAAATAGGGAAGTTGGTATCAGAAGACCTGGAGCCGTATTCAAAATGTATTTTTGAACGCTCGCTAATGTTTGGAGTGCAAAAGGTTTAGAATACTCCCGTGCGACATCAGTACACAATGTTGCCGCGAATCTAGCAATTAACTTCGTTTGTTTTTTACGTAAAACCTGGTTTGTTTGCTTTATTTTAAAGAGTATATTTAGCCTATTTTTCTACAGAATATGTTGCTTAAATAAAAATATATTTCTCGCACCTACCTTTTTTCTATCAATAATAATTCTTATTAAGTTCGCAATGTCATTCTTTCTCGCACTCATAAGGAGTTAACGAATGACACAAAGCAGATTTTTTGCAGAAAACACACTGTGCGTACGTGTTAAGAATATTTGTTTTTATGAGGATCAAAATAATTATATTAATTTATCAATCATTAATTATTTACGTAAATATAAATGTTATGTCTAATTCTATTATTTTCCTTAAAAAACTACCTATACATAAATTCTGAATATCTTTTTGCCCTGGAAAATGGGTTAATTAACTGTGGACTATTTAAATATGACTACCTAATCAAAATCACTTTCTACTAAACTTTAATAATCCACACAAATTGCTGTTCCATGAACTGTAAGAGAATCTATAGGTTTTCCTGAAGGGGTTCCAAGAGGCGGTGAAATTAAGTTCACGTGAGCGTTGTTTCGAAACTAGTCCCTCGCCTTTTTAGGGTGATAATCACTCACATTCTCCTCCCAGAGATTCAAGAATAAGTGTACTGAGGTACTTGAAGTGATCGAACATCAAAGGCGGCGGAATAAACTCAAATACGAGGGCTGACTTTTAAGTTTTGCATATACTGCGGGAATAAAACAGTTAGATAACTTTTAAAGATTTTTTGTTTCTTGAAGGATGCTCCACGAAAATGCACTTTGGCATGCGTTCAACCCAGTTGTCAAAGCTGTAATTCCACCCGTTTGTTGGTACTGTCAAAATTGCATTCGTAAAGGCGTCGACTGCTTCCTCTGGCGACTGAAATCTTTGACCACGCAGACCATTCTCAATTATCGGTAAAGTATAGAAATCGTTGAAACTTATCAGGGCTGCATAAAGGGTGGTCCGAGAATTCGAGGTTTTGTTGGGTTAAAAACTCAATGGTTTTTTCTGTTTTGTGCGAACTTGCATTGTCTTGGTGGAGGACGATTCGGCATTCGTTTTTCGAAACTCAGCGATGAGTTTTGGCAAACAAATGGTGATATACTAATCGACAGTAACAGTCCTTTGATCTTCCAGAGGAATTATTGCTACATGATCTACTTTTGAGATCAATATCGCCACCATATTTTTGAATACACTTCGAGAACGGATGACTTTTGTTGCCTTTTCTTGTCTAGAGTTTTTTGACATCAATTGACCCTAGCTTGTTTCTGTTCGTCGGTTAACAGATTCGGTATCCAACGGGAAATAATTTTCTCACCCCTGATTTTTAAAGCAAATTTTTTTGAATTGAAGTTATCCCCACTGAATTCTCAATCTCGCGATTAATCACATATCGATCAGCATGACATCCATATTTTTCTGGGTGACTGCCGTTTTTGGTGCACCTGGCCCTGGATCGTCGCTAAGTGTAATCCATCCACGCTTGAATTTTCCATACCAACGAGAAACTGTAGACCGATATGGTGCTTTATTACCGAAAACAGAAATCAATTCAGCAATTTCCTTCGAAAGTTGTAAAAAATTATAGCCTTAAAATGTTCTCCGTTTAATTCCATTTTTTGATTGATTTCTCAAATCATATGTATCCCCCTAATTTTTAACGCAAATTTTTTTGAATTGAAGTCATCCCCACTGAATTCTCAATCTCGCGATTAATCACATGTCAATCTTCTGTGAATCGCACTGATGTTTTGACTTTAGATTAAGTGAAGGTTGAGGTTAAATTTTAGTAATGACATTCGATCAGTGTCACTTGCCATGCCCATGGGCTCTCCCTTCCCAAGGTCTGTATAGAATAGTTTACCTGGTAACTTTCTGACCAATCAGAGCCGGTTGTAGAACCGGGAACTGACGTCACCCAAAGTGCCCATTTAAATAAAAAGCATTTAATATAGTAGGAAATCTTCAAGTTTCTTTTATTCCGTTATTGATTTAAATGTAAATATGTTTTGTTATTTTTCTTAAAGTGTCTCTTATAACAATATTCATAAAATACATCAACTAACTCAAGTATAAAACTTACCTTATACCAAATATCCCAAAGGCACAATGTCTTGAGAAGCTTTTACTCCGTTAAAACTACAAGTAGAACGTATAAGTAAACTAAGACAGATATTTACAGTTTTTAAATAAATATAGTCCGAAAAAAACACCACAAATGTAAAAAATAAACCATTGAAGAATAAAAATACTTAAAAACATATGTAAACAAAGCGCTTTAATCAAATCGTGGCACTCCAAATGCCTCGCTGTCACCTCTCACGCCGCTTCGACCATAGAGTTACCAGGCAACCTATCCTCTACAGACCTTGCTCCCTTCCATGCAACTATTACTTCTACTAATAGTGGCAGTCCTGATACAAAAAATGACCAAATTTAATCGTTCTAAGCCAAGCTCGGATTTAAGGGGAGGTAACGTGGTAATTAACCCCCCAAGAAAAAATATATGTACTTTGTGTTAATAATCAGAATAAAGCCCTACAAAAAAAAAGTTATATTACAAATAATATTTTTATCGACTATTACTATTACCCACTAGAATTTGACCCAGATCCGCTCTTGTTTTAAGCTCGGCTTAGTTTAAATCAAAAAAACCTTTTTGAACCTGTTTTGTTTCAAACAGTACATCAATTAATTTGATGGCGCAATGCAAATCAACCAAATTTAATTTAGGAAATGCCATTTAAATACACATCAGATAGTTGATTAATAAAGTCCATCCACAGTATAGGCAAGTCAATTTACATAATTTGTTTTTCATATTAACTTAAATTGTATAGCTGTGAAGTGACGTTTAGAATGATTTGCCAACATTAACACTACTACTACTGCTATGTTGGTTTAGAAGGTTTTTCTACGTTGTCCGACGACTATATTCTCCACCTGCTTCGACCCTAATAATCTCCTGTCAGGTTTTTTTGACTCATTGTTCTTTGGATTGACTGTTGCCATTAAAGTGTAGGACGCACTCTTTTTCTGTGGCCTATTGATTGCCATTCTAGGACCTGCTTTGGTAATCTTTGGTCGTTCATCCGTTGAACATGGCCATACCATATCAGTTGTCTTTTAGTGATGTTGTACTGTTATGTTAGTACATTTCTTATATGATCTGTTCTAGATATTCTCATTGGTCTTCTTATTGCATCCATTTCGACACTTTTTATTTTTGTTTTGTATTTTCCTGTTACGCGACAAGTCTCGATTCCATACATCATATATGTTAAATTTTACATTCTTTTTAATTTCTCTCCTCCATAAAATACTGTTAAGATATCCAATAACATTTTTTGCTTTTACTATTCCTTTTTGCAGTTCTCTACAGTCTGTTCCTGTCTTGTCAAATTTGACACCCAAGTATACATACTCATTGCATGAAGATATGGTTTGGTTCGGTTCGGTTCATCATTCATTCATTGTCTATTTCTAACTCACTTGATTCGTTTCCAATACATAGGTACTGTGTATTATCCACGTTCAGTGTTAACTTTTGCTTTTCTTCCATTAACTTTATTTGAACGTAAAGCATAATATAGAAATAAAAAATTAATTTCAAACCACATGAACCAAACAGCATAAAATGCAAGTAAACGAACACATATGTCAGACTAAATATGATACAAAGTAATAGGTAAAAAAAGCATCTCTTTTTATATATCCATCAGTATATAACTGCTAATGTGCAGAATAGTTACAGGACTTCTAATGCCCTACGTGGAACGGATACCTGTGATACCCGTAGTGTAAAGTAAAATGCTATATACCATTAGAGTAAAAGCTATAGCGACCACAAGAATTAAACTCAGAAAGAAAAAAACTACTATTAGGCTGCCCTATTCTACGAATAAAATTATCTTTTCTGGCATAGCCGATTCAACAGCTTAAAAAAAGTAAGAAAACCTCACAAAGTTTTTTAAGAGCTTCCAAATTAATCATATTAGATGCTCAAACTTACCACCTTGTTGTGCTAGGCAGTAGCCTCAACGGTTATCAAATCCCAGCCATAAATTGCTTAGCATCTCAGGTGTGATCGAATTAAAAGCCTCTGCAATTTCACATACAGTCAGGTCAGGTGATCTAGGGGGCCATCTGGTAATATTACGTCTGCTTATTACTCATGAGGGAAATGTTTTATCTAAAAGTCTTTGCTAAAACCAAACTTGCTAAAAATCAATATCTGGCAATTGTTAAATTGCAGGAATACCTTGATTTTGCAACAAGTTTAAATAAGCGGCCCCATTTATGTTATCATAAATAAAAAATGGGTGACCAAATATTAATTTTTTGAGGGTATTATCTTCGCACATTTACCGCCAAATGTATATTTTCTTTCGCCCAGTAGCGAGTAATTAATGAATTGTGCGCATTGTTTAGGGAAAAAGTACTTTTGTCAGTAAATAAAATATTACAGACAAAATGTTCATTCCGATCTTTTTAGCAATGGCGGAACTTGAACAATTTGGGAGTACTTTAGCCGCAGCCCAAATAACAGTTTCTCGCTGTTGCCTTTGTTTTGACATGGTTCGTGGATCCTCATGTCGCTACATTTAATTTTCTGCAGAGCTTAACGCACTATCAAAATGGTTAATTATATTCAAAATGGTAGTTTTGCAAGGAATATCACGCGCCTCTTACTTAGCAGTCAAATTGATTACATTGCTGCGAAATACCATTTTAACATTTGAACCTTTTCTTCGATGGTAAATTTTAACGCCGGCATAATATCCAAGAAAGAAATTCGCAGGGTTTATAAAAACGCAATTCTTACCTTCTTCTCGACTCGCAGATTTAATTGAAAAGACAATCTCAATTCCTAAAGCGACCTGGTTGGATCTCCCCTGATATCTCTAGCCAGCTCGTGTCTACCTGCCCATAATTTTTCCTCTGATGTTCCTCCTCTTCTTTACCTTTTAGTTCATGGAACGTCGCGTTTTGTTGAACCCTTATATTTCTATTGTTATTTAAACACCTGTGAAATTAGTTTTTCTCTTCCTAAGCAGAATCTTCGCATGGTCACCCTAGTGTTATATTGTCAGGAATTCAAATTACCCCTGACTGTGCCACTGTAAGAAACTATGTTGGAAAAACGGAAAACGCAAAATATGGTTCTGTTGAGATAAGAAAGCGGTTCCGCCTCCCTCTACATTGGTAAACAGTTGGTTGCCACCTACTTACACATCAGGTGGTTGATGCGAGAAAAACTACTGAAAATTGGGAGTTGTAATGGTTAAGCGTGGGGATACATTAGGTAGAGAGAGGGTTTTCCCTTCAAAGTGATTGGCTATGGAAAAACTGTGAGATTAGAAAGTGTTGTCTATAAAATGTCATTTTATCTCTGTTTTTGTTTAGGTGTTCTTGTTTAGCCCATTGGCTAGGATGTAAAGTAAACTTATTATTGTCATTATAATTATCATTATCATTATCATTATCATTATTAGCAGCGCCCCTGATTTGGTTCCTCCAAGCTCTTCAAAGAGTGTATAATGGATTACTTAGGTCCAACCTACCGTTAATAAAAACCCAAACTTTGAGTACACAAATTGGAAGTCACATTCTAAGTTTTGTTGAATTTAAACTAAAACCTCTAAACTTATTATCAGTAAAGAAACATAAGATTTTTGTATTTGAATAATATTTTGCAGTTTGTTATTATGGTAAGTTCAAATTTTTATTTTAATATTTTGGGTCTTGTTTGTTTTATAGGTCATAAGAAAAGTCTTGTAACAATTGGTAAATTGCAACAGAGTTTTATTTTATATTCACTAAAATTTGTAACGTTTTTAAAACTGTTTTATATTTAGTTTATATCATCAAACCAGAGAGTGAATTACAACGAGCATACCAATCAAATTTTCGGATTCATGGTGACCAAATAAATACGTTTATAAAATATTTATCTACAATTTCTCTGGGTGAACACGTGGGGCTGCCATTAATTTAAAATAACTAGGTATAACATGAGTATGCAATAGGCATACTCTCAACTAAATTATCGGGGAACTAATCCGATGAGTTGCCGGTTATTACTTATTTATTAGAGATATTTTGTGAATCAACTGATCAATTTTTATTTGTCCGCATCAGTATCAGAATCAAACTGCGCATACGGGACCAATTCAACACCTTACGTGGAACGTATAGTTCCATTTCCCTGTATGGCGCTACTACTAACCGTGGCGCACCCAGGAATATGTAGCTCGAGGCCTCTTGGGGGGGCCCGAAGCCTCATGACGTCGTATTTTATGCTATTTTATCTTTTTATTCATGAAATATGTGGAAGAATATCTAAAAAAATCTCAGGTCTGGGTGCGCCCATGCTACTAAGTTGTGCTACGTATTTGTATGTAAACGCAAGATTTTACAGATGCGCAAGCCCACTTCGTGAACGTCACGTAAGCAACATCTACGATAACTTGCGGCCGTTAATGTGTAATTTTAGGTTATCACCATTGGTTTATTTGCCCTGAAAAAAGTTAGTTTCTGATCATCCGATCTGTCCAGCATAAAACATGCAAAAATGTGCCCTCTTAAGTTTAGAAAAACAAACTCAATCGGGTAGAAGTTTCAGGGTCACATATAACTTTTACTTAAAGAAACGTAGAACGTTAAATCGGACACAAAAATGATATTTTATTTACAAATAAGTAGCACACTACCGTTTGCTGACGACCAACTGATTGTAGCTAATGATAAATAAAGAAGACATGGAGTATATGATGAGAAAGTTAATGGAAGAAGAATATCAAAAGTGGGGGTTAACAGTGAACATGCACAAGACACAGTACTTTTGTATTGGAAACAAATCAAGTGACAACGAACAAACAATATCTCCATGCAATAAGTATGTATACTTGGGTGTCACATTTGATAAGACAGGCACAAACTGCAAAGAACTAAAAAAAAAATAGTAAAAGCATAAAAGGTTCTTGTATGTCTTAACAGTATTTTATGGAGCCGAGAGATAAAAAAAATTAAAATTAACATATATAAAACAATGATGAAAAGCACGCTATTGTATGGAATAGAGACTTGAACAGAAAAATACAAAACAAAAATGAAAAGTGTCGAAATGGATGCAATAAGAAGATCAATGAGAATGTCTAGAACAGATCATATAAGAAATGAGATCATAAATAAAAGAATGACATCAATAAAAGGCAACTGATTTGATACGGCCATATAATAATATAATAATAACGTTTATTTTCAATAATTAAATATTTTATACATTTACAATATCAAATTAAAGTATTAAAGATAAATAAACGTTAAAAAAGTTGTAAAAGCAAAACAAGTGCTTGTTAACTTAACCTAACCTTGTTAACTTATAATTACAAAGCATTTCAAAATTGTTTGTTTTTTTTTAGAAAACAAAGATTATTAGAATCACTTTTTAGAAAAAAAGAAAAACTTTTGTTACAGGTTACACCACAGAATTCTATGGCGACTTTTTATTAATTATTTTAAGTATTTAGTGCTGATAATTACCTAACTTTATAACAACATTATCAATGTTTAATTACCTCATGTATTTTAAGTTTATCAAGTCGTTACATATATCTCTGTTGTTTTTTATCCAAATGTAAATTTCTCTTTTAAAAATATGAAACTTTAAAATATTTGTTATAGTACTTGGTAAAAAATTAAACATTCTGGGAGCAAAATATTGTACAGTTCGCTGTGTTATTGTTTTTGAGTTGAAAGTGTTTTCGAATTTTTCATAATTCCTTATTTCATAGTTCCTGTTTTTTTCCTTTAATTCTATTTTACCTTTGTGGATATTTTTCAAAATTTCTAGGCAATATAATTGGCGTATATCCAAAAGTTTTGTTTCTTGGAAAAGTTGATCCGAGGGATATGTTCTCTGTTTCCCGAATATTAATTTTAAAAACTATTTTTGAATGTTATTAAGGGCACCAAAAATGACACTCAGCTACTCCCCCCCACCCCAAAATCCCATATGAAAAATGAGATTGAACAAGGGAAAGGTAAAGTACCTTAAGCGACTCCTGGTCCAAATGGTCTTTCAGATATCTAAATTTCGTTAATAACCCTCTGATTTTATTAATAATATTTTTTATTTGACAATCCACTTCATATGCCTATCAATAATAACTCCAAGATATTTTAATTGAAGTTGCCCTCTGTAATGTCTTCATTCTTGTTAATTTTTAACGGACCAAAGTTAGGTAGATGGTTTTTATATACCGAAAAAGGCAAGTATTTAGTTTTTCATAGTTTAATGTTAATGAACCATAATTTTATTTTTCTGAAATCCTCTTCGGCCAATTTTTTAAGACTTCTCCATGTATCCGCTTGATAAAAGAATGGCGATGTCATCAGCAAAAATTATTATTTTTCCAAGAGTTTTTAAATTTAACAAATCATTTATGTATATTGTAAATAACAGGGGTCCTAGAACTGTCCCTTGAGGCACTCCGTATATGACTCGTTCATTGTCAGCTAACTTGATCATCAATTTCTACATATTGAGATCGATTTTTCTAAGTAACTTTTTAATATTTCTAGTACTTTTCCCCTCAGACCATACCTTTCCAGTTTGAAAAGCAAATCTTATGTAAAACCGTGTCAAATGCCTTAGAGACGTCGACAAAGATAGCAAAGACTACGCTTGTTAGTCTCAAAAGCATTAGAAATATTTGTAGTTAAATTAAGAATAGCATCTTGCGTCGATTTTCCCTCCCTAAACCGAATTGACAGTCCGATAAAACTTTAAATTTATTTAAAAAACTCAAAATTCTGCCTTTAAAACGTTCTCAAAACTTTTGAAGAAACTGACAATAAAGACACTGGTCTATAGTTAATAACGTTTTCCTACTTTGTTCCTGTTTTGAAAAGAGGTTTTATTTTCCCTATTTTTAGGCATTCTGGAAAGCAGCCATCATTAAAACCCTCATTTATTAAAAAGTTAAAGGTTCTATTATTCTCCACTTATTTTATTATAGTCTCGGTCTTTATATTGTCCCAGACCGGATGATTTTTTATTTTTTTAGTGATCTTATTATATTAAGAACTTTTTTTTTATCTACTGCATGTAAATACCTGCTGCTTTCCAGCCTTTCGATTTTCATCTGCTTGATGATCGGATGGAGGTATTAAATCTGCATACTTTTGACCTAAAGAGCTATAATGACTATTAAATACATCTGCAATTTGTTTTTTATCTGTTAAAGATTTCCCCTTGTTTGTCTCTAATAGCTTCAATTTTTGTTTTACTTTTATTTTTTCCACATATCGAGTTAACTGTTTCCGAAAGCTTAAAGAAGAATTCTTCATTTTTTTCGATTTGTTTATTTATGTAGTTTTTCTTTGCAATTTGTATTAAATATTTTTGCCTTTTTTTGTAAGTTTTGTATTTATTTTTAGGCTAAGATTTGTTGGGTGCTTAATATAATCATTATATAAACGATGTTTTTCAGCTACAGAGTTAAGCAAGCCATTTGTCATCCAATCTTTTTTAAATTTATGTTGTAATTTATTGTTTTTTCTAATAGATGTTGTGTTTTTGTCAATAAAATACATAATTTTTTGAATAAATATTGTAACTGCAGTATTTTTATTGTTTTCGTGTATAGATACATTGCCAGGTTTCCTGTCGTAAATCACTTCGTAAATTTGGGTAGTTAATATACTTTTTAACAAAAATTTATTTTTCTTCCAACTTAGAAAGTCCGGGTATAGCAACAGCAATTGGATAATTATCCGACGTGGAATTATTCTCAAAGACAAAAGATTAATATTATGTTGATTGACTGGGCATTTTATAAATAAAGTGATCAATGCATGACCCTGTTTTAGGTCTTGTTACTTTATTTATGTATGATATGAAATTCAATGAAGCTAGAATATTTTTGGTACTCTTCGACAAATTCCGATTCTCCAAATAAATTTATATATACAGCGGATGAACGATGAAAGATTACTCAAAGCAGGTCCTAGAATGGCAACCAATAGGGCGCAGAAAAAGAGTGCGTCAGTCAGTCAATCCAAAGATCAATGAGTCAAAAAAACCTAACAGAAAGTAATTGTCAGGATCGAAGGGGTGAAGAATAGGCGTTGGACAACGAAGAAAACCGTTTCTAAACTGACATAGTAGTAGTATAGGTAGCAACCAAAAATGTCTAATATTTGGAAACTTTACCGCTATGAAATCGAGTAGGGTTGGATCTCCGAATAATTTAACACAGTAAATCTGTTTATTCTGGTCAATAAATGCAATACAATGCATATGCTCGATTTTTTTACCAAAACCAGCGTTTTATTTTCTACACAGAAATTTTTTTTGGTAAAATAATAATTTAACTTTTGGATATTCCTAGTTTAAAAATGTCAATAATTTTAGTTTTTTTTTCTCTTCAAAATAATGTATAGTAACAAATTCCCCAAGCCCTAATAAATGGGTAACCGTTTACGTGGTTTATTATAGCACTTGGTAGGCGAGCGGTTAGTGCTTGCAGAAAAATGGCATAGCAAGAAATGCAGACATATACACACATAACCATAAACTTGTTAAGTATCCAAATGATTTTGCATATCATAGCGCCGATGTTTATATTTGTTTAAATACTTTTAAAACACTTTACTATGATGAAAGAGATAGCACATAAAATAGAGAATCATTTCACATTAGTGTTATTTGTGGTGAGATGTCACACTCCAGATGAAAGTACGTCCCAAATCCCTTCCCGTTTCATCATGGTTTACTGTGATGCTCAACCATGGCCACTCACGCACACGAAATTCCACTTATTTTTAGAGATGACACGATAAACCGCGTTAAAGGATGCATGTGTTTTAAAATTTTTTAATTAATTTGATTAAAATCAACTAATCGGAGCTGCTTTTGTCCACCATATCAAAAATATGGCGCTTGCCAAACTATCAGAATAAACATATTTTTGTTTTATTCTATTATAGTAAGTTAATGTAAGCAACTTTTAGGACTAAGGGTCCATCTCCCCGACCTTTTTTTCGGTTCCATAGCTTAAATCGTTTCTTAATATAATTATAATATGACGTAATAAGGAACACTTTTGGCTAAGAAACGAAAAAAAAGTCGGTGCGATGGGCTATAAGAGTCCCAAATATTTACGCTTAGAAAACTTACCTTAGGCAAAAAATCAACGCCATACACAAAAAACAACAGAAAGTGATGGCTAACGAAACAAAGGCGAAACTGGCATCCTGCTGACTGCTTATTACCATTGTCACAGGAGCGGTAATTAGGCAAAGAAGTACAACGTTGTAGATGGTCAAGGCGACATACTGGGAGTCGTTGATTTGTTTGACTTTCAGCGACCTTGTTTCGTAGGCTAGGAAGAGCCCAAAAAGCTAGAAAAATAAAAAGTATATTATTTAAGCTCCTAGACAAAATTAAAAAATAATAATATGCCCTTCTCTAATTCTTTATATCCTGGGGTTCTAAAAACGGTTTTTGTAAGTAAAATACATATATGTTTCACTTAGCCAATTTGGTCCTATCAACCCTTCGGGAGCGAGGGACATAAGAGGGGTAAAATTTAAAATTAATAAAAATCATTTTTTCTTTCATTTTTAATTTTTTTACGATCATATTTTTTTGTCCATACATATAACATTTTTTTAAATTTTTAAACGGAGAATATGGACACCTCTTCATAGTGGCCGGTAGGTGAACTTTACACTGGTCTTCTGATGGTTTGAATAGCATAACTTTTTTTCAGTGTAATTTTTAACTTTTTTTGGTATTATGTGCTTAAAAAGAACAATAATATTCTCCTATTATTTTTTTGGGACATTAGGTTAAATTAAAAAAAAAAAAATAAATTAATAAATAAACAATAATACAAGGTTAATAATATATAGTAAAAGTATGATTTACTGATATATTTCCAAAAATATGTATATTCCATTCTTTTTCACTTCATGCTAGGTAAATTTCTTTGTTTTTTATAGTTCCTAAAGAAATACCTATAGCTGCCTGCTAAAAATAAAATTTTCTATAAAAGAAAGCCCTCAGCCTTCCACGTCTTTTGTTTTTAGCTAAATCGTACGGAAATTTAGCCTACCTGTCTGCATGAGTGTTTTTTTTTTATTTACTTTTCTCTTTTAGTTCATAGGTAGTTATATAATTCTCCCTCCCATCCCCCTACGAAAATAAATGCTAAGTTGTGCCCATATCGATACAATAAGGTGAAAATTATGATATTGTTGCTATATCTGAAAGCTGGCTTAAGCCCCATATCTATGATGACGCAATTACTATTCATAGCTATTCATTAATCAGAGAAGATAGGGTAGCAAGTGATCGTGGCGGGGTTGCTATCTATTTAAAAAATAATTTAAAATACACGGTTCTACTCCAAGAGTGTTTGGATGTGGTCGAGCATATTTGGATCAAAATGATCGTGGTTAATATATACAGACCGCCATCTGCTAGTAAAAAAAAACTTTTTAAGCTATTTCGAGGATTTACTGTCCCCAACTATATGCCCATTCTAGCAATATTGTCTGTTTTGGTGATTTTAATATTGATCAGCTTGAAAGACCTTACACACACTACACAACTAATAAATATTTTAGATGCTTTTAACTCAAAACAGTATATTACCGAGCCCACGAGAATAACACAGAACACGGAGACCCTGCTGGATCTTGTATGTGGCAGCTGCGGTGGTAGACTCTGGTGTAACACATCTAGATATATCTGATCACTCTTTAGTCTGGTGTAAATTAAGCTTTAATGTGGAGCCTATCGAAAAAAGCACCTTCAGTTACCGGGCATTGAATAAAATTAACACTGTTGAGTTTCAGTCAGATCTGGAAAATGCCCCTTGGCAGTCAGTTTTTACCATAAATTCCATTGACGACAAGGTGCTTTTTTAAATTCAACCTTACTTAACCTTTTTGATAAACATGCGCCAATAATAACTTGCACAAAAAAAACGAGGCCATAACATAAAGTAATTTCAAAAACTCCGAAATAAGGCCTTAAACAGATATCGCCGCACCAAGAGTCAGCAGCATATTATCAATTATCTACAAGAGCTAGATATTAACAACTACAGACGATATCAGGAGAGAGAAGAAAATTTATCTTAATAACAAATTTTAAACATGTAGCGATAAAGACAAGAAGGTGAATAGTTGAATAAAATGAATATCATTAATACATACAAATCTATTCCAGATAATTTGAAAATTGTTGACGAATTGGGCCAATTTTTTTCTTCTTTCGCAGCTAGTAATAATATCCCATCTGATAATCTAATAAATTTCTATAATAATAATTCTCTAAACACGGAACAATTTAGATTCGAAGAGGTCTCAGAGAAGCTCATTACTAGCATTATACTGAAAGCTAAAAGTAAAGCTATAGGCACTGATAATTTAAATATAACACTTATTCAGCTATGCTGCCCTTTTGTAATTCAATTTATATTGCATATAGTGAACTGCTGCATTCTTCAATCCTACTTTCCATGTCATTGGAAATTCGCAAATGTCTTGCCCATTCCAAAAATTTAAAAACCTACTGAGTTTAGCCAACTGCTTTCAATTTCAATTTTTACCCACTCTCTCTAAAATTTTTGAAAAGACAATGGAACTACACATGCGCCAATTTCTGGACAATTACGACATTTTATTCGCTAGACAATCTGGATTCCGCTTTGGTTACAGTTGCGCAACAGCCCTTGCTGATGTAACTGATGACATTATTAGTTCATTAGACAAGGGAGAAGCCTCGGTTCTCATTTTACTAGACTACTCCAAAGCCTTTGACATGGTAAATCCTACAACTATACTCGCTATCTTGAAATACATAGGCTTTGATAACTCCGCATGTCAATTCATAAAATCATATTTTACCGATAGAAAACAGAGAGTGGTTCTTGAAGACAAAAGATCGGAGCCGGTTAATGTGACCTCAGGTTGTCCCCAGGGTAGCATTCTTGGTCCACTTCTGTTCAGTGTCTATACCGTAAACATAGTAAAAAATCTTGAACACTGCAAATGTTATTTATACTGTGACGACGTGCAATTAAAATTTTCTTTTAAACCATCTCAGGCATTGACAGCTTAAGCCAAAATCAATACCGATCTTAGAAACAAATTGTCAGCATCAAATGATCATCTTCTTAAAATAAACCCAAGTAAAAGTGTAGCCATGGTTTTCTGTACTGATGAGGTGCGAAAAAACCTAAAACAGACTGTACAGCTTATGATCGGAGACTCTCCTATCGAATACAAGAGTACCGCCAGAAACCTTGGTTTGATCTTTGACGAAAAATTAAAATTGACCAACCACATTAATGCTTGCCTTCTTTAGAAAGCCTACTCTGTATTAAAGTCTATATATCCGCATAGGCACTACTTAGGCCGAAAAACTAAAAAACTCTTGTGTGATTTTCTTGTCTTATCTTTTTTTAATTTTTCCGATACGGTTTATGGTCCTTTTCTTGATTGTATCACAAAAAACGAGCCCAGAAAGATCAGAACTCTTGTGTTCGATTTATATTCGGTATAAGACGTAGACAGAGAATTTCTCATGAACTAGTTGACCTGGGCTGGCTAAATATGTTCGATCGTCGCACCTTTTACTCACCTTGTTTTTACTTTAAAATTCTAAAAAATAAAAAACCCTCCTATCTTAGCAACAAAGCGATCCGCCGCAATCAAATTCATAATCGCAACTCTCGCCATACAAACCTGTTAGAAATACCAAAGCATAATAAACAAATTTTTAAGAAAAGTTTTTCTTATGGTATCGCTTCTACCGCTAACCAACATTTAAAAATTTTTACTCAACTCAATCCATCACTACCTTTAAAAAATTTGCAAGAAAAGCTATTACCAATCACCTTTTGCCAAATCAATTATAAAAATGAATATTAATTATTTATTGATATTTGCTCAACCCGCTTATCATTTCTTCTTTTTCTTAATATTATTATTTTTTCTTTTCGTGCCCCCCTCCCTTCACATTTCTCTAAAATTATTAGTTTAGTTTTGTCATTTAATTCACCATAGTGTTAAGAATCTTTAGTGTTAAGAGCTTATAAGAAATGTAAAAACTAAGCGCTCCAACAGCGCTTGTCCTTCTAGGTTAAGATGCTGCAAACCAGCGCAGCGCCTTATTCCCTCAACTCTAGCTTGTAATATTTTTCTATATAATGTACTATATGTGTAAAACTGTTGAGAAGAATAATAAACGTTTTACTTACTTACTTACTAAAGAAATAATTTCAGAACCATTTTGCATTAAAAATATCTTTGAAAAATTAGTTTGGCACTACCAACCGAATTTAATCCTTAAGTATTTTTTTTCCAGAAGTTCAGTGTGAAAAGGTATGCCTATCTTTGAGTTTCGCGTACCCAAAAACCCTTAGGTACAAATGTTTAAAGAAATACGGTATAAAATGTTAGTAAAGTTTATAAAAACTGATTTTTAGTTTTTGACTTTCCCACCTTGCGTATCTCGAAAACAGAACAATTTAGGACTAAAGGTGCGTGAAGATTAATAGCGGAAAATTTTATCAACTTATATAGTTTGTTACTTTTAACTTTTTGCCCATTTGAGCGCACTATCACAAATTTGTGCTTTCCTTATTTTCGTTTCTGCGGGTATACTCTCTCTTTCTCTGCGTAGTGACATATGCTATATTAGTGTCATAATTTAAAATTGACCGAAAGTTTGATAGTCGCCCTCCGACACACACCAAAGTCAATCTGTCAACTAGCCAGCAGCTTTTAACTTCCGCGCTGACTGATAGCTGATCGAAACGGTCTCACAGTAATTCTCTTAGATGTGTCAGTTTGTGATAAATACTGTCCAAAGCAGATTTCGAAATTATTTGTTGCTTTAAATCGGCTTATATTGACCCCAGGGTAGCTACTCTGGGTCTTGAACGATGTGATAGTTTGCATCACATGCTTTGGCCAATAGCAAGATTTAAATTAGCTTCAAGCCATCATGTGTTATGCGAAAAGACCTCCATTACGCAAGCTTCTCCTACAATTAGACCGAGAAACGTTCAGTCGGCACAGGGCAGGAGAACAGATTTGACTTCAAACGCGTAACATTCACAAACTCTATGAAGAGCGGGCGACTATTCCATTGGTCGAGACAAGTCATTTCGCACAACACAAGACCGCTCAGAGGTTGCTATTGGTCAAAGCGTGTAATGTAAATGGTCACATCGTTCAAGACCCAGAATAGCTATCCAGAACGAAGTAGTAAGATTTTCTACACACCTTAATTACCCACTCATATATTTAAAAAAACTATTTTGGGTATAAATTGGGCATGCGCCTTCTCGTATGTAGGCAGTAAGAAGGCGTTAATTTTTTCAGACTTATTTATTGAGCAGTATTTTAAAGCAATATTTTTTAAGCTTATAAAGCTTTTAAATACATTGGGCATTGTGCCCTTTTATTCTTGTCTGTCTTAAAAATTTCAATTAAACTAAAGAATAACATCCTTAATGGAGTTTCTTGGCAAAATAAAACATCCAGTTAGGAACACCCGCTTTGCTATCTTATCAAAAAACGAAATTACAGTCTGCTTTGTAGCCTACTCCCGCATGCCAGCTTCGTCTTTGTTAAATCTTGAACCCATTTAATTTTAGAGAAAAGCACTAATTTATGCACATGCTAAAAGAAATATATTTCTCCAGAAAAAGTATACAAAAGTACATAAATTCACCCTTTTGCCAATTTTTTATTTAGAAGTGTATAAGTAAATCTAAAGATAAAAACTTGTAATTTTAAATATTAAATTCTTTCTCTTCGGGCACACTCCCCTGAATTTTTTTTTATGGAATCTCTGAGGCCCCGGCCGCGTCCTTAGCAATATTTTTCCAAAATTGGTTTTATTTTATTTTGATATAATTTTTTTATAACTACCTAATACTAACTGAAAGTAATAGGAAAGGCCGTAAATCTTTTTTGGAACTTATTTTCTTAGTCGGTGTGAATCAATAAGCATTTTCTGCTAATGATAATAGTCAATAATTTTTTATTCTGTTCATGATTTTATGATCGGTTCAAAATGTTAGTAAATGATATGAGTCAACTTATTTTAATCTTAGTTCCAAATCTTTTACACTTAGAAAAAGAGATCATAAACAATATATGAAAAACAAAATGGCTCATCTTAAGTGGTGCACAAATCAGTCCAATTTTTGGATCTAAAAGCAAAACAAAATGAGTTTAAAGTGGTCAGAAGGTATTATGTTTAAATTTATAGAACTATACCATAGTAATGACTCTCTTTGGAATCATCGACTAGATAATTACAAAAATAAAGATGCCAGAAAAAATGTTTTAAATGCGATGGCCCGGGAAATGGAAATAGACAGTCTAACTACACAGCGGATGTTAAAATTAAAATAAAAATAATATGAATCGTGTACAACATTGACACTTGCACCTATTACTGCCCTTGGCGCCATTTTTATTCAAATAATTCGATCGATTTTTTGGTTGTGGTCTGAACAAAAACTTGACCGATTTTAGTTGATCAACTAAAATCGATTCGTAAGAAGGCGCCTTAAGTTCCCGAATTCTTCAATGCCAAAACCTACTAAGAGTACCAATTTTTGATAGTATTATAGTCACCTCAATCAAAATAAAGAGATGAATACGACGCTGTCACTTAGGAACTTCTCTAAGTAAACGGAGACGAAATACTCATTTCTATTCCTTTCATAGTGCGCTTCCATTTGCCGTTACGCTGTAAGTAATATTTACCTTAAAAGTTAACTCAATTATGGCTGAAAGCAGAAGAGTGTGCCTCCAACTTCGCAGAGGTATCTGAATTATTTAGCAGCAAACGGTCTTTCTGTACTCATTTCTATTTAATAATTTATATTTTTAAAGCCGATAAGAGATCAATATTAAATAAAAAATATTTTCCAAAAACAGAAAGCCAAGACTAGGCGCAATCAATAGCCAACTGGTTCCCTAAATATATTGTCAAAATGGCGCCACCATATTCGATTTTTGACTATTTCTTCCCTTATTAGCCTTTTGTTTAGAAAGTACTAATTTTTTGAGAACTTACCTAAATATAAAATTTAAGACCCATCAAAAGGCCTACTGAATGAAATATATTCAAGCTTTTTACCTAGAAATACATACTACTATTGCAAAAATAGATACGTTTTAATATGCTGATTTCAAGCACATTTTATTCAAAATAAATACACTAAAATTTGCCTTCAGCTCCGTCCACCATTGTTTTGTGTTGTGCAAAGAGTCGTTTTTAAAACGTGTTGTTTAATATACTATTTCCGCACAGTATGCCGAAAAGTGCTACCTTGCGTTCAGTGGCGTGTCATATAGGGAGCCAGGGGGGACGAATGCATATTTGCATTAATTGTCGTAAATTTGTCGTGAAAGAAAAAAAATTGTTGCGCCACCCGTTTGCCTTAGAAAGAATTAACATTTTCAAAAACTAATCGATAAAATAATTGTCGTGAATTTTTCGTAAAGTTGTGAAAACAAAAATTTTCTCGCGCCACCCGTTTTCCTGGGCGAGTAATGTAAGTTGAGTCTTAACTTAGCATTACCACTTAAGAATGGATATTTCCAATAAATGCATTAATTGTCGTAAATTTGTCGTGACAGAAAAAAAATTGTCGCGTCATCCGTTTTCCCGCAAACGGGGAGTAATTTTGAGATTTGTCATCCATATCTCAGTGATCTTTAAGTTCTTTCCCAAAACTTCCGAAGATGTAGGTGACAATGTTTAACCTTTTCGCGCAATTGTAAATTTTTCGTGAAACAATCATTATATTACGTTCCGCTTTTACTTTTCAATATAACCCGTTGTGGTCTTAATATAAATATTCGTTGCTCGTTGTTGCTAACTTTTTACCGGAACATCGCATCAATATGCGGTTAGGAATATAGTAGACTACATTTTGCTCAATAATATGTGTTATAACCAAGAACTTCGTAGGAGCCTTAGTTTCTGAGATATTTACAAAAAACTGTTTTTAAGGCTGATTTTTCATGGCATCTCTTGAAGTGTGCTAATAGGCTAGCTAGGAAGCTATCAGATCCGTCATGGATCCATTGCACACCTTTAATACAGTACCACACGTGCAAATAATATTTTTACCAGAACTCTAATTTTTGAAATCTACCCCCACCTTTTTTTCGGCTTATGTTTGGTGGTGGCACCTGGGTACCAAATTTCATTAAAATCGAGCAAGTACCTTTTTCAAACACACAGACAGACAGACGGCGCGACAAACATATAACATTTTTTGAAATCGGAACCTTTTTTTTCTTCTTTTTGACCCGATCACCAGTGGCGCAGCCAGGAATATGTCTTGCGAGGGGTATGGTTGGCGTTAAAAGGACAACATAATATTTTTTGAAAACTTTGCTTTTTTTCGTAATTTCTAAAACAACGCAAAATCCAGCTTGCTTGATAGTTGAAAACAGCGAGCAACGAATATTTATATTAACACCACAAAGCGGGAGGTAACATAATGATTATTCTATGAAATATGTAGAATTGCGCGAAAAGCTTAAGCATCATCACCTATATCTTCGCAAGTTTTGTGAAAGAACTTAAAGATCACTAAGATATGGATGACAAATCTCAAAATTGCTCACTGCCCTTTTCCGGGAAAACGGATGACGCGACAACTTTTTTTCTTTCACGACAAATTTATGACAATTAATGCATTTATTGGAAATATCCAGTTCTTAAGTGGTAATGCTTAGTTGGGGCTCAACTTAGCATTACACCCCCTTTTCAGAAAAACGGATGGCGCGAGAAAATTTTTGTTTCACGAAAAATGTACGACAAATATTTCATAAATTGTTTTTTGAAAATTTTCATTTTTTCTAGGGTGGTAGTGCTAAGTCGACACTCAACTTAGCATTACCACCCCTCTCTAGGTAAATGGGTGGCGCAACAAATTAATTTCTTTCTTTTACGACAAATTTACGACAAATTTACGACAATTAATGTATATATTGCGAATATCCACTTCTTAAGTTTATAGAGGTAAATTAATTCCTGCAAGATTAAAGTGACCTTAACTAACCTACTCTAATCTGACCTTTGCTCTACTCTACTTAAGATTTTATTAGCCCTGATATTCGAAACTAAGGATGCCCCGAGTATAATAACCAGTTACTAATAAATTTACGTTCGTCTTACCAGTGGCGGTCCCAGAAAGGGACAAGGCACCTTTTTCCATAGAACCCCAAATAAAAAAGGCAGTGGCGCACCCAGGAATATGTCTTGGGGGGGCCGAGGAATCTTGGGGGGCCCGAAATATGTGGAAAATCTGTACAAAAATCCCGGGTTCGCCCATGAAAAAAGCACATTCTAATGTTTTCCACACGTGAGGATAAAATTTGTTTTTTCCTATGACCACAAATGAAAATGATGATTTTATAGATTTGCATTCTCAGAAAAGTACTTTTCCGCGTATAAAAGGAACAGTGAACGATGACGTTACTGTGACCCTACTTTTGCCACTATTTTTTTTAAATGCAAAGTACTTTTCCATACATGTGCGGAAAAGCAGCTTCATTTGATTTGAGCGAAATTAAGACCTAATTTTTACAAAAATTAGTATACTTCAACATTGTTCGTAGGATAAATAGCATATCCAACTCAATAGAAAGTAACTTTCTTACACTCGCGTGTTGTTGCACTCGGCTAGCGCCTCGTTCACAACTTTCACGCTCGTGTAAAATTTGTCACTTTCTTCTCTTGTTATGTAATATATTATTGCATTAACCAAATCACGGGGCACGGCAGTGCCCCGCTAAGTTCGCTTTACTTCGAAATTAGCTATGAAACTTTGCACAAACGTAGATCTTCGTAGAGTCAAAAACCCCTTCAGGTTTTATGGTCTGACATGAAGTAGTTAAATAGGGACGAAATTTTAAAAAATGTTGAAATTGCCACTCACTTATGTATAGATCCTCAAAATTCTACTGTACTTCCAGACATGCTACAAAGCTGAAATTTAGCAGACTGATAGAAATTGCGACCAAACCGGTGAAAAAAATTAAATAAAAAAACCGCAAAATTCTAATTTACTCTCCTCCCCTATACATGAAAAATTATGTAAAAGTAACATTGCCTACTACGCTAGAGAGCTAAACTTTGGCAGACTGATCGGAACAAGTATGATAAAACTATAAAAAAAATTTAAAAACCCTACAATTTTAATTTACTTCTCTCCCTTATAAATGTAAGGTTATGTAAAAGTAAGATTGCCCACTTTCAGAAACGCTAGAGAGCTGAACTTTGCAAGACTGATAGGAACTATGATAAAGCTATGGGTAAAAATTTAAAAACACCAAAATTTTAATTTACTTTCCTCCCCTATAAATGTACTTATGTTAAAGTAAGATTGCTC
Source organism: Aspidapion aeneum (assembly GCA_963576565.1). Lineage (NCBI taxonomy): Eukaryota > Metazoa > Arthropoda > Insecta > Coleoptera > Brentidae > Aspidapion > Aspidapion aeneum. Next base: position 110,643,162 of record OY755040.1, read on the forward strand.
ACTTCCAGAAACGCTAGAACACAGATCTTTGGAAGGCTAATAGAAACTACGATAAAACCATGGGAAAAAACTAAAAAACCCCAAAATTACTATTGAAAAAGTTTTGAACAATATTCCGCATATTTTACTACTTTAGAACATAAATATTATCCAAATCCTTTAAAAAAGGAGTGAAATCATAATAAAAACATTTCATGTAAAAAAAGCCAGGTACGCGAAAATTGTATTCCGTAAAAAGAATTAAGATAAAAGTAAAGCCTCCAATATAAATTAAATGAAAGGATCTTACTAGGTTCGAAATGTTTTAAACTACTACAAATGATTCTTAGGCACATTGCTAAATTGAACATAAAGAAGTATGGCTGTAATAGCAAAGTTAAAAAAAAAATTTTCAAACTAGGAAGATCCTTTCATTTTGAAATTCGTAATGGAGAACTTGGCTTTACTTTTATCTCAATTATTTTTACAGAATACCATTTTCGCGTACTTGATTTTTTTTTAATGAAATATTTTTGTTATGATATGTATGTTCAAAAATTCTAAACCGTCATCCGTCTCTTCCCTTTTTGAAAGTCTAGTACTGCCCCTGGTCTAGCGAAGGAACATACTAGGTGTGACAATAAAATTATAAGACTGTTGTAAAAAATCTACTTTATTTAAATACTAATAAAACTTAATGATGTTCCCCATCAATGAATGAATCTATCGACGCAGTGTTGCATGCGTTTTTCCAGTGTTAGAAGCAATTTTGAGAATCATTAGAAGAGAGGCTGTTAAGCATTCTTGCTGTTTTTTCCTTGACGTGTTCTAATATATCAAAACGGGTTCCTTTTCACGATTTCTTCACTTTCGGAAACATGTCGAACTCGCAAGAGGCCAAGTCTGGTGAATATGGAAAGGGCATTGAGGGCCGGTGCATTGTCCTGGTAGAGTAGCCACGCGTTGTGCTTCCACAAATCTGGACGTTTTTTCCGTATACGTTCCCTTAGCTATATCAATACTTCGAAATATAAATGTTTGTTGAGTGTTTGACCGGCACGCGCCCATTTAATAAGAATAACACCCCTAATATAAAAAAAAAACAATGAGCATTGCTGTTTTTAATGTGCTGGAGCGCCATTCTCGTTCATTATCTTTAACTTCTTTACGACCCTCGAAAAAGCTTTTATGCTACATAAAAATCATTGCACAAGACATACATTGCTCTCCGTAGACATGTTTTAGCATTCGGCAGCCGTTTTTCTGAGTTTTACTTTTAAATTAATACGTTGCTCAATTTTTTTGTTTGTCATAATTACGGCAAATGAGCTATGCACGATCCGCTTCAAATCACTGCGTAAGCCAAACTAGTAGAGGAAAGGCGACAAGATTGCGCGCGGTAGTAGAACGCACATTAAGGTGAATAACTCCGACCGCCCAAGGCATGGAGATTCAAACCCGTTAGTATGGGGGCCAGTCTTAGAATTTAATTGTCACACATAAACTAAGGTCATTGTATAACGAAGTTCCTAGTTCGTTATACAGTGACCTTAATATAAACCCGCCTGCTTGTAAAGTGAGCTAATTAAAATGCATTATTTTCCAATTTGCTTTTTTAAAATGTTTTTCTGATAATTAGGTGGCATTTTTTATTAATAAGCTCTGTCGACATTATTAAACTTTTTTAACAAAAAAAACTTGTTCAAAGGGTTTTCGTTCCTGAGAAGTCTATTATATTTTATATTGCGTATTTTCCTTGTAGCTTTATTTTTAACGAGGTAGCGACTTCCAAGTTCCCTCGCAAAAGGAAAACTAAAGCGCTTTTGTTTACTCAAAAACTTCACGCGATGACGTATTGTCATTCTGTTCGAAGTGCTAAAATTCATCCATCCCTTACTTTCCTAAGTAAGAAGATTTTAATAAAGTGCCGGCAAAGCAAAGAAATCGACCCTTAAAAATCTAGCTGTTTTTTAGGAATAAGTTTTGTATGGGAGTCCTGGAGACATTTTATGATCACTAGGGTGTCCCAGATAAAAGCAACTACATGGGGATTTCGGAAAAGGTAAGAGATACGAGTTTGTTTAAATGAGAAAAAAGTTGCGCTATTCTAAGCCCAATCAGGTGCTGTATCAATATATCTATAGGGGTAACTAAAATATCGATCAAAAACTAAAAATTGTGTTTTTTAATAAATTAAAATATGCCGCCATCTTGCAAAAAAAATTAATGAAATTTGGTAGTTTTGTCTAACCAACTACGGCCAGTCTAATTTTTTCTAGGCCTTCTAGTTTTTTTGAAACCATAGCCAACTTTGTTATTTCTTATGACCGCCAAATTGAATTTATTCGTCAATAAATAGAGCACTAAAAGAACTTTTCAACCATGTATAATAAGCCGCCTTTCTTTGGATGACGGAAAATGTGAATTTATTTAAAAAATGGTTTTTCACTTAGTTGGCTGTGAAACAAATGCCGTAGTTGTGTTTGTTGTCATACCTACGTAACTACTTTTCAAAACTTTGTCATTTATTTGATTTAACTGTTGGAGTTTAAAAGTTTCTAAATGGCTTAAGATTTTTTGTGAGTCACATTATCAATCAAATTGGGAGAAAGTAGATATGTATGAATGTCATATTTTGTGTAATAAGAATGCTGGAAGATCTCGAGATATGTACATTCAGAGAAATCCAGAAAGACGAAAACCAGGTTTGTCAATCTTTAGAATACTTAGAAATAATTTAATTGAATATGGTTCTTTAAAAAACAAAATCGTAAACGACAACCTGATGAAAATATTGAAGCTCTGGTTTTCCAAAGTGTCGTTGACAATCCTCGCATCTCCCTTCGTGAACGCAAAAATAATGTTGAAGTACCCAAATCAACTGCACAAAGAATTCTTAAAAAATTTAAATATCATCCATATGCAACACATATTAGTCAAGCACTCCGCTTAGAAAGAAGAACCTTGTTTTGCTATTGGTTCATACAAAAATCGCAAGATAACCCTCAATTTCTGCTTAAGGTTCTGTGGTCCGATGAAAGCAGGTTTACAAACTGCTGGGTGTTTAACAGATATAACTACGTGTACTGGGCCGATGAAAATCTGTTCTTAAATCGTGAGGTGCTCCATCAATTTAGGTGGGGTTTGAATGTATGGCTAGGGGTCATGAACGGACACATACTATTTAACATTTTTCATAATAATTTGATGGCACCTCGATATCTAGAAATTCTATAAAATTACGTTGACCCAATTTTGAAAAATTTGCCTCTTCAAGATGTAGTAAACATGTGGTTCCAGCAAGATGGAGCACCTCCACATAATGCAAGAATAATAACTGACTATTTGAATCAGCAACATGGAAATAACTGGATCGGAAATCGAGGTCCAGTTGCCCAGCCTGCACGTTCGCCGGACCTTACGCCTCTTGATTTTTATATTTGGGGACACTTAAAGCATATAGTTTACTCTACTACTCATAATACGAAAGAAGAACTTGAGGCAGCCGGTGGTTCCCGCTATAGAAGAAATTCCTGAACAAATGCTTAAAGATGCATGCATGTCTCTAATTCATCGATGCAGGATTTGCATGAATAACAACGGTAGATTTTTGGAACATTTGCTTATTTAATTTAATGCTTTGTTATCGGTTTTTAATTTTATTTAAGTTAAATTATAAATGTAAACTTTGTTTCAGAAATAAAAGATAGATTTTAAGAAATTGTATTATTTCTCAACCAGAGAAAAATTAAAAATAAGAGCCTTAAAGATTTGCATAAAAATCAAATAAATAAAAAAGTTTTGAAAGGTAGTTACGTAGGTATGACAACAAACACAACTACGGCATTTGTTTCACAGCCAACTAAGTGAAAAACTATTTTTTAATAAATTCAAATTTTCCGTCATCCAAAGATAGGCTTATTGTACACGGTTGAAAGGCTCCTTTTATGCTCTATTTATTGAATTATAAATTCAATATGGCGGTCATAAGAGATAACAAAGTTGACTATGGTTTCAAAAAAAAATTGAAGGCGTAAAAAACAATTGTTATCGTCATTCAATTGGCCGTAGTTGCTTATACAAAACTACCCAATTTCATTAAATTTGTTTGCAAGATAGCGGCGATATTTCAATTTTTTTAAAAACATAATTTTTAGTTTTTGCTCGATATTTTAAAAACCCCTGTAAAATATTTGTAATTTTGATACGGCATCTGATTGGCCTTAGAATAGCGCAACTTTTTTTTCACATTTAAACAAACTCGTATCTTTTACCGTTTTTGAAAACCCCATGTAGTTGCTTTTTTTGGGACACCCAGTATAAAGGTGGTATAGCTGTCGTTAATACCCCCCATATTCTCCTAAATAAAATACTAAAAGAAAAAATAATCCCAACCGACTGGCAAAAATCCATAACCACTATTCTACACAAGAAAGGCGATAGAGCAGACCTTCAACTTATAACACTCCTCAATATAATTTATAAGCTTTTTACAAAAATATTGACAGATAGACTAACAACAAAATTGGACGAATATCAATCAAAAGAACAAGCAGGCTTCAGAAAAGGTTTCAGTACAGTTGACCACCTATTAACCATGAAAATCCTAATACAACGAGCCAACGAATACAACATTGCACCCTATTGCGTTTATAAACTTCAAAAATCTTGCGATAGCATTGAGCATTGGGAAGTAAAAGCATCTTTAATTAATAGCCCAATAGATCACAGATACACAGACTTAATAGCCAATATGCATAGCGAAGCAACAACACCAATCAAAATCTACGAGGGAACCAAGCCAATCCGATTGGATTAGGAATCAGAAAGTAAAACAAAATCCCCTAAACTATTTACACAGGCCGTAGAAGATGTTTTTAAAAACTTAGATTGGAAATAAATAGGCATCAAAGTAAGCGGATTGCTGCATTGGCTTGAACAACCTAAGATATGCTGATGATATCGCCCTAATAACAGACAAGGACAAAGAACTGATAAAAAAAATTGTGTGTGCTTAAGACCACACGGCAGAAGTGTAAACTTCAACAAGGCGAAATTAATAATACTGGCCTTCATCTGCATCATCATATCGCTCGCTGAATGTTCCTCTCACAGTTAGTCGACTCGAGCCGACTTCACCCGAGTGAGCGTTACATAGCCGAGCCTGACGGCTCAGTTCAATTCACTACCCACAAAAACAGCTAAACGCGCCTAACGAAGTTTACACTTAAAAAATGCTCCAGACCGACATAGTAGTAGTGTACCGTATTGTTGTTATATCCTTTTAGAAATTCCGTCCCTTCATAGAAGACTTAAAATAAATATAAGTAACCTACAAAAAATAAGAAATGACACTAGTGGCGTAAAATAGGCGTACAAGCGAATCAATGTTTACCAAAAACTGCGAGCTTAGAGTATTTTAATTCTTCAGGTGGCGATGAAGTTATTAAAGCTAAAACTAGGTTAGAAAAGTTTTACGTGTTTTGATGTTCGAAGACTTTAAAAGGACAAAAGTTGGGAATAGTGTCAAACATAACCGAATCGGATCGAACCTCTGCCCATTTGCGCCCTTTTTGGTCCCTAAGCCATCATGGAGTGACCCTCCCCCGTACGTGGGGATTTTTGAGACAAATATATTTGTTGGTTGCTATTGAAATCTGGTATCAGGTTTTACTGGTTTGTCACTTGTTGAACAGCATATTACATAAGAGGTAAGGGGTAGAGAGAAGGGGATCACCCAGACAAACGAAGTTAAAGTAGAAAAATTATTACGTAAAATTATAAAAAAAATATATTTTTTTAAATATCACAACAAAAATTTGGTTCAATAGCTGCCGAGATACATATAAAAATTTCTTTTGAAAAAGAAAAACGCTTATTTTTCGGCAGCTACTGAACCGATTTTGATGAAAGTAAAATATTTTAAAAGCAAAAATAATCTATAAGTTTCAGTATTAAGTTTTTTACCTTGAGCAATTTTGTCTAAGTGCACCTCCCCCTCCAACTCCTAAATTAGGTTTCAATAGCAGCAAAGAAATATACCTGTCAAAAATTCCCACGTATGGTTACCCTATGCTGACTTTTAGTCTATTACACCCGGTTTCCACCTACGACTTTCTCGTGGGTGCCCGCTCACGCATCACATGATCTCAATATAAAATGTTATGACAGTCATGTGACGCGTGCGCGTGCACGCACGAGAAAGTCGTACGTGGGAACCGGGTTTTAGATATTTTTGCTGCTGTTTTGATGATCTTTTTTTTCCTTAACTTCTTTTGCCTTTAATACTGCTCGGCTTAGAACGTTTTTCTAAGTTGTCCTATGCCTATTCTCCACCTGCTTCGATCCTGACAATCACCTTCAGTCAGGTTTTTTGGCACATTAATCTTTGTATTGACTGTTGCCATTCCAGCTTAGGATGCTCTCTTTTTCTTCGCCCTATTGGTTCCCATTATAACACCAACTTTGGCCATCTTTCGTCGTAAATCCTTTGTATATGGTCGTACCATATCAGTTGTCTTTTAGTGATGTCATCCTTTATGCTTCTCTCGATTCCCATTCATTCTATATATATTTTCATTGATCATTGCATCCATTTCGACACTATTCCATACAATAGCGTGGTTTTGACCGTTGTTTCATATATGGTAAATTTGACATTATGATACATTATTTTTTATCTCTCTGCTCCATACTGTGAACACATCCAATAGCATTTTTTGGTTTTACTATTCTTTTTTCCAGTTCTAGACAGTCTGATATTGTTTGTCCATTGTCTAGTTTTAATTCACTTAATTCGTTTCCAATACATAAGTACTGTGTCTTGTTCACGCTCACTGTTAACCCCTCTTTTGGTATTCTTCCGTTAACTTTCCCCTCATTTACTCTATGCCTTCTTTATTATTAGCTACAATTACTTGGTCGTCAGCAAACTGTAGTGTTTATATGGTCCTTAAGTTATATTCCCATGCCATGTACTTTACGACTCCAGTTTTTTAGAGCTACTGCGATATATATTTTAAAAAGTGTTCGAAAGATATTTTGACCGTTTGTATAGTTCTTTTATCGCCTTTATGTATATACGATTGATATTAGTTTGTTATAACACTGTCCATAATTTTTTTTACTGGAATGGTATCATATGCTTTTTGTAGGTCCACAAAGGTAACATGGGTCTTTATATTTTTGGCCCTCCTTTTCTTAATTACTTGTTTAAGATAAGAAACATTATCAGTACAAGGTCTGCCCGCACGAAACCTACTTTCCTTTTCTTCTTCTTATTCAAGAAAATCATTCTCTGTTAGATCTCTAAGAGTCCATCTCACCGACTTTTTTTTCGTTATTTAGTTTAAAGCGTTTCTTAATATAATCATAATATGATGTAATAAGGAACACTTAAGGCTAAGTAAGGAAAAAAAAAGTCGGTGCGATGGGCTATAAGAATCCTACCGTAAAATCTACTTAAAGTAGTGGCTACTGAAATTCCTCTATAATTGTTGCAATATAGCTTATTTCCTTTTTTATGTATTAAGGATATAATGCTATTTTCCAATCATCAGGTATTGGATGTCCGTTTATGTATTGATTGATATTATATTTGATATTTTCTAGTAGTATCTCTTATCCATATTTGAGCATTTCAGAGTATATTCATGTCCGCTAGCTTTTCCGGATTTAAGCTTTTCAATTTTTTCTTGCCTTTAATTTTTCCCTCCATTATATTCTATGGTAGCTTGTATTTGGAACCTCTTGTTTGTGTTTTACTATATCCATTATGTTTAAACTTCTTTTTATTATCAGTCAGTGACTTTTGATTCCAGCACCTCTTTTTCTGACGTTTTTATAGTTATATCTTGTTAAGTATAAATATATAATCTAAAGTTCTTCGAAAGAAGAAAGGTTAGTTGGCTTAAACAGTCACGTACCTAAATACGTTTTATTATTGCTGTCACTGATTCTGATCTGCAACTAACGCCCAGGAAGCATTTAAACATTTTAATTTGGGCTAAGATGAGAAATAGTAATTCCATTAACACTTTCTTCTATCTACCTATCTATCTAGCCTTCTTCGATCCATTTTTGGACATAAGTTTCCCCCAATATCTTATATTCTTCTCTATCTGTAGCCTAGTTCCCGCATGTTTCATCAAATCGTCTTCTCATTTGGGATCTTCCTTTATTTCTTTTAATTTCCCAAGGACTCCAGTTTACAATACATTTGTTCCATCGATCGTCTTTCTGTCTGATATTATCACCGGCGAATTTCCATTTTAATTTTGCTACTTCCCCTCTTACATCCCTTACTTTTGTCCTATTTTTTATCCATTCATTCCCTTTTCTATCTGTAAGCTTACATATAATGTCTTTCCATTGATCTTTGGACTTATGTTAAGTAAGTACAGGAAGGATACATTGGTTATACACTTTCGTTTAAAGGTACTGAGGATATATATTTTTTTAACTTGTAGCTTAATTTACCGAATGCTGCCCAGGCCAATCTTACTCGTCTCTTGATTGCAGCCATTTAATTTTCCTTTTTTAGTTTAATAATTTGTCCCAGGTATATATATTTCTCTACGTGTTGTATTTTCTCTTGGTTTATTCTGATCGTGATATCCTTATCTGTGTTTGTTTAGTTTTAGTGCAGTTCATACTCAAGCCTATATTTTTAGCTGCTGTACCCAATTCCTCCAGCATTTTTATCAGTTCTTCTTTCTTATCTGTTATTAAGGCAATATCACCAGCATATCTTAGGTGGCTCAAGTATTGTCCGTTTCCTTTTATGCCCATTTCTTTCCAATTAAAATTAAAAAAAAAAAACATCTTCTAGGGCCTGGTTAAATAGTTTAGGGGATCTGGTGTCACCCTGTCTCACACCTCTTCTTATGTGGATTGGCTTGGTTTCTTCGTGGATTTTAATTGGTGTTGTTGCTTCGCTATATATATTGGCTATTAAGTCTGTTCGGCTATTTATTAAAGATGCTTTTACTGCCCAGTGGTCAATGCTCTCAAACGCTTTTTCAAAGTCTATAAACGCAATATATATAGTAGAATGATGTAGTCGTTGGCTCGTTCTATTAGGATTTTCATGGTTAATAGGTGGTCAACTGTACTGAAACCTTGTCTGAAGCCTGCTTGTTCTTTTGATTGATATCCGTCAAATTTTGTAGGTAGTCTATCTGTTAATATTTTCGTGAAAAGCTTATAAATTACATTGAGAAGTGTTATAGGTCGATAGTTTTTTAGGTCTGCCCTATCGCCTTTCTTGTGTAGAATTATGGTTATTGATTCTTTCTAGTTCTTTGGGATTAATTTTTCTTTTAGTATTTTATTCAGGAGAATATGTAGGTTACTAGGTACAGCTTTATCACCGTATTTGAGCATTTCTGCCGTTACTCCGTCTTTTCCAGGTGTTGTTATTTTTCATTTTCTTTAATGCACTCTTTATTTCCGCTTTGCTTATTTCGGGTTGTAGCTCTGAGTTTATGTTCTTTATTTTTGTTTGGAGTTTTTTGTGGTTTCTCGTGATGGTTCCCTTTTTGTTTGGTATAATTCTGTATTGAATAGTTGTGTGATATTTATAATATCCTCTTTAACGTTAGTCTCTATGCCGTTCATATCTTTTATTTTAATTATTAGAGTCGGCCTTATTTTCTATAACTCTCTCAACTTTTATTTCTTGGCTCTTTCTTTTATTTTCTTTTATCATTTTTCTTATAGTTTTATTTACTTCCGTGTATTCCATCGATGTTCTTTTTTCTTCTTTCTCCAGGTTCCGCCTTTTTCCATCAGTTTCCTTATTTTTTCTAATAAACAATTTTCTCTCTTTTTATCTTTTTCTGCAATATATTTGCCTACTTTGGTCATAGCTATTTTTTTTTCTTCAGTTAGTTTAATGAGGTGGGTAATATCTTTAATAGGAGGCGTTAAAAATAAATGTTGCACAAAAAAGAAAAAACTAATTTCTCGAAATATGGCCGCCATTTTGTTTTAAAGTGCTAGATATTTTTTTATAGTTTTAAATTAAGTAGATCCCACTTAAAGTAAATCTTCAAAACTAATTTTATTTCTCCTTAAAGAGGAAATTATTTTTTTGTTCTAACTTTGCCAGCCGTCATCTTGGATTCTAAAGCCGGAAAATCGGGAATCCTCCAATCAAAATTTAGCTTTAAGTTTTAGCTCACTGCTTTTACAAATTTACTTTACAACTTGAATCTGACTCAAACGATCGGCATGTCTGTGCATCAAAATTAATTAGGTCGCCGCACAATCGAGTAAATTCGGTTTCGTGGTTACGCGTACACTACCCTAGTGACAAAAGCGATATTCGCAATAAATGTACAGTCGCTTACTAGTTTAATGTCATCTTATTTTTCAAACATACATAATACAAAGAAACCGTGCGTTTTTGGGCAACACCGCATGGTTTTATTTTCGTTAGCAGTTGTTCAAGTCTGCTAAAATCCAGAAGAGCCTAAGCAATTTTTAAATGACATAAAAAAAAGTGGGCGTCTGTAGCTCTCTGCCGTGGTAAATTGAGCCCTTTTCCTTCGTTAACTTTTTAATGGAAAGATATAAGTACCTACACTGAGGAAAATTGGTCAAATAAATTACCAACCTGAGTTTTGTGTGCTAAGAAATAATATAAAATTTAACTGTTTTAAAGATTTCATTTCTTATAAATTTTTTCACCAACTTAGACTACATTTTTTTCAAAAAAATTCAAAACAAAATCACCTAGTTTAAATAAAAACTATATCCAATTTTATTTATAGATATATTTTTTGATTTTTAATAGAAAATCTATTTATTTTTAATAGGTTTTGCACTTAAATTTAATGTATGATATTATAAAACCTAATATGTATGGTACATTATGTTTTATTTAAATAAAAGTGTAGGACCTATCTGTTTATCATTTTAATAACTGATACTTCCCGCATGTGGGACCAGTGCAAGGAAGCAGGAATGATGTGTGGTGTCTAGTCGAGAGAAATGCTCATTGAGAGCTACTGCAAATGGACACATTGTGGAGAGTTCTTTACAGTTACTTCCTACAGAATCTCGACACGTACTCTAAACTATCACTATATAATTTAAAAAAAAAACTTCATTTACTATTTAGCAAAGAATCTATTTGCGTTAATTAAATGACCTACTAAGAAAAAATAACGAAAAAAATAAAATATTTGTTTCTAATATTTGTCTATTTGTTTTAAATGTTTTTTGTACTTATTACAGTATCTTTATTATAAATATTATAGAGTGATCGAATTATTTATTCTAAATACATACTTTATCTGTCTTCTATTTCACTTGTTGACTTGTTTTAAATTGTTTTTTATCGATTCCAAATAGATTTTTTCTCAGTACACTATTCGACTCTGCGTAAAAAGATGTTTTTTGAGACAACCTCATAAATTATATAAAGCATGGGACCTGCGATGCTTTTCTTAAAATTGATTGTCTTGCCAGCGCTTTAAAAAATAATTGTTTCTGGTTAACGTTATCGAGGAAATACGATGACAAACAGGGTATCTAATAACTTAGGGGTCATATAACGCATGGTCAAAACTCTTTTCTTGTCGAAATACAGATGGTGATTTTTTAAACGTTTTTGATGATAGTAAAAATATTGAATTTAAAAAAGTCGTTTATCAGAACAATAAAAACAAAACAAAATACGACCAAATTTTATACAGAAAAACTAGTTTTTTGTTATAAACTTTTATAAATTCATGTGAATGCTGCTGCATGTTTTCTTAATATAAATATATATTTTTAAATATTAGTCTAAGTTTTTTCTTAATTTTATTGTACAGACCGAATGATTCCGCGTATTTCCTCTTTCTTTACTTTTTTTGAAAAAGTTAGTAGTTTTCGAGAAAATCGAGAGCGAAACTCAAGGAAGATTTTGGCGAGAATATGTGAGGATATATTCCAGATGCTTATGAATCAGTATACATAAATTCAACTTGCACCTTGTAGGTGATTTCCTTAATTGACTGGGCTAAAGTATGCGATTTTGGGGACAATGTTGTCATTTACTTTCATCACCACACATCACATTCTTTAAGCCACAGAAAAATAATTGCCAAACAGTAATTCAAGGCCAACAAAAACGTACAGGCCACGACCCTAAAAAAATCAGCTGTTCTCGGGGGGCTGACTTACATTGGGTCTTATGGGAGGACAGAAGTTTGTATGTGTAAATGTAAATAACTATATTAAGTTTTAAAGGGTTCTGAGTGCCAAATATAAACAAATAGATGTATGTTATCCGATTACTTTCCACGTAGAAACGAACTCCTTTGCTTCTGCTTTAAACCTAAATTTGGTGTGAGCTAATGAAGCGGCTCTGAAAAATTAAGGATATCTATACATTAAAAAAAAATTGTTCTACAAGAATATAATAAAAATAATCTTAAAACCAGCTCTATTTTAAAAAAAATCAAATATTCATGAACCGTCATTTAAACTGCAATATTTTAAAGACAATCGGCTGTATTGTGACTTGACCATCAAAAAAAAATCAGCCCCCGATTTGACGTCAACAAACTGGAGGATCGTGGCCCATCCGTTTTGACTAATAATTCTATATTGTTAAATTTTTCATCTCATAAATTATGAGGGGCTTAAAAAATGTACTTAAAAGTAAATGGCAACATTGTCCCCAAAATCGCATGATTGGTTTAGTCAGTCCGAAGCTCTAAAGATTTCCGCGACTGCGCACGCTATTACGAATCACTTTCAAGAATTCTCGTAAAGAAAAATGTTGGGCGTCTCGGCCTAATAAAGCTATGTACAAATATTTAGCATGTTAATCACAAAAAATAGACCGGTATAATGTGGACTATGAGTAATGAATTACTAAATTAGCAAGAAGACCTACTTACCAGTATTAACCCTTTATAGGCACACATCACGCTTAGCCACACAGCATTGTTGTGGCTTTCGCAATGCTCCAACTCCGGTCTAATTTTGGAATCGTCCGATTCTTCCAATGGTTCTTCCAGTGGAAATTGCTCCACCCTCCTTTGTAGGGGATCCAGGATTTGCCAAGGAACCATTATCAGTAAGTCTATCACTAGTAGAGCTGACACCATTGAATAAAGTTTCCAAGGTTGCACTTTTCTCTGGAATAAATGTTTCTGGGAAGTCATGGTTAAATTAGTAAAAGGGGTCGAACGTTTTCCAGATTGGGTGCTCTAGTGTTTGTCTAAAACAGTGTTTTTATAGGGTGCCGTACAAGTTGCTAAATTATTAATATACTACTATATTTTCTCTAAATCTTGGTAAAGGCGCAAGGGGTTTGAATATTGGAGAAAAAAATAATTGTAGAAAAACCGGTCTATACATCTATACAGCATAGCTAAGAGCTATAGGATTCATGATCTGCTTGCTGTGCTCAATGTGTGTACGAGAAAAGTAAAAGAGAGAAAAATATATTTTGGGTGGTGTCTTGAAATATTTTTCGCTGATTTAACCCATATTCGGGATGGTAGTGGAAAAGTAGGGGAATACATTGTGACCTCTGGCCTTCACGAAGTTTTTTGTCATTCCTGCGTGCGAAGCGAAACAATTAAGAAGTAGGTATTTGTTTTTCACGAAAATTCCAGCTCAAGCCATGCCGCGTATTACATTTAGGGTTCAGGAAAAAGTACAAATGGTTCAATGGTATTTCGGGGGAAATAGCTGTCAGGATGTGGCAAATTTTTTTGTTGTCGCCTTTGACAGAATGAATGTTTCAAGACGCAGCACCGTCCAAAAAAATAGTTACCTATTTCCAATGAACAGGAATAAAATTTCGAACTTCCATTGTCTTTATTTATTTTAAAACACGACGTTTCGGTTAGTAAGTATCTCTAACCGTTATCAAGTGTAAACTAAACAATCTAGTCTCTAGGCTACTACTTATACTACTTGGTGTGCAGTCAGGTGTGACGGCCCGCCCCCTTTTTAATCGTAAGACGCCTGTTTTCCTTAAGGAGTGGTTTCCATATGTTTGGTATGTCCGTGCTTGGTTGACTGAAAACTTCTTTATTCTGCATTATAAACGCAGCTTCAATAAACTTTCGTTTTCGCCAATGCGACTCCTTATGTAAAACTTTAGCTTCTGACCACTGAATCCTGTGATCATTTGACCATGCATGATCTGCTAAACCAGATTTTTCAATATCCCCTAATTGGGTACTTTTTAGATGTTCATTTACTCTAACCTGAAGAGGGCGTTTCGTTTCACCTACATATGATTTACCACACTCACACGGGATTTGGTAAATACATTCCTTGTTATTTGAGGGATTGTCTGGTTTTGTTTTAGTTTCTTTTGGAGATGTTCACTATAGTGCTTGGTGTTGTTGAGTCTGTTCTATCTTGAGTACGTGTCTGTAGTTTCTTAAGTTTTTCTCGGTGAGTTGATCTTATCTTCTGTCGTTCTCTGTTGCACGTACTGTCAATTTTACTCAGTATCGGTTCGTAGTCTTCCTCCCATGTGTGTCGTCTAATTTCGTCAAAACGCTCCTCCATGTCGGTGTTGAAGTTGGCTTTTCTCCATCGATGGTAACTGATTTGGGATCGGATTAGTGCTTGGCTGGTCCTCTCTAAGATCTTCTTCGTTCTCACTCCCGGAAAGTTGGCTTTTAGGCGAAAACCAACCGGAATGACACCACTGTCGCGCGCCTCGCACAAGAATGAAATGTGTTCTTCTTCCTTTATCACTTTAAGTTTGGTCTTCTCGTAGCCTCTGAATAGATTGTTGATTCCGGGTCCGTACCGTTCTTCAACTCTTTGTTTGAAACTCGTAGACAATGATTGTGTAGAAATCTCTACACCAACGTGCCAATAAATGAGTCACTCAGTATCATCAAAAACAAATTACAAACTGATGATACACTTCATGAGAGAACAACGCTATCGGTGGAGGGGGTGATGGATCTTTTAAAGCTCTGTCTCCGTAACTCTTACTTTCAAGTGAAAGATAAGTTCTACGCGCAAAATGATGGACTCCCAATGGGTTCATCTCTTTCGCCAGTGGTAGCAAACATCTACATGGAGTGGTTCGAGGACCATGCGATCAACACAGCAAGAGTCAAACCAAAACTATGGCTACGATACATGGATGACACATTTATTATATGGCCGGAAAATGATGACGAACAACAAAATTTTCTACACCATTTAAACGGTATTCGACCAACAATCAAGTGCATCATGGAAATTGAAAAAGATTCGGCCTTACCTTTTTTGGATGTTCTTGTCAAACGATTAGACAGAAACATTCAAACCACTGTATATAGAAAACCTACACACACGGGACAGTACCTAAATTTTAAGTCTAATCATTCTGTTGCAACAAAACAAGGAGTTATAAGAAGTTTGTATTTAAGAGCCGTAAATATTTGTAGTAATAAGGACTTACAACAGAATGGTTATTCCGAGAAATTAATAAACTCAACGATATTTAAAATTAAAAACAAACTAAATGTACCAAATTCTCAAAATAATAATCCGTTAGGTGTTGTTAACATTCCATATGTTCAAGGGATTTCAGAAAACATAAGACGAATAGCTAAACACTATAATATAAAAACAGTATTTTCTTCGGGAAATACGATAAGAAGTTTTGTAACTAAAACAAAACCAGACAATCCCTCAAATAACAAGGAATGTATTTACCAAATCCCGTGTGAGTGTGGTAAATCATATGTAGGTGAAACGAAACGCCCTCTTCAGGTTAGAGTAAATGAACATCTAAAAAGTACCCAATTAGGCGATATTGAAATATCTGGTTTAGCAGATCATGCATGGTCAAATGATCACAGGATTCAGTGGTCAGAAGCTAAAGTTTTACATAAGGAGTTGCATTGGCGAAAACGAAAGTTTATTAAAGCTGCGTTTATAATGCAGAATAAAGAAGTTTTCAGTCAACCAAGCACGGACATACCAAACATATGGAAACCACTCCTTAAGGAAAACAGGCGTCTTACGATTAAAAAGGGGGCGGGCCGTCACACCTGACTGCACACCAAGTAGTATAAGTAGTAGCCTAGAGACTAGATTGTTTAGTTTACACTTGATAGCGGTTAGAGATACTTCCTAACCGAAACGTCGTGTTTTAAAATAAATAAAGACAATGGAAGTCCGAAATTTTATTTCTACACAATCATTGTCTACGAGTTTCAAACAAAGAGTCCAATGAACAGGTTGTGTAAAGTTTTGCCACAAATGCAGTGGTGGAGAGGCAACTCCTGTTCGCGATGATATTTCACCCTTCACCGTCCTACATATTTTGAAACGTCACAATCCTTCCGTTGTTCGTTACTGGTCACGGAAAAATAAACATTTGTATAATGCAGAACGGACCCCCTATCTTGAAAAACTTAATGTCTAGACTGGGATTTTGTGTGACTATAACATTGGTCCATTATTTATCAATGGTAATTTACCAGGGGCAAACTATTTAGCTCTGTTGATGTTGACTTTAACCAAATTTGGTTTATTATAGATGGTTGCCCAGCTTATGACACTTTGTCTGTGAGAGTGTTTTTAAATGAAACGTTTTTTATGGGGCTTTATTGGTTTTTTATGGGGCTATGCAAAAAGCCAAATTTAAACGCATTGCTATTTAAGAGCTACCACTTTGGGTGAACTTCGGGCAAAAATAATCACCACCATAAAATCAGACACCTGAAATGCTAAGTAATGTCCGAACTGAATATAACAGGCTCGGATACTGTTTAGTACAGCGCGGTGTTATTTTTGAGAAATTAATTTGTTAGGTAGTTCTTACTTACCATATAAACACTACAGTTTGCTGACGACCAAGTAATTGTAGCTAATGATAAAGAAGACATGGAGTATATGATGAGAACGTTAACGGAGGATTACCAAAAGTGGGGGTTAACAGTCAACGTGGACAAGACACAGTACTTATATATTGGAAACAAATTAAGTGAATTAGAACTAGAAAATGGACAAACAATATCTCCATGCAATGAGTATGTATACTTGGGTGTCACATTTGATAAGACAGTAACAGACTGTAAAGAACTGGAAAAAAGAATAGTAAAAGCAAAAAAGGTTATTGGTTGTCTTAACAGTATTTTATGGAGCAAAGAATGTAAAATTTAACATATATAAAACAATGGTGAAAAGCACGCTGCTGTATGGAATAGAGACTTGTCGCGTAACGGAAAAATACAAAGAGAATATCTAGAACATCATATAAGAAATGAGATCATAAAAGAAAGAATGGGAATCGAGGGAAGCATAACGGATGACATCACTAAAAGACAACTGATATGGTACGGCCACGTACAACGGATGAGCGACGAAAGATTACCAAACCAGGTCCTAGAATAGCAACCAATAGGGCGTCCTAAACTGAAATGGCAACAGTCAATGGAAAGATCAATTAGTCAAAAAAACCTGACGGAAAATGATTGTCAGGATCGAAGGAGGTGGAGAATAGGCTTCGGACAACGTAGAAAAACGTTCTAAACCGACATACACTACTACTACTACTACTATGTAGTAGTAGTAGTTCTTAAATCAATATAAAAGAATTTGCCTTTAAATCAGATCCCTCTCTTATTTGTTTCACTGGGCATGCCATAAAGTTTAGTTTGTGGTAGACACGGCATTAAATATTAAAAAATGATCAATCTATAAATAAAGGATTTTACGTTACGTAGTTCTCGTATAAATTTCCGATATTTTATGCACAACTACCGTCGATCGATTATCTTTACAAACTCTCGAAAGAAAAGATCGCCGGGCTAAGGGAAACAATCGGTCTCATAAATTTCCTCCCTCTATTTTACCGGTGCCCACGTGCCCACAGAGGAAAGGTATTGGGTATGGGTGTGGCTTCCCTAAATCAATGGGCGTAACCAAGTGTAAACTTCTATCCTTTTTTCTTACATACTACATATTTTATGCATATGCAGTTGTTCTTATCTTACATACAGTAACAATTTCCCAGGAATCCTACAGCATTTAACCATGCTGTATAAAACTACATACTTTTGATCATAGCGAGGGCGATACTACTGGTAATGCAACACGCTTTAATATCAACAAGCCCGCGCAACATTTTTTTTTTCAGTGGATCCTATTTTTAAGAAAAATTTAACAAAGACTTTGCTGTAACTTTATTAATGTTGAATAAGTTATCTCTCTCTTTCTCTTCTGCTCGTTCTCTCTCTCTCTCTCTCTGTGTTTAGTGCTTATAAACATTATTTAAAAAAATCACAAGTTACTTTTAGCACGCTCAATTCACGGATTTTGGCATAATTTTGAACAAATAAAGTTGCAGTTTGTGAGTGACATTTAGCAGTGTATTCTATTCTACTTAAAGAGCAATATAAATCGAGCTTAATGGTAATTGGGCTTTTCCTAGTCTATTAAAAAACTGCACCCGTGCAATGGACAAACTAATATTATTTTTAAATGATTTTATTTAACTTTACAGAGCTTGTCTGTATTTGTTTCTATCATTGAGTTGTAGGGCCTTATGTTTCTATCTATCAAATCTTACGATTCTTTTTTGACACACTACTCGTAAACCGATTTTAATAAGATTTAGAACAGTTGACAATGAAATATTATAAAAAATTGGAAGAGGGTGTAACGCTGGATATTCAGAACTCTGGAATCAAAATTGATACAAACATGCGGTTTTCAGATTTAGGATTTGATCTGGTGACGATTCACTTTTATTAACAGAAGTCGGTGGTATGGGGTGAGTGAGGGATGTAAAGGGGTTAACTTTAGAACTTTGCAATGAAAGCGAACGATACAAACATACGGTTTTCAGATTTATGATTTGATATGGTGACAATATATTTTTATGACATTAAAATGAGGGTACGGAGAAGATGAGAAGTTGGAACCAAAAGAGATACAAACGTGCGGTTTTTCAGATTTAATATTTGATCTAGTGAAAATACAATTTTATATACAAAAATCGGCAGCAGAGGTTGAGTAAGGGCGTAAAGTCATGTATTTTTTATTAAGACCCAAAAAGCAAAAAAAAATATTTTTAAAGTTTAACGATTTTCGGTATTAGGAAATTGCACGAAAAAGTAAAAAATAATTTGGAAGATTTTTGTTTAGATTTAACAATAGCCTTAATGGCACATTGTATATTTTATATCAAACTTAAAAATATATTATGTGCAAATATAGACTGTAGGAAACAGAAATCTGCCAAATCATGTTTTACTTTTTAGTGCAATTTTCTAATAAAATTGCCTAACTTCATTTTTAAAATTATTTTTATAACTTTATCATTAAGAAAAAAATATGGTAATATGTAGATGGAATAAATAAAAGACTGTAACACTATTGTTTTCGTGAATGGTTAACTATTTCTACTATAGGTGTACCAAGGTAGGTACTTAATAAAATACTCTAAAAATATTACTTAATAAAATACTCTAAAAATATTTTTGCGAGTTGGTATAATTCTGATTTTACAATGTAAACATTTGATATAAATACGTATTTTTAGGGTACACTTATAAGACTTTTCCATGAGTTGCAGAAAATCAATTTGAAAAGTTAAATAATTTTATAATTTATAAGGTTTTATTAATTTATTTTAACTTTGAGAAGAGCTTGAGAAACGTTCTTTTAAATCCGAAATAAATTTTAATTCCTTTAAAATATTTAAAGCAAAAGAACGATATTTAAAAATAAGTAAGTTTTAGGAGTAAAATATCTATAACAAGATAACTTACCGATTTTGATTTAGGATCCGTTTTGGCTTTCGTACTCAATCTGTGCACCCTCCAAACTTTGCTAAACATGGCGCCAAAAGATAATGTGAAACCTGTAACAAGAATAAATATATCAAAAGAGATATTGCGAGGATACAGTCAAAAGACCAAAAGAAAGAAAATACATACAGCGTACTATACAGGGTGTCTCATTATATTTTTCCCACCCTTTTAGACCATTAATAATTGATATAGGAATATACAAGAAATTATACATATAGAAAAAATACTTTTAAATTGCATCTTGACTTACCATATTTGACAGGCGCTCAAATTTATAGTTTTTTTAAATTGGATACTCTTATATTATTTAATTAATAGATTAGCCTTGGAACATATTTTCCAAAAATACCCGATATGCCGTAGTTTCTGAAATATTAGCAATTATTTTTTGAAATGATAAAAAGATAACAGTACTGCTCTTGTGTTAATTTTAGTATCCTTATAGTAAAAAAACTTCAAGTTTCTTGTTTTCCGTTATTGATTTAAATGTAAATATGTCTTGTTATTTTTCTTAAAGTATCTCTAATAACAATATTCATAAAATACATCCAACTAACTCCAATATAAAACTTACCTTATACCAAATATCCCAAAGGCACAATGTCTTGGGAAGCTTTTAGTCCGTTAAAATAACTACAAGTAGAATGTATAAGTAAACTAAAAAAAGTATTTACAGTTTTTAAAAAAACACCACAAGTGTAAAAAATAAACCATCAAAGAATAAAAATACTTAGAAACACATGTAAACAAAGCGCTTTAATCAAATCGTGGCACTCCAAATGACGCGCTGTCACCTCCCACGCCGCTTCCGCCATGGAGTTACCAGGCAACCTATCCTCTACAGACCTTGAACCTTGTTGTCGTTACCGGTTGTCATTTTGAGCGTCATTTAAAAAAAAATATTTGTCATTGTCACTGTTAATACATGGGAACTAACATATTTCGAAATAAGGACACTGAAATTAACACAAGAGGAGTTATGTTATTTTTTTATCATTTAAAAAATTATCGCTAATATTTCAGAAACTATTTATCAAAACTGCGACATATGGGATATTTTTGGAAAGTATATTCCAAGCCTAATCTATTAATTAACTAATATAAGGAGCATCCAATTTACAAAAACTATAAATTTGATCGCTTTTCAAATACGGTAGGCATCAGGAATAAATTCAAGAAGCAATTTAAAAGTAAAAATTTCGCGAATTCGAACAAAATTTCTATTATATTCCTATATCAATTATTAATGGTCTAAATAGGTGCGAAAAAATATAATGAGACACCCTGTACGCTAATCAGGGTAAATTCTTGAATGGCGACTGAAGTACAAGTAAAGAGTTTCTCCATAAGGCGTGATGCTAATTTAATTCAAAATTGTACCAAAGCGTGATAAGATGCGAATTAGTTAAATTGTTTGTTATATGAAGCAATCTAAATTCACAATTCAATCGACCAATTTCCTGTTCTTTGGGTTTTCATGCTGGCAACTGGCGGACAGTGGCGGGTCGCTTAATAGCGCAGGTAAAGTGCTGCGTAACCTCTTTTTTCCAGACTAAATGTAATCATCTAAGAATCTACGACAGGACAAAAAATTAAAAATGGAAGCGCGGCGATGCGTCAACAAAACCGAACGAGCAGTTGGTCACCTTATTACCTATAAACCGATAAAAAACCGTGAGGGTTCCCCCCCTAGAATTCTGTACTCTATTTCTATATTTTAAAATTGGCAGGCAACAAAACATATCAATAGAATACCCAGCGTACAAACAAGCATGTTGAAGCGATTTTGATTTTCGTTCGTCCTACTCCTCGATATGGCGCGTGGTGAAGGCGTCCGTTGGTGGTCATTAGAACGTCGCATGCTTGCGCAGAGCAAAAATTCAGGTATTAAACCTGCGTCAATTATTGAAATAGTGTCCTGGCACCGTAAACTGATCGGTTAGGTCGCCTGGGTTTCTTGGTAACCTGTGTGTCGGCGTATTGTTTACATTCGGTTCTGATTCGGTTTTTAATTTAAATATTTTGCATATAGTTCCTTGTGTACGAGGCAGTGTGTGTTTTACTGGAAAAACCGTTTTCGAGATGGAACGACGATAACGAAAAATACTTTTTGAACTCCGAAAAGCCGTCCCCTGATTTGAAAGTAAATAAATGGGCTAAGGTTAAAGACAAAGTGTACATTCGATATTTTAAAGAAGGATAGACAAATTGCCGCACATATAAGCAGTAAAATTTAAATTTGAATTAAAATTGCTTCATTCTGAACCTACTACCTATCTGATTTTACCACCACCATTTAGGTATGGAGCTATCCTTCCTAAATCCGCGAAAAAAATTATTTCTCTGAAATGAAAACCATGTACATTAAATGTCTCTTGATTTCAGCCGATTGGTTTTCTTTTTTTAGGTTAACAATTAGGCGCTGACTCGTGACGTAGGTTGACATTAGCACCCCGACATAAATTGTAATTTTGGAACATACTCATTTGCATCTCTTTTTAAACCACAGCTTCTTAGCTCACACTACACTATAGTAGTCTGTCTGTCTGTCTGTCTGTCTGTCTGTCTGTCTGTCTGTCTGTCTGTCTGTCTGTCTGTCTGTCTGTCTGTCTGTCTGTCTGTCTGTCTGTCTGTCTGTCTGTCTGTCTGTCTGTCTGTCTGTCTGTCTGTCTGTCTGTCTGTCTGTCTGTCTGTCTGTCTGTCTGTCTGTCTGTCTGTCTGTCTGTCTGTCTGTCTGTCTGTCTGTCTGTCTGTCTGTCTGTCTGTCTGTCTGTCTGTCTGTCTGTCTGTCTGTCTGTCTGTCTGTCTGTCTGTCTGTCTGTCTGTCTGTCTGTCTGTCTGTCTGTCTGTCTGTCTGTCTGTCTGTCTGTCTGTCTGTCTGTCTGTCTGTCTGTCTGTCTGTCTGTCTGTCTGTCTGTCTGTCTGTCTGTCTGTCTGTCTGTCTGTCTGTCTGTCTGTCTGTCTGTCTGTCTGTCTGTCTGTCTGTCTGTCTGTCTGTCTGTCTGTCTGTCTGTCTGTCTGTCTGTCTGTCTGTCTGTCTGTCTGTCTGTCTGTCTGTCTGTCTGTCTGTCTGTCTGTCTGTCTGTCTGTCTGTCTGTCTGTCTGTCTGTCTGTCTGTCTGTCTGTCTGTCTGTCTGTCTGTCTGTCTGTCTGTCTGTCTGTCTGTCTGTCTGTCTGTCTGTCTGTCTGTCTGTCTGTCTGTCTGTCTGTCTGTCTGTCTGTCTGTCTGTCTGTCTGTCTGTCTGTCTGTCTGTCTGTCTGTCTGTCTGTCTGTCTGTCTGTCTGTCTGTCTGTCTGTCTGTCTGTCTGTCTGTCTGTCTGTCTGTCTGTCTGTCTGTCTGTCTGTCTGTCTGTCTGTCTGTCTGTCTGTCTGTCTGTCTGTCTGTCTGTCTGTCTGTCTGTCTGTCTGTCTGTCTGTCTGTCTGTCTGTCTGTCTGTCTGTCTGTCTGTCTGTCTGTCTGTCTGTCTGTCTGTCTGTCTGTCTGTCTGTCTGTCTGTCTGTCTGTCTGTCTGTCTGTCTGTCTGTCTGTCTGTCTGTCTGTCTGTCTGTCTGTCTGTCTGTCTGTCTGTCTGTCTGTCTGTCTGTCTGTCTGTCTGTCTGTCTGTCTGTCTGTCTGTCTGTCTGTCTGTCTGTCTGTCTGTCTGTCTGTCTGTCTGTCTGTCTGTCTGTCTGTCTGTCTGTCTGTCTGTCTGTCTGTCTGTCTGTCTGTCTGTCTGTCTGTCTGTCTGTCTGTCTGTCTGTCTGTCTGTCTGTCTGTCTGTCTGTCTGTCTGTCTGTCTGTCTGTCTGTCTGTCTGTCTGTCTGTCTGTCTGTCTGTCTGTCTGTCTGTCTGTCTGTCTGTCTGTCTGTCTGTCTGTCTGTCTGTCTGTCTGTCTGTCTGTCTGTCTGTCTGTCTGTCTGTCTGTCTGTCTGTCTGTCTGTCTGTCTGTCTGTCTGTCTGTCTGTCTGTCTGTCTGTCTGTCTGTCTGTCTGTCTGTCTGTCTGTCTGTCTGTCTGTCTGTCTGTCTGTCTGTCTGTCTGTCTGTCTGTCTGTCTGTCTGTCTGTCTGTCTGTCTGTCTGTCTGTCTGTCTGTCTGTCTGTCTGTCTGTCTGTCTGTCTGTCTGTCTGTCTGTCTGTCTGTCTGTCTGTCTGTCTGTCTGTCTGTCTGTCTGTCTGTCTGTCTGTCTGTCTGTCTGTCTGTCTGTCTGTCTGTCTGTCTGTCTGTCTGTCTGTCTGTCTGTCTGTCTGTCTGTCTGTCTGTCTGTCTGTCTGTCTGTCTGTCTGTCTGTCTGTCTGTCTGTCTGTCTGTCTGTCTGTCTGTCTGTCTGTCTGTCTGTCTGTCTGTCTGTCTGTCTGTCTGTCTGTCTGTCTGTCTGTCTGTCTGTCTGTCTGTCTGTCTGTCTGTCTGTCTGTCTGTCTGTCTGTCTGTCTGTCTGTCTGTCTGTCTGTCTGTCTGTCTGTCTGTCTGTCTGTCTGTCTGTCTGTCTGTCTGTCTGTCTGTCTGTCTGTCTGTCTGTCTGTCTGTCTGTCTGTCTGTCTGTCTGTCTGTCTGTCTGTCTGTCTGTCTGTCTGTCTGTCTGTCTGTCTGTCTGTCTGTCTGTCTGTCTGTCTGTCTGTCTGTCTGTCTGTCTGTCTGTCTGTCTGTCTGTCTGTCTGTCTGTCTGTCTGTCTGTCTGTCTGTCTGTCTGTCTGTCTGTCTGTCTGTCTGTCTGTCTGTCTGTCTGTCTGTCTGTCTGTCTGTCTGTCTGTCTGTCTGTCTGTCTGTCTGTCTGTCTGTCTGTCTGTCTGTCTGTCTGTCTGTCTGTCTGTCTGTCTGTCTGTCTGTCTGTCTGTCTGTCTGTCTGTCTGTCTGTCTGTCTGTCTGTCTGTCTGTCTGTCTGTCTGTCTGTCTGTCTGTCTGTCTGTCTGTCTGTCTGTCTGTCTGTCTGTCTGTCTGTCTGTCTGTCTGTCTGTCTGTCTGTCTGTCTGTCTGTCTGTCTGTCTGTCTGTCTGTCTGTCTGTCTGTCTGTCTGTCTGTCTGTCTGTCTGTCTGTCTGTCTGTCTGTCTGTCTGTCTGTCTGTCTGTCTGTCTGTCTGTCTGTCTGTCTGTCTGTCTGTCTGTCTGTCTGTCTGTCTGTCTGTCTGTCTGTCTGTCTGTCTGTCTGTCTGTCTGTCTGTCTGTCTGTCTGTCTGTCTGTCTGTCTGTCTGTCTGTCTGTCTGTCTGTCTGTCTGTCTGTCTGTCTGTCTGTCTGTCTGTCTGTCTGTCTGTCTGTCTGTCTGTCTGTCTGTCTGTCTGTCTGTCTGTCTGTCTGTCTGTCTGTCTGTCTGTCTGTCTGTCTGTCTGTCTGTCTGTCTGTCTGTCTGTCTGTCTGTCTGTCTGTCTGTCTGTCTGTCTGTCTGTCTGTCTGTCTGTCTGTCTGTCTGTCTGTCTGTCTGTCTGTCTGTCTGTCTGTCTGTCTGTCTGTCTGTCTGTCTGTCTGTCTGTCTGTCTGTCTGTCTGTCTGTCTGTCTGTCTGTCTGTCTGTCTGTCTGTCTGTCTGTCTGTCTGTCTGTCTGTCTGTCTGTCTGTCTGTCTGTCTGTCTGTCTGTCTGTCTGTCTGTCTGTCTGTCTGTCTGTCTGTCTGTCTGTCTGTCTGTCTGTCTGTCTGTCTGTCTGTCTGTCTGTCTGTCTGTCTGTCTGTCTGTCTGTCTGTCTGTCTGTCTGTCTGTCTGTCTGTCTGTCTGTCTGTCTGTCTGTCTGTCTGTCTGTCTGTCTGTCTGTCTGTCTGTCTGTCTGTCTGTCTGTCTGTCTGTCTGTCTGTCTGTCTGTCTGTCTGTCTGTCTGTCTGTCTGTCTGTCTGTCTGTCTGTCTGTCTGTCTGTCTGTCTGTCTGTCTGTCTGTCTGTCTGTCTGTCTGTCTGTCTGTCTGTCTGTCTGTCTGTCTGTCTGTCTGTCTGTCTGTCTGTCTGTCTGTCTGTCTGTCTGTCTGTCTGTCTGTCTGTCTGTCTGTCTGTCTGTCTGTCTGTCTGTCTGTCTGTCTGTCTGTCTGTCTGTCTGTCTGTCTGTCTGTCTGTCTGTCTGTCTGTCTGTCTGTCTGTCTGTCTGTCTGTCTGTCTGTCTGTCTGTCTGTCTGTCTGTCTGTCTGTCTGTCTGTCTGTCTGTCTGTCTGTCTGTCTGTCTGTCTGTCTGTCTGTCTGTCTGTCTGTCTGTCTGTCTGTCTGTCTGTCTGTCTGTCTGTCTGTCTGTCTGTCTGTCTGTCTGTCTGTCTGTCTGTCTGTCTGTCTGTCTGTCTGTCTGTCTGTCTGTCTGTCTGTCTGTCTGTCTGTCTGTCTGTCTGTCTGTCTGTCTGTCTGTCTGTCTGTCTGTCTGTCTGTCTGTCTGTCTGTCTGTCTGTCTGTCTGTCTGTCTGTCTGTCTGTCTGTCTGTCTGTCTGTCTGTCTGTCTGTCTGTCTGTCTGTCTGTCTGTCTGTCTGTCTGTCTGTCTGTCTGTCTGTCTGTCTGTCTGTCTGTCTGTCTGTCTGTCTGTCTGTCTGTCTGTCTGTCTGTCTGTCTGTCTGTCTGTCTGTCTGTCTGTCTGTCTGTCTGTCTGTCTGTCTGTCTGTCTGTCTGTCTGTCTGTCTGTCTGTCTGTCTGTCTGTCTGTCTGTCTGTCTGTCTGTCTGTCTGTCTGTCTGTCTGTCTGTCTGTCTGTCTGTCTGTCTGTCTGTCTGTCTGTCTGTCTGTCTGTCTGTCTGTCTGTCTGTCTGTCTGTCTGTCTGTCTGTCTGTCTGTCTGTCTGTCTGTCTGTCTGTCTGTCTGTCTGTCTGTCTGTCTGTCTGTCTGTCTGTCTGTCTGTCTGTCTGTCTGTCTGTCTGTCTGTCTGTCTGTCTGTCTGTCTGTCTGTCTGTCTGTCTGTCTGTCTGTCTGTCTGTCTGTCTGTCTGTCTGTCTGTCTGTCTGTCTGTCTGTCTGTCTGTCTGTCTGTCTGTCTGTCTGTCTGTCTGTCTGTCTGTCTGTCTGTCTGTCTGTCTGTCTGTCTGTCTGTCTGTCTGTCTGTCTGTCTGTCTGTCTGTCTGTCTGTCTGTCTGTCTGTCTGTCTGTCTGTCTGTCTGTCTGTCTGTCTGTCTGTCTGTCTGTCTGTCTGTCTGTCTGTCTGTCTGTCTGTCTGTCTGTCTGTCTGTCTGTCTGTCTGTCTGTCTGTCTGTCTGTCTGTCTGTCTGTCTGTCTGTCTGTCTGTCTGTCTGTCTGTCTGTCTGTCTGTCTGTCTGTCTGTCTGTCTGTCTGTCTGTCTGTCTGTCTGTCTGTCTGTCTGTCTGTCTGTCTGTCTGTCTGTCTGTCTGTCTGTCTGTCTGTCTGTCTGTCTGTCTGTCTGTCTGTCTGTCTGTCTGTCTGTCTGTCTGTCTGTCTGTCTGTCTGTCTGTCTGTCTGTCTGTCTGTCTGTCTGTCTGTCTGTCTGTCTGTCTGTCTGTCTGTCTGTCTGTCTGTCTGTCTGTCTGTCTGTCTGTCTGTCTGTCTGTCTGTCTGTCTGTCTGTCTGTCTGTCTGTCTGTCTGTCTGTCTGTCTGTCTGTCTGTCTGTCTGTCTGTCTGTCTGTCTGTCTGTCTGTCTGTCTGTCTGTCTGTCTGTCTGTCTGTCTGTCTGTCTGTCTGTCTGTCTGTCTGTCTGTCTGTCTGTCTGTCTGTCTGTCTGTCTGTCTGTCTGTCTGTCTGTCTGTCTGTCTGTCTGTCTGTCTGTCTGTCTGTCTGTCTGTCTGTCTGTCTGTCTGTCTGTCTGTCTGTCTGTCTGTCTGTCTGTCTGTCTGTCTGTCTGTCTGTCTGTCTGTCTGTCTGTCTGTCTGTCTGTCTGTCTGTCTGTCTGTCTGTCTGTCTGTCTGTCTGTCTGTCTGTCTGTCTGTCTGTCTGTCTGTCTGTCTGTCTGTCTGTCTGTCTGTCTGTCTGTCTGTCTGTCTGTCTGTCTGTCTGTCTGTCTGTCTGTCTGTCTGTCTGTCTGTCTGTCTGTCTGTCTGTCTGTCTGTCTGTCTGTCTGTCTGTCTGTCTGTCTGTCTGTCTGTCTGTCTGTCTGTCTGTCTGTCTGTCTGTCTGTCTGTCTGTCTGTCTGTCTGTCTGTCTGTCTGTCTGTCTGTCTGTCTGTCTGTCTGTCTGTCTGTCTGTCTGTCTGTCTGTCTGTCTGTCTGTCTGTCTGTCTGTCTGTCTGTCTGTCTGTCTGTCTGTCTGTCTGTCTGTCTGTCTGTCTGTCTGTCTGTCTGTCTGTCTGTCTGTCTGTCTGTCTGTCTGTCTGTCTGTCTGTCTGTCTGTCTGTCTGTCTGTCTGTCTGTCTGTCTGTCTGTCTGTCTGTCTGTCTGTCTGTCTGTCTGTCTGTCTGTCTGTCTGTCTGTCTGTCTGTCTGTCTGTCTGTCTGTCTGTCTGTCTGTCTGTCTGTCTGTCTGTCTGTCTGTCTGTCTGTCTGTCTGTCTGTCTGTCTGTCTGTCTGTCTGTCTGTCTGTCTGTCTGTCTGTCTGTCTGTCTGTCTGTCTGTCTGTCTGTCTGTCTGTCTGTCTGTCTGTCTGTCTGTCTGTCTGTCTGTCTGTCTGTCTGTCTGTCTGTCTGTCTGTCTGTCTGTCTGTCTGTCTGTCTGTCTGTCTGTCTGTCTGTCTGTCTGTCTGTCTGTCTGTCTGTCTGTCTGTCTGTCTGTCTGTCTGTCTGTCTGTCTGTCTGTCTGTCTGTCTGTCTGTCTGTCTGTCTGTCTGTCTGTCTGTCTGTCTGTCTGTCTGTCTGTCTGTCTGTCTGTCTGTCTGTCTGTCTGTCTGTCTGTCTGTCTGTCTGTCTGTCTGTCTGTCTGTCTGTCTGTCTGTCTGTCTGTCTGTCTGTCTGTCTGTCTGTCTGTCTGTCTGTCTGTCTGTCTGTCTGTCTGTCTGTCTGTCTGTCTGTCTGTCTGTCTGTCTGTCTGTCTGTCTGTCTGTCTGTCTGTCTGTCTGTCTGTCTGTCTGTCTGTCTGTCTGTCTGTCTGTCTGTCTGTCTGTCTGTCTGTCTGTCTGTCTGTCTGTCTGTCTGTCTGTCTGTCTGTCTGTCTGTCTGTCTGTCTGTCTGTCTGTCTGTCTGTCTGTCTGTCTGTCTGTCTGTCTGTCTGTCTGTCTGTCTGTCTGTCTGTCTGTCTGTCTGTCTGTCTGTCTGTCTGTCTGTCTGTCTGTCTGTCTGTCTGTCTGTCTGTCTGTCTGTCTGTCTGTCTGTCTGTCTGTCTGTCTGTCTGTCTGTCTGTCTGTCTGTCTGTCTGTCTGTCTGTCTGTCTGTCTGTCTGTCTGTCTGTCTGTCTGTCTGTCTGTCTGTCTGTATGTCTGTATGTCTGTCTGTAACGACCAACGCGCATAACTCAAAAACCGCTTGCCCGATTTTAATGAAATTTGGTACCTGCGCTGGGTTTTGTGTCGAGATGGTCCCATTTAAAAATGAACAAAATCCACCGAACACAAGCCAAATAAAAGGGTGGGGGTATATATATCAAAAATTAGAGTTTATGTAAAAATATGGCGTGTGTGATATCAAACGAAAGGTAATTGCGTCTGGAGTTAAATAAAATACATTTTACTTTTAAAAAAAGGGTAGGGGTAAATTTAAAAAATTAGTGTTTATGTGGAAATATGGCGTGTGTGATATCAAACGAAAGGTAATTGAGTCTGGAGTTAAACAAAATACATTTTAGTTTAAAAAAAAAGGTGGGGGTAGATCTGAAAAATTAAAGTTTAAGTCAAAACATGGCTTGTGTGGTATCAAACGAAAGGTAATGAGTCTGGAGTTCATTAAAATATATTTCAGTTTTTAGTTATATATTAACTCACACGTACACTATAATTATAGTACCTAGTGTGAGCTTAGGTGCCCATAGATTGGCAGAGTATTTTTTATAGCTGTCCAACTCATAGCGCTGCACAGTGGGCTCCCGGATCTGATTTTTGACCAAAATTAGAAAAACAGGTTTTGTCACAATATTTTGTTTTGAAATGAGAAAGAAGTAATTAAAAATCAAAATGGCGAATTCAAAATGGCGAAGTTTCCTATTTATGAACCAGTAAGTATGAAATTTAGTGCTATTCGCTAAATGTGATTTTTGACCTAAATTTAAAAAAACTTAGTTACCAGTAGATTTCAAATTTGGAACCTTGGCGTGTCTAAAGTCGTTGAGTATAATTATGAAATCAAACTTAGAAATTACATGATAAATCCAAAAGGGCAGTGTTTTCTATTTGTGAACCGATATGTATCAAAATTGGAACTTTGGGGTGTATAAAGCCGATAGATTTCTCACTCAAACCTAGTAAAAATATTATGGCGGATCCGAAATGGAGAACTTTTACATTTATGAACCAATATGTATTAAATGGGAACTCTGCGGTGTTTTAACGTCGCTTATTATTATTTTTTAATTAAGCAAAAAAAAATTGCACGGCGGACCCAAAATCCTTATCCTATAGACTATCCTATATTTATAAACCGATTTGTGTCGAACCTAGTACTTAGATTATTTAAGGTTAAAGCTCACCGTGTAATGTGGAAAAAAGCTGCGTTGAAAAGGATGAGGAGTTTACATAACTAACTAACATAAGCTAAAAATCAATCTAAAAATTAAACATATTTAAAAAAGTTAAACGGTATTATTTTTTTGGCTCTACCAAAAACTAGAAAATAATACGAACGTAACCCTGACTTTGTAGCGGATAAGAACCTGCAAGTTTAATGACTGCATAATCAAATAAGAATGATTTTTCTAGAAAAATTTGTATTAAGTGCAACAAAGTAAATATTTTTAAAGCGTCCACTTTTTTATACTAGTTTGTTAAAAGTCAGGTTTGGTAAACTGCTGATGATTTAAGCTTAAAAGCTTTTTTAACCTAATTCGTCTTTCATAAACAATCCACCTGTAAAAGTTAATTTTATCTGTAATTTTTGGTTTTTGAGATATTGCAGTTGGTTTTTATTATGGAGTGACCATATTTTTATTTGATTTTTGAAATTAGTATATAGTTAGTATTTTTATACATTATTTATATTTTTTATTAATATATATTTTTCAATATTTATTTCGTTTAATTTAGCCTAAAGTGCTTTAAAATTAATAGACCAAGCTTTTGTAGCAGCAGATTTTAAAGTACAATTTTTGAAAAATATGTATATATACTTTTTATAAAATAAAAATTTTAAAAACACGGTTGATGAGGGAAGCAACATTTTTGTCCAACATTTATAAGAAATCTATATTTTTATAGAATTTCAGAAATGCCTAGCAAAAAACATTGTCTGACCTGTCTACACATCAGAATTAGAATCAAAATGTACAGGTAGAAAATCTAATTAGGGGAAAGGGGGGCAAATTGGGATACTTAATTTTATAGGGCCTTTTCTCCTATTAAATGGTCACCAGTGCGTTCGTCATTTGAAATTAAGTTGGCTAGATACGTTATCTTTATGTTCTAGTTTTCAGTTTAAACGATTTAGAACTCCATCATACTTTTATTTTTATTTTTGTAAAAAGTTGCCTTTGGTAAAATGGGGTGCCTATGTGGCGAAACGGGGCGGTTGTGTAATTTAGAATCATATTTTTGTAAGACCAATCTTATTTATTAAAATACTAAACAAGTTAAAAATACTTATTTTAAAAAATTGTAATATGTTGTAAATACATTTATAATATTTAAATTTAGTAATTACAAAATTTATAAAGAATTACAGCGACCAAGTTATCGCTGTCGACTCTCCTACACGAATTTTGCGTCAATTTTTTGCAAAGACAACATAAAATACGAGTTTTAGTGATGCTATCAAAAAACAAATTTTTTTTTGGGGTATAGGTTACTAGGTATAACAAGGTACCCCCATTTTGCTCCCATGAAAAAACCCCGTATGGCCCAAATCACCAGTTAAATTCAAACAAAAATCATATATAGTAAAGGACTAATCTTACGGGCGATGCGTTTAATTATGAATAATACATAAACCCACTAATCGTTCAATGTAAACAAAATTTTAAAAAGTCTGTAAAAAATGTACTTACTGTCACAAAATGCGCAAGCTATTTCTACAATAAACAACGCACATCACATGTTCAGCAAAAGCCAACTTAAGCTCAGCCGACCGGCACCAATCATATTGCAGAGAGTTGAACCACTTATAGGGATCAAACATCTGATATTAAAAGGTTTTATTTTTGTTTTGTCACGTTTTACCCGCGTACCCCATTTTGCCCCCCTTTCCCCTACCTTTTTTTACAAGATTTATTTTATGCGAATTTTATACAACATAAAATATTGTCGTAAAATGGCTTAAAATCTGGATCAAACCGCCATACAAATATGGTACTTTAACGCGTTCCTTTGAAAGGAAAAATGACACTTCTAAAAAATAACTGAAAGTTACGTCAATTAAATCATAGTTTTTTCAAAGCCTGCTGGACTATCTACTCTTTTTTGTAAAGGTATTAAGAAGTTTCAGTGTTTTTAATTTAACCCTTTTTGGCCAATAATTAGATCTGCGAGCCCACTGTGTGCATCAGAAAATTCATTGACGTTGTTACTTTAAGTTAAAAAGAGAGGGTAAGTAGCTGGATGACAATGTGTGAGTTTAGTAAATAAAACGAGTAGACCAATGTTTAGTTATTAAACTCATGTGTGTTTAATATTATTAAGCGCCCTTACTAATACATTAGTTTGAAAAGAGATGGTAAATAATCGGATCATAATGTGTAAGTTCAGTCAATGACACGATTAGATTAGTTGTTGGTACGTTCCGGAATCATATTTTGTGTCGGGGTGCCGTGCTACGTCACAGTCAGCGCCTTATTTGTCTCAGACTATATTTTATATTCCTCTACTTGTTCTATTTTTTGTTGATTTATTCTGATTGTAATATCTTTATGTGTTTGTTATAATTTTAGTTTTAGTGTAGTTCATACTAAAGCCTATATTTCCAGTTCTTCCAGCATTTTTATCATTTCTTCTTACTTATCTGTTATTAGGTCCGCTTTCTTTCCAAACTAAGTTTTTAAAAACATCTAGGGCCTGGTTAAATAGTTTAGGGGATATTTTGTCACCCTATATGAAACATCTTCTAATGCGGATTCACTTGATTTCCGCGTGGATTTTGATTGATGTTGTTGCCTCGCCATATATATTGGCTATTACGTCTGTATATCTGTGATCTATTCGGCTATTAATTAAATATATTTTTACTGCTCAGTGGTCATTGCTATCGAAAGCTTTTTCGAAGTCTATAGACGCAATGCATAGTGGAATGTTGTATTTATAATAATAATAAATTCTTTTATTGCCATATAAGACAAAAAATACATAATACTTTTCTATCTGCACTGAGCAAAAAAATGGGTTTTCGTAGCTAATAGGTGGTCAACTGTACTGTAACCTTTTCTGAAGCCTTCTTGCTCTTTTGATTGATATCCGTCAAATTTTGTCTATTTGGTAATATTTTCGTGAAAAGCTTAAATAAATTATATTGAGGATTGTTATCGGTCGATAGTTTTTTAGGTCTGCTCTATAGCCTTTCTTATGAAGAAGAATGGTTACTGACTGATTCTTTGCAGTTGCTTGCGATTACTTTTTCTTTGAGTATTTTATTCAGGAGGATATTAGCTACAGCTTTACCACCGTACTTAAGCATTTCTGCAGTTACTTAGTCTTTTCCAGGTAATTTGTTATTTTTCATTTTCTTTAATGCGCTCTTTATTTCCGCTTTGCTTATTTCGGGGATAGTTCTGATATATATAAAGAATAGCTGCACTAAATTAATTTATTGTTAATAATTAAGAATCAAACAACTTTTCTCTCTTAGTAGTTCTAGTCTTAGTTTCTGGGTATAGATACTATCACATCAATAAAATAGTTTTGTTGGCAATTCGTCTTAATTCTTGAATGTAGAATTTAACAATAATAACATAGTTTCGTTCCAAACATTATTCGCTTATTCCAACAAACTTTTTACACATACGTACGGATTTAAAATCGCATCAATAAATTTAAAAACACTTTCTATAAAGCTGACTGAACTGCAGTAACAATCCTAGTTTTAAAAAGATTCATAAATTAATTAATACTTATAGCAAAGTTGTTTTTTGTATAATAGACACATGTTTAAGGCTTTTTTTATCTGTTGTAAGGGCGATATCGTCAGCATATCTAAGTGGTTCAAGAATTGACGACTTACTTTGATGCCTATTTCCAATCTAAATTTTTAAAAACATCTTCTAGGGCCTGGGTAAATAGCTTAGAAGATATTGTGTCACCCTGTCTGACACCATTTCTTATGCGGATTAGCTGGGTTCCTTCGTCGATTTTAATTGATATTGGTGCTTGCTGCGACCTATTCGGCTATTAATTAAAGATGCTTTGACTGCCCAATTGTCAATGCTATCGAAAGCTTTTTCAAAGTCTATAAACGTAATATGTAGTGAAATGTTTATTGTTGGCTCGTTATATTAGGATTTTAATGGCTAATAGGTTTTTTTATTGTTATCCATTCAAGTTTGTTGTTAGTCTATCTGTTAATATTTTAGTGAAAACCTTATAAATTACATTAAGGATTGTTATAGGTCGATGGTTTTTTAGGTCTGCTCTATCGCCTTTCTTGTGTAGAATAATGGTTACTGATTCTTTTCAGTTGTTTGGGATAATTTTTTCTTTGAGTATTTTATTCAAGAAAATATGTAGTGTATTAGCTACCGCTTTACCACTGTACGTTATAACTTCTGCCATTACTTTGTCTTTTACAGGTGATTTGTTATTTTTCATTTTTTTTAATACGCTCTTTATTTCCACTTATTTTGGGGTGTACTTCTGATATACAGTAGTGGCCAAAATTATAGCAACTTTTAAAAATTTGTAATATTTTTCTTATCTTTGCAAATGGTGAGCAGTTTATGATATATTTTAAATACGTTCCACTTAAGTGTTTATTATGTGGTATGCAGCAAAATTTCAGCCAGAGCAAAAAAAATTTATCGAGATTTATCAATTTTTTGTTGGACAAAAATATAGCAACTTTTTTTGTTCAAAGATAAAAATTGTTTGTGGCACAAATATTTTCAGTTGTTGTTTTGTCTATAGTTTAGGTACACTTATGGTAGATACTTGTACTAAAATGGGTCGCGGTAAAACTGTTTCTTTGGATATAAGAAATATTATACTCAGACGTTATCAAAGTGGAGAGAAACAAAACGAACAAGCTCGGAGTTTGTTAATAAATAAATCTATAGTATCCCGAATAATTAAACGATTTGAAAGGACAGCATTACTAAAACCTAAGAAAAATACTGGAAGGCCAAAAAAAACAACATAGAGATGACGAGACTATAATAAAATTGGCTAAAAAAATCCATTTATGACCTCAACCCAAATTTTCAAAGAAATATCCAATCCTAGCCTAGTAAATTTTAGTTCCAGAACAGTAAGGAGAAGGCTAGTGGACGCTGGATTATTTGGACGCACACCAGCAAAAAAACCACTTCTTTCAAAAAAGAATGTGAAGGCCCGATTAGAATTCGCTAGGCAGCATCGTAACTGGAACTTTCAACAGTGGAAAAATGTAGTGTTTAGTAAATAAAATCTATATGTTTGTGGCGGATTCATTTTACAAACAATTTTAGAGTTACTTACTATTTGTATTAAAACTACATATTTTCAATGGCAAAATGATTTTTTTCAACAAGATTTTGGCATGGCAATGGGCTCCCCACTTTCTCCTTTAATGAGTAATATTTTTATGGAAGATTTTGAAAATAATATTTTGCAAGAATATCAGTATAAACCCATAGTTCGGTTTAGATATATTGATGATATTTTTAGTATTTGGCCTTATGATGAAAACAAACTAAATGAATTTCTATATTTTATGAATAACAAAGAAAGTACTATTAAGTTTACATTAGAAAAAGAAACTGATAACAAACTTCCATTTCTAGATGTACTTATTGAAAAACAAAATACTTTTCAAACTTCTGTATATAGAAAACCAACACATACTAATAGATATTTAAATTTTAAATCAAATCACTCTACTATAATAAAAAGAGGTGTTGTTAAAAGTTTATTTGATAGAGCAAAGATAATTTGTTCTGATAATAACAGATTTTTATTAGAAAAAGAATTAATTAAAGAAGTTTTAATAAAAAATTCCTATCCTATAAATTTTGTTGAAAAGTGTTTTCATAGAATAGAGTTTCCTAGAAGAAGAAATGCTAATATAATTGATTTAGATACTAAAAAATTATTGATTCCTTTTATACCAGGTATATCAGACAAAATTAGGAGAATAGCAAATAATTATAATATAAAAACAGTTTTTAAGACAGAAAATAAACTTAGATCTATTCTAACAAAAACAAAACCAATAAATGAAGAGCAAAATTCAAAAAATGTAATTTATAAAATACCTTGTGAATGTGGTAAAATTTATATAGGTGAAACTTCTAGGCCACTTGAAGTAAGAGTTAATGATCATAAATATAATTTGAGAAGGGGTGATTACGAGAAATCCAGAGTTTGTCAGCATTCTTTTGAGAGTAATCATAGAATTAAATGGGGAGAAACAATAATTTTACAAAAAGAATCTAATGACATTAAAAGAAAATTAAAAGAATCAGCATGTATTTATTTAAATGAAGATAACTGTCTTTCAAGTATTTCTATAGATATAAGTAAAGCTTGGCTTCCTATTCTCACACAAGATTTGCAAAAAGGTTTTTTCAAAATTAATTAATACTGTAATGAAATTCTGATTATTGTTTTTTAAATAGATTTTGATATAATAGTAATATAATCCCACAATGATCATAATTTTGTAAAAATTTCTAAATGGTTATAAAAAAGAGACCTTATTGATTCTAGTTTTAATGAGTAACCCTGTTCTGTTTATTTTTAAATTTGAAAACAACATTGACTGACATAATGTCTTGAAATAGTATCATGTTACCTTGTGTTTTGTTTAGATTGGTCAATTGTTTTTGATAAACTTCAGAATATTGACAATTTGTCAACGATATAATAATAAAAAATATATTTGAACAAGAAACATTTAAGATTTTCAGACAAAATATAAATAAAAAGCTTGAAAACGATTGTAGATTGACAATCGAAACGTAGCATATTCAAACTCAATTAAAAGATAAGTGGTTTAGGTTTTACTAGGCAACTATTTATTTTTATAGAAAGCCACTGACAAATTAGTGATTTTTATTTTTCTAGAAGAAACGCAGTGGTTTTTTATAATTTTTTAAAGTAATTTTTCCTTACTAGTGGCGTAATACCCAGAAAAAGTTGTGTTTGTAGTGTTTAGTGACGAATCAAAGTTTAATTTATTCAGAAGTGACGGCATTTGCTATGTGAGACGTCATGTCGGTAAAAGGCTAAACCAAAAATATATTTTACCCACTGTGAAACATGGTGGTGGTTCCATTCAAGTTTGGGGCTGTTTTTCCGGACATGGCATTGGTCCAATTTATAGAATCAACGGGATTATGGACAGATTTGTATACACAGACATTTTGCAGACCCAACTGATTCCTTACATGGAAGAAAAGATGCCCTTGCATTCTATGTTTCAGCAGTATTAGGCAGGACAATGATCCAAAACATTGTTCGAAGCTTGTAAAAGATTTTTTAAGAGAAGAAAAATTCAATTATTACCTTGGCCTTCGCAGTCACCTGACCTAAACCCCATTGAAAACATGTGGGATTATGTTGATTCCAAAATCCGTTCGAAAACCTACTCTAATTTAGATCAGCTCTTTGATGCTCTTCAAGAAGCTTGGAAGTTACTTGAAGATCAGTACATTACCAATTTGTTACTCTCTATGCTGAAAAGATGCGACGAAGTGATCAAAGAAAAGGGATATTACACTAAATATTAACAATGTAATGTTTTTTTTTTTAATTTTGGTAAAAGGATTTTTTTTATTAAGTTGCTACATTTTAATCCAGGGAAAAAAAAAATTTAATTTATAAAAATTTTTTAAGTAGCCCATCTGATATTTTATTTTTATTATAATAATTGGTGTTCATACTTAACATGATTTGCAATAATGAGAGTAAGAAAAAATATTAACCTAAAAAAGATTTTCAAAATTTGTAAAAGTTGCTATAATTTTGGCCACTACTGTATATAAAGAATAGCTCCACTAAAATAATTTTTTGTTAATATTTAAAAATCAAATAACTTTTGTGCAACGTGGGTAAGAAAACATCTGGTTATAATTTTCGTACACAATCTATTATTATTTTGTCTCTAAAATAGTTCGAACCTACAATAAAACCATTGTGACCTTTAAAATATAACCATTCAATTGAGCCAACCTTAAATCGATACTTTAACTGTAGTTTCTATGACTATAATAGCTTAAAATAGAGTAACGGCTCTAATAATAGTATACATAGAAAGCCAGTAAGAAAGTTCTGCCATACTATCGGGACGAAACTATTCCTTAACTTTTCAAGAACTTCGATAAAGTTAGGCAATGGATAAATATGTTTTATTCAGGAACGTTTCCTGTTAGCAATTTGTCTTAGTTTCTGGGTATAGATACTTTCACATCAATAAAATAGTTTTGTTGGCAATTCGTCTTATTTCTTGGATGTAGAATCATAATTTTGTCCCAATCTATCTGCTTATTGTAACAAACTTTTCACACCTAGGTTAAAATCACATCAGTAAATTTAAAAACACTTTCTGTAAAGCTGACTGAACTGCAGTAAGCACCCCTAGTTTAAAAAAAAAATGCATAAATGAATTAATACTTATGGCATTTTTAAAAAGCTGTTTTTTGCATAATAGACACACATTGATAAGGTAAGTCATAAATTCTTTACAATCTATGATCAAATTTGCAACGTTATTTTTATGTGAAGCCAAAAGATAAAGCTTCTTCAAAGCTCGTTTTATGGTTTCTTTGGGAAAGCTATTTGACTTTTGCTTTCTCCAAGAATATGAGCAACAACATCAATCAAAATTCACGAAGGAACCAAGCCAATTCGCATAAGAAAGGTGTCAGTCAGGGTGGCACAGGCCCTAGAAATCATTTTGAAAAACCTAGATTGGGAAGAAATAGGCATCAAAGGACAAAGGACAATACTTGAACCTTAATAACAGATAAGATAGAATAACTGATAAAAATGCTCGAAGAACTGGATGCAGCAGCAGAAAATATAAGCTTGAGTATAAACTGCACTAAAACTAAAATCATAATCATAAACAAAGAGAAAATAGAACGAGTCGAGGAAAGATATACAAATGATTAAAAAAAGAAAATCAAACGGCAGCATTCGGTAATTTAAGCTATAGATTAAAAAATAAAAAATATCCTCAGTACCTTAAAACAAAAGTGTATAACCAATGTATCCTTCCGTGTACTCACTTACAAAATCAAACATGGATAAGGTATTAAACGCCCAAAGATCAATGGAAAGACAAATGTTACGATCCATCTTTGGAAATAGGCCTCCCCCAATATCTTCCACTTCGCATGTTTATTTAAATCGTCCGCCCGTCTCATTTGGGGTCTTCCCCTACTTCTTTTATTTTTCCAAGGTCTCCAGTTGCCAATCCATTTCATCAATCGTCTTTCTGTCTGATATTCTGATTGACAAATTTACATTTTAATTTGGAGATATCTTCATAGAATGCTTCGATGTGGAGTAGAAGTGGAGGCGTATACTTGGCTAACTTTAAGTGATGTTCTTTTCATTTTTAGTGTAAGATAGACAAAGAGATCTGAGATTATTTATTTTATTTTTTTTTATGTCTTTATTTATTATAAATCCTACTCCGAAGTTGGTGTTATCTTCGTTACCTTTATGGTATAGTAGATTACCGGAGTTCAGTTTTATCCGGTTTTTGGATTTTTGACGAATTTCTGAAAATCCTACAATGTCCCAATTTATTCTTGACAGCTCTTCCTCCAGTTCAATAATTTTTTCGTCGGTGTTCAGTTTAAAATTACTTAACCTTTCTTCAGCCTTTTATGCTTCATATAATAATTTTTGAGATAACTTTTTGACAGTAATCAGCTGTTTACCATAACTAATAACATAGGCCAACGAAAAAAAGTTGTAAAAAGTTGTCTCAAAAATAATGATATGAACCTTAGGTTTAAACGACCCATTTTATTCCACCAATAGCTAAATATTCTTACCAATGGTCAGAACCCAAGCACGTGCCTGACAGATGGCCGGGTAGACTTCAGGACTGACAAACCTTCCATCAATTCCTATGAGGAACACCGCAGCCAGGCACACTATAATGCCAAACAGCATTATCGTGTTGCAAATCGGATGCGAAGATTGTATTACCCTAAAAAAATTAAATTATAGAATTAATTTCCTATAGTCGACACAGGGGATTATTTTTAAATGCTAGCAAAATACGGCGGGGATAAACAAATAAACTTCTTGTGACGTAGAAACGGTAACTTTTGTAAAGTCATAGTTTTTATTGGAAGTGCTAAAATCTCCTTGCGATAGTAATTTGGATTCTAAATAAGAAGCAGGGGACATAAATGACGTGAGCTAGTCCTTGTCTTACTCAGTTACACTTTTGTGACTTTGACATGAAAATGTTCTAACCAGAAATATATTAAAAGCTAAACATGTCATGTTGTATAAAATAAAAGGTAAAACTATAATTGGCTTTGGATAAAAAGATGCTGACAAACAAAACGCACAGATAAGAACAACTCAAAGACATGCCATTTTTCAGATTTTTTTTGTTGCTCTCAGTTGTACATGATAAATAAAGATGTTGGAAATGGCACAAAAGTGTAACTGCTTATGCCAAGAACTAATGAAGAAACCAATCCAGAAAATAGTTTTCATCGCATATTTTGGTATTAATACCAGAGACAAATTTAGTTATATTGTCAAAGAATCTTCTTTGATATTGTGCTTTGCCTGTTATAAAACGAGAGGATGATCTATTTCATTGGTGTCAAACGGATAACCAAAAATTTTCAATGATGGCGGTTATGGCAAAACAATACTTGTTCTGTGCAACTAGCTGTGTGTGTACAGTAAAAGATTGTTCCCCGAGGCAGGCAATGTGTATGAAACAAAAATAAACCTTCTTTCTGATCGAGCAGAAGATTTAATCTTTCTTGATCGCAATTTTTTGTTGGTAAATGAAGACTATAAATAAAATAAACAAGTTTTCTGACTAATCGAGTTAAAAAAGTTTTTTCCGAAAGCTTTTCCTCACGGGGGTCCGTCCGACCTAATGGATACCTAATAAATGTTGTTAGTTAACTGTTTCGTCCTTATGGGGCTTCTCAGAACTCTGCTTGGCCAATGTGAGAAAACGGTCTAATAAACTTCGCAAGGATGTCACATTGACCAAGCAGTGTTCTGAGGAATCCCATAAGGATGAAACAGTTAACTGTAAATACTTATTAGGTGTCAATTCGACCTTGGACCCCTGTAAAGATAACTTTTTGAGCAAACCACGGAAAAATACGAGAGAAATAAAAACTTTCTTAACACGATTAGCCACGAAAACCCATTTCGCTTCTTTGTTTGCAAAAATAGACCAATCTATTACAAACAAAAGTATTGTGTATCACTTTTATAATGCTGCAAGTGTACGTTTCTTCAATCAAAACATTAAATTTTTACACCTCTAAACCGTTTAATCGGTTGATCAAATAATTTTTATATTCTATATATTTTCGTATATATTTTACTTACATTTTTTCCATGCCACTAAATACTTCACTTGGCGTAGTGTATTTATTAGAGGTTTCTCTGTATTTTGCAAAAAAATTGTGTAGGTATTCGCAGATATTACGAACATGCCATCCTCACAACGGAATTAGCAAAAAACTCAAACATGATCCTTTCATGTTGATTAAAAACCAACAAATTCACGAAAACGCGTGTTTGCTACTGGCGGTTTTGCCCTATATTTGAATAAATAAAGAAAATATAGCAACACAGCTTCTTTATACATCGCCGTTTTTGGAGCAAATATACGAATAGGCTACGAAAATTGAAGTGCCTCTGTTAAAAAAATATCATTAAGTTAAATAATATCACGTAAATACACACAGTAAACCCACTAAACATGTCAAAACTAGTGAACAACACAGCGCACTAAGCATTTAGTTTATCGTTCGCTTTGACCCGCCGTATCTATTTTGCTGAGTGAGAATAGTTTTACACAGAAAAAATTGACAAGCTAATAGCTTATCTGCCAATTACGTAAAAAGACGCATTACGGGTGGCGAAACAAAGATCTGCACGCGATACTTGAGACCAGGACCCCTATTTAATTCTTAAAGTTCCTTTTTCGGGTAGACAGGATTTTGTTTACTGCGCATGCGTTAGTTTTGATGGTTTTGGAACATACTCCGATACGTCACTAGACTATTTGACAATTGTCAAAAGTTTAGGGTTATGTCTATTATTTTTTTCTAAAAACTAGTTGATTGGGTGAAAATTTATCAAATTGTGGATTAATTTTGTATTTTTTCTAAAACTAATTGTGCAAATTTATTGTGGGGACCATCAAGAGTGTTTAATGGCATTTATAAACCCCTCCTAACTTTATTAACAAATTATAAAGAAAAATAGAAGTAGTTACCTATGGAATGACACTCCCTTACTTCTCCCGGACATTTTTCCACAATCCGCACATGTTTTTCGTGAATTATTTCCTATTTTTTACAGAAAAAACATAATTTTACACGACAAATGCAAAACACCGCAAAATGTAAATAAGCAAGAAAGATGGACTTCACTTACATGGCAGCTGTGTCTGACAAAAGACACGCCCGCGCACTTGCAAATTTGCGTCCGCGAATTTAAATTTGTCATTGTTTCCAAAGCCAGCTTCACTTTTCGATTCTTTGAACATATGTATTTATGCTCAAACGTATTTGGTATATTCACATAAACAGTTTAGGCATGGTCAGGTAAGGTAAAATTACCTAACCATTAAATAAACCGATGGCTTGCCATACTTAACACAAATCATATATTTCGACTAAGGGTTTTTTTTTTCAAACATATATTTTCAAGAAAAGCTTTCCTGTTTTCTTTCCTGGGATCCTAGAGGGTATGTAACCAAACCGAACCGATCCGAACCGAACCGAACCGGACCCCTTAATAGAACCGGTTCGGTTCGGTTTGGTTAGACACCCTCTACGATCTTGGAAAAGAAATCTTTTGGTTTATAATCTTTTGTCTCTCGATCTTTTGTCTTGCGACCTTTGTTCTGCAACCCACCCGCCGCATTACACATGGTTTGTTTATGTTGGTAAACCAGGAACGGGGTAAGTCAAAACGGAAAATATTTTTGCCTGTTTATAGCCCACGAGCAAAATTATTTTAACTCATATTTATAAATTAAATCCTTCTCATTAAAATCCGAGACGAAACGAAGTCCTGTTTTCCTGTTGCAATTCGCGGTGTTGTGTTGCTTATGCAATTAACAGATTAAAACCAAGGTAATCCTATTTGGTGCAATTTACGTGAGCTTTAAAATTTTGCTGAGCGAAATGTTAGTCATATACTTATTTATTTCAAAATAAGTTTGTCGCATCGTATCATTTTATCCCTAGACTAGACCAATAAGACAATACTCGGCAAAGGTAATTTAATGCATTATAAGTAAATGTTAGTTATGTCAAATATATTCAAAAGGAAAGATTGGCCCTAACCTTTTTAATTTAAAATATGGTGGAAATCTCTTTTTCTGTCTCTTTCTTCCCATCTTTTTCTCACCCTCTCCTGGTACAGTGGGTTCATTTGAAAGTGATACTTGGTAGTGTGCGCTTTTCCCAAAAACTAATACTTTGAGCAAAACTCGGCAACGTTACGCCCGCTCTCATCGACAAGCTTCAATCATGTGACCACGCGCTGCGCTTGTGCACCGACTACAAACATTAAAAGGCAGGATGGTGGTTGGTTGTTTCTTTACACTGTTCTTTTGGTGATCCGTGGCTTTACTATTTGCAAAAAATCTTGGTGGTAAAGAATGTGGCTTGGTTTGGTTTAATAAGAATTTTAGACACTGAAAAAATATCAGAAAGATACATTTTTATGATTTTGTTTACAATACGGTCATATTAAGTAAATAATAAACTAATTAAACAATAAAGAAATAAAAAGGTCTTTATTTTTTAGTTAAACAAAAATTCGGGATAATTTTTTACAAACAAAAAATACATAAAAACTATTTGAGATCAGCTAAATAACATGTGCAACGGTGCAAGAGAATAAACTTTATCAAATCTTAATCAAAACCTAAGCTTAGAAATATTAGTACATTATATACAGGGTGTAATTTAAAAGATGCACCAAACTTAAGGATGTTGGTGGAGAAGAACAAAAGTACAGAAAAAGTTTAAATAGCTTTTGAACAAAGGTTTTTTGTTTCCAGCATTTTAAAAAAATATTTTGACAATCTGTATCTAAAAAACAAAGTGGTTTCATGCAAAATGTAATTAAAAAAAAGTACAAATTACCGAAAAAATCCACCATTTTTACCACAAGTTTTGAGGCAACAAATAAAAATATAATTTAAATTTGACACCAATCCTCTTTCGCTTTTGCTATAGTCAATGCGCATGCGAGGGGCGTAAGCCACAATTCCTCCGGCCAGGTGCTTGTCTCTCGCTGCAAAAGGCACTTTAAAGTGTATGTCAGAATAGACTTATGTATACGGTATAGGTAGGTAAATTTAGTTTTATTCCCCAAATTCATTAATGCAAGGTTTTTATTCAAAACCATAAATAAATGTTGATGTTTTCTGCGCTTTTAACCGTGTGCGCAATTTTTTGCGTGTGCACTTTTCCAGAATTTCCTA
The DNA here is from genome assembly GCA_963576565.1 of Aspidapion aeneum. NCBI lineage: Eukaryota > Metazoa > Arthropoda > Insecta > Coleoptera > Brentidae > Aspidapion > Aspidapion aeneum. The sequence goes on from OY755040.1 coordinate 110,687,668, forward strand.
ATATAGAGTAGTTTGTCAATAAATAATATTACGTATCTGAAATTTGTAGAAATAATAACTACCAATTTTATTTAAGGAAATTCCAAAAACAAAAATATTTGAGAGGCAGTAACAAACGATATACTGAAAGGTTTTTAGTGGGTTATGGGATAAGGCAAAGAAAAAACTCCTAGCAATCTTTGGGACGTTTCGTCTATAATCTAGACTTTCTCAACCCTTCCATTATGATCCAGGGATACGAACAGCAAACTAGTACTAAAAGATATACTTTTCTACAATAAACTAAATTTGTATATTTACCTGTCACGGTTTTTTATTTTACACTTCCAAAATTAGAGAGGCTTAATTATTTTATGGCTTGTCATTGTTGGATTAAATTTGTTTACTGCGCCCTAGGTCTGTAGAGGATAGGTTGCCTGGTAACTCTATGGTCGAAGCGGCGTGAGAGGTAAGAGCGCGTCATTTGGAGTGCCACGATTTGATTAGAGCCCTTTGTTTACATGCGTTTTTAAGTATTTTTCATCTTCGATGCTTAATTTTTTTCATTTGTGGTGTTTTTTCGAACTATATTTATTTAAAAACTGTAAATACTTATTCTAGTTTACTTATGCTTTCTACTTGTAGTTATTTCAACGGAGTTAAAGCTTCCCAAGACATTGTGCCTTTGGGATATTTGGTATAAGATAAATTTTATGTTTGAGCTTAACTTTTAACTTTAAAACTTTATTTAGCAAGAATATGCTACAATTTTAAAAATAGTAAAGTAAATTACATTAAAATCTAATTGTTAGCTATATAAATATTAATAGACTAAGTAATATTTTCAACTGTAACATAATAATTTCTTCTATCTGCATCCAAATGAATAATACTATAATTAAACAAACTGTATTGAAAATAAATATTTTTTAAACTTTTTTTAAATGTGTTTAATTTCTTTTCATTTTTTATTGAGTTTTTTAATTTATTGAATTCTGACAAACCTTTACAAAAAATTGATTTTTGGACAATTAATTTTTGGGAATTATTTAAATGAAAATCGTCTTTATGCTTGTATAATGTGAATGGAAATTTAAATTTTGGAGGACAAAATCTTTAAGTTGTTCTCGTAGTAGATTGTTTTGAATTTTGTATATAAATATACAAACATTATAGAAAATGAAATTTTTTACATTAAGCCAATTTAATTTTTTTAACATTAGTGTAGTTTTTGTGTATTTATCTGCTTTGAGAATTATTCTCATTGCTCTATTCTGTAATATGTGAAGTTTATCTAAAATATTTTCATTCGCTGTATATAATATAGTTGAGCAGTAGGAAAAATGTGGTAATATTGTTGTATTGTAAACACATTTTTTAGAAAAAAATTATAAATAATAACTAATCCTTTCTAAATACCCAATTTTTGAAGAAATTTTAGATATAATGTTTGTAGTATTTATCAAACTTTAGTTTTGAATCTATAATGATACCAAGATATTTGAATGAATTTGTAATTTCTCATTATTTGTTGTGATTGCAAAATTCGTTAAGTTGCTTTTTGAATTTAAAATCATACATTTTGTTTTGTTTACATTCAATTTTAATTTGTTTGCGTTTAGCCAATGTACTACATTTTTTAATTCTGAATTTATCTCAATAGTTAGGTTTTCTAATGAAGTTCCTTTTAAATAAAGTAATGTATCATCTGCAAACATCTGTATCATACAATTTTTTAAAACTGTTGGTAGATGATTTATATATAAAATAAAAAGTAATGGTCTCAATTTACTTCCCTGTGGTACCCCTATATTGTTTGATTTTTCCGATGATAGTGAATTCAAAATTTTGGTTCGCTGTGTCCTGTTGCATAAATAATTTTTAAACCATTCTAATACTTTTCCCCTTAGACCAAATTTAAAAAGTTTTTTAATAGCCTTTCCCTGTCAATAGTTTCAAATGCTCTTTTAAAATCTAAAAATACCCCAACTATAATATCATTTTTCTCAAAACTTCTTTACCATGTTTCTATAACGTATTGTGCTGCAATTTCTGTAGAATGTTTTCGCCTAAATCCTGTTTGTTGTTGTACTAAAATTTTGTTGCTTTCTATAAAATTTAAAAACTGTTCATATACCACTTCTTCCAATAACTTTTCAATATCCCATAAAACATTTATTGGTCTTAATTCATCATATCTTTTACTATTTTTAACTTTTGGTACAGGTGTAATATATGAACATTTGAGTATTTCTGGAATTTCTCCGTTTTTTAAGCACGTGTTTATTAGAAATAAAAGTGGATATCCTATGACCGAAAATGTTTCTTTCATTAGATTTTTGTTTATTACTTCATTTTTATTATTATTTGATTTTAAATTTACAACTCAGTTGATTTAATGTTACTTCTTCAAATTTATGTATTGTATTTTCTATGTGTATTTCATCTAAAAGAGACTCTGTGCTTGTATTTGGTATAGAATTAATAATGTCTTCTATGCTTGTTATATAGTATTTGTTTAGTCGTTCTGATATGGTGTTTGGATCAGTTTCAATTTTGTCTTCAAATATGATTTCAGTTATGTCACTTTTTGGTTTGTTGTTGATTAAATTTTTCAATGTTTTCCACATTTTCTTGTTGTTTCCTTTATTTTTATCAATTTCCTTTTCAAAATAGAATTTTTTCTCTTGTCTTAATACATTTACACATTTATTTCGTTTACCTTTATATTCTATCCAATCTTTTTCAGTTCTGTTAGTAGTAAATTTTTTAGAAAAATGATCTCTGTCTGTTTTTGCATCATAAATTTTCTTATTAAACCATTGTGTTTCTGTTTTTCTGTAAGGTAATATTTTATTTTCTTGAACTTTTATCAAGGTGTGTTCGATGTTATAGTATAGTTGTCCAAAAAGCGAATCAGCATCATTCAGTGTGTAATCCCAATGACATTCAATTAATTTTATACATAGTTAATTGACGTATTTTATGAATATTGTTATAAGAGACACTTTAAGAAAAATAGCAAAACATATTTACATTTAAATCAATAAAGGAACACAAGAAACTTAAAGATTTATCATATTAAATGCTTTTTATTTAAATGGGCACTCCGGGTGACGTCATTTCCCGCGTTTCTACAACTGACTCTGATTGGTCAGAAAATTACCAGGTAACCTATCCTCTATAGACCTTGTACTGCGCCTACTTATTTTTATTTATTTTGCAAGAAAAGCTGCTTTGTCAAACTGTTCTAAAGCGTCATAGATCGTGTTTCGCTCATAAGTTGTCATTTTTAAAAGAAAGAGGTGCTGTTGGGTAGGCTAGCTATAGGATATAGGATAGGATAGCTATAGGATACTGTAGGATATGTGGCTATGCTATGCTATTTTAAATGCAATTTCTAAAGCGCCATTTTTTTAACTGTTAAATACATAAATATAAATTATAGACATTTATTTTTCTCGTAGGATCATTTTTTGTGCTTGTTTCAGTTATTAATAACTATTTATGTACATTATCCAACAAAAAGTTAAAAGTAAGCGAACTGTATTTATTTTTAACATTTAGATATCACTACCTATATAGCAATTCTGTTCTAATACTCCACGAGTTTGTATAAAAGGAAAGATTTAACATGGTTTGATGAACAAATGGTAAAGGTTTGGAATGTAACGCAAATTTTAATTTAAATCTGAAAATATGACTCGGTATTTAAACATTTTTAGCCTTCTATCTGTCTATTTAGCCTTCTTCGATCCATCTTTGGACATAGTCGTATTTTGTAAGGCGCTATTTTGTAGCAGCGCTGTTTTGATGCGCGCTATTTTGTAGCAGCGCTATTTTGTTGACGCTATTTTGATGCGCGCTTTTCTGTAGCAACGCTATTTTGAAGCAGCGTTATTTTGTGGCAGCGCTATTTTGTAGCAGCGCTATTTTGTAAAGTGCTGTTCTGTAGCAGAGCCGGTTTGGTTATGGTTACTGAACATAACAGCGTGATAGATCGCTACTACGTCGACTGAAAATAACTAACGATAACCAGGATTGCAGTGAGAGATGTGCTTACCAACAGCACTCTAATCTCTTTTTATTTTAATAAAAAAAATATAATCAACAAATAATCTTAAGAAAGTAAACAGGGATGATATGTGACAACTGACAAGCACAGACAATAACACTTACAAGTGACATTTAAGACTTTTTAAAAACTCTTTCTCGAGTTAGTGGCTTCTTCGTGGGTGATCGGTCAAAAATTGTCGATTTGAGAGAAACCGCGGCATGTAACGTCATCCGATCGGAATGGGAACATCGAGCAAATATTCAGTTGATTATGGACGGCATTTGTTCGTTTCATGACGCGTACTTACTTGAGCATACATGCGAACGAGGCATTCATTTGGCCTCGCAACGTGCGCCTTAATACTTATAATGGGATGTTATACTTTATTGGTTCTTACCTTCTATGCTTATTCATAATATTAAAGATAATCAATCCACTGGCAATGATAATTCCCAAGCTGGAGACTAGGCACATACAGATGAACAAGGATAGTGATACTGTTCTGAGTGATCGCCGAACTATCGTACGGTCTTGGGGCACTTTTCCTCCTTAAATTAAAAAATAGTTTGTGCTTTGAAATTTTGGAAGTCCTTTTTTATGTAAATAAAATAAATGGATCCATGACGGATCGGATATCTTTCTAGCTAGCTTGTTAGCTCACCTTAAATAAATTTTAGGATAAATGAAAACAGTTTTTTGTAATAATCTCAGAAACGAAAGCTCCTACAAAATTTTTGGTTATAACAGAAATAATTAAGAGAAACTTGTCCTACTATATTTCGAAAATCGCATATTGATGCGATGCTTCGTTAAAAAGTTAGGTATTTTCAAATTATGTAATGGTCAAAAAACATTAGCAAAAATAGATTTTGACCAAGATCTAATCAGCTTATTACAGTGTCAAACGCTATTTTTCCTAAAATTTTTATGAAAATCGTGTCAGCGGCTTAGGAACTATCGTGTTACGGACAGACATATACACACACAGATAGACATCACGACGATATTGCTAAGATAGGTAAAATACACCCAAATAACACATTTTTGACGTTATCTGAAAAAAAAATCCTTTAAAAAAAATACCTTCTCTAGGCATTGCTGCGTGGGATAGGAAGGCAATTAATATTGAATGTGCTACGTCACTTTAAAGAAAACTTTACGCTGATGTCTCGAATCGAAGAAATAGAGGGTTTTCGTTGTCCAACTGTCAGTTTTATGTTATACTTTAAAAACTAAAAGTGAGGACAGTTTTTCAGTAAAATAAAATTTTCATAAAGCAAACTTTTAAAAAGTTTCTCGAAAATAAATTGATGTATCAAAATTATGTTACTTCTTTTATTTTTTCTAGAAAAACTGGCAAAACTGTTAAATAACACATAGTTTCTGTGAGGCATCAAGTGACATTTAAATTGATGTACAGGGTGTTCTCATATATTTTAACCAAGGTCTACTACACTTATATTATGGAAACACTCTTACAATTCAACTCCATGGACGCTGTTTTTATTTTATAAATAAGAAGCATTTTCAAAAACATCGTGTCAGATACTTTTGAAACGCCATATTTAAGATTCTTAACATCGACTTTTCGACGTATTTTAAGTATAATATATACTTTTTGATTTTAGAAATTTTTGGCCAAAAAAAACTGTACAATGTGATTTTAACCAAAACGAACTCCTAAATATAAAGTACTCGCACCCGTGCAATGCGAGTAAACTCAAGGTGTGGCGCCATCTAGCGAACTGGTTCGAGCACTCGAAAGTTAAAGCACACTGGCATCGTCTTGTCTAAGACGCAGCTGCGCCATCTATGACAAGTTTCGTCCATTGAATGTGGCTTTAAAACCACGTAATCACGTAGCAACTAAAAGGCCGTACTGCCTGAAGCAAAGAAAAAAGATGGAAAACGTGCTGTGTGTGGATCGATAAAAATCAAAAAAAAAATATACTTCACACAAAGGTGTGTGTGCCTAACTCGCGAGTGTCAGAAAGAGAAGGAAGAGTTTGTTTTGGTGGTCTTCCTACTTACACAAGGTAGCATTTCCAGACGTACGTTTCTGTGTGTTTCACGTCATCAATGGAGAACTGTATACCTAGGTAAGGTAATTTTAACCAAAACCAACTCCTACATATTAAGTACTCGTGCAATGCGAGTAAACTCAAAGGTGTGGCGCCATCTAGCAAACTGGCTCGAGCAATCGAAAGTTTTTGGACAAACCCGGCATCGTTTTTTTTTTGTAAATTTCTATTTATAACAGGTTTTCAGTATTCAAAACTAAGTTTTTTAAGCAACATTTTGACAAAAACAGCTATAACATACCTATCTACCTCTTGTTATTTTGTTATATCATACACATTGAAAGAAAAAAAAAATTATACAAAAGCAGTTTAACCGAAATTACACTTTATTGTACTAAGCGGAAACAAAACTTTTTCATCCCGAGGGAACTAATTCATTGAAAAAAGTTCTTGAATTTTTTAGTGGAACTCGGCTTTCGCATTATATGCCCGCTGATTCCGCAGAGAGTTTTTCAATGAATAAGAAAATAATAGAAATAAAGTTGACCGTTATTTTTAAACAAAAGAGCAACAAAAATAATTAACTGAGTAAGAAACTTATTACAAATGATTTCTCCTGAGACTTTTCTTGGTTACCTGTAAAATGTCGGATTTTTGTTTACGAAAATATGCTATGCTATAGTCTTTATTAAAAAATTAGGTAAATATTTAAAGTTCGGTTGATACTTAGGTAGGAAACCAAGAAAGTTAAAATTGGATATGTTACATTCTTAAACTAACTCACCAAATACAAAATTCTTATCCATTTAAATTTGAAGTGCATGCGTGAAGTCAGTCCATTTTAATTTAAGCTGGCTTTGAAAATGTACCCTTAAAAAAATTATATTAGAAATACCTTTATTTATTTTTTTGTATTTCGGTTGGATGAGCTAACTTTGAAAAATGTCTTTGAACAATATCATAATTCTGATGACCAGTCCCATACTAGGTATTCCATTTGTTCAAATTGTGTCGGAATTATAATAAAGGTAACATTATTATATCTTAGTCTATCTAAAAGAAATACAACATATACGAGGTATGACAATAAAATATTAAGACTGTTGTCAAAAATGTACTGTATTTATATACTAATACAAATTTAAGATACTCCCCATCAATGTAGTCTCCTTCTCTTTCAAAGCAGCGTTGCATGCGTTTTTTTCCAATGTTGAAAGCAATTTTAGAAATTATCAGAAGAGAGGCTGTTAAGAAGTCTTGCCGTATTTTCCTTGACGTGCTGTAATATTCTTTCTTCTAATAGTCTGGTGGGTGGTTCACGACAAGGATCTTCTGATTAGCTAAAAACGGCTTAATGGAAAGTGCATTTTGGGCGGGTGCATTGTCCTGGTAGAGCAGCCAAGCGTTGTTCTTTCACAAATCTGGACGTTTTTTCCTTACACGTTCCCTTAGCTATATCAATACTTTAAATATAAATGTTGGTTGACTGTTTAACGCTCACGCGCCCACTCAATGAAAATAATATCCCTAATATCGAAAAATAAATGAATATCGCCCTTTTGGATGTGCTGGAGCGCCCTTCTCATTCATCGTCTTTAACTTCTTCACGACCCTCGAAAAAGATTTTATGCCACATAAAAATCATTGCACGAGACATACACTGCTCTCCGAGACATCTTTTAGCATTTTAAAGCATTCAGTAGCCGTTTTTTTGAGTTTTGCTTTAAATGAATACCTTGAACAATTTTTTCGTTTGTTATAATTTCGGCAAATGAGCTTTGTACGATTCGCCTCAAACCACGGCCAAACTCGTAGAGGAAAGGCGACAAGATTGCGCGCGGTATCAGAACGCACATCAAGGTTAATAACTCCGACCGCCTGAGGCGTGGAGATTTAAAACCTGTTAGTACGAGGGCCAGTTTTAAAATTTAATTGTCACATCTCGTATATAAAATAATTTTTAGAAAATAGTAGGAGAAAACATTTCTAGATTGCCCGTGTCTTATTTGAATGAATGTACGGTAGTGGTGGTTAGCACTCTTAAAGGATATAACCTGGCACCTAGGCACGCCTTTCTGGGCTCGTTGTGCACCTGTGTTCGACTCAGATAATAATTTAAATACTATCCAGTAAATAGAAGCCAGTAGCCTTCAAATTATATTTTAGGCTAGAAACTTCATCATGATAAACCACATAGTGCCATGGTTGTAGCCTTAGACCACTGGTGGGTCATAAACCTTTTGACATAATTAACAGGGTACAGAGAGCCACAATGTGCTCGCACTAGCTGCTAGCTCCAAATAGGCACTCCATATACCCTGTCCCATGTGATGATTTCCTGAATGGCCAGGTCACCGAATCCATTCAGAGAATCACCAGATTAACCCTCCCCCTTTACCATAGATGTTATTTGGTGTGATCTCAGTTTTCTTTTTGTGAACATTTTGGGCAAAGTTTGTCCGAAACCGAACCGAACCGAACCCATTTATCCATTGTGTCAATGCAAAAAGGTTATCGTTTCTAACAGCAATGTGCGGCGAATAAACTTACTGTACAAAAAGCGGTACTGTGGTGCGTTTTCAAGGGTACATTTTCAAAGCCAGACATACAAAAAATGGACCTGATGGACATGCAAATAAAAAAATTGTAGTTAAAAAGTCAGTTTAAAAATATAAAACAATTAATTTTAAATAGAGAGAAGGAACATACTTTTATTTTAACAATTTTGAAGCTACACGAATCACAGTAGCGTTTGTTGATCAGCAAAAATTCTATCCCAACAGCACAACATTTTTTATAGTTTTTTGTAAATAGATTTAAATATGAGTAGCATATTTTATAATAAAGGCTAAATAAATATTCTTTTTATTTTGGCACCCTCAAATTTGTGTCATAGGCTATCAGTGATCTTTTAAGGAATATGAATTTGCAGAACGGATGTTACATGAAGAATTAGAATTTTTGTATTTCAATGCCCGAGCCCCCCTCCACAAACCTAAGATTTTTTTAGATATATTTCACATATTTCATAAATATTATGATAAAATAGCATAAAATACGACATTATGAGGCCTCGGGCCTCCCAAGACATATTCCTGGGACGCGACTCCATTTCTCCTATTATAGAATAAAATTTTGCACATTAGAGAAAAATAGTGCCCTATTTACCCGTCATAAAAATGTTACTTCTTATTCCCGAATTTTCTTTTAAAGAAATCAAAAAAGTAGATTTTAAAAATATCTGTCAGTGACATTGTCGTAAAATGCACTGCATTAAAAGCATCCGGACTTTGTGTAAGTGTTAAACGTCAATAAATATGGCACCGGAATAACTTTATACAAACATACTTTCTTGCTTTGCACAAGCTGACGAATTTTTAAGAAACATTCCTTTTGCAAAAGAACGTCAATCAAACTTGGTAGATGAATAGGCAATTATAAACCAGTGTATAATAAGTTTATATTTACGTAAATTCATAATTTTTGTATTTGCACTACCTTTTTTTCCAAAACTTTAACACGAGTAAGTTTGTCGACCAGGCATAGGCATATTTTAAGCTTATTGTAACAAAACGGGATTTTATAAGATTTTTGGGTATTTTCGACTAAATATTGTTTTCGACTTCAACAAGCATTAATTACATGCAAGTAGGTTAAGAACAAGTAAAGTTTATGGCAGCGCAGGGACTTGTTTTTGGGCATATTTTCAGGATCGCTTATCTTTGTTATTGATAACTATTCTCATCTTTACTTTTAGAGTTAATTTTAATATTAAAGCTTTTGATTATTACTATTTTCAGTCTTTTGAAATATTATATAAAATAAAATTGCTTCTATATTTTTATAGTTTCTTAACATCAAATACAAACCATTCGTTGCCCTAAGATCGGCATTTTTAATCAATATAATATTCCAAACCTAAACAGTCATAAAAAGTAAATTAAACAGTTACTAATAATACCTTTACCTATTCAATCAACGTTAACTGTTGATAAATAAATATATTTACAACAAACATACAGAAGGTTTCTAAAATCTAATAGTTTAGGGAGTTTGAATATTAAAATATAAAACTTTAATAGTTTATTAACAACAAAATAATATATATACAGGGTGTCCCAACTAAAAGGTAACAGAGTTGTTTTTGGGTATTTTTTGTGCAAATTTGGAGAAACGCTGGAACACGTCGATTTTGTTTGCGAGGGAGGCATTTTTTGGCTATCTTGAAATTTTTGTAGCACGCACCATCTTCAGGGGGTATACTTTACCCCTATATTTTGAATAAGGAAAGTGGGTCTGGTGATACTTTGTTTTGAAACTCTCTTGAATATCTTTACAACCGTGTAAAAATTTCTGAATCCATACATTAGTTTTCGAAATATTTGCTTTCAAATTTTCAAATTTTACATGGAATGATAAAATAAAAATTAAATCCGAAAAATATAAAATTCTGATTGAATTTTTATTTTATCAGACCATGTTAAATTTGAAAGTTTAAGGCAAAAACTAATGGATAGATTTTTAAAATTTTCACTCGGTTGTAAAGACATTCAAGAGGCCTTCAAAACAAGGCATCACTAGACCAACTTTCCCTTTCAAAATATAGGGTAAAGTATACCCCTCGAAGATGCTGCATGCTACAAAAATTTCAAGATAGCCAAAAAGTGTCCCTCTTAGAAACAAAATCGACGTGGCCGAGCGTTTTTTCAAATTCGCACGAAAAATACGTTTTTAAGTATTTTTCGTCTGTTAACTTTTAGTTGAGACACCCTGGTATGTATGATTTTCCTACATTGTGTACACAATTGCGAAAAACGCTTATATTATAAACTTCCTCCAAGAACCGCCAAATTCCCTTTCGAGATCCTACAAAATAATAAATTTATTAACTTATCAGTTATACAAATTCTTGCACAAATTGATAGTTTACAACATTAAAGCCTTGGACACTTAATTTGACAGTACCACTGTGAACAAGTTCTTCTACTACAATATAAATAGTTTGCAGTATATGCCATATTTTTTTTTCGTTTTTACAATTTCATTATATCCACAAAAAAAAACATACAAATAAATAATAAAAATAATAATAATTTTGAATCTAAATTGGCAGCTGTGTTTAAACCACCAAACGTAAATAGTAGATTTCGAATAAAATCGTAGGTCAGTTTGCATAATTTAACAGCTGTCGGTTTTATTTTATTATATATGTTAATTGGGACGAGTTGGCGTTTTTCAATATTATTAATCGAAATATTGTTATGGCGTTTCAAATAAGTTGGGTTTTTTTTAAATAATATTTATATATTTATTTAAATTTAGTAATACATCTACAGAGATTGTGAGTAAGTAATTTATGCATTATTTGGTATTGTAAAATTTTCTGTTTAATTTTTTAACATCGATTATTATGATATAGTTTTACAAACTTTAAATCATCCCTCATGAATGATACTAAAATCTAAGACGATCTTATGTAGAATCATATGACTGCATGGACTAGATTTACAAAAACTAATATAGTTGCCAAATTTTTGTTTGGTTTTTTCTGAATTTCGAATTTTTGTAAGACTAAAATTAAATCTCAAGTAACATTTTTGATTAAAATTGGGTAAACTTTACATAAAATAAGAAAGTAAGTTTTTCCTATAAAAAATTAATAGGTTAAAAAAGAGGGAAATTTCCCGACAAAAACCAAGGTAATTGGGAAGAAGAAAATAGGTAATTGGTCTTTGTCTTGTTACCTATGAAATTTTAATGAAAACGAATATTGTTTTTATGTTTTAAAAAATACAAAAACTGCGAAAGATTATGGGATTGCTTAAGTAAAATTAACAAAAACCTAACAAAAAATTATCAAAAAGAACAAAATACATAGCGTCTATCCTTCCTTCGCGGACATCGTCTTAGAGATCTTATGTCGTAGCCAAAATTTCTTCTAATTTTAACAACAAACACATTTAGTTTTATTTTTAACCTAGAATCGACAATGTTGACATAAAAAAAATATTTAGGATATGCTTATCACAGATGTTCATGCTCGTGCTAGGACCTTAATTAAACCAATATTTTTTGTGATAAAACGGCAAATAAGAGAGTTTAAATCAACGTTGCGTTTGTGTTATTTATAAAAGAATATTCAAACATAAGCTTAAAATCATTGAGTTATCATCTATTTTGCTATATATTCTAAGGTACCTCGGCACTGGCGTCAACTGATAAAATTAAACTCAAAATTCTCTAAAATATGCATGAAAAAAATAAATACCACATGAGGACTAGAAGGTTGGAAGCTTTCGATAATAATAATAATAATAATAATAAAGAAGCCGGTAAGGTTTTACTTTAAATTTATTTTTCATTTTCAAACTAACTACAGGGTATCATCCATTCATAATAAAAATATAATTTTTTACCCATATTTAGATGCAGTTATTAAAATGTTTGATGAAAAACTAGATTTGTTAATATTTTATTAAACTTTTTTTTTTAATTTTTAATAAAAAAAAGTTTGACCTAGTTCTTTGCGAATTAAATTTGACGGAAATAAAAATTTTTACCTGATTAAGTATTAGCCTGACCCAAAATATCCTAATTCCCATTACTTATGCCGAATTTTTTATATTTAATTATTTTTTATGTTTGGAGGAATCGCCTGATAAAGTTGTTGGTTAAATTGAAAAAAAAAAGGTTTTTTGGATTTAGGCCACAGTACATCAATCTATTTTTAGGTGATGACTAGCAGACTGAATGTTTGCACATCGTTTTATTTTGATGAGATCATCAACTTTTTCCTCAGTGAACATTTTTGAAAGAGATTCTCAACAGAGTGCGCTGTTAGCTCCCGCTTAATTTCGCGGTTGTTTGTAAATTTTACAACCGCACAATTGGCTGATGGACAGAGTACATTTTTCGCGCATTTGGACATGCGCACCAAGAATCAGTGAGATCCTTTTTCTACCGCCTCGAGAAAATGGCGTGTTAATTTCTTTCTCCAACTTTTTCAAATTTCTACACTTGAAAGTGCTCGATTTTGGTGTACTGAAGCATAGAACTCGAAACTTCAGCCCTTCAGCTACGTGGTGCCATCATTAGATCAAGACAGGGGCCCCTTGGAACATGGAGAAATTGGCTGCAAACTGGTGAGTGCTTTGTTTCTGATTTCCGTTGTGTGGTACCAACAATTAACCTATGGACCTTAATTATTTCGTGATTTCATATCAATATATTTATGCTTGTTCGCGCTTTCATTAACTAAAATATATACAGTCCATTGCAGTTATCGTTTTTCTAACTGCGGGCAAACATAAGTGTTCCTTCGACCCGAATTATTTAAATTTGACTCCATACGACGGTATTAATAAGTCGGCCATTTTCACACGGCGACCACAAGGCCTTGAATTTTGCCAATCGTATTGAACCGAGAGAGATATTCGCTCGACCTTCGGTATCGGCACAGTTCACCTGTTTTCGGTCCGCTGCTATGGTAACGCAGGGTCTACCGCGTGGTCATTCAGTATAAACTAAAATCGAGAAGCAATCAAAACAAACAAGCAATTTCAGTGAATAGATGTGTTCCATATCATTTCGATATTTAAAACAATTTTCATCAATTGCGATAAATTAGTGCATATTTTCGACAATTCGTCATTTTTCTATTTCAGAAGCATTAATTTAGCGTTAATTGTATATTTACCGACATTTCTGTGATTAGATGTGTTCCATATCGTTTCGATATTTAAAACAATTTTCATCAATTGCGATAAATTAGTGCATATTTTCGACAATTCGTCATTTTTCTATTTCAGAAGCATTAATTTAGCGTTAATTGTATATTTACCGACAATTTCGTCATCTCAAAGGTAAAAATCATGTCTATCAAAAAAGCCGTGCAAAAACGCAAGGATTTTTTATCTACGATCACCGAGTGTTATGTGTTTTCACAGACCGCGGCAACGGACGAAAAAGCGAGAAACGAGTTTCAAGTGAGGTATTCCGATTTGGATGAAACCTTCGATAAATGCATGCTGGCACATAATGATGTCATTATGTTGATAGACAACTCGGACGACGAGGAGTTTAAAACGCAGGATGCGATCCTTTCAGAAGCTCGTAAATATTTTTATGCGTGTAAGGGAGTTTACTCTAAAATATTTCCGGTTGAGGCCCCATCCTTTTCGGGATCATATGTTCGACAAAACGAAACTCCAAAACTCAAAGAGTTAGGTATTCCCATATTTCGAGGTGATAAAAAATTATGGACAAGCTTTTTCGATCTTTTTAATAACATTATAGATCAAAATCAAAGTCTAAGTAACGTCCAAAAACTTCAATATTTATTTTCATATCTCGAGGATGAGCCTTTAAAATTGATATCAGGGATTAGCTTATCTGATCAAAATTATAAAATTGCTTACGACAAATTAGTCAATAGATATCAAAACAAGCGAGACCTCGCAAATGATGCTTTAAGCACAATTATGAACTCTACCTTAAAAAACGAGTCAGCTAAAGAATTGAGTAATTTAATTGACACCTTTTCAGAATCCCTAGAAATTTAAAAATCACTTAGCTTTGACGTTGACAGTTGGGACTTTATTATTTTTTTCATTCTGTTAGAAAAATTGGATATTCCGACGCGTTCAAATTTCGAAATGAGTCACGCCAATACTAATACCGAAATTCCCACTTTTCAGTCACTTTTTCAATTTCTAGAAAAAAGATGTAAAGTTTTGGAATCACTTCCTCAATCAACAGCACCCAAAAAGGTGCCTACCTATCAAAAATCAAATTCTATGCAAAGTCAGTTTGGGCAAAAGCCTACCTATCAAAATTCAAATTCTATGCAATATCAGTTTGGGCAAAAGCCTACCTATAAATCATCCAATTCGCCTTTTATAGGACTGGCTGGCACCTCAACTAATTCAAGTACGGGAATAAAATGTCTCCGGTGTAATCAAGGTCACGTGCTTTCGAAATGTCAAACATTTCTTGACCTCTCACCTATCGATCGCCTATCTTTCGTCAAGCAGAAAAAATTATGTCTAGCGTGTTTTCATCCCTCGCATGGGGTAGATACGTGCAAATCAAAATATTCATGCAGGACTTGCAATAGTAAAAGGCACCACACTTAAGCTCATGTCTTAGAATTTAATCAAGAGTCTGGAAGCCAAGATACTAGTCCTGTCATTTACACACCACCTGTCAATAATCTTCATGTGTCATTAAATACCTCAGGACCTTCAGGTACCTTTCTTTTATGCACCGCCATAATAGATGTTATGGACGGTTGCGGAAATTTTCAACCTGTAAGGGCACTGCTTGATTCTGGACCACAGACAGGATTCATCAGTGAAAAGTGTATTCAGCGTCTTAATCTTCCTAGGCGAAGTTACACCACTGAAATATTCGGATTAAATCAAATGTCTTCTTTTACTTCCAAAGGGCTCGTTCAATGTCACATTAAGCCACAAGGACAGGTCACTCCTTTACTTAATTTCGAAGCAATTGTCGTTCCACAATTATGTTCCAATATGCCTACATTCACTTTGAACGATAATCAGTGGAAACACTTGGAAAACCTTAAACTTGCCGACCCATCTTATTTCAAATCTAGACCTGTGGACCTAGTTATTGGTTGCGAGCTATTCGCACAGATATTCAAGGAGGGCAGGGTTCTTGGACAAATAGGGCAATCTTCAGCCCTTGAAACCATCTTTGGCTGGGTCGTCATGGGAAAAATGGATGAAGTAGGTAGTCTTACGGAACGAACCTCCGTTAGAGGTCATTATCCCTAGGTTTTGGGAAATCGAACATTTGCCTAAAAAACAAATCTTATCAAAGGAAGAAAAACAAGCGGAATCAATTTTTACTGCGAGTGTCGTACGGCAACCGAGCGGTAGATTCATGGTAGATCTTCCGTTTAAAGATAAAATAAACCCTGACCCAGGAAATACTTATCCGCAAGCTTATCGTAGATTTTTACTTCTAGAAAATAGATTAATCAAAAATCCTGATCTGTACACTGCCTATTCAAGGTTCATGCAAGACTATATCGATTCTAATCATATGAGTTTAGTTTTATCTAGTCAACCAAAGGTCGACGTATCATATTTTTTAGCACATCATTTCGTACTAAAGCCGGATAGCTTAAGTACAAAATTAAGGGTAGTCTGGGATTGTTCGGCAGTCACCCCAAAAAATATTAGTCTCAATGACACGTTGTTATCTGGACCGAAACTTCAAAAGGATATTGCTTCTTTACTCCTTACGTTTCGTCTTAATCCTATTGCCTACATTGCTGATATCAAACAGATGTTCCGTCAAGTCCTTATCAATTCTTATCACCGTCCTTATCAAAGGATATTGTGGAGGTTTTCTCCACAGGACCCACTTTCAGTGTGGGAACTTTCTACTGTCACTTTTGGCATGACATGCTCACCTTTTCTAGCCATGCGTACCTTAAATGAGCTGGCAGAGAGAGAAAAAGAACATTTTCCTATGGCTAGTACTGTTCTAAAAACGTCAATTTACATCGACGATATCTTGGGAACTAGTCCTTCGCTTTCTGAAGCTCTTTCCCTTCAAACGGAACTCAATGCTATGTTGAATTAGGGAGGATTTGAACTTAAAAAATGGGCAAGCAATTGTCCTGATTTATTGGCAACATTGCCAGAATCCGATCGTCAAATGCCTCTCTCTTTTGACAAGGAGGAACCCCACTTTATCAAAGTTTTAGGACTTCAATGGCATCCAAAAAACGACATTTTTTCTTATCAATGCCGAATGAAGGACAAACCCCCAACCAAACGTTCTATTTTATCTATCATAGGAACAATCTTCGATCCCTTAGGTTTTCTTTGTCCCTTGTTGCTACAAGCAAAATTTATTTTGCAACAGTTGTGGATATCGAAAATAGGCTGGGCGAAGAACCAGATTCTTCTATCATCGACTCTTGGAACAAACTTCGTTCTGAATTCCCGCTTCTTTCCAATTTTCAATTACCCCGACAAATCACTGTCAAAAATCAATACCTGTCAAATCATCGGCTTCTGTGATGCTTCAATTCGAGGCTACGCAGGCGTCGTATATTTTCGTGTAGAAGAGGAAAACAATATATCTGTTTCTCTCATATCTGCAAAATCTAGGGTCGCGCCTATAAAGTCACAAACTTTGGCTAGGCTAGAACTCCTAGGCGCATTTCTTTTAAGCGAATTAATTGATTTCGTCTTATCTAGCTATGAAGGAAAAATAACTTTTACAAATATCGTTACTTTCTGCGATTCGCAAGTCGTATTGCACTGGCTTTCATCCCCTCCTAATCGCTGGCAAACCTTTGTTGGAAATCGAGTCAGTAGAATCCAAGAAATCATTCCCTCAAACTCATGACGCTACATTCCTTCTGCTTTAAATGCAGCCGATATTGCGTCACGAGGGGCCACCTCTTCACAGCTCATTTCACATGACATGTGGTGGAACGCACCGTCGTTTTTGTGGTCTCCCGAAAACGAATGGCCCGATTTTCATAAATCAAAAATGCCGATTGATTTCGGAGATATTAATCTGGAGGAAAAGCCAAAGGTCTGTTGCAATGCGATAATTGACGTTAACTTCTTAGATCAGCTTCTTATCAAATATTCATCTATATCAAAAATTCAACGTATCATTTGTTATGTCCCTCGAATAGTTAACCTTTTTCAAAACCATTCCTATCAAAAACCCACTAAGCCACCGGACCAAAAAATTATTTTTGAAAATATTGTTTTTCCTACCACCGGTGAGATGCAAAGTGCGTTACGCCTTCTTATCAAACGCGTTCAAGGTTGTTGCTTTTCTGAGCTTTTTTTCGCGTTATCTAAGGATAAACCAATACCGAAACCTTTTCAAAAACTTTCACCTTTTCTTGATGAAAATAATATCATTAGAGTCGGTGGCAGATTACAAAAATCTGACCTTTTGTCTTATTCTGCAAAACACCCCGTCTTACTTTCGAGTAACCATCGTTTAACTACTCTTCTTATCGAGTCCACTCATCGACAATACCTTCATCCTGGGTTTAAACCATTACATAATCTGCTTTTACAGCAATTTTGGATATTATCTGCCAGACGGGCAATTCAAAGAACCATATCCAAGTGTTTGCAATGTTTTAGAATCAACCCTAAACCCTATAGACCGCCCATAATGAGTTCACTTCCCGCTCATCAAATCAATCAACTTAAACCTTTTTCGAGTGTAGCTATCGACTTTTGTGGACCTTTCTTTGTGATTCCTCATCGTTACCGTGGTTGTAAAGCTTTCAAATCGTATGTCTGTGTGTTTGTCTGTACGGCCACACATTGCGTGCATTTGGAATTAACCATGGAACTGTCCACCGAAGGGTTTGTAGGTGCATTCCATCGATTCATTTCCAGACGTGAAAGCGTGACGCAATGCTGGTCAGATCAGGGCAGTAATTTTATAGGGTTTCGTAACCAATTACTTGATTACGCAAGAAGTGCGTCCACCAGACTTTCTATTCGTTGGCATCTGGGACCTCCTCTCAGTCCACATTTCAATGGCCTGGCAGAAGCTGGCGTCAAAAGTTTTAAAACTCACTTTGTTCGAGTAGTCGGCGACCAGAAGTTGTCCATCATGGAAATGTCCACCCTTACATGTCGCATAGAAGCCGTACTTAATAGTCGCCCTTTATCTCCTGCCTCTTCAGACCCACACGATCTTCAACCTCTTACCCCTGGGCATTTTTTGACCCTTGAACCCCTTAATTCAGAAATTCCGGAGTCAGATTTGTCCGAGGTTCCCCTAAATCGGCTCTCGAGATGGCAACTAATCCAAAAACTACATAATGATTTTTGGAAAAGGTATTCTGTAGAGTATTTGCATATGCTACAACAGCGACACAAGTGGGCTGATTCGTCCCCAAATATCAAATTAAATGATTTGGTAATCATAACGAGTGATCACATCCAATCACCTTTGAAATGGCCAGTCGGTCGGGTTCTCGAATTGCATCCCGGCGGAGACGGTCAAGTGCGTGTAGCGACGGTACAAACGGCTACCGGTGTTTACAAGCGGCCAGTTGTAAAACTGTGCCTCTTGCCGAATTAAAAGTAATTTTAATTTTTCTACCTGTTGAAGTCAATTATTACAATAGGTAATTCTTTATTATTTTTTTCTTTTAATTTTGTTTGTTTGTTTTGACTTTTTCGGGTTTTCGTTATCTCTTAATAAACTTACGCTACTTATCTATTTTTCATTCATTTATATTTATCGGTCGATCATTTTTCTTATATCTATATCTGTCCGGCTGATATTCTAAAATTGTGTGTTTTGGAGGGCAGTTATGTTAGCTCCCGCTAAATTTCGCGGTTGTTTGTAAATTTTAAAACCACACAATTGGATGACGGACAGAGTACATTTTTCGCGCATTTGGACATGCGCACCAAGAATCAGTGAGATCCTTTTTCTACCGCCTCGAGAAAATGGCGTGTTAATTTCTTTCTCCAACTATTTCAAATTTCTACACTTGAAAGTACTCGATTTTGGTGTACCGAAGCATAGAACTAGAAACTTCAGCCCTTCAGCTACGTGGTGCCATCATTAGATCAAGACAGGGGCCCCTTGGAACGTGGAGAAATTGGCTGCAAACTGTTGAGTGCTTTGTTTCTGATTTCCGTTGTGTGGTACAGTCGGGGACTTTTTAAATGGCCGCCCTTGAAAATAAAAAATATTCTTATTTGAAATTCGGAAAATTAATTTAAACCAAAATAAAAAAATTGTGAACTTTACCTCTGTATGTATACATAAAAATTTAAAAATGTATATTTTTTCATTTCTTTCAGTGTTTAATTTTGACAGAAAAAAAATACATCGGCAATTTAAAAAGTCCCCGACTGTACCAACAATTAACCTATGGACCTTAATTATTTCGTGATTTCATATCAATATATTTATGTTTGTTCGCGCTTTCATTAACTAAAATATATACGGTCCATTGCAGTTATCATTTTTCTAGCTGCGGGCAAACAGTGCGCCGGCGCAGAATTCTTTCGAGCTTTGGACTGACTAAATCAAGCATGCAATTTTATTTTTAAATAATTTTATTATTATGATATCAGAACACTCAAAAAATTATTTTATGCTTTTTAGTCCATTTTATAAAAGCTTGTTTTCAAAAAGTTTTTTTCTAAATTTATTTTTAATTTTTGGATTTGTCTAAGTCTAGTCTGCATCGATATTGCAGGGAGCCTTTCCTGTCAATTTTGAAATATTTAAGTCTTCGATGAGAAGGCCGTCCAACGATTTGATACTAAATAAAATACAAACTAAAATTTTACCCCCTCTCCGCCCTTCACGTTAGGGGGGAGGTAGGCAGTTAGTGATACCACATTATTGGATTGTCATCGGAACTATAACGTTATGCGAAATTTAAAGTTAATCGGATACGTGGAAGTCAGTTGAAAGTAATCAGAAAAACTTGACATTAAATCGTACATTTTGAATCCGTTATATTGAATTTTTGTAATTTGATTAAAAATTCGTAATCCTCATCCTCAAAAACCCCCAGATACCAATTTTGGTGGAAACGCAACAAACTAAAATTTTACCCCCTCTCCGCCCTTCACGTTAGGGGCGAGGTAGGCAGTTAGTGATACCACATTATTGGATTGTCATCGGAACTATAACGTTATGCGAAATTTAAAGTTAATCGGATACGTGGAAGTCAGTTGAAAGTAATCAGAAAAACTTGAAATTAAATCGTCCATTTTGAATCCGCCATATTGAATTTTTGTAATTTGATCAAAAATTCGTAATTCTTATTCTCAAAAACCCCCAGATACCAATTTTGGTGGAAATCGGACAAATTAAAGTTTTACCTCCTCTCCACCCCCCACGTTAGGGGGGTGGTATGTACCCGATGAAACCACATTATTATATTGTTATCGGAACTAAGACGCTATGCGAAATTTGAAGTCAATCGGATGTTTGGAAGGTCTTCAAAAATGAGTTGCAAGATTTGATTACATACATACATACATACATACAGGTGAAGTTAAATAAACGCTTGTAATTAAATCTCAATATTTACTGGATCTTAAGAAAACGTGTGATTAATTGCCACTTTTTTAGGCGCACATATTTACAGACTCTGTTTACATGTTTTAAAGACCCTGTATTTATGACATATTTTAAATAACCCTACCTACTTTATTAGGGACTTATTGCAATAAACCCAGGCAATAATAGTGCCGGGCGCTATTCTGACAGTTTTTCGTTAAAAACTGATAGTTGATCATTCAAAATTGACATACCAAAGTCGAATTTTAAAATCCAGTCGTTTATTTCCCATTAATAGTGGCGGCACTATTAGTTTCGGCTCTTATAATATACAAAGGCCTAATTTTGAAAGAAGACAGCTGTTCTTATATTGCGAAACTGTCAGAATAGTGCCCGGCAAAATTACTGCCTGGCTTTATTGTAATAAGTCCCTATTAGGAGCTGTATAATTTTATTTATGTAGGTTGTTTTCTGTGTAACCAGCGTTTGAGTAATTTTAATAAAAAAATCAGTTTTTATTATCCACACAAATATTTTGGAGTTTAGTATTAATCAATAATCACTTAATTTAATAGGTCTGAAGGTACAAGTAAAAATACAAGCAACTGAAAACAGAAGTTTGACGATGATGAAAGGCCTTTGATATATTTTGACAGTTTTTTTACAACAGATCAATTAAATGTATTCAGGGCATCAAACACCTTTATTTAGTCGATTATATTTTTAATTGTGTTTGCACCTTTAATAAAATAAATTACACTGTGCAAGAAATTTTTATGAAATTGATCTCTGAGAATTTTTGCGAGAAATATGATAATAAAATTTAAAAAAAAAATTTTCAGAAAATTAAATGTCCATCACCAATATATTTTATTGCATATATTAAATTCTATTTTCCTTGTTTTTAAATAAATTGCGTAATATGCATTTTGCTGGTATAAAATCTTTCTTAAATAAGAGAGCATTATTATTTTTCATTTAATTTATAATTAATATAATATTTAATAAAGGGTATATTTTGAAAGCCAGAATCTATTGATAAGTAAACACATTCAACATTTTTTAGACAACTTATTACAACTAAAAAATACCAAAACGGAAATACAGCAATGTAAACCGGCAGGTCAAGTTTAAGCTTTTTCAGCTCATGTATAGCCAAAGCAAAAATTTTGCAAAATTATGTTATGTTAAGTTATATTCGAAATTTTAATATAAAATTAAAAATATTGAGAAATATCTCACGCGAAGAATGAACTAGCGGAACGGACGTTTCCAATAAAGTCCCTGCTACGAGGGTTGTCTTTTAAGTTTTGCATAGGTATAGAGTTGGAATAAAATAGTAGATAGCTTTTAAAGCTCCCAGAGGAGTTAATTAACCTCAATAAAACTCCTAAAAAAAAGATAAAAGTATATCTGTTAAAGAAAGCATTTTATTCACTTGAAGAATTTTACAACTCCACACTCACTTGGTCAACTAATAAAATTGTATAGTGCTGTTTCTTGGATTGTACTTTTTGGCTGCAATTTTTCTAGTCCCCAAATTTTATCAATCTTTATGCAATGTGTACTTTCCATAAATAATTAATTGTTGACTAGGTGTATTTTAGAATTTAGTTAGGTAATTCCCAAATATTTAAAAAAAATATAGTGTAAAACTATTTGAAATTTTGGTAGTAGCCTTTTTTAGAACTTTTGTTAGATAAATTTTAGATGAATTATAGTTTAAAAAAATATGACAACTTTGTGTATTTAACACCAATAAACGATTTGATTTGATTTGATTTGAAAGACTTTAATGTTTCTCGAAGTATTTACCACAAAAATTAGTGCACTCAAACCAGTTATCAAAGCTTTAATTTCACTCGTTTGTTGGTACTGTCAAAATTGCATTATTAAAGGCGTCGACAGCTTCCTCTGGTGACTAAAATCTTTGAAGTATAGAACTCGTTGGGACTTATTTCGGGACTGTATGGAGGATGGTCCAACAATTGGACTTTTTGTGTGGTCAAAAATTTAAAGGTTTTTTCTGCTTTGTGCGAACTTGCACAGTCCTTTGATCTTCCGGAGGAACTGTTGTTAAATAACCTGCTTTTGAGACAAATGTCGCGACCATCTTTTGGGACACTAACACCCAAACAGATGCCTGATGTTTATTTTCGGCTTGTATTAGTAAATCCACGAATTATCACCACTGACAATACTGTACACGTTTTTAGAGTTACCTGCTTCAAAGCGGTCTATAGTTTCTTGACACAAATTTCCCCTTTTTGTTCTAATATTAACAGATGCGGTATCCAGTGGGAAAATAATTTTTCTTCCCCTAAATCTTCCGGCAAATTTTTTTGAATTGAGGTTTTTTAAATCCCCAATAAAGCCTCAATCTCGCGATATGTCACATATCGATCTTCCGGGTGCACAGCATCGATGTTTCCCTTGTGAAAGCCGTTTCTGGTGCACATGGACTTGAATCGTCGCTAAGGCTATTTTGTCCACTTTTTTATACCAACGAGAAATTGTCAACTAATATGGTGCTTCATTACCGAAAACAGAGATCATCTGGGCAAGGCATTCTTGTAAATATAATTTTCTTCGAAAATTGCAACTGATTTGTTAACTTAAAAAGTTTACTTAATAAAACTATATGTATCGCACTAACGTTTTGAACTTAGGTTAAGTAAAGATTAAGGTTAAGTTTTAATTTCGACATTTGATCAGTCTCGCCCCCTATGTTCCTATATGCAAAATATAAAAGACAGCCCTCGTATTTTTTGTGTGTGGTTTTATGAATTTCTCAAAAAAAAATTCGTTACACATAAAAACCACAATGTCATCGTGAACATTATATGTTCGAAGGTACGGTTTACATTAATTTTCAGCCAATAAACAAAACCATTGATTTAATGTATAAAAACATTAATGCAATAAACAGGTTTATTAATTCAACGAATTTTTACATTGAATCAATGTCATTTATTAATCGGCTGAAAATAAATCAAATCAATAAACAAATTCATTGATTGTATGTATCTTTTTGGTTCTATGTAAGAACATTGTAAGTTTTTAATCACTAAAATTGGTTGTACCTAATAAATCAATTTATTTATTTGACTAGTGGCGCTTCTAGGAGTAGATAGTTGCGATTGTGGCCTATTAAAATGCGTTGTGACATTTGTGGCAGCTTAAAGACGTTGCCGCCATTTTGTGACACTGAAACCCACTGAATAATTAAACAAATATCTGGAAGCAGAACTGTATTTTCCAGCTAGGTAAAACATTGATATGCCCAGTAACTTTTATACAGTGGAGAAGGGGGGGGTTCAGAAATAAGAAAATTTTAAGTGCGCCACATTATTTAATACCAATGTTTTACAAAGAAGATCTTAAATAAAATACAGTTCAACCCAAACGTTGTAGCTAAACAATGAAATTCTACCTACTTCCGAGGCTTCCAGAGTATTTGTGTAATTAAAAAACAAAAAAAAATTGACTAATAAACAAAATAAAATTTAAAAGATTCCCAAATGAATCAAAATGACAAAACTGGAAGCACTTTACAGGTAGATGGACTCCTTTAACAAGTCATAATGTACCTACATCTGGGTCAGTAGTGTGAGACTCAGTTGTATAAATGATGGTTGAAAAAAATATACTTCCAAAATTATTCTGTCATAGGGAAGATCTGGACCAAATATCTGCTGTCATCATTCTATGTTAGGTAGAATGAGACAGACAGCAACCCAGTCCGAGATCCACCCCATGAGGCAGAACAATGTAAGGTACCCGCAAAAAAAATATAACCTCATCTCTCTTTTTGTCTCCGCAAAGTTGGTCATTGGGTTGTACAAATAACGCAAAGATTTAGTTCATCTTGTATAATTAGATCTGAGAAAAAATACCAAATAAGTTAGGGCCAAAATAGCAAGGCACTCCAAATTTCACAGGAGAAATTGTCTTAAATAAATGAAATGAAGGAAAACAAGTCAATTTAGTAAATATGCCGCAAAACTAGGGTTATGACGTCATACCTTATCTTGCATTTACAAGAGGTGTTAAATTATACTGTAAAAATTATATTGGAAAAGATTATGTCTAAATTATATTGTGAAAATTATATATGAAAAAAAATTATATTTAAGGCTTGCTCCTACCTTGGTCCTTGATTATTTTATGTATAAATGTGTGTTCTAGTTTGTAAACCTGGAGTTGTCCAGACACCTCCTCACTGCTACTGCTGCTCCTGGTTTGCCCTGGCTTGCTCGCGCCTCCCCTAAGGATCCCTTAGCACATGGTACTAGGGCAGCACATGGTTGTGGAAAGTTTGTGGGATCCTTGCCCGAGCGTAAAACCCTGTGGAAAATGAAATGTTTCAGTTTCCTGGAGAACCCCATGTCGACTCAATAAAAATACAGCAGATTTAAACAGATGAACTAAAATAACTCTAACGTACCTTTCCCAGGGTTACAACTGGCTCGTCCGGCTTCCCACCAGCGTCCAGCACGGCTGTCGGTGGAATGGACAGGGCTGTAGACAAAGGAGAAAAACAATATATAGTTTTTATCCAACACGTGGTTAAAAGAAAAATTTAAAAACGCCAAAAACTCCCCACGTCTTTTGTCAAAAAAAAAGTACATTTCACACGAAAAACAATTATAATTTGGGAGGCAAATATTATCTTGAAGAGTCCTCAAATAATAAAAAATAAAAAAATATAATCGAACTTACCAATGCTCTTCCCCGTACAAATGGCGTAGGCCGACCCAAAATCCCCTCAAAAGGGTATGAGCGTCACTTTAGATTTCGCCTAAACACGACGGACTCACTTCTACAGTTTCTGGGATATCTCCTGCAATTCGCTGCAGTGCCAAAAACCAAAAACAAAGGCGATCCCAGAAACTGTTGTCGACCCAGCCAAAATTCGTTAGCAACAGACCAGGCAGAACACAAAAAATGAAGTGGCCGGAAACCGTTTTTCAAATGTGGTGGGGAGTGGGGACAGTAAAACGAACTGGAAGAAAAGACCCGCGGTTTTCAAACTAACCAATGAGGAAATACAGCAATAGTTCCATACCGGTATGTAGGGGCCAGCACTGACCAAGGGGACATTGAAAGTATGTAAAACGTGCATTGAGGTGTTGTCGGATCTATTTCAACGGTTGAAATTGTTGTAACAAGGACGTCGAGACACCCTCCATACATAGTCCGAACATTTGCCTACCGGACTGTAAGAAGCTCAGCATTGAAACCATCAACTGTAAAATCAATTACTGAAGACCAGGGCATGCATCAAAACCAGGAATATTCGAACACTCAACCAATTCCCATATGAGTAAAGCTATACTGAGCGCAGAATTTAGTTGCACTCCAGTTACCGTCTTAGTCAAAAGTTTCCTTCGCTCTTTATAAATGTTTTCTCTAATATTCATATGATTTAACGCCATTTTTGTAAAACATTTCTACAGTAATAAAGTTGTTTCTGAACCTGAACCCAAAAATACACACTGAACTACTGCTTAAAGGCACAAGAGTGTTCAGATGTTAACTCACACGATTTCGTTTATTCTTTTAGTCTTGGTTTTTATCCCTCGTCCATCTCCCATTTACAAAAGTGCATAACTCGTATTTATTTTATCCTTTCCCTATCAAATTAATAAAGATATCAAAGTGGCGGAGCCTCGGTTGTTCCTGGTCGACCCAAATATGTTTTCGTACTATCAAAGCTAGCCAATCCGTGAAGGATATGAGGTTCGGATTATCCCAATATCCTCGAAAATAAACGTAAGGGAATGAAATGTTCATCTAAATGTTTCCTTCCTGTTACTGAAACCATTTGTGATGCGGCAACGCCGCCATTCCCCAGCATAACAGCTGTTTAACTTTATGAGCTTCAAGTAAACGACGAAACTACAGAAATAAACAAAACAATCAAAAGTTTTCTGTGATTTTCCCGAGGCCTGTGATCTTAAATTCCAATTACGATGTCCAGATAATGCGATGTGCGTAGTGTCCACAGTAATTCGATGGAATGCCTCCTTTTAAGGTAACTTCCTAGACACTATATAACCTCCAAACCTAGCTCTATAAAATACCCTTACTTTGTGTACAGAAAGACGAATCAAAGAGCCTTGATTATTTACCTAAATAAACAAATATGTAACGTTGTCTTAAACGTAAAAATGACACGTTACACGATATTACGTCATTTAGCTTTTTATGTACTTTTAAACCCATTTTTGGTGATATGTCGCACTATTTTAGGAGTTACTAAATAGCTTTTTAGTCTATGAAATTGCTTTGTGTTTATTTTATAAAAAAATTTACTTCGTTAAAAGCATTAAATTGAACATAATAAATTTAAAAAAAAAAAATATATATATATATATATATATATATATATACATAATAAATAAATAAAATTCTACTAATAACAAACTTCTTCTTCTTTTCTGAAAAAAATGACTTTTGTAACTTAGACTTACCTATCCATTCTGCACTTCTTTCCCAAGTTAGATTATCTGACTGAGTATCGTAATAGCCCAAAACCTTGTATGTGCCATTAATCAGTTGTTCTATCTGAGTAAGTGCTATCCTGTCACCCTGCGAGCTAAAGGCCACCGTTCCCTAGAAAATAAAGTTGTTATAGTAATTTCGCCTTTTATTTTGCCTCTAGCTGAGCGCACTTAGTTTAATCTTAAAAGCATTGAAGTGTTTGGCTTAAAAACAAATTTGATCTGCACAAAAGAAAACAACTTTAAAAACAGCGTAGTTGTAGAAGGTGTCATCGAAATAGGATAAAATATTTTAGGGAGGTTAGTACTCCTCAAATTGATATGAAAAGTTTCTATAAACATATCATATTAAAAATATTTCATGTAAAAAAAAGCTAAGTATGAGTAAATGGTATTCCGTAAAAAGAATGAAGATAAAACTAAAGTTCTCCAATACACATTTCAAAATAAAGGGTTTTTACTAATTTGGAAATGTTCTTTTTAACTTTGCCATTACAGCCAAACTTGTTTATGTTAAATTAACTTAATTATAATACCAGCTAAGTTTATAAAAACATTTCTAAACTGCACCTTTTCTTTTGAAATTTGTATTGGACAACTTGGCTTTACTTTTATCTCAATTCTTCTTAAGGAATACCATTTTCGCGACCTTGGTTTTTTTAACATAAAATGTATTTGTTATGATTTTACTCCTTTTTTGTATATTATTAGGGCTTTTAAGTAGTAAAATATCCGGAATATTGTTCAAAACTTTTGCAATGCCTTACTAAGATAACTTTTTTCTTTTTTAATTTTCCTTTGAAATAAGTAGTTCTATTTCTATCAATTTGTTCATTCATATAATACTTGTATTACAATTATTGCATCCTTGGTAGATATGTTAACTTTAAAAACTTTTATTTCTTACATAAAATATTATTATTTTTCGTTTGATTTTAACAATTTTTATTCTAACAAATTGGATTAAATTTTTTGTAGTATAGTTACCTCACTTTAAAAAATCACTTACGCTCTACATCAATAAAGCTTTCGACAAGCGAATAAAAGTAACCGGCTGCCGCGGATTTGCGTGCGGCTTTCTGTTATAGTTGTGACCAATTATACCTATCTACTCTTATGTTAAGAACCATTTTCTACTTATTTTTTTTATTTACTGGAGTTAGGAATAATTAAAATGTATTTATTTTGATTGTTCATATTTTGCAGTATTACTGTCTTTAAATGATAGAGGGAAACGAAGTACATACTGGAAATGAAAGAGGGAATGGGGATATTTTTTTGCAATTGTTAGATTTTGATACTCTTCTTAATTTATTTGTTATACCTACCTTTCTATATATTGTACATAACTGCGTTAATGCCTGATTGCTAATTAATACCTAGATGCTTTTATGAGAAAAATAAAAGGATGAGGGGGGGATTCTGAGTTTTAATAAAAGAAACAGCTTTTTGCTATTTATTTCCTATTTTATCATAGATCCTTCAGCCTCCCAAAGCTCAGCTCTCTAGATATTCTGGTAATGGGCAATGTTAATTTTACATAACTTTACATTAAGCTCTCTAGCGTTTCTCGAAGTGGGCAATGTTACTTTTATATAATTTTAAATGTATACAAAGGGGTTGTGTAATTGAAATTTTTTGTGTTTTTTAATTTTGTTCAAAGGTTTGGTCGTAATTTTTACCAGTCTGCCAAATTTCCGCTTTGTAGCGTGTCTGGAAGTACAGTAAAATTTTGATGATCTGTACATGATTAAGTGAGTGAGTGGCAATTTCGACGTTTTTAAAATTTCGTAACTACTTTACTACTTTATGAAACAGGAAGGGATTGTAAACATTATAAAGATCTATTACAGTACAAAGTTTGAGTTTCGTAGCTCATTCCGAAACGGAGTTTTAGATAGGCCAAATATGGGCTAAAATGTGCCCTAAAAAAGTGCTACAGCAATTTGCGCGAACTTGGCGGGAAACAGCCTGCCCCCTGATGAAGAAAGTTAGGTAAGGTTAGGTTAGGTAGGTATACGTTGAGTTAAAACTTAAAACTTTTTTAAAATCAATTTGAGGAGTACGATCTTCCCCCTAAATATTGTACCCTATGTCGGTGACACCTTTACGATATTGTCAAAGGGCCAATGGCTCCTCCACCAAATATGTCACGCTATTTTTGTGATGGAGGGTAGCTCAGTAAGAGGTCACGTCAAAAAAATGGCATCTTTTAAGAACTGTCACGATGTACAGGCGCATACGCCTGAATACGTCACATTGGAAGTTTGCGAGATGTTTTAGCTAAATAAAAATATGACTGGCAGGTTCGGTTCGGTTCAAGGGCAACGTCGATGCCTGACGTCACCCGAGTTAATACGTGCCCTTTCTAGGGACGTTAATTTAGGTGGATTTCAAACCCTTGGTAAAACCCTTTCTTTGAAGAGAATAAAAAAGACATAACAAAGTTTAATACATGTATTTTTATATATACTACAACCCAACTATAATTACAAAGCGTAAGGTGCCCAAAATAACAAATGAATTAATATTTCGCCCTTTGGCACCTACCACAAAATTTGTGGGCAAAGGCCCCTCATCTCTGGTTAAAAAAAAAGGTGCAACGCACGCTACTAAATTAACTTAAAAAATGACGCCTGAGATTAACGTCGATAGCGGTGAACGATCACACAGTCAACTGCGTGGATACCTAATGGGAATATCCCTCGCTTTCGAGCTGGACCTCCCCTTCGGAAGGATCTCTTTTTTCAGGCAGAAACTCCTAGGCGAGCACCTTCTTGAGGGTCAGGCCTTAGGTATAGTGGTGGACCCCTTATTCAGGGTGAAACCAAAAGTTGAACCGTGTAATGGAAAATTATTGTAATTTGTTGATCGGTTTTTAAGGCAAATAATGCCTCTTCAGCTTAATCGATCGTCATTAATTACTTGATTTTCTTTTAAAGAAAAACAGTAAATTATTTAATTACAATATCGAACAATATTCTACTGAGTAAAAATGTAGGTATTTGAATAATTCTCATTTAGTTATTTAGACTCTGTGACAATATTATTATTGAATCAATAATTTATTATTATAATTAATATTATTTTTTTCTCAAATATGCTTTCAGCAAACCGTTCTCTTCAATTTTTTCGAAAATCCTTGCCATAAGCAACTTTTTAATGAAAAAAATACGTACACGGTAAACATTTTTGTCTATATTGAAGACACGTTCTTTTCTTAAATAGATTGTTTTAACTTAAAACAATTTATTTTGAATTAAAATAAATCTTTTTAGTTTAACGCAGCGTTTAATCTTGAAATGAGACTTTATTTTTCTTCTTTAGTTGTTTTGTTTCAGTATACTCCATTTTGTAATAAAGCAAATTATCTTCATATAAGTAATATTTTGCTTCCAGAGAAAACGGTGCCTTAGATTAACTCAGTTCCAATTTATAATAATTTCGGTTTCACATTAAAATAAAGAGGCAATAAATTTTTTGTGATATATCAAGAAAATATTCTTTTGGTGAATAGAAAAGCACAAATTATTTTACTTTGAAGCAATTTTCTTGATCTAAGACAATTTTTTTAACCGTGTAGTTCTCAAAACTAATCCTACGTTTTAAAAAAGCCGCCAAAAAATATTTTAAAGATATGCCGCAAACTGTGCAAAAACTACCCTTTCCAAAGTAGCAAAAACTTTTGTCCAATTGATAAAGGGCCAAAATTTTGTTAGTTTTTTCTTTTAGAAATTTATTTTGATCTTTCAGCTTGCAATAATTTAAAAAAAAATTGTATATTTTTTTTATGTATCATGGATTATTACTATTGTTTTTCGAAATTTAAACCATTCCTCAGGGGTGGACACTACAATTTGAGACTAAACCTACTAGATTTCCAAAAAATGACATATGCCATATTGCGAGATCAAACTCACTGAGAAATGCTTACGACGCTATTGCACGTTAGCGTGAACCAAACCTTTGTAGTTATTTAACCTGTGTGTACTAAAAAATACACTTATGCCGGTCAGTGGCGGATCCAGGGGGGGCACTAGGGGGGCAAGAGCTCCCCCCCCCCCCGAGAATTTTTTGAATATACTTAAAATGAGTAAAAAGTTAGGTTTTTGCAAATAAATATTAAAAATGTTTGCTTGCGGCGCATGAAAGTATCTATTGTTATTATCATCGAAATTACAACCATTTTCATTAATAAATTATCCTGAATTTGTAGCCTAAACAACTGCAAAATATTTTGTTAAGATGTTGTACTTTTTAGTTCTGACTAATTTAATAAAATGCTGCTTAAAAAAATATATACCGTTTTTTTCCAACAGAGAATGTCACCTAAAGTGTCGATGTCAATTCTATAGATTCTGTAAGGGAAAGGGGGGAATATGCGCAACTTAATTTTATAGGCTTATTTCTCCTATTAAATGATCATTATTGCGTTCGTTATTTGGATTTAACCCTTCGTTTAATTTTTTTGCAAATTTGCAACATACTGTTTTTACCGGCTCCCATCTGCAGGCTTTCAGTGTTTAGTCAAAATTTCATAATGTAGCAGCATGGCAACATAACTCCAAATAAAATGCAATCACAGTATGCCTTGTGTTTGCTGTTTGTTTTTTTCTATAGCATCGTAAAAACCTAGTAACTTCTAACCTCGAAATTCTGATAAACACGTGATATTATTTTGCGTTATAAATGTAAAAAAATAAGTGTTTTTTTTAAAGAAAAATTACTGTTACATTTGAGAAGTATACACAAGTAAGTATATTACATTATAAAATATATTTTTTTATAATTTGGGTTTCTGGGGGAGTTTGAAAGGGAGTGTTGCTGTTTTGCAACACTATGCAATAGTGACATAAGAATTTATATATTTTTAGTATAAAGTCATTTCAAAGTTTGTACAAAAGGAATAATAAAAACAAGACCAAATGTTTTTGTTTTAGTTATGTCGTGGAGAAAAAAAGATAAAAGGCAGCCACTTTCCGATGAAGAATTGGCAGACATTTTGGAGCATCTGGACGAAAGCGAGGATGAATTCGCAGAGTTCTCGGATTTCTCGGAAACAGACAGTATAGCTGATCCTGAATATTTACCGGAAGATGACCAAGAATGTGAGAATACGGAAAATCTCACTGAAGATGTTTATACTATGGATGAGCCTATACAGGAGCAGCCTAGCACTTCAAGGGGCAAAGCAGCGAAAATCAACGTTTCATGGCATAAGAAACATCTGCAACTTGATGAGGACATTTTAAGCTTCAAAGGTAATTCAGATCTTCCATCAGAATTATTAGAAATGCAATCGCCGTTTGATTTTTTTTAAATTCTTCATACATGATGAGCTGATAAATAATATAGTTGAACAGACAAATTTATATGCCGCTCAAAAAAATCCGAATAAACCAGCTAATGTTTCACGTACAGACATACAAAAGTTTTTAAGCATATTCCTATATATGTCAATCAACAATCCGCCAAGAACACGCTGTATGTGGAGGCATGACATAGGAATAGACAACGTGCGAAATACTATGACAATAAATGAGTTTGAGCGTCCGAAAAACATTTTGCATTTCAACGATAACAACTCCATGCTTTCCAAAGATGATCCAAAATATGATATTCTCCACAAAATCAGACCCCTGATTGATGAGCTGAATAAAAGTTTTTCGTCAATACCAATGAATAGCAAGCTTTCAATTGATGAACAGACATGTGCCACTAAATTTCGACATCAGCTCAAGCAATATAATCCACAGAAACCCCATAAATGGGGGATAAAATTTTTCGTTTTATGTGACACCACAGGATTTGCATATCGCTTTGAAATCTACAGTGGATCTTCAAATTGGTTTACTCGTTTATTACCTGATGAACCTGATTTAGGAGCCAGCTCTAATGTTGTTATTAGACTTTCAAGAGAGATTCCACGAAATATGAACTACCAGATTTACTGTGACAACTATTATTCTTCGTTGCCACTTTTCACGACAATGGCAAACCAGGGCATTTATATGTTGGGCACCATACGTCAAAACAGAATATCGAATAATCCTCTGACACCTGAAAATCGATTTAAAAAAGAACCTCGCGGAACGTGCGAGGAATATGTTGCCAATACAGATGGTGTTGATTTAAGTTTGGTGTCCTGGAAGGACAATAAAATCGTGAGGTTGCTTGCTTCATGTTTTGGTGAATTACCTCACAGTACTGTACAACGTTTTGATAAAAAACAAAAGAAAAAGATTGACATCGTACGTCCACGAATTGTGCGTGAGTACAATCAACATATGGGCGGTGTCGATCTGATGGATAGTCACATTGGCCGACATACTATCCCCCTCAGATCAAAGAAGTGGTACTTGCGCATATTTTTCCATTTAATCGATGTAACCATAATAAATGCCTTTTTGCTTTATCAGAGAGTACAAAAATCAAGGAATATTCCTTGTAAAAAAACTCAGTGGGAATTTAGGCTTGAGGTAGCCGAGACTCTTTGTCTAATTGATTGTGATATTGGTGGCACGAAGCGTGGTAGACCCTCATCAAGCAGATTAGAGGGCGAAATTGAGGCAAAGAGACACATAGGACCTGCCTCACACGCACCACCAAGAAACGTTGGACTGGATAAATACAGCCACTGGATCAAATACGGAGTCAAAAGGCAAAGATGTAAGATGCCACTGTGCAAGGGTTTTACACACTGTAAGTGTGAGAAATGTGGCGTGAATTTGTGTTTTACTAAGGATAAAAACTGTTTCACTGAGTATCATCTAAGTTAGGATTAGAGAATTTAAGTTGCCACAGTAAACAAAAATCATATTTTTAGTTTTATTTTTTCAAAATTCATGAAATGAAGGGTTAAGTTGGCTAAATATGTTACTTTATGTTTTAATTTTCAGTTTAAGCAATTTAGAACTTCATCATACTTTGATTTTTATTTTTGTATAATGTTCACTTTGCCCATTTTGCCCCGCCCCCGGGGTAAAATGAGATACATACCTATATATGGCAAAACAAGCGGGGCGGTTGCGTAATTTAAAAGGAATATTTTTGTAAGACAAGTTTTGTTTATTAAAATACTGACCAATATTAAAATGCTTATTTAAAAAATAAGAAATTGTAATAAAACGTAATAATAATTAAATTTAGTAATTACAACATTTATAAAGAATTACAGTGACCTAGTCATCGCTGTCGACTCTCCTTCATGAATTTTTTGCCCATTTTTTGCAAAAACAATATAAAATACAACTTATATATAACAAGGTATCCCCTTTTGCCACCATGAAAAAACCCCGTTTTGCCCCAAACCACAAGTTAAAATGAAACAAAAATCATAAACGCACCAATTGTTCATTGTAAACAAAATTTTGAAAAGTCTGTAAAAATGTACTTACTATCACAAAATGCGCAAGCTATTTTTAAATTGAACAGCGCACATCACATTTTGAGCAAAAACCAACTTAAGCTCAGCCACGCTTGCGCAGTTAACCTAAAACTGCGGTATCCCATTATACCCTTGTACCCCATTTTACCCCCCTTTCCCCTACTTTGACCCTGGTCTAAGCTCCAAGTTTTAAGATATTAGTAATTACTGCTGTTAAAGTTTAACGATCTTTAGTAACATAATTATTTTCTGTTAAATCAAACAAACTTTAAGCCAATAAAAACAAACCCAAGTTGTGCAACAAGTTGTTCTCAAACGCCATAAAATCCAAAGCTTTTAATCATGATTTATCAATTAAGGCAATACAAAAGGTTTTATACTTCACTTTAATTGAACGATATCCTCTTCACGAAGACGTAAAACAACCGAAATTATCACTTTAGTGGTTTCGTTTAGATAAGAGCATGGTCACGCTATCTTTAGATTTTTCTTTAGAATTTTAAAAAGAATTAATTTTTATGAAAATTGGTCGTTAATTTTAACAATGGAAAATATTAAGCTAATTTTCCTTTAACCACAAATTGATTGCCTTAGCTTTAACTTGTGAAAGGGTCGGCCAAATTTTTTTGAGGTATTTTGGTGATTTTAGGTATTTCTAGCCGAGATACATAAAAACGAGTCGATATGTCCTAGGTTCGATTTTCAATACGTCTTGGAATACAGTGGCGGCTCGTAAGGTAGTGCCTCGGAGCCATGGCACTACCGTATTTAAAAAAAAAATTGTTGGTTTTTATTTTTATTGATGCATAAGTTTTGCGCGAAAGTTGATGGACTTCAAATGGGTTCGTCTCTTTCGCCAGTGGTATTGTATGTATTCGAAAGTGGTGGCAGGCCCTACTGGACCTCCATGCACTGCGACCACAAATGGATCTATTGTGCCCACGTACCTACATACCGAGTGTGACTAAAGTGGCATATTCTTTTTTCCACCCGGCCCATAAAAAAACTCTGCAGATTACAACAATAAATGATTTAGGATTAACACTTTAACGCCAGTAGTAGCAAACATCTACACGGAGTGGTTCGAGGACCATGCGATCAACACAGAAAGAGTCAAATCAAAACTACGGCTACGATACATACTATATTGCAGGAAAATGATGACTATCTACAGAATTTTCTACACCATCTGAACGGTATTCGACCAACAATCAAATGCACCATGGAAATTGAAAAAGATTCGGCCTTATCTTTTTTGGATGTTCTTGTTAAACGATTAGACAGAAACATTCAAACCACTGTATATAGGAAACCTACACACACGGGACAGTACCTAAATTTTAAGTCTAATCATTCTGTTGCTGCAAAACAAGGAGTTATAAGAAGTTTGTATTTAAGAGCCGTAAATATTTGTAGTAATAATAAAGAATTAACCACATAAATTAACAACATTAAAAAGGAACACAGAATGGTTATTCCGAAATATTAATAAGTTCAACGATCTCTAAAATTAAAAACAAGCCAAATGTAGCAAATTCTCAAAATATTAACATTCCAAATGTTCAAGTGATTTTAAAAAACACAGGACGAATAGGTAAACACTATAATATAAAAACAGAATTTTCATCGGGAAATACGATAAGGAGTAACTAAAACAAAACCAGAAAATCCCCCAAATAAAAAGAAATGTGTTTTCCAAATCCTGTGTGAGTGTGATAAATCATATGTAGGTAAAACGAAACGCCCTCTTTAGGTTAGAGTAAATAAACATCCAAAAAGTACTCAATTAGGGAAATTAAAAAATCCGGTTTAGCAGATCATGCAGAGTCAAATGATCACAGGATTCAGTGGTCACAAGCTAAAGTTCTTCATAAGGAGTCGCATTGGCGAAAACGAAAGTTTATTGAAGCTGCGTTTATAATGCAGAATAAAAAAGTTTTCACTCAACCAAGCACGGACATACCAAACATATGGAAACCACTCCTTAAAGAAAACGGGCGTCTTGGGTTTAATCGGGAGCGGGTGGTTACACCTGACTGCACACCAAGTAGCATAAGCAGTAGCCTATAAACTAGATTGTTTAGTTTGCACTTGAAAACAGTTAGCGATACTTACTAACCGAAACGTCGTGTTTAGAATAAATAAAGAAAATGGAAGTTATTTCTAAGAACCTTAATAGTTAGTTTAGATTAGGGTTTAATTGTGCCATTAGGTCAAGTTTGAATATTTTATCCCATTTTGTTCATCGTGCTGTATATTAATAAGTTTCTTCTTAAAGCAAACAACCTGCCACCTTGTGTACTTAAAATGTAATCAATGCCGTAAATCTGGGCCGTAACTTTTTTTTTCTTGAAAAGTTATAATCTGGTTTTATTTTTTTATTATAGATAAGAATCCTTCCCTAACTTAAAAGTTCAGTTTTTTGAGCGATGTTTTCTTGTTTATTTTTTTAAAATCTAGGTCAACAAATTTAAAGTATGATGATGTATTGACAGATTTTTAAACGCAATATGCTCTCCTCACAACAGAATCTAATTAAATTTCTGAATTTCTATGAGATCGCGACTCTCCTGAGACGGCCTTCAAGATTCTTTGCACAGTAAAGAAACAAAATAAACCTTCTTTTACTATCCAATTCACATTCACACAATTTTATCAAAACGCTGTCGGGTTCATACAACAATTCTGAACTATTTAAACCTGTCCTGTTTTTCTACCTATTAGTTTAAATTTTATACGGTACGGTTATTAAAATGCAAAAAAATTGTTTTTTTTTTCTGCCTGTAGTATTTTGGCCCACTGATTTATTTTTAATATGGTCAAAAATCATTTTATCTAAAACAATTAAGAACTTACCGAAATTCCTAAGAACTGTGTAGAATTAATAGCTGAATAAATGTCGTCAGCAATTTCCTTATTGTTGTAGTTGAAGTCTTTTAAACTTTTTCCATATTTGTGAAGTCGATCCATGGTTTTATTGAATGCTGAAAAAAATTTAAAATTAAATTATATAGAAAATGTTATAAATACTCTGCCAATATATGGGCCCCCAAGCTCACACTAGGTCCTATAGTTATAGTGTACGTGTGAGCTAATATAACTAAAAACTGAAATATATTTTATTCAACTCCACACTAAATTACCTTTTGTTTGATACCACACAAGCCATGTTTTGACTTAAACTCAAATTTTTGAAATCCTACCCCCACCCTTAAAAAAACAAAAACCAAAATGTATTTTGTTAAACTCCGGACTCAATTACCTTTCGTTTGATATCACACACGCCATATTTTCACTTTAACTCTAATTTTTGAAATATACCCCCACTCTTTTTTAAAATAAATTAAAATGTATTTTGTTTAACTCCAGACTCAATTACCTTTCGTTTGATATCATACACGCCATATTTTCACATAAACTTTAATTTTTGAAATCTATCCCCACCCTTTTATTTGGTTTGTGTTCGATGGATTTTGTTCATTTTTAAATGGGACCATCTCGACCCAAGACCCAGGCTAGATACCAAATTTCATTGAAATCGGCCAAGCGGTTTTTGAGTTATGCGCGTTGGTCGTTACAGACAGACATACAGACAGACAGACAGACATACAGACAGACAGACAGACAGACAGACAGACAGACGGCGCAACAAAAAAGTTTCAAAATCATCTGAAACGCAAAGATATATAAAAATTTTTGAAATCGGAGCATTTTTTTTTTATCGAAAAAATTAGGATCACCATAGCTCACGCTACTATAGTATAGTATATGTGTGAGCTAAAAAAGTCAACAATAAATTAGAGGACATTTGCAATGGATTATTAAAGGCATTTCATTAAAATCGACTGAAATTTAGGTAATTTGTATCCCATATAGCCAACATCATGTGACAAAATGGCGTCTGGCGACCGCCATATTGACTCCTGTTTAAAAAGATATAGCCTATAGCACATTCGGGATCAGTAACTATTCAACGACACCTTTTTCGTCAAAATCGGTTTAGCCGTTTAGCTTCTAGCGTGACACAAACACACATATTTACATACATACATATTTACATACATACATACATATCCAAATCGAAAAACATTACCCTTCCTTTCGCCTTGCTGCAGTTGGGTAAAAATAGAAATTTATTAAGATAAAAAACTTTCAGAGTTTATAATTTTAATTAAACATCGCTCGACTAGAAACTGCTTGGATATGGAATGGGCAACTTAGATCTATAACATAAATAGCTTTTATTTGTTGTTTCTCGAAATAAAACTATTTTATCGTCGACGAGCATGCTATTGTTCATGAATTTGTCACTTTAATTAAATTTTAAAGTTTACTAATTAAAATATAAAAAAGTTTTTATGTTTTAGAATGAAATAAAATTCTTGATTTAGAGTAAATAGTGAAAAAATAATTCATTAACATTCAATTTTAAAACTATTATTATTACCTATTTAATTAAAAAATTAAAAAATGTTTAAATATTAACATACCACATACAATATCGCTCATATGTAGAGCAACTTAAAAAATAAATAATTTTCTCTTTGTTCGCTCTTTGTAATTTAATTTGTTTTGGAGAGGGATATTAGAATGATGAAACAATTTTAATGAATATAAAATGTTTAATTTGCAACAGCCTTTAAACCTAATACTTAAAGATATTTGAAAATGTGTGATCCAAAAGTAGAGCAACCAAGATTTATTTTTTTCTTAAATATAAAACTGTAAATATTTTTAATATCTAGTAGCATAACCTTTGCTCTTGATGACTGTTTGACATCTCGTTTTCATTGATCTTTATAAGTTTTTCAATGTAGTCTTCGGAAATTAAATTTCAAACTCTCTGAATTTCTTCATACAATTCGTTCGTTTGATAGCTTTTTCGTGCAAATTCTTCTATCAATATCATCCCATAGATTCTCTATCGGGTTTAAATCAGGGCTTTGAGCTGGCCATACCATAACATTAACTTTATTATTTACCAACCAGTCTTTAACCAACTTTGACGTGTGCTTTGGGTCATTGTCATGTTGAAAAACCCATCTTAAGCTCATGTTATCCTCTGCCCAAAGTAACATATGGTTTTCTAATATATTCTGATAAACGAAGCGATCTATTATTCCATCAGTTTTTATGAGCGGACACATGCCAAACCCTCCAAAACAACCCCAAACCATTATACCACCACCGCCATGTTTAATAGTTGGTCGTGTATACTTCGGGTTAAACCTTTCATTTATTGGTCTTCTTACCCAGCAAACACCGTCTGATCTAAACAATTTAAAACGAATTTCGTCTGAAAATAGCACTGTTTTCCATTTTTCGTAAGACCAGTTGACATGCTCTCTTGCAAATTTCAATCTTGCTTCCTTGTTTCTTTCTAGAAATAAAGGGTTTCTTCGCCGATTTTCTTCCATATAGACCAGCTTCCTTTAGCCTACGTTTTATGGTGCTGACAGATATTGGAACCCCTCCTACTTAATGAATGGATCTTCAACTACCAGCCTTTTTATATTTCTATCAATCATCAGTTTTCTCCTTCTACCAGTTTTGGGTATTCCTTCCAAAGTGTCTCTTTTGTTATAATTAGTAATAGTTCTAAAAACAATTGTTTTGTTCAAGTTTAGATCTTTCGCAATTATTTGTTGTTTCTCCTTTTCTTAATTTTTCCAAAATTTTTTGTTTCACTTGAAGTGACAAATGCACACCTCTGGGCATTGTTATTCTTTAAACTTAAAAATACACTACAACCAAACTGAAAAGCGCGAACACAAATGATAAAAAATTAAATTTGGTTGCTCTACATATGACCTACCCAAAAACCAAAAAAATTATCAGTAAAGAATGCAGTCTCACAAATGAACAAAAACCTTATCATATTTTTTTGTGTCAAGAGCCACAACTTATTTATAAATTCCTAAATACTATTTGCTAAATTGGGTTCTTTTAAATTTTAAAAAAAGTTGTTCTACAAATGGGCGATAGTGTACATACCCACACGTCTACATCAACTGGGCGCCGGGCCAACTCGGCGACGGACTTAAATATTATTTTCGATAAAATGTGCAAATGAAAACCAAAATAGATATTTTATTTATTAAAAAATATATTTAAAAAATCCATTACGCAATTTTCTTGTAATTTAGTTTTAAGTAGAGTTAAATCAATTAAGTCGAGTGTTGAAATTTGGTAGGTGTAGTGTTCTGGCAACAATAAAAAAAATTTGCGGATTTTTTATTTTGAAACCGATTTGTCTCAAACTCGAAAGCTTGCACTTATTACAGTTTGATTGTCAAACTCAAAGAAATTAAACTCGCGGATCCAAAATGGCGGGTTTTCTTATTTATGAACCGATATGTATCATAGATCATAAAAAATTCAAAATGGCTGACTTCTCTCAAACTTAAGGTCACTTAATATAATTTATGATTCAAACTTATAAAAATCAAAACGAATGATTCAAAATGGCGGATTTTCACGTTTCTGAATCGATATGTATCAAATTTGAAGCTTGGCAGTGTTGAAAGCCACTGTTTGGGGTTTTTTTGACGCAGTGTTATAAAAAAATTAAAATGGGGGATCCAAAATAGCAAATTTTCTTATTTATTAACCAATTTTTCACAAACTTAAAAATTCGCAGTGTTGAGGTCACTTAATACAGGTTTTCTCTCAAACTGAAAATGGCGGATCTAAAATGGCGGACTTTGCTATGAACCGATATGTATAAAATTTGAAACTTGACGGTGTGTCAAGTCGCTGATTATGATTTTTGACTCAAACTTATAAAGTTCTAGTTAAAAATAAGTTACTAACCATTTTATCTCAATTGAAAGATTGCATTGCTTAAGGCCATGTAATTATATCGATTCATAACAAAGAGAATCCTCCATTTTGGATCCGTCATTTTTGTAATAAAAAAAGTTAAATTGTATTAATTTTTATCAATCAAAACACTACACCTTAACCAAATTTCAACAATCGACTTAATGGATTTAACTCCACTTAACAAAACCAAATTTCAAGAAAATTGAGTAAACGAGTTTAAGGATCTTTTTTTTTTCGAAAAGAAAATGTTTTAGTCCGGCGCCGAGTTGACCCGGCGCCCAGTTGGAGACACCCACTTATTTATCATAATTATGCTTTAAAGTAATCCACATACATATAACCCAAACATAGCTTACAATTTTTCTTGTTGTTTTTCATAGTCGAGTAAAATCAACAAAATTACTAAAATCATTTCTTACCGATCGAGAAGCTCGTTGTAAGAAGAAATCTAAACAGAAGGAACAACTTTCTAGCAAGTGATTTAAAATAAAAATAGACCAACTTTTAACTAGTTTAAAGGGCATCAATTTGAAGTTAAATACATCTTGTCTACTGCCCATACCATATATTCTCAATTCAGCAGACGTCATTTATATGTAAAGCGGGGTCGCGTGCTTTAAAAATGTAAGTATTTACAAACTTTTTTTCGACCTCTAGCATATTTTTGTTTTTGATTGACAAAAAAAAGTACAAAAAAATTGGACGTCTAATTTATCAAAAAGTAAGTTCAAGAAAGGATACGCAATTAAGTGAAGCATCGATTTTTTTTGCAAGGGTCTCAAGGGAAAATCTTGCATAAGACACCCAGCCTACTTTCCTACCAGAGTCATTTCACCTCTGCTAGGAGAGGCTGGATACTATCGGATTCTTATCGACTAAAAACCCTCGAGTATAACTCCGGCTTGCCTAGGCAAGAGTCAACGATTATAAACACAAAGGATTGCCTATTAGCATAGAGTAAGTAATACATACAGAGGTCCAAAGCTTACGGAGCGCGAGGCGAACCGGTTTGATCGCAGGCTTTTGTCTTCACGCAAAACTCTGAAATCAAATTGGGTTTCCCCTCGGGAAGTTGCCGGTGTTACCAAGAAGGATGTATTTCTCTGTAAAAATATGCTGTCCATCGATCGATTGGTGACCTTGAACAGAAAGTATATAACGCTATGTACTTTGTGCCTCGAGCCTTCGCGCGTCGCCTTGATTCAGACTCAGTCTTGATTCAGTCGACGTCTGGCTTTCAGCGGTGTTACATCTGTTATAAAAGACTTTGCGCGGCAATGAAAGTTTTCTCCTTTCACGAAGTAAATAGCCTATCGATGGTCTAACTGCAATACCCCGTATCTAACATTTTGATAATTTTTAGATTATTTGTGATTTAGGCCAAATGAGCTG
Source organism: Aspidapion aeneum (assembly GCA_963576565.1). Taxonomy (NCBI): domain Eukaryota; kingdom Metazoa; phylum Arthropoda; class Insecta; order Coleoptera; family Brentidae; genus Aspidapion; species Aspidapion aeneum. The sequence goes on from OY755040.1 coordinate 110,730,892, forward strand.
GCTACTTTCATAGTGTATAATACTATAAGAGATTATATGCGTGGGAAATGACAAATATAGCAAATATATTTTTTTATACCCAATAACCCTAACCGAACCTATATGTGTTACCTAAATTGTTTTTCGCTATATAGCAAATAAATTTTGTTATACCCAAAAACCCTAACCGAACCTATATGTGTTACCTAAACTGTTTTTCGCTTCCCCTGTAAAGTTTCATATTTTCAGATACGGGATATTGCAGTTAGGCCATCGCTATACTGCCGTCAAAAGAAAAAAACACGTATTCAACAAAATCGCTATTTTCAGAAAATGAAGGGTAAAGTTTTGGATGCAAATAAAACACAAATTTATTTTCCGGAATAAAACTGCACTTGATAGAGAATTAATCAGAGTTTTAACCAAATATATTTTTTTGTCCGATGTCTCAAAATCCAAGATGGCGGACTTAATTAAAATGTACCCTTCAAAGATGCTCGTTTATTTTTGTGTTGCGAACATGTTTTAATCACTTTTTTAAATTAGTTAAAAGGCTGCGTTCTTGCCACGCACAGCAAGGTATGAACTAGCAAAATCGGTTCGGTGGTTCTAAAAAAATATATTTTTGTTTCAACCATTGTTTTGCATATTATGCGATATCCTTGCCAATCATGTCTGCATTTATTTCCTTATGACTTCATTACTACTAAACCGATTTTGATGAAGTAAAAAACATCCTGTTGAGAATTGATTGCTTTTTAAAGATCATGATCAAAATTTATCGCCATCTTAAAATTTAAGATGGCGGACACTGCGGACAGAATCATGCTTGATTCTTCAAAATGGCGTGTTGATTCTTATTTTCCGAAAATATTTTAGTTTTTTTTTTAATTTGTAGAAAACCACTACTTTTCCCTCACACAACAACGTACAAATTAGTAAAGTATCTGTGTGGTGGTTCTCAAAAAATCTATTTTTGCTTCAACCATTGTTTTACAGATTCTACGATTGCATTGCCAATCCTTCTGCATTCATTTCCTTATAAATTCGTTATTACTAAACCAATTTTAGCGAAATAAAAAAAATCGTGGTGAGAATTGATTGCTCTTTAAAGATTCTTATCGAAATTTTCCGCCATCTTGGAAATTAAGATGTCGACCAGAATCATACTTGATTCTTCAAAATGGCATGTTTATTCTTATTTTGCGAAAATGTTATAGTTTTTTTTATTTATAGAAAAACACTATTTTCATCCCGCATAAAGAGGTACAAATTAATAAAATCGGTGTAGCGGTTCTTACAAAATCGGATTTTTTTTAACCATTGTTTTACAAATTATACTTGTCTGCATTTTATAAATTCATTATTACTGAACCGATTTTAGTGAAATAAAAAACATCATGCTGCAAACTTTAAAGATCAATCATGATGTTATTTATATCACTAAAATCGGCTTAGTAATAATGAATTTATAAAGAACTGAATGCAGACAGGATTGGCCATGCAATCGTATAATTTGTAAAACAATGGTTAAAACAAAATCAGATTTTGTGAGAACCAACCAAGCTTGTTTTTATTTTAAGGATGTGGTGTTAATACATTAGTTAGAGCAAAAAATTTAAAAAGGCTCTCCGTTTTCGGTCTAGAAAATAATCAAAAAGTGACGCCTTATATTTGAAAAAATTAGTTGCTTTGTATAACTTAAACCATATATAGGGCGGCTCAAAAATATATTGTGTTTTACAAAAATATATTTTTTTTAAATGCCCATAACTTTACTTAACTATCACCTAATTTTTTCTTATTAGTTTTTTTGGAAAGGAGGAGCTTTAAGTTTTATTAGAAAAAAATATTTTTTTATAAATTAAAATGAGTCTTTGACAATTTATCATTTCTTAAAAAAATATTGTCCAATTTTTATAATTGTGGTCATTTTGAGAAGCCACAATACTTAACAAATAATTTAATTTTACAACTGACATTTCATAAATATTCAAGATGATGGACAAATTTTAATGTAAGGTTATTTTGCAACAAATTTGATATGGTCCTGCGGGTATTCTGTGAGGTACTCGGTTTTTCTTCTTTTCACGACGATCAGATAAATTTAAAAATAATCGTGAAATAGAATGCAATGGATCTTCCAAGCACCATTGACCCCAATAACGTATTTAAAAAAATAATAAAAGGCCTATAAAGTTTTGTGTTACATAAGTTATAATATAGTATAAATTTTCCTTTTCTGTTTTTCTGTTTTTTAGGAACTCTTTATTTTCACCCTGTATAATAATTGCCTGGACAAAAATTTTCAAAAAACTTTCTTAAAACGAAATAAAGCAACTATTTATAAATGCAACACTATAATTCTTATCACAGGAAAATGATTATAATTTTGTACCCAATGTCCAACATGTAACACAGAGCCATTCCCCCGTGCGTCAGCGTCGGTGAAGAGAGCAAACATGGAGGTGTCAAAAAGCGCATCAATTTGTTGTAACAAATTAAAGTTTTAAAAAAAATCGATTTTTTGATTTTTTTATTAGATCCTGTTTTACCGGCCTATGCAGGTGTACTGACAAATAACCTTAGTGTCAGTTTAAAAAGCAAACATGAGAGTATCAAAAAAGCGCATCAATTTGGGTAACAAATTTAAGTTAAAAAAAATTCGATTATTAATTTTTTTTGTTAGATTCTGTTTTACCGGCCCATACAGGTATACTGACAAATAACCTTTATGTCAATCAGAAGAGCAAATAAGGGAGTGTCGATAAAGGGAATCGATTTAATGTAACAATTTAAAGTTTAAAAAAAATGGATTTTTTAATTTTTCTATTAGATCCTGTTTTACCGGCCTATGCACGTACTTTGCCAACTAACATTAATGTAAATCAAAAGGGCAAATGCAGGAATGTCGAAAAGGCAAATCAACTTGGTGTAACAAAAAAAAATCTATTAAATTCTGTTTTACCGTCCCATATGACGTATTAGTTCAGGCACTACATCCCAGATTCAACCGATATGCTGCTTTTAATGATAGAAGCAACACACTTGGTATGGATAGACATAAGACTCGCCCGAACATTTTACGAAAGGAAATCACCCCCCCAACCCTAGCAGGGTTCCCCACCTCAAACGTACTTTTTGATAGATTTTTGCCAACTTTTTCAAAAATCTTTGGGAGATACAGTTTCCTTTTTAATAATGTACGGCAGTGGTGCACGTTCCATTAGCGTACAAAAAAAGGGGAAAATTAAAAAAGAAGAAAAAACTTGTTTTTTGTGGCATTTTTTATCTTTAACACTATTTTTTTTTCAAATAAATATTTTTGGTTAAAAGCCCATTATATACAGTTAAATACTTATTAAGCTAGACATATGTTTTTTTAAATAGCCGCCTTGAAATAAAAATAAATATGTTTATAGAAATCCTTATATCAAACAAAAATGTTGAACAGTCATCTTTGTAACTCAGTAAATAAATATGAGATTAAGTAAAAAATTATTTTTGGTTAGTAATAACTTTAAACTGACTTTTTCTAGCTGACCTTTCTTAAAGTAGGTATGGGGGGCATCCCTCCTTTCACCCCTCTGAAAAGTGCTCTCTTACAGTATTTTCCCAACTTTTAACTTAGCAAAAAACAACTAAGTAACAATTATTACGGCTGATAAAAAGTACTCTCTAACGATGTATAACACGCCGCCCTTACATCAGTGGCGCTTTTATAGGCATTTAAATAAATAAGAAGTGTGGAAAAAACTTTTTTTTTAATTTTCTTAAATTTTACTGTCCTACATATTTGGTTTTAAAACATTTTTAAAGCCAAAGAAATTTCCTTTCAACGATGTACATCACTACACACAGCTGTAGATCTTAAAAAATATCGAAAAAAACATTTAGGGGGGGATCCACCCCCCACCAACAGTGGGCGGATGGTTTCCCCACCAAGTGTGTTGTTTTTCTCATTGAACGCAGTGTGTATTAGTACTGTTCCACCATGGTTGTCTTAAATAAAGATTAAAGTGTATACCAAATTTGATCATTTTTGGTGCGTTTATGCTAGATCTACCGCTGCCTTAAGGGGGGAGTGATATACATCGTCGGAAGAAAATTTCTTCAGCTTTCAAAATAAGTTTTACAACCAGTATGTAGGACAATAAAATTTAAGAAAATTAAAAAAATATTGTTTTTTCCACACCTCTTATTTATTTAAATGCCTATAAAAGGTGCGCCACTGAGGTAAGGGGGTCGTGTTATACATCGTTAGAGGACTTTTGGTCAGCCTCAATAACTATTACTTAGTTGTTTTTGACCAAGTTAAAAGTTTTCAAATAATTAGAAATATTGTGTAAAAGATTACTTTTGAGGTGGGCGAGAGGATAGTCACAGCATATTATTTTAAAAGGCTTTCCGTTATCTGATTTAGATGAAATTTGGTATATATATAGTGAGTGATCCGATGACAATATAATATTAAGAAAAAAATATCCTCCCACCCCTACCCCCACCCCCTTCCATAAAAAAATTTGTTTTTGATACACATCCCGTTATCCGATTTAGATGAAATTTGGTATACATATAGTGATCCGATGAGAATACAATAATAAGAAAAAAATATCCTCTCACACCTACCCCCACCCCCTTCCATAAAAAAAATTGTTTTTGATACACATCCCGTTATCCGATTTAGATGAAATTTGGTATATATATAGTGAGTGATCCGATGACAATATAATATTAAGAAAAAAATATCCTCCCACCCCTACCCCCACCCCCTTTCATACAAAAATGTTTTTGACATACTTCCCATTATCCGATTTGGATGAAATTTGGTATTCACATAGTGGTCCGATGACAATACATTAAAAAAAATATCCTCCCACCTCTACCACCACCCCTTCCATAGAAAATGCGTTTTTGACACCCTTCCCATTATCCGATTTGGATGAAATTTGGTATACATATAGTGATCCGATGACAATACAATATTTAAAAAAATATATCCTCCCACCTCTACCCCCACCCCCTTTCATAGAAAAATGAGTTTTTGACACACTTCCCATTATCCGATTTGGATGAAATTTGGTATACATATAGTGATCCGATGACAATACAATATTAAGAAAAAAATATCCTCCCACCTCTATCCCCACCCCCTTTCATAGAAAAATGAGTTTTTGATACACTTCCCATTATCCGATTTGGATGAAATTTGGTACACACGTAGTGGTCCCATGACAATACAACATTAAGAAAAAAATATCCTACCACCCCTACCCCCACCCCTTCTATAGAAAAATGTGTTTTTGACACACTTCCCGTTATCCGATTTGGATAAACTTTGGTATACACATAGTGGTCCGATGATAATACAATAAGAAAAAAATATCCTCCCACCCCTACCCCCACCCCCTTCCATAGAAAAATTTGTTTTTGACACACATCGCGTTTTCCGATTTGGATGAAATTTGGTATACATATGGTGATTTAGATTTAAAAAGATCTACAGAGTAGGTAAAATTTTTTTAAAATAAATTCGTGGCTAAGCGGGTGTAGAAAGATTTTGTTCCTCTTGTATTTTCCGTGGGCAACTCGAAAGCTGTAAACCGACAGGGGTCCACGACCTAATGATGTGATCTTGGACCTCCGTAAGTGGACAGCTTTCGAGCTGCCTACGGAAAAAGACAAGAGAAACAAAATATTTCTACACCCGCTTAGCCACGAACAATTTTTGTTTTCTTCATTCACGAGTACTAAACTTTACGTTTATAAAAAATTTAATTTTTGTCATTTCTGAACTAACGAAATACTTTTGAATCTTAATAATTTTTAAAAAACATGGTACCTACCTACTATTTTTTTAAAAGCTTTGTATAATTTTTTTTAAAATTACCAACTTATTGTTCTCAAAAAAAAAACATTTTCGTATAATTTCAAAAACAATGATTAATAAATAAAAAAGTCCGCCATTTTGGATCCGCCATTTTGTTTTTTTAAAGTTTGAGTTAAAAATTGTGTTAAATGTCCTCAAGCAATGTAATAATTCAAGTTTGAGACAAATCGGTTGGTAAATAAGAAAATCCGCCATTTTGGATCCGCCATTGTTGTAATAAAAAACGTAAATTGTAGTATTACCAGGTCACCAAACACGACAAACCAAGATTCAACAGTCGACTTAATGGATTTAACTTTACTTAACAAAAACAAATTTCAAATAAATTAGTAAAATAAATTGAAATTTTGATGATGTTATTACGATAAGATATCCGTATCAATTAAATATCACTATTTGCAAGAATCAATCTAGCAGAAAAATGCAGAAGTAAATAAATAGAGTTTATTCTAGATTATAATGAAATCGCTGATCGTGAGTTATTTGGAAACTCATTTTTCTATTGGGGGAAGGAGAGGGTAAGGGTAGAGTTAGAAATATATTTTTTGTTTGGGCTGTATTGCCATCGGACCTTTATGCATATACCAAATTTTATAAAAGTCATTTGAAGTGAAGTGTGTCAAAAACGCATTTTTTATGGAAGGGGGTGGGGGTAGGGGTGGGAGGACATTTTTTCATTATTGTTGTATTGTTATCGGACCACTATATGTATACCAAATTTCATCCAAATCGGATAATGGGAAGGGTGTCAAAAACGCATTTTCTATGGAAGGGGTGGGGGTAGGGTGGGAGGATATTTTTTTTTAATGTTGTCTTGTCATCGGACCACTATGTGAATACCAAATTTCATCCAAACCGGATAATGGGAAGTGTGTCAAAAACTCATTTTTCTATGAAAGGGGGTGGGGGTAGAGGTGGGAGGATATTTTTTTCTTAATATTGTATTGTCATCGGATCACTATATGTATACCAAATTTCATCCAAATCGGATTACGGGATGTGTGTCTGTCAAAAACAAATTTTTCTATAGAAGGGGGTGGGGGTAGGGGTGGGAGGATATTTTTTCTTATTGTTGTATTATCATCGGACCACTATGTGTATACCAAATTTTATCCAAATCGGATAACGGGAAGTGTGTCAAAAACACATTTTTCTATAGAAGGGGTGGGGGTAGGGTGGTAGGATTTTTTTATCAATGTTGTTTTGTCATCGGACCACTATATGTATACCAAATTTCATCCAAATCGGATAATGGGAAGGGTGTCAAAAACGCATTTTCTATGGAAGGGGTGGGGGTAGGGTGGGAGGATATTTTTTTTAATGTTGTATTGTCATCCGACCACTATGTGAATACCAAATTTCATCCAAACCGGATAATGGGAAGTGTGTCAAAAACTCATTTTTCTATGAAAGGGGGTGGGGGTAGAGGTGCGAGGATATTTTTTCTTATTGTTGTATTATCATCGGACCACTATGTGTATACCAAATTTTATCCAAATCGGATAACGGGAAGTGTGTCAAAAACACATTTTTCTATAGAAGGGGTGGGGGTAGGGTGGGAGGATATTTTTTCTTAATGTTGTATTGTCATGGGACCACTACGTGTGTCAAAAACGCTTCACAAGATTTGATAGATAGTTAGTTAGACAGAACATCTGAAGCTAAATAAAAGCTTGTAAAAAATATTGCGTAAAGGATTTTTTAAAGATGTTTTTATATAAATAATATATTTTATTTTTCATCTACATATTTTATCCCAGTTGGCGGCGCCCAGTTGGCGGCGCCCAGTTGGCGGCGCCCTGTTGTCCTAGACCGAAAAAGACACGTTGTAAGTATTTTTATTGCAGGGACACATTTTTAAATTTTTGAGTTATGTCTTTTTAGTTTTACGTGTGCGATATTTTGCATCACGCCAACTCAAAATACTGAATTGATCTGATATTGATGTGTACCGCTTGCTTTAGATTGATAGAATGACCTCTTGACTTCGCGGAAGGGAAAAAGTGAAGCGGCTCGAGCACCAAGTAGGTATATAGTCTATTAAATACTCATACACATTTATTTTTATTTCAAGGCCACATATCTATGTACTTTTTGGGTCGATTGAGCCACGACAAGAGATCGGACAACAAAGCACAGTCAAAGAGCGAGCATTTACCAGAAAATTTTAAATTTAATATAATTCCGCAGCTAGCGGTAGGCGGCGCATTGCTTACGTCACTAGTGTACCTCTGCTCAGCGCGCTTCATTTAATACACATTGCAATCGTGAGTTTTTCCCATTTTTTTTCTTGCTTATTTGCAAACAAATTTTTTTTATATGTGTTAGTAAATAACATTAATAATTTCATTCATTCAAAACAAATGATTTGATAAATCAAGAGTTTGCTCTGAGAGCTGAATTTTCCTACCAGACGATATGTTGGAGTTTCTTTTTTAAATAGTTGAAAGTTTTAGAATAGAAGTAGGATTTTTTCTAAAAGTTTAATCAATTTAAATCATTAGATGTATAATGTATTGTTTTTGTTGCGGATATAATAAAATACACTTATATTATGTAGTAACAAAAAGGTTTTTATTTGATATTACAGATCTAAAATTGCAATATTTATTATATTATTATGTCAAAAACCAGTAAGTTTTTGGAGAAAAAAGCTAAATAAGATGTGTTTTTTAACGTCTTATGCTATAAATCAATAGATTTTCAAAAGTTTTTTTTCAAATGATTTACATTGTTTGTGTTATGAGTTGTTTTTATCCCACCCAGCGCCCGTTTTCACTCCTTCTCCTGTAACATGTTTCTGAAAACTTCATAAAGAGATTAAAAAAACTTAAGAAAAAAAACTGAAACTAAACTTGGAGAAACTGTCTACAAAATAAACTTTCCAATAATCAGTATAACAAAAGAAGTACGTTTGCGGCATAATTACCAATTTTCTTCAAAGTGATTAATTTAATGAGCAAGGAGTTTCCAAAAATCCAAAAAAAAATTAAAAGTTTATATAAATATAATAATATAAAAGTATATATATTTACATTTCATTTCAACAATAAATTAATGTGCTTTCTTTATATCAATTCACTTAATTCACATTTCTAAAGGTTTATCGTAACAAAAACATTTCATGTAAAAAAAAGCCAAGTATGCGAAAGTGGTATTCCGGAAAAAGAATTGAGATAAAAGTAAGGCCAAGTTCTACAATACAAATTTCAAAATGAATGGTTCTTACTCGTTTGGAAATGTTTTTTTAAACTTTGCTATTCCAGCAAAACTTCTTTACGTTCAATTTCCTAAGAGTCATTTGCAGCCGTAATAGCCAAGTTTAGAAAACCATTTCCAAACTAGTAAGAACCATTCATTTTGAAATTTGTATTGTAGAACTTGGCTTGACTTTTATCTCAATTCTCTTTACGGAATACCTCTTTCGCGTACTTGGTTTTTTTACATGAAATGTTTTTGTTGTGATTTTACTGCTTTTTTAAAGGATTTGGATAATATTTAAGTTTTAAAGTAGTAAAATATGCGGGATATTGTTCAAAACTTTTGCAATGCCTTATTAAAAAAAAAATTAGTTTTTTTATATTTTCCTATGGTTTTATCATAGTTCTTATCAGCCTTCTAAAGCTCAGCTCTCTAGTCTTCCTGGAAGTAGGCAATGTTAATTTTACAAAACTTTACATTAATAGGGAAGGAAAGTAAAATAAAATCTTAGCGTTTTTTAATTTTTTTCTATAGTTTTATCATAGTTCCTATCAGTCTGCCATTTCTGGAAGAGGGCAATGTTATTTTACATAACTTTACATGTATAGGGGAGGGGAGTAAATTAGAATTTGGGGGTTCTTTGATTTTTTTCAGGGGTTTGGTCATAATTTCTATCAGTCTGCCAAATTTCAGCTTTATAGCCTGTCTGGAAGTACAGTAGAGTTTTAATGATCTATACATGCGTGAGTGACAATTTCGACGTTTTTTGAAATTTCGTAACTACTTTAGTACTTTTTGGAATTCCATGAAACTTGGAGGGATTGTTAACTCCATGGAGATCTACGACTGTGCAAAGTTTGAGATTCGTAACTCATTCCGAAGTTGAGTTTTAGATAGGTCACATATCGGCTGAAATGTATCAAGAAAAGATGTTACGGCGCGTGAACTTGGCGAGGCACTACCGTGCCCTCAGATTTACCTCCTAAATAGTCAACGACACCGTCAAATTAATAAAAAAATGCAATAAAACGAAGGTAAAAACGTCAAAAACACCTTAAAATCACACGAACTCTCAATACAAAGAAAGCAACTGGTCCGCTGGTGACATAAGCAGGCAGTGTTCGGCTCGCTTCAGTGACGCTAACATAGAGTTAAATGGAAATAAGCAATCCTGTGTGTTTAGAGTCACTACACTGCAGCTTTTACTGGCTAGTTCCTCAGCTTTTTCATTGCCTCGAACACCCCTATGTCCTGGCACCCACACAAGTTTTATACTATTGCGTTCCGCTAGTTTCAATAGTTCAGCAAGCTATTTCCACACTAGCTTGGAAGTAAACTTTGAGCCCATGAGCTCCCTGAGGACCGCCTTGCTATCTGAGTGTTGAAGTTATTATTCCGTCTTATATTATTCTAGGATGGCAAAGATTTCTGTTTGAAAGACTATCGGGCAATGTCCCAGTGGAAAGTGCAAATCTCTCCTAGGCCTTTTCCCGAATATTCCTGCTCCACTACCTTTGTTAGTCTTTGATCCGTCTGTGTACCAGATCAATCTTTCCTGTGGCAGTGGGTTCTTTTGTCCAGACTATGCTGCTCTCTCGCCTGTAGTACTACTTTGAGAATTGGTCCATATAGGCACTTTGGGGACATCTGGTCTGATTTTATGTGTAGGATTGTTATATCCAGAAACCCTTCCGGCCTATTATGCATTCTTGATGGTAATTGCATAAGGTTCGTAAGTCGATAGAGTCCCATTTCTGTCTCTCCCTGGATCCCCGGTGAAGTAGGGGAAGGTCTAAAAGTACCTCCATCGCAGTTGTCGGAATAGATCTCATCGCGCCTGTAATGCTGAGGCATGCATGTCTTTGTACCTTGCATAGTCTGAGCATCATAGTTTGTTGAGGTACTATTGGCTAGAGTCCCTGTGTGTTGACATATTTGGAAATATATCCTAATATGTCAACATACAGGGACTGGACTGGCCACCCTACCAGAGATGCATACATAATGGATGGTCTCACAATTTCATCGCTTGCTGACTGCTGCTATGCTAATATGTTGTGAAAAATAAAAATGAACGATAATGAATACGAGTTTTTGTCAATTGAAGGACTTAAAAAATTCGTGGCACGGGCAGGAAGCAGAGATATGGGTAGCGAAATAGATAGCTTTTAGACCAGTGTAAAGCCGAATTTGATTTGGAGGTCCGTGGACCATTTTGTGATTTTTTGCCTAATACAAGATATACAAGAGGATAAGTATAATAATTTTTAGTTATTAAAAGTATTAGAAATATAATTTTAATACAGTCATTTTTATTAAATCTAAAATGAAGACATATTACACTGACACGAATCACTTTTGTTTATGTAACGCACCACATAACAAATCTATTAAAACCAATGGTGATAGTTTAGGTACCCATCGCGCATGGATTGAAATAATTGTTTTGTTTTTGTTGGGCACATTGTTTGAAATGCTTTGGTGGTAGGTAGGTGCACTATTTTCCCAAAAATGGTATAAACTAAAACTGCAGAACAGAAGGCTTTGTCTACGTTCAGTCCCTTTAAGAAAAATTCAATGAAAGAACATTTCAGTGTCTTATCAGTTACAAGTTATAAACTGAGGTCTCTTAGTGTAAAAATGAATTCCTCTTGCATGTTTCTGGTAGGAAGTCATCTTGACAAAATTATTTTTAAGAAATAAAACATTTGTTTTATTTCAGTTTAAAAACAGCAAAACCTTACAGCATGGAATATAGTCCATTTCATAATTTTTGAGTTAACTACAGTTATCAGCTGGATATCATAAGAATAACATGGACCAACGAAAAAGAAAGTTGTCTCAAAAATAATGAAATAAACTTAAAATGATTAGAAGATATTAGAATGGATTGTCTAAAATTTGTTTAAAATAGGTAGGTTCTTTTTCAATTGCAAAAATATGTTGCTATCAGATGGTTACACAAAAAATTCCTAAACAAAGTTTTAAGTTTTAATTAGCAAATAATTAAAACATGATGACTTTAATTGTTTCTAACTTTACATAAAAGAAATTTTGAATTTGCATGTAAATGAACAGACGACCATTAAATTTAGTACTGGAAAATTACTAAGGGTCACATTGAGAGTCATAAACAGGATGCAGAAAAGCTAACCTAATAGACACTTAAAAGCAGAAAATTTTCTTAAAAGAGGGCAAGAATTTAAGTATTGCAAGAGACTTAATAAAAAAAGATCAGTAGCTATAACAGAAACCAAGGCCGTATCTGAGGGGGGGTTTTGGGGGTTCAAACCCCCCCCCCCCCCGAAAATTAAATAGGAATGTGTTTTTTAAGTTTAACCTTTTTTTCATATTCAATAAACCCACAATTTTTCAAATTCCACTGGCCTAACCCCCCCCAAAATTTTGGTCCAGATACGTTTTATAAAGATAAAAAAAAACTAAATATAAATTAGTCAAAAACTTGCATTAGTGAAAATATACTTCGAAATAACGTGAAGATGCTTGGACATAATATAAGTTTTATAACAGCCCACGCGCCATCAGATGACGAAAAAGTGGCTACAAAACAAATGTAGCTATCATCAAAATCGGTAATACCAGGGAAATAATTATGCTTGACGATTTTAATAGTCGAACTGGTAGAAAAGCCCAAAGCAAATTGGTAGGACTATTTGGAGGGGAAGTAGCAAATGATAATAGCTAGAGAATGATGCAATTGTGTGAAACCCACAACCTAAAAATAAATAATGGTTTTTTTAAACATAAGGATATTTATCGATATACCTTGATTCAGCCAACAAGAAATCTTAAGTCAATCATTGATTATGCTATAGGTAGACAACACTCGGAATTAAAGTAGTATGATGTGCGAGCACTTCGTGGTGTTACCCGTGGATCTGACCATTATCTGGCAAAAGCAAAAATTTAATTATAACATAATATAATCCCTTTAAGAAAAACGAATAAAGACGAAAGTATTGGAAAAAATGAAAACCTAGGATTCATCGAAGAAAATCAAAACTACAACTTTAGAAGTCTAGAAATCGAAAGTACGCAAAGATTGTATCAGAAGCAATTAGCTGAAAAATTAATAAACACAGAACGCTGATTTAAAGGGATATACTTGAAGTGGCTCGTACTAAAGAGCAAAGAGACCTAATATTAAAAATCTACAGGGAAACCACGATATAAATACACATAAAGGAGGTACGCAGAGTTCCGAAGTATGGAAATTCATTTCTACTACATTTAAATCTAGGGGGGGTAATAGTCGATGGAATACTGTTTGTGTAGTTATATTTTTTCTAAGGGGGGTAATTACCACGTTACCCCCTCAAATTCACCAAAAATACAAATCCGAATTAGGCTTTTGTGCAAAGACTCGTTTTCCTGGAGTAAATGAGACTGCACCGAGGGGTAATCAGGAAAAATTTATTAAGTCCTGTAGGACGATGTACAAATTTGGTTTAGCTGATAACCCCTCGGACTGCACACACATCAGAATACAAGTTAATTTTTTTTATTTAAATAAGAAACAAAACACATTCCAGAAAAATATCAGATGTTTTCTTTTAAAAACATGATTTATTGAAGTTCTAAATGTGATTTTTGAAGTGTTGCCAGAGATTTTGCAACTTAACTTAAGAATAAGATAAGTAGAAGTGTAGCGTTACCGCTAATTAGTTTGATTTTAATTATTTTTGGGTATTAATTATCTATTCCACTGTAATTATAAGAAAATTGAAACTTGTTTTTATTTTGTATACTTTGGATTTATATTCTTTCTTTATCGCGTTTTTTCAATTGGGATGATTTTTTTTGCTGCAAAAAAAAAATGTGCACAGACAAATTTAAAGTGGATTTTAGTATCTCAAACTCGCTTTTCGAATAAACCTCGAAATAAACTCTTATTTACCTGCGCTGTTAATATTTGAAATTAATTACTCGATTTTGCCTGTAAAATTGTAAAACCATAACGTTATTTTTTATAAACTCTAAACCCCTTAAAATATAAACTTTGAGTGAAAAGGTGTCGCCACAGCTGCAAGGAGGTACCTCCAGGATCAAAAAAGAAGAACAAGTGGGGTAAGTCATCCCAATTGTCGTTTCTCTCTACTACTCTAAAATTTTAACTTTTTACAAATCTAAGGCCAGTGGAGTACTACAGTTATCGAAGGGAATAGTACAAGAAGATCAGAAAGTAAATTTATAGATTAAGTCGAGTTACTACTTAAGTTTAAACTTAAGATAAGCCGAAGTGAGAAAGTGGCCCTATATCTATAAAACCTTTTTTTTTAAATACGAGTATAAAAGACTAGAGACGATGAATATTCAAGCACTCAAGCGTCCAAAATTCACTTATCGTAAGGTCGTGACAAGGGATGTAAGCAAAACTTAAAAAGGTGTGCGTCAATTGCACGGTCGAGTTTTTCCTGAAAATCCGAACAAAAGTTATTTCCACAAGTTGTTGGGAGCGCTGAATAGACGGAAGGATTCAAGCATATTCACGTGGACAAGAGGTCAACGCAGTTAATGCCTTCTCAAAAATTGAGTTGCATAAGAGAAGGGCAGCTTTATTTTTAATTGCTTACTTTCGGAAATTTTCGCGTAGGTTTAAATAAATAATTAATTAATTTGATTTACCTTTCTTGTTTTCATTATTATAAAAACTCCTATGCACGAAAAAATATTAATAAAAATTTCTGTTTCTGTAATTTATAATTCACAAGCTTCGACTGTGCTTTAACCATGTATGTAGGCAAAGGGAGGAGACGATTTGTGATGGTCCTGATCTAGTATTCAACTTTGAAGTTCTCGATTGCCATGGGCGTACGATTGCCGTGGGCATTATTGAGACAACATAGCTTGTAAAACAGTGTTAATCTTGACCTTAAAAACTTTATGAAAGCAAAGAAGTTATGTAAGTTAGAGTTACTAATTTTTGACCTGGGTTAGTTCCTTTAAGGTATGACCGTTTTTGGTTAAGTTGCGGTTGAAAATTATTATTTTTACCAAATAAGTACGACCTAAAAGACATCGTTGAACTATAAAGGAAAATTAGTTTGTTAATCGTATCCCTGGATCATAATGAAAAGGTTTTTCGTGGGTTATGGGATAAGGCAATAAAAACTTTTAGTATTCTTTGGGATGTTTCATCTATAATATAGACTTCGTCAACCCTAGAACAGGACACAAGAAATAGAAACGATGATAAAAAAAAACCCTTATTAAAATATACAACTAGAAATAAAATTTCGGACTTCCATTGTCTTTATTTATTTTAAAACACGACGTTTCGGTTAGTAAGTATCTCTAACCGTTATCAAGTGTGAACTAAACAATCTAGTCTCTAGGCTACTACTTATACTACTTGGTGTGCAGTCAGGTGTGACGGCCCGCCCCCTTTTTTAATCCTAAGACGCCTGTTTTCCTTAAGGAGTGGTTTCCATATGTTTGGTATGTCCGTGCTTGGTTGACTGAAAACTTCTTTATTCTGCATTATATACGCAGCTTCAATAAACTTTCGTTTTCGCCAATGCGACTCCTTATGTAAAACTTTAGCTTCTGACCACTGAATCCTGTGATCATTTGACCAAGCATGATCTGCTAAACCGGATTTTTCAATATCCCCTAATTGGGTACTTTTTTGATGTTCATTTACTCTAACCTGAAGAGGGCGTTTCGTTTCACCTACATATGATTTACCACACTCACACGGGATTTGGTAGATACATTCCTTATTATTTGAGGGATTGTCTGGTTTTGTTTTAGTTACAAAACTTCTTATCGTATTTCCCGAAGAAAATACTGTTTTTATATTATAGTGTTTAGCTATTCGTCTTATGTTTTCTGAAATCCCTTGAACATATGGAATGTTAATAACACCTAACGGATTATTATTTTGAGAATTTGGTACATTTAGTTTGTTTTTAATTTTAAATATCGTTGAGTTTATTAATTTCTCGGAATAACCATTCTGTTGTAAGTCCTTTTTAATGTTGTTAATTTCTGTGGTTAATTCTTCATTATTACTACAAATATTTACGGCTCTTAAATACAAACTTCTTATAACTCCTTGTTTTGTTGCAACAGAATGATTAGACTTAAAATTTAGGTACTGTCCCGTGTGTGTAGGTTTCCTATATACAGTGGTTTGAATGTTTCTGTCTAATCGTTTGACAAGAACATCCAAAAAAGGTAAGGCCGAATCTTTTTCAATTTCCATGGTGCACTTGATTGTTGGTCGAATACCGTTTAAATGGTGTAGAAAATTTTGTAGTTCGTCATCATTTTCCGGCCATATAATAAATGTGTCATCCATGTATCGTAGCCATAGTTTTGGTTTGACTCTTGCTGTGTTGATCGCATGGCCCTCGAACCACTCCATGTAGATGTTTGCTACCACTGGCGAAAGAGATGAACCCATTGGGAGTCCATCATTTTGCGCGTAAAACTTATCTTTCACTTGAAAGTAAGAGTTACGGAGACAGAGCTCCAAAAGATCCATCACCCCCTCCACCGATAGCGTTGTTCTCTCGTGAAGTGTATCATCAGTTTGTAATTTGTTTTTAATGATACTGAGTGACTCATTTATTGGCACGTTGGTGTAGAGACTTTCTACATCAAAACTTACAAATCTATCGCCGGGATCTAATTCGATACCTTTTAAAACCTCCACAAAATGTTCCGAGTTTTTGACAAAAGATTCAGACTTACCCTGTAGTGGTTGAATTATGTCCAACAAAAACCTCGACAAAGTGCTGGTCGGTGAGTCCCTGGAGCTGGTAATTGGTCGCAGTGGTATATCCTTCTTATGGATCTTTGGTAATCCATAAAAATGTGGTGCCTTACTGTGGTGTGGAGTCAGGCGGGATCTAGCAGCGTCCGGGATATTTTCAGCATACTTCTTCAAAGTCCTGTAGATGCGTCCTTCTATGGTGGTGGTTGGGTCTTTGGGTAGTTGCTTGTAGTCTCCTTTCTCCAGAACTTCTTGGATCTTTTTGTCGTAAGTCTCGACATCCATGATCACCGTTGCGTTTCCTTTGTCGGCCGGTAGAATCTTGATTGATTTGTCAGCCTGCAGGTTCTTGATTGCCCGTTGTTCTTGACTGGTGATGTTTGTCTTTTGTTGCTTCTTTCTGTCCAACGTTGTTCTTACTTTATGGCGAAACTCATCAGCTTCGGGTTGAGGTAGACTAACGGTCTCTATTGCTGCAATAATTTCCAGTGTCGGTGTCTGTGCCGGTGCAATGGCGAACTTAAGTCCCTTACTGAGTACCAATTCTTCGTTGGTGCTCAGAGTCCTTTTGGAGATGTTCACTATAGTGCTTGGTGTTGTTGAGTCTGTTCTATCTTGAGTACGTGTCTGTAGTTTCTTGAGTTTTTCTCGGTGAGTTGATCGTATCTTCTGTCGTTCTCTGTTACACGTACTGTCAATTTTACTCAGTATCGGTTCGTAGTCTTCCTCCCATGTGTGTCATCTAATTTCTTCAAATCGCTCCTCCATGTCGGCGTTGAAGTTGGCTTTTCTCCATCGATGGTAACTGATTTGGGATCGGATTAGTGCTTGGCTTGTCCTCTCTAAGATCTTCTTCGTTCTAAATAAATAAAGACAATGGAAGTCAATGTTGATTAAATAGGTGAAGTTATTCAATAAACTGTTTATTTTAATTATTATAGTTGTGTAGGTTTAGGATATTATAGTAATTGAAAACGCCTATTTTATGGCAACGAAAGGTTTGTATTTAAAGTTAAAAAACCAGAAAAAAATAGCAGCAATATTTCAAAACACTGGAAACAGTAATAATTAAAGGCTTTAAAATTGAAATAAACTCTAAAAGTAAAGATCAAAATAGTTATGAATAAGAAAGATAATAGTTTTATACAAATTTAATACAATTGACGGATTTAATATTTCCCCAGTTGAAAAAAACCCCCTTATAGCAAACGATGTAAAGTATACAAAAACCAACTAAAGAATGCTCTTTAAAAATTTTCTTGTCTCATCGAAAACAACCCTACCTTGCAGGCACTCATAGCTTACCGTTTGAACTCTAAGAGATAGACTGTGTTTTAAACGCTTCAGAAAAAGAGACAAAACACCAACGTAAGCCAGAGACGCGTCAACTTATAAAACCGTTACAGATTAATATTACACAGTGTGTTTTTTTAAAAATTGAAAATAGTTTGGTAAATATGTTTTCAGTTACAAAATATGAATTATTTTAATACAAAAAATAAAAAATCGTTTTCTCCACTAGTGCTCCACCCTCTCTTCATGCATTGAACCTAAAAACTTTCATCAGCAGGTGGGGGCTCGCATGTGCGACAAGGAGCAAACAACTGACTAGCCACAGACACGTGTTTCGAACTTATTGAGATCTCCTCATTGTGGCATAAGGCAAAAGCAGACTATAACGCCTGACCAGCATAATTAAATTGAAAACTAATCCATCTCTCAAAGTGGAGTATTGTAAATACAAAAAATAAAAAATCATCTTCTCCGCTAGTGCTCCACCCTTGCGAGGCCCCTCTGCTGAAGAAACTTTTTAGGTTCGATGCATGAAGAGAGGGTGGAGCACTAGTGGAAAAGACGATTTTTTATTTTTTTAATTTACAATACTCCACTTTGAGAAATGGATTAGTTTTCAAATTATTTTAATGTTAGTGACTCAAAGGACAGATTAGTCGAATACGACTTTTATTAATATATAGCGATCCTGAAAATCATGCCTACAAACAAGTCGCTGTATTTCCATAAATTACTTGTTATTAACCTAGTCTTGCATGTAATTAATACTTGTTGATGTCAAAAACAATATTTAATTTAAGAAAGAATAAATGGAAAAATAACATTTATATTCAAATCCCGTTTTTTTACACTCCTATCGTTCCGACGATTATTTTAATGTTGCTGTAATCTTCTCTCCAGATATTGCTTTGTCTGCTCAACATAACATCTTTCACACTCATAAGGTGTTTTATAAATTAAGTTTAAATGTTTATTCTTTGGTGTTTAAGCCTAATATACAAACACTGTGTAGTTTTTGTGTTATAACAAGCTAGTTTTATATTCGTGTGTTAACTCGCGGATAGAAAAACGTTAAAAGCAATGAATGGACTGTAAATATTTTTAATGATATCGCGAGCAAACATAAAGATTGATATGAAATTACGAAATAATCAAAATGTCCATAGGTAAAATATTGCTATCACACAACGGTAATCATAGACAAGTACTCACCTCCTTTGCATTCAAGTTCTCCTCGTTCCCAGGGGCCCCCGATTGGATCTAATGATGTCACCACGTAGCTGAAGGGTTGAAGTTTCCAGTTCTATGCTTCAGTACACAAAAATCGAGCACTTTCAGGTGTAGATATTTAAAATAGTTGGAGAACGAAATTAACACGCCTTTTTCTCTTGGCGATTGACAATGATCTCACCGGTTGTTGGTGCGCATGTCCAAATACGCTGAATGCGCTTTGCCTTTCATACAGTTGTGTGTTTTTAAAAATATATATAAACAACCGCGAAATTTAGCGGGAGCTAACATAACTGCCCTCCAAAACACACAAATTTAGAATCTCAACCGGACAGATATAGATATAAGAAAAAGAATCGACCGATAAATATAAATGAATGAAAATAGATAAGTATCGTAAGTTTATTTAGAGATAACGAAATCCCGAAAAAAGGCAAAACAAACAAACAAAAAATTCAAAAAAAAAAAATTAAAAATAAAAAACCTATTGTAATACCCGGTAAAAGGTAGAAAATTAAAATTACTTTTAATTTGGCAAGAGGCACAGTTTTACAACTGGCCGCTTATAAACACCGGTAACCGTTTTTACCGTCGCAACACGCACCTGACCGTCCCCGCCGGGATGCAGTTCGATGACCCGACCGACCGGCCATTTCAAAGGCGTTTGAATGTGATCACTTGTTATGATAACCAAATCATTTAATTTGATATTTGGGGACAAATCAGCCCACTTGTGTCGCTGTTGTAGCGTATGCAAATACTCTATAGAATACCGTTTCCAAAAATCATTATGTAGTTTTTGGATTAGTTGCCATCTCGAGAGCCGATTTAGGGGAACCTCGGACAAATCTGACTCCGGAATTTCAGAGTTAAGGGGTTCAAGTGTCAAAAAAT
The DNA here is from genome assembly GCA_963576565.1 of Aspidapion aeneum. Taxonomy (NCBI): domain Eukaryota; kingdom Metazoa; phylum Arthropoda; class Insecta; order Coleoptera; family Brentidae; genus Aspidapion; species Aspidapion aeneum. Next base: position 110,751,120 of record OY755040.1, read on the forward strand.
GCCCAGGGGTAAGAGGTTGAAGATCGTGTGGGTCTGAAGAGGCAGGAGATAAAGGGCGACTATTAAGTACGGCTTCTATGCGACAGGTAAGGGTGGACATCTCCATGATAGACAACTTCTGGTCGCCGACAACTCGAACAAAGTGAGTTTTAAAACTTTTGACGCCAGCTTCTGCCAGGCCATTGAAATGTGGACTGAGAGGAGGTCCCAGATGCCAACGAATAGAAAGTCTGGTGGCAGCACTTCTTGCGTAATCCAGTAATTGGTTACGAAACCCTATAAAATTACTGCCTTGATCTGACCAGCATTGCGTCACGCTTCCGCGTCTAGAAATGAATCGATGGAATGCACCTACGAACCCTTCGGTGGACAGTTCCATGGTTAATTCCAAATGCACGCAATGTGTGGCCGTACAGACAAACACACAGACATACGATTTGAAAGCTCTACAACCACGGTAACGATGAGGAATCACAAAGAAAGGTCCACAAAAGTCGATAGCTACACTCGAAAAAGGTTTAAGCTGATTGATTCGATGAGCGGGAAGTGAACTCATTATGGGCGGTCTATAGGGTTTAGGGTTGATTCTAAAACATTGCAAGCACTTGGATATGGTTCTTTGAATTGCCCGTCTGGGGTATCCAAAATTGCTGTAAAAGCAGATTATGTAATGTTTTAAACCCAGGATGAAGATATTGTCGATGAGCGGACTCGATAAGAAGTGTAGTTAAACGATGGTCACTCGAAAGTAAGACGGGGTGTTTTGCAGAATAAGACAAAAGGTCAGATTTTTGTAATCTGCCACCGACTCTAATGATATTATTCTCATCAAGAAAAGGTGAAAGTTTTCGCAAAGGTTTCGGTATTGGTTTATCCTTAGATAACGCAGAAAAAAGCTCAGAAAAACAAGAACCTTGAACGCGTTTGATAAGAAGGTGTAACGCACTTTGCATCTCACCGGTGGTAGGAAAAACAATATTCTCAAAAATAACTTTTTGGTCCGGCGGCTTAGTGGGTTTTTGATAGGAATGGTTTTGAAAAAGGTTAACTATTCGAAGGACATAACAAATGATACGTTGAATTTTGGATATAGATGAATATTTGATAAGAAGCTGATCTAAGAAGTTGACATCAATTATCGCATTGCAACAGACTTTTGGCTTTTCCTCCAGATTAATATCTCCGAAATCAATCGGCATTTTTGGTTTATGAAAATCGGGCCATTCGTTTTCGGGAGACCACAAAAACGACGGTGCGTTCCACCACATGTCATGTGACATGAGCTGTGAAGGGGTGGCCCCTCGTGACGCAATATCGGCTGCATTCAAAGCAGAAGGAATGTAGCGCCACGAGTTTGAGGGAATGATTTCTTGGATTCTACTGACGCGATTTCCAACAAAGGTTTGCCAGCGATTAGGAGGGGATGAAAGCCAGTGCAATACGACTTGCGAATCGCAGAAAGTAACGATATTTGTAAAAGTTATTTTTCCTTCATAGCTAGATAAAACGAAGTCAATTAATTCGCTTAAAAGAAATGCGCCTAGGAGTTCTAGCCTAGCCAAAGTTTGTGACTTTATAGGCGCGACCCTAGATTTTGCAGATATGAGAGAAACAGATATATTGTTTTCCTCTTCTACACGAAAATATACGACGCCGCGTAGCCTCGAATTGAAGCGTCACAGAAGCCGATGATTTGACAGGTATTGGTTTTTGACAGTTTGATTTGTCGGGGTAATTGAAAATTGGAAAGAAGCGGGAATTCAGAACGAAGTTTGTTCCAAGAGTCGATGATAGAAGAATCTGGTTCTTCGTCCCAGCCTACTTTCGATATCCACAACTGTTGCAAAATAAATTTTGCTTGTAGCAACAAGGGACAAAGAAAACCTAAAGGGTCGAAGATTGTTCCTATGATAGATAAAATAGAACGTTTGGTTGGGGGTTTGTCCTTCATTCGGCATTGATAAGAAAAAATGTCGTTTTTTGGATGCCATTGAAGTCCTAAAACTTTGATAAAGTGGGGTTCCTCCTTGTCGAAAGAGAGAGGCATTTGACGATCGGACTCTGGCAATGTTGCCAATAACTCAGGACAATTGCTTGCCCATTTTTTAAGTTCAAATCCTCCCGACTTCAACAAATCATTGAGTTCTGTTTGAAGGGAGAGAGCTTCAGAAAGCGAAGGGCTAGTTCCCAAGATATCGTCGATATAGATTGACGTTTTTAGAACAGTACTAGCCATAGGAAAACGTTCCTTTTCTCTCTCTGCCAGCTCATTTAAGGTACGCATGGCTAGAAAAGGTGAGCATGTCATGCCAAAAGTGACAGTAGAAAGTTCCCACACTGAAAGTGGGTCCTGTGGAGAAAACCTCCACAATATCCTTTGATAAGGACGGTGATAAGGACTGATAAGGACTTGACGGAACATCTGTTTGATATCAGCAATGTAGGCAATAGGATTAAGACGAAATGTAAGGAGTAAAGAAGCAATATCTTTTTGAAGTTTCGGTCCAGATAACAATGTGTCATTGAGACTAATATTTTTTGGGGTGACTGCTGAACAATCCCAGACCACCCTTAATTTTGTACTCAAGCTTTCCGGCTTTAAAACGCAATGATGTGCTAAAAAACACGATACGTCGACCTTTGGTTGACTAGATAAAACCAAACTCATATGATTAGAATCGATATAGTCTTGCATGAAATTTGAATAGGCAGTGTACAGATCAGGATTTTTGATTAATCTATTTTCTAGAAGTAAAAATCTACGATAAGCTTGCGGATAAGTATTTCCTAGGTCAGGGTTTATTTTATCTTTAAACGGAAGATCTACCATGAATCTACCGCTCGGTTGCCGTAATACACTAGCAGTAAAAATTGATTCTGCTTGTTTTTCTTCCTTTGATAAGATTTGTTTTTTAGGCAAATGTTCGATTTCCCAAAACCTAGGGAGAATGACCTCTAAAGGAGGTGAATGACTCGTTAAAAAACAACTGGTTCGTTCCGTAAGACTACCTACTTCGTCAACCTTTCCCATGACGACCCAGCCAAAGATAGTTTCAAGGGCTGAAGGCTGCCCTACCTGTCCAAGAACCCTGCCCTCCTTGAAAATCTGTGCGAATAGCTCGCAACCAATAACCAGGTCCACAGGTCTCGATTTGAAATAAGATGGGTCGGCAAGTTTAAGGTTTCCCAAGTGTTTCCACTGATTATCGTTCAAGGAGAATGTAGGCATATTGGAACATAGTTGTGGAACAACAATTGCTTCGAAATTAAGTAAAGGAGTGACTTGTCCTTGTGGCTTAATGTGACATTGAACGAGCCCTTTGGAAGTAAAAGAAGACATCTGATTTAATCCGAATATTTCAGTGGTGTAACTTCGCCTAGGAAGATTAAGACGCTGAATACACTTTTCACTGATGAATCCAGTCTGTGATCCAGAATCAAGCAATGCCCTTACAGGTTGAAAATTTCCGCAACCGTCCATAACATCTATTATGGCGGTGCATAAAAGAAAGGTACCCGAAGGTCCTGAGGCATTTAATGACACATGAAGATTATTGACAGGTGGTGTGTGAATGACAGGACTAGTATCTTGGCTTCCAGACGCTTGATTAGTTTCTAAGATATGAGTTAAAGTGTGGTGCCTTTTACTATTGCAAGTCCTGCATGAATATTTTGATTTGCACGTATCTACATCATGCAAGGGATGAAAACACGCTAAACATAATTTTTTCTGTTTGACGAAAGATAGGCGATCGATAGGTGAGAGATCAAGAAATGTTTGACATTTCGAAAGCACGTGACCTTGATTACATCGGAAACATTTTATTCCCGTACTCGAATTAGTTGAGGTGCCAGCCAGTCCTATAAAAGGCGAGTTGGATGATTTATAGGTAGGCTTTTGCCCAAACTGATTTCGCATAGAATTTGAATTTTGATAGGTAGGCTTTTGCCCAGACTGATTTTGCATAGAATTTGATTTTTGATAGATAGGCACCTTTTTGGGTGCTGTTGATTGAGGAAGTGATTCCAAAACTTTACATCTTTTTTCTAGAAATTGAAAAAGTGACTGAAAAGTGGGAATTTCGGTATTAGTATTGGCGTGACTCATTTCGAAATTTGAACGCGTTGGAATATCCAATTTTTCTAATAAAATGAAAAAAATAATAAAGTCCCAACTGTCAACGTCAAAGCTAAGTGATTTTAAAATTTCTAGGGATTCAGAAAAGGTGTCAATTAAATTACGCAATTCTTTAGCTGACTCGTTTTTTAAGGTGGAGTTCATAATTGAGCTCAAAGCATCATTTGCGAGGTCTCGCTTGTTTTGATATCTATTGACTAATTTGTCGTAAGCAATTTTATAATTTTGATCAGATAAGCTAATCCCTGATATCAATTTTAAAGGCTCATCCTCGAGATATGAAAATAAATATTGAAGTTTTCGAACGTTACTTAGACTTTAATTTTGATCTATAATGTTATTAAAAAGATCGAAAAAGCTTGGCCATAATTTTTTATCACCTCGGAATATGGGAATACCTAACTCTTTGAGTTTTGGAGTTTCAGATTCGTTTTGTCGAACATATGATCCCGAAAAAGATGGGGCCTCAACCGGAAATATTTTAGAGTAAACCCCCTTACACGCATAAAAATATTTACGAGCTTCTGAAAGGATCGCATCCTGCGTTTTAAATTCCTCATCGTCCGAGTCGTCTAGCAACATAATGACGTCATTATGTGCCAGCATGCATTTATCGAAGGTTTCATCCAAATCGGCATACCTCACTTGAAACTCGTTTCTCGCTCTTTCATCTTTTTCCGCAGTCTGCGACAACACATAACACTCGGTGATCGCAGATAAAAAACCCTTGCGTTTTTGTACGGCTTTTTTGACAGACATGATTTTACCTTTGAAATGACGAAATTGTCGGTAAATATACAATTAACGCTAAATTAATGCTTCTGAAATAGAAAAATGACGAATTGTCGAAAATATGCACTAATCTATCGCCAATTGATAAAAATTGTTTTAAATATCGAAATGATATGATACACCACTGAACTTTTGTTTTGTTTTGTTTTGACTCCTACTCGTTTTGTTTACACCACGCGGAGTAGACCCGTTACCATGGCAGCGGACCAAAAACACGTACTGCGCCGGCCGACTTTCTCTCTCGACGTTTCAACGACGATGCTGCGAAAAAATTCAAGGCCGCCGTCTTATTGCAAATAATTATTAATACCGTCGTATGGATTTATTATTTAAAAATAATTCGGCTCGAACGGAACACTTTTATGTTAGCTCCCGCTAAATTTCGCGGTTGTTTATATATATTTTTAAAAACACACAACTGTATGAAAGGCAAAGCGCATTCAGCGTATTTGGACATGCGCACCAACAACCGGGGAGATCATTGTCAATCGCCAAGAGAAAAAGGCGTGTTAATTTCGTTCTCCAACTATTTTAAATATCTACACCTGAAAGTGCTCGATTTTTATGTACTGAAGCATAGAACTGGAAACTTCAACCCTTCAGCTACGTGGTGACATCATTAGATCCATTCGGGGGCCCCTGGGAACGAGGAGAACTTGACTGCAAAGGAGGTGAGTGCTTGTCTTTGATTACCGTTGTGTGGTTCCAACAATTTTACCTATGGACATTTTGATTATTTCGTAAAATCATATCAATATATTTATGTTTGCTCGCGATATCATTAATTAATAATATTTACAGTCCATTCATTGCCTTTAACGTTTTTCTATCCGTGGGCTAACATTCGTGTCAGCAAAACATTGCTTTATTTTCTGTGACAAACCATTACAAAGGAAATTTAAAATATGTGTATAATAAGTATTTGTTGAGTGTTAAATTTATTTATTGTTCTATTGATAAAATTAGTTGTTGTTCTATGCAAAAGACCAGTAATAACTCCTACTTTATTTGAAACTAGATCGCTGATAAAATGTTTAGTGTTGAATTTATTTATTGTTCTATTGATAAAATTAGTTGTATAATTGTTATTCTTTAGCAATGTTTTAATTTTTTTTATGTTGGCAGTCAGAAATTCAGGGCTACTCAGTTTTGTTGTGCTATGCAAAAGACCAGTAATAATTACTACTTTATTTGAAGCTGGTAAGTTTTGAGTACCAATTAGTACCTAGGGTACCATCTTTCTGTGTACCTTAGTATCAAGAAAACATAGTTTGCCATTTCCCTCAACCTCCATTCCAACCGATTTTTTTAGGCATTTTTGACATATTTCTTTAAAAAAAAAAATTAAAATAGCATTAAATACAGCATTATTGGGTCTCGCACTCATCTCTCCTTCCTTCCCCAAGGTATAATTCTGGATGCACCACTGCATCAAGTTTTGCCTTTTCGAAGAATTTGCAAAAAAAAACACAATAAATAATTTTTACCCGTTTTATCATAAAAATATTCCTATGTGCGACGCCTTAAAGCTAGTAGCCCAGCACACCACACGCCATACAATGAAGGCTTTATAAGGTAACTGATCGTTTAGTGTATCAATTGTAAGAGTAGTTAGCACATAGCCATGCAGTATGGAAATAACAAATATTATTGCTCAGAACTCATACATACCCAAAGCCACGCTCCACACAGCATCATACGCCAATGGTGCTTCCTGGTATCCTTCAGGGAATTTGCCTTTATCAATATCGTATTTCCTCTCCTCCACTTTTTTCCTTTTTTCTTTCTCTCTTAACACGTTATTCAGCCGAGTTCGGAATTGGCCGGCGGACATGCCCGAGATGGTCCTCTCTTCTTGGTTCGCATTCCACATGACAGCTTCGGTTGTTAAGTGACCTTAAAAAAGAAAAAAATAGTAGAAGCGATGTTTTTTTGTTTAGTCTAATCATAAGTACCGAATTAGGAGAGCAGCAAATGGTGGAGTAAAAAATCAACTTCAATTAATCAATCAAACAAGATTAAGCAAATTCTAGAAAAAGCCTTTGAACACAATTTAAATATTTATAGTATTTATGTAGATTTTAAATAATCTTTTAACAGCGTAAATCGGAAGATAATAATACAGGATTTAGCTACTTTGACAATTTCTTCAAAATACATTAAGTTATCAACGTCTCTGTTTAGGCTTCCAAAGTAGTAGTCAGAAAGAATAAGCCATTTTGTGTAACTTCAGGAGGACACAAGCCAATATATTGACCCCAAATCAATGCAGATAGCTGGTGGTTTTTAAAGTAGAGACGAAAGTTCTTTGACCGAAACCTTAACAGTGCTTGATATAAAAGCCCAAAAACAAGGACTAAAAATCCAAGTCCAATATGTTAACTTCGCAAAAAACAACGAGAATAATGCTCGCAATATTCAGATACTTACTTGTCGTTTTGAGCAAGTGGAAATGTTTACATACTTGGAAGTAAATATAAACAAAGAAAACTAATAAAGAGAAAATAAAAATAAAGCAGAGAATAATGATCGGAAACGAAGTCTTATTTGCTCACTCAAAACTGACATATAAGTGTGAATAAAGAATAACTAAAAATATTTTAAAGAAAAATAAGAAAAATCGTAGTGCAAACAAAAGATGGTTTTTGACCGATACGGATGAATTATAAATTAGAACAGCTAATAGATAAAAGTTGAAAATTAGTTTGGTTGGGACAAGTACAGATAATGGATAAAGCAGAAAACCAATAAAAATATAATCAACTGGTGACCTGCATTAGGGAAAAAAAGAAGAAGGCCAAAATATGAAGATAACAAGGTGGCGAAGACTCCCACAACAAAGGGAGAAGCAAAGGCTTTGGTTAAAAACCAACAAGAGTTGTAATGCCTATTGAAGAAGAAGGGGAAGTAGATCTTAAGGGACAATAATTTTTAAAACACAATTTAATATTTAGGTTAGCACTAGCTGCCATGACGGTGGAGATTCTAGAAGGGAGATCAGGAGGATGGGAGGGATCCATGGGTCCCCAATTTTTTAGAGACCTTCAAATACAAGCACCTATTACACTTCTGCGCAAAACATTTGTTTTACATATTAACCAAGGTTTTTATAGTTTTACACAGGTTGCCTAGAGAATTTTACCAGTCATGTGAACTAAACTGTATGACTGTAGCTGCGTCATCGAGTTTCCATAAATCAAAAGGCAACTCGGTGACGTAGATTTTTTAATCTGGTTACAGTTGGCAGGTTCAATGACCTTTTAAATGTAACCTGTGTAAAATATAATAATAACCTTGCATTTGCACTACCATTATTTTTGCTAATTTTAACTGAAATATCTAGGGTCACTGCATCCTGGAAGCCTGGACTACGTCTTCGTGATGCAGTGACCCTAGAAATATCACCTTAACTGGGCCACCTACCAAAATCAAACAAAACCATTTTGCTAGAACGCACTAAGGTCACTAGATAGACCTTATAAAGTCCACATCTCGTAAAGTTGTCAATAGCCGTTTTGCTTGAATATTTCAAAGGGCTGGGTGTATCGAATTACAAATTTTTAATTAAAAAAATAATATCACAATACGAAAAACCAAAAAATAATCGCGCCGCTTTCAAACGTATAAAATAGCAAATCTTACTAAATACGAAGCATTCTGCAATCCTTTTATTTGCAGTAGATACTCAGATTTTGGGCTCTTTATTTACCATACTTTGTTCTGGACGTTTATTATTGAATGTCCGTGACGTGAGATGAGATGAGCTCTCACACCAGTGGATTCATTTCCCCGTGTAAACTGATAGGGAAAGTGTTCCAAGTTCACCCGTGAAAGTGAACTTTTGGCTTATTCACCTCACGGGCAGTCAAGAATAAACGCCCTGATTTTTTTGTTTTTATCTTGCTAACTTCAAAGCATAAAATGTTTTTAAAATCTTATTCCAAATAAAAATATCATAAATATTGGTATCAATATAAACGATCCACATCTAACTGAAGCAGTCTTTTTAAATTGTATAATTTCCTGCGAGAAGCGGTTCCTCAAAGAAAGTTTCAATCTAGATACCTATATGTATGTACATATTTTCAACTAAAAAATATGTATGCCATATCACTATACCCAATAAATTCCAGAAAAATAAAATAAATTGATCCATGACGGATCTGATACCTTCCTAGCTAGCCTATTAGCACATTTCAAGTGAAGCCATGATATATCAGCCTTTTCATCATCATCAAAACCGCATATTGATACGACGCTTTGTTAAAAAGTTAGCATTTAAAAAAAAAATTAATTGTCAAAAAACTGTCATTAGCATTAAGGGATTTTGACCGAAATCTAATCAGCTCGTTAGGGTGTCAAACACTATTTTACCTAAAAATTTTATGAAAAATCGGTTTAGCGTTTCAGGAGCTATCATGTTACGAACAGAAATAATACACACCCACACACACACAGACAGATATCACGACGATATTGCTAAGATAGGTCAAAATACACCCAAATAACACATTTTCGGCGTTATCTGAAAGAAAAAAATTCGTCGAAAATAATACTTCTGTAGCCATTGCTACTCGGGCTAGGAACATAAAAATATTGTTTTTTGATTAACTCTCAAGTACCTATGTCGTTTTACGTGGATGCTTGGTTAGCTGGATAAACCTTTTTTTGTATTGTGATGGCTTTCATAAGCATTTATTAAGGTATTAATTGATTTGGTAAACTTATCACTTCCTTGCAATTCAACTACAGGTAAATTTAGTGGGAATAAGGACACTGTTGTTCTGGTAAATATACGTTTTAATCCATCGGTAACGTTTCGACAATGGTTTTTGTCTTCATCAGACCTTCAGACTAGATCGTACATTGGAACAACAGTCTGATGAAGACAAAAACCATTGTCGAAACGTTACCGATGGATTAAAACGTATATTTACCACAACAACAGTGTCCTTATTCCCACTAAATTTACCTGTAGTTGAATTGCAAGGAAGTGATAAGTTTACCAAATCAATTAATACCTTAATAAATGCTTATGAAAGCCATCGCAATACAAAAAAAGGTTTATCCAGCTAACCATGCATCCACGTAAAACGACATAGGTACTTGATAGTTAATCAAAAAACAATATTTTTATGTTCCTAGCCCGAGTAGCAATGGCTACAGAAGTATTATTTTCGACGAATTTTTTTCTGTCTGATAAACAGGTTATATTCAATATAACCTGTCTGATAAACAAAACAAAAGAAACTATAAATAATTAGCAGATTAATGTTGGGTTTCGTTTCTAATTTTGTGCCGTTTGTTTTCCTGATGTGCTTGAATTCTTGTTTTTTGTTGTTCCAATGTACGATCTAGTCTGAAGGTCTGATGAAGACAAAAACCATTGTCGAAACGTTACCGATGGATTAAAACGTATATTTACCAGAACAACAGTGTCCTTATTCCCACTAAATTTACCTGTATTAATTGATATTAGTCAGAGCATATTATTTTAAAAGGCTTTCCGTTTTTGGTCTAGAAGCAAATCATATTACTTATTGGCAACAGACAATTTCTCTCTAATTTGACCCCGCTGAATCCGAATATTTCTGTTGCTAACTCGAAAAATCGACAGGGACGGAGAAAATCCCCCCCAAACCCCCAAAAACCTGTTTTTTTTTCAGTTTTATGCAATTTTCTCGAAAACTAACCTTTTCATCAAAAATTGCAAAGAACAGTTTTTTGTGGAGAATAAAATTCCCTTTTCAACGATGTATTGGTCAATAAGGTTAGGAAAAGCAAGTAGCTCTTCAGTGGCGTACGTAAATTGGGACTATTTAGAAGAAACATGTTTATTATAGGTTTTTCAAAATTTTCTCAAAAACTACACTTTTTAGGAAAAAATATGTAGTATACTTTATTGTAGAACATAACATTTCCTTTGAAAAACTTTACTAAATTGTCGGGTTGTTGCCATATTTAAGGCTTCAAGGGCGTACTAATATAAACTTATTTTCAAAAATAACTGAAATAATCAGTTTCTCTTGCATATTTAAATATCTTTTCGAACTAAGATTTTCAGAAAAAATGTGCCTTTATTCTTTATTGAGGATAAGACAATTTCTTTTTAAATGATATATTACAAAGTGAGGTTAATGTTATGATAAAAACTTCAAAAAGGTTCGTAATTTATACCTACTAAAACAAAATGTTTCCAAATTAAAATAAACTGTTTTTTGATTAGATTAGATATTTTAATTAATCTAAATAAGTTCTATAAAGCCAAAAAACACCGGTGGTTATAAGGGGAGGGGTATAGGGGCCATGCCCCCCCCCCCTAAGCAATATTTTTGTGCAGAAAGTAACAGTAGTAACTTTGACACAGGTGTTTTTGGTCATTTTTTTAAGCATATGGAACTAAAAATAAAGTGGTGAATCTTATGCAATGGTTTGGGGGGGGGGGGGGGAAGGGCCTAATCATAATTAGGTACTCATAAATATATAAATTTTTGCAATTTACGGACGCCCCTGGAGAGTTTTCTATACTATTGGTCACATTTTGTGACACACTGTTTAAAATGACATTTTATTATCGGGCCCGCCGCCGAAGCCATAAAAGGTCGAAAGTACAAAAGGTCGAAAAAAAATCGACAAAAGAAAATATTAAAAATATAAATTTACCGTATCAAATCGAATTGACCTGTCCAGTCCAGGTGGACCCGCGGCCGTACTTTCGATCTTTTGTACTTTTGATCTTTTGTACTTTCGACCTTTTGAACTTTCGACCTTTTGTATTTTGATCTTTTGTACTTTCGACCTTTTGTATTTTCGACCTTTTGTATTTTCGACCTTTTGTATTTTCGACCTTTTGTACTTTCGACCTTATTTTTTCGACCTTTTGTACTTTCGACCTTTTGTACTTTCGACCTTTTATCCGCCGCTATTTATTATCCACCGAAAAGCTAATAAGACACAAAATTGATTAGTTTGGATTGATCTTAAATGATTTCTTTAAATTAAGAATACCACTGGAGCGGTAAATATACAATAACTTCCACTTCGTTATACATCGTTTGAAAGGAAATTTTATTGGCTATGACGAAGTATAGAACACATTTTTTGATAAAGAGCTTGGTTTTTAAGAAAATTGAATAAAACGTATGAAAAACATGTTTTTTTTAATGATTTGTTGAAATCACCCCCATTGACGGACGTCGCTGGAGAGTTTGCTATAAGCCCAACCCCACCAAGTTTCACATTTTTAAAAAGGTAATTTCCCTATCTACAAAAAAGTGTAGACAAAGTTTTTTCATGTTAAGCTTAGTTTTTGAGAAAATTAGATAAAACCTGTAACAAAAATGGTCTATTTTCTGTTTTTTCAAAATTAATTTAATTTACGGATGCCCCTGAAGTTTTATTTATTAAACCGATTTAGTCATGTTGTACGTCATTTTGAAGAAAATTTTATTGAGTATATTAAAATGTAATACACGGTTTTTTGTCTGTATTAGTTTTTAAAAAAATTAAATAAATCTTGGAAAAAACATAGGTATTTTTTCAACTTTTTTTAATTACTTCAATTAACGGACGCCGCTGGAGAGCTTGTTATTAGTCTAACTTAATCAGGTTATACAACGTTAAAAAGGGAATTTTATTGTCTACAATAAAGTATATTATATATTTTTCTCTTAGAAGCTTAGATTTTAAGAAAATTTGAAAAAACCTCAAACTTTCAGATTTTGGGGGGTCTGGGGGGGTTTTTCGAGGTTTTTGCAGCCATTTAAAAAATAATAATATGTTATTATTTTTTAATTATACAAATATATATTTTGAATATACACTTGTGACAATTTGGGCTTTCCAGCGTCAATTTAAAATTCCGCCGCCATTTTGGCCGCCATCTTGAATATCTCAGCCCCTGTCAATATTTCGAGTTGGCAACTGGGATATTCGGATTCAGCGGGGTCAAAATAGGGGAATTGCCTATTTGCTAGAAAGTGGATTTTCCCGAATCTTGCCTGAACTATATTGGGACTTTCAAAAAAATCTGTATATATTAGATTTGTAAAAATTTTGTTTGTGAATTTTTAGTTATCTGCAGTGCTTAGTTGGGTTTAATATATAATTTTAATTTATTTCCTTCATTAGCCAGGTTTATTATTTCTTGTAGTAAAACAAAGAATTAAATTTTAAAATTCGAGGACTGCCGCACTGATTTTTTTTAAACAAAAGTTATAAATAATGTTGCCTGTGTTATCTGTAACGTCTCTATAGATTATAAAATTAATCTTCAAAAATACAGGCTTAAAAAAAACACAATAGTTTATTTATTATAGGCCCTCAAATTAATTAAATAATTATTCACGAGATGGGATGCTCAAAATCATATTTTGTATATTTTTTTAAATGTGTTTGTAGTAATAAATAGCTACTTACCTTGTGCAGCTTTTCTCATTTCCTCTATTGTACATTCAATATTTTCTGTTTTCAGGTTAATTTCAAACCAATTGTCTTCGTACCAACCTGAAACAAAGAAAAAACTGTTATTTAAATAGTAGTCGTCTGAGAAACAAAACAGGGTTTTCTTTTATTAGCGGAATCCGGCGAAAAAAAATCAAATAACCAATTGCGATTTTTTTATCTAAAATTTCTTAGTTAGTTAGACCTCATTACTAAGATTTTTATTTGTAAACTAAAAATGCTTTGTAACAAAGTAATGCAGCATGACATTAGATATATGAAGAACCAATTGAGGGTGTTCATCGAACTTTGTCAAATCAAACGCTCGGGCCTGTGAACACTCTCTGTGGGTACTCGTATATTCTAAAACCGAACCGAACCGAGCCGAACCGAACCGAACGGAACCAACCAAATGCCAAAGTAAAATTAGAATGTTTTATTCTCGAAAAATTGCTTTAGTGAATTGGCACCTATTATCTCATTGCGAGTTTTATTGGGACCCTGCAAAATTCTATACAAGAGGCAGTAGCTCCCAACCAACTCAAATGACACCCAAATTTTCTTACGGTTTCTAAGCCAGGAGTAACAGGGCTACAACATACTTAAATTAGAACAAAATTGACCCAAGACTTGGGTTCAATGTAATTTGTGCATAATACTGTAATTCGCAACTTCAATTAGTTTTTAGAAAAATAAATTTCTAGCTAGCCTATTAGCACACTTTAAGTGAAGCCATAATTTATCAGCATTGAAAACAGTTTTTTGTAAATACCTCAGAAACTAAATAACCAAACCGAACCGCATATTGGTACGATGTTCCGTTAAAAAGTTAGCATTTTGAAATTTTTTTAATTGTCATTAGCATTAATGGAATTTTGACCAAAATCTAATCATCTTGTTAGATAGATAGATAGATAGATAGATATTTATTTCATTCCGAGCACCACAATACAGTAGAAAGGAACAAGTCAAAAAGTAGTACATTAAAAAAAACTTACTAAGTAAAAAAAATATTTAAAAAAATCACTATTTAACATGACTTAAAACAAACAATAATATGACTTATAAAATCACAAAAAACACTAAAAAAACTAAAATAATAAAATAATAAAACGACCGAGAGACCACAACCCAAAACGTTCGGTAAATTAGCCAATAGCTTCTAGGAACTCTGTTATAGAATAAAATGCATTATTGCTCAAAAATGTTTTTAACTGGGATTAAAATTTTTTATTGGACAGACTTTTTAGCTCCTCTGGAAGAGGATTATAGAGGCGCAGACCAGCAAAAATTGGTGAGCTCTTAAAATACTCATGATTATGTCTTTGAATACAAAAGTTGTTTCGATTTCTGGTGGCATATTAATGATAGGTTCCATTAATTGCAAAATTTGATTTATTTTTATGAATATATGTTAAAATATTAAGTAAATAAATTGATATCACAGTTAGTATTTTATGCTTTTTAAAGATTTCTCTGCAACTGGAATTATAGGGTAGATCAAACATCAGACGAAGGATTCTTTTCTGAGCGATAAAAACCCTCGTAACATCGCTAGCCTGACCCCACACAACAATGTTGTACGATATGGTCGAAAAAGCTAGAGCGTAGTAGACGCCGAGTAAGGCATTTTTAGTGAGAGAATTTTTTAAGGAGCTCAACATATAAAAGTTTTTGTTAAGTTTAGAGCACACTGAGTCAATATGCTGGCTCCAATTCAGTTGACAATCGATTATAACACCAAGAAATTTTGCAGTTTTCTCAGTTTTAACAATATGGCCATTAAAATCAAAAGACCAGTTCAGGGTTGGTTGTCTGATTGTTGTAATTTCAAGACATACGGTTTTACTGCAATTGATCATTATATTGTTTTTCTTGCACCACTCTGTTAGTTCTGAAAGCATTATTTTAATATCTTGAAGAACCGCGATATTGCATTTACCTGATATAACTATAGTAGTGTCGTCACAATATTGAAAAACTAAGCCCTTAGTGATATGTTCAGGTAAGTCATTAATAAAAAGTAAAAACATTAAAGGCGCTAAAACACTTCCTTGTGGCGTTCCCAGCTCTAAGTCTTTAAAATCTGAAAGAACGTCTTTGATTTTAACTGCCATTCTGCGACCACTTAAAAACGATTGTATTAGTTTTTGGAGAAGACCCCTTATGCCAAGTTTTTCAATCTTTTTTACCACGAAATCCCCATTTAGGACATCAAAAGCTTTGGTAAAATCGAACAAAAATACAATTACTATTTCGGTGTTATCTTGTTTGTTGTATATATGTTGTAAAAGATCGGTGCAACCCAACGCAGTGGAGAATCCTGGACGAAAACCGTATTGCTGGTTAGAAAGCACCTTGTTTTTGTTTAAAAAAGAAAGAAGTTTATCATAAATAATTTTTTCGTAGATTTTGGAAAATATGCTTAAAATGGAGATAGGACGTTAGTTTCCATATTTTCGGGGTCTCCTTTTTTTAATATTGGGGTGACCAATGCATTTTTTAGTTTTTCGGGAAAAACTCCAGAAAAAAGTGATAGATTAAAGAGTAAAACTAGTATGTGGGAAATGTTGTAATTAATTGATTTAATTAATTTAATGGGTATACCGTCTGGACCGCAAGAGTTTTTGTTTGGTAGATTTAATTACCGATGTGATTTCTTCATGTGTAACAGGAGTTACCAAAAAGCTATCTGAAACCGTTTTTTTGGTAGTGGTGCATTGCGATGATAAGTTGCCATCAAAGTGATTTTGGAGTTTTTCTTGCGTACCAGTTGATAAGTAGGTACAAAAAATATCAGCGATTTCTTTGGGTTTATGATAAAGTTGATTATCGAAGGAAATTTTACAAATGCTTTTTTTCTTTTTTGGTCTTTTCGTTTAATTGGTTGATAACGTTCCATGTTTCACGTGACTTATTTTTTGCATTATTAATAATGTCGCTAAAAAAGTTGCTTTTTTCATTTTTATTTTATATTGATTAATTAAGTTAGGATCACCTGTCCTATTCTTTAACCAGCATATCTTCTCTAGGTTTTCAATTTCATTTTTCAGTTCCTGAGAGAATTGAATTTTTTGTTTTTTATTATTAAAATTTATTTTTTTAAGAGGAAAACTCACATTGAAACACCATAAAAAGTTGTTTATAAAAATATCAAATTCATTATTAATATCGTTTGAGGTTAACTTAAAATGTTGAGGTTTAAGCCAGAATAGAAATTCATTAATATTTTCTTGAGAGAAGTGTCGAGTAAATTTCTCAGAGCGTTCACTCTTAGTATTATTTAGGGGGAAGTAATCATAGTTTAAAATTTGGCAATGGTGATCGGAGACACTAGGATCGTAATTTATAATGTTACTCACCAATTCTGGTCTGTTGGTGGCCAAAAAGTCGAGAATTGAACAAGTAGTTTGGCCGTTGCGGGTCTGTATTCGTGTCGCTGAGTTGATTAAAGAGATAAGATTGTAAGATTCAAAAATATCACTTAGAAGTTTCTGGTTTAAATCTGCATTTTTGCCGGTATTTGGGTTGAAGTCGCCGGCCAATAAAATATTGTCAAATTTTTCGAAAGCTTTTGTTAAAATAATACATAATATCGAAATAAATGTTTCAAAATCGTCATTTGTGGGTCTATATAAGTTAATTACACACAATTTTTTATCTGCAACACACGAACATTCAAGAACCATCTCAACTGACAGATTGTTAATAAATTTCACAGGAAAGAATTTCTTGGAAAGATTATCCTCCATGTAAATTGCAGATCCACCATGATTGTGGTGGGTTCGCGAAAAATGAGTTAATACCTTAAAGTCTGCAATCTTTATACTTTCAATGTTATTATGTAACAGCCAGTGTTCGGTTAAGCAAATGATTTTTAGGTTATGTTTATTAATTAAAAATTCAATTAAATTAACTTTGTTTGAAAAACTTTGGACATTCAAATGCAATAATGTAATAAATTGTTTCGACTCACTGTTTTTGCTGGTCTCAGTTATTGAGGAGTATTTGGTGGTTCTCTCTCCTGAAAATCCGGTCGTTTGTTAGGCGGAAACCGAAACCTCTTAACGGCGGATCCAGCCGGCCAGATTTCCGGAATATACACTTTGCTTACGTCAGAAATCGGGAAACGCACTTTAAACGAAGTTGAACTGTTATCTTTTCTAGCTAAATTTTCGCACTCAAATTTTATTTCGGGCGCCGAGGTTTTAAGAAAATCACTAATCATTTTTTCGATTGTGCCCGCGGCAAGACGATATACATGTAGGTATCCGCACTTCGGTACTGTTTGAATTGTGCTACTGTTTACTGAATTGTTTCGGCCGATAACGGCCTTTGTTTTGGTAGAGAAACGCTGACGCTGATGCGAAGGTCGAATATATGGTTCCAGTACATTTTGTTGGGCATTGGAAATAGCCTCGCCTACTTCTTTATTTGAAAACAAATGTTTTTGTTGTGACTTCCATGCATGCATCGAAGGCGGAGGGGCAAGGGCGGTGGCAGCGGTTTGTTTACTCTGCGGATTATGGCTTGACCCAGATGGCGCTGGGCTCGTATTTGATAAAGTGTTTTTGGAATAATTAATGTTCTGTAAGAGTGCTATGATAGTTTTTTGATCATCAAGTCTGCATTCAAGTTGTTGGTTAATTTTTGATAGGCTACTCACTTTGACTTTAAGAACCTCTAGGTTAATTGTCTGTTTTATGCAGGAATCGGTTTTGCATATGGCGTCGTTTGACGTCACCGCATCGGCAGCATCATGAAAACTGTTTTCGTTATTTTCATCACTAATAACGCGTTTTTGTAAATTTAAGTGAAACTCACGCAGCACTGTATTACTTGTGTAACTGGTAGATAACTTTTGAAAAACTAATAAATCGATTAACTCCGACTTTTTTAACTTATTAAGTTCCGCAACTAAAAGCGTGTGTGTATCAGCGGCCATCTTACTACTCACTCCCAAACGCGAGTATTAAATACTACTTTACCTAATTTTATGGAAATCGGTTCAGCGGTTTAGGAGTTATCGTGTTACGGACAGATATACACATACACATACCTATGCGCTTTTTTCTTGTCCCCTTAATTACCTTAGCTTGTTCACCGCCCCGAGACTTTGACTGCAGAACCGCCCTTAGAGCTTTGGTAAGTAGCCTCGATGGTAGTTGTTGTTGAATATTAATCTATTAATCATGAACCAAAATGCGAGGTAAACTTATTTTGTTGAAAAATTGGTTTATTTAAAATCCAACGGGTTTCGTACAATACTATAAAGATGGCTTTCCAATTTTTAGTGTCTAGTATGGTTTTTCCCTTTAAACTTAAAATAATTTAAAGTTTAAAGATTAATTTGAATGTGAACTTTTTGAGAAAAGCAATGAGCTTTGCGTCCCGACGCTACTAATCATATGACTAAATAATACGTTTGTGCAACTCAACCTCAAACCCCTTCACATAATGGAGAATAGAGGTGTATAGATTAGATAGTGCGGGAAATTTCCACAGCTGAATTTCGACATAATTCTGAATAGAGTTCACACGTGTGTATTAAAATAATAAGTATTGCTTTCAAAACAATACAATAGAGTTAAATAGTAATAGGTTTCTAAGATTCTTGTAAGTTCCGATGACGTTTTAGCTCACACATATACTATACTATAGTAGTGTGAGCTATGGTGATTTTTTTCTAGAAAAAAAAAAGTTGCTCCGATTTCAAAAATTTTTATATATCTTTGCGTTTCAGATGATTTTGAAACTTTTTTGTCGCGCCGTCTGTCTGTCTGTCTGTATGTCTGTCTGTCTGTCTGTCTGTATGTCTGTATGTCTGTCTGTAACGACCAACGCGCATAACTCAAAAACCGCTTGGCCGATTTTGATGAAATTTGGTACCTAGGCTGGGTCTTGGGTCGAGATGGTCCCGTTTAAAAATGAACAAAATCCACCAAACACAAGCCAAATAAAAGGGTGGGGGAAGATTTCAAAAATTAGAGTTTATGTGAAAATATGGCGTGTGTGATATCAAACGAAAGGTAATTGAGTATGGAGTTAAACAAAATACATTTTAGTTTTTTTTCTTTAAAAAGGGTGGGGTTAGATTTTAAAAATTAGAGTTTACGTGAAAATATGGCGTGTTTGATATCAAACGGAAGGTAATTGAGTCCGGAGTTAAACAAAATGCATTTTAGTTTTTGTTTTTTTAAGAGTGGGGGTAGATTTCAGAAATTTGAGTTTAAGTCAAAACATGACTTGTGTGGTATCAAACAAACGGTAATTTAGTCTGGAGTTGAACAAGATATATTTCAGGTTTTAGTTTTATTAGCTCGCACGTACACTATAAGTATAGTACCTAGTGTGAGCTTAGGGGCCCATATATTGGCAGAGTATTTTATTAAGGTTTGGCTTTTTCAGTTTACTTAACATTTCCTTGCTAAATGCTGTATCAATTTCTACTTTCGACACATTCCATAAACTTTTAGCCCTTTAGAATGGCTTTATTGATAATCACTCTTTCATGGGCCTCACATTCTGTATGAGGTACTTTTATCTCTCTTCCTCCTGACCACAGGCTGGGCATCTGGGGTCGTTCTTAACTCCTATACGTATCATGTGATCCGTCAACCGGTTATGTCCAGTCAGCCAGTTCAGTGGCGTGGCGTGACGTGGGGGCCCGCCCCCCCCCCCCCGAAGCTAAGATTTTTTTAGATATTTTCCACATATTTCATGAATACAAACATAAAATAGCATAAAATACGGCCTCATGAGGTCGCCCCCCCCCCCGAAACTGTCTTGCCCCCTCCCCCCCGAAACTGTCTCGCCCTCCCCCCCCCGAAACTTTTTTCTATATACGCCACTGCAGTCAGCATACCTATCAGAAGTCCAACTTCTTTTCATAGTCGGAACCTGCTCCGATCCGAGCCAGTTTATCCGCCTTCTCGTTTGTCACCCGTTTACCTCCGCTTAGGATCTTCAGCGCCTCTGTCCATTATTCAACCAAACAGGTCAGCAATTTTAGGTGCGCTGAGCGCCTTCAAGGTGACCTAAAGTCGAAGTAATATAAGTCAGTCAGTCGATTTTATTTTATATATTAATTATTTGGACAAGTTGGCGTTGAGAGAACCGTCTTCCAATTTTATTCGCGAAAGTATTACAGAGATAGGATATTAGTTGGGATTTTCATCATATTTAAACATTGGTTCGTATGCAATACATTATTGCATCTACAGAGATAGTTTTATGTTATTTATGCATTATTTGGCTTTAAAAAACTTCCTACGACTGCATGGAGTAGACTTTTAGAATATCTCAAAAACGAGATTTTTTCAGAATTTTAAAGCCACCTTTAAACAAGGTATTTCTCGATTCACTTTTTTCTGTTCAAATTCTCCGCTTCGCGTCGTTCGGCTTACTGGTTTCGCGTGAGAGAAAATATAACTTTGAGCACTGATAAGGAAAACCTGATAACGCATTGTTGGTAACAGACCTATCACAAGTACATTGTTAAATTACTTGAACCAAAAGTACTTAAAGTATTAAGAAATTAAAATGCATTTTGGTGTACTTAAAGACACTACACAGAAAAAAAAATGTCTTCAGTCAATGCAAATAAGAAAAAATCTGCTTTCCTATGCACGAAGACGATATTTTCTTAACAAAAAAAACGTTTCTCTTGAACTGCTGGTTTCCGTTAAAAATAAAAGTTGCCTTTATCCAAGAAAATTGATTTGTTTTGAATAGAAGCGGCAACCTTCTTGTTTTGTGTTTTCTAATATTATGGAATAAATCGCCATTTTCGTTTTGAGATGCCGGATATTTTGAGTTAAAAAATTAAAGTAAAGCTTTATTAGTGTTAAGAAGATATTAGTAAGACATTTTATATCTTGCTTCAAAACCACTTTTTCTTCGCTAAAGGCAGTTTGTTTTAAACCAAAACAATTTATCAAGACAATTATTTATTTTCCCAAAACAAGCGGTTTGCTTAGATGAAAAGAAAACAATTTGTTCGAAACTTTTGCTCTTGGGTCAAAATAATTTATAAGAAAAAAATAAACTACTTTTCTTAACTAATGAACTTCTTAAAGTACAAGTACAAGTACAAGTATTAGAATGTATAGTTGTAAGTAGAGTACTTGAAGTACCTGAAAACTCTGGTTAATACCTGACGTAACCTAGCTTTCTAACTTTATGGGACAAGCCGATCCTACCAATAAATGATGCAAAATAGAACCGAGCCTACAAAGTAATATTTTTGAGATACGTGTAGTTAGCATCACTCCACCCTAACTTAGTTAGTAACGGTTGGATTCACTTGGACACTGACTTGTGAGCATGTAGCATGACGCATCTCTATGTATTGTAATAGGTTGAGTAATTATTACTAATTCGTGTACAGAGTTATCCGAATTAAGTCTACATTGGTGTAATTTGGTAGAAAAATAATATAATATGATAATGTGATAATAAATGTTTAAAAGTGCTGCTTTCTATTCTATTTACAGATATTTTGCAATATTAAGATACGTCCAAAGCAAGCAACATTTGTTGCGAGAGGCAACAAGATTCTTTGATGTTTTGTCGGCCAACGTGTCGTTTAGTCACCCTCATATATGTTGGGTAGCAAAACACCAAAGATTTTTTTACGTCCTGCATTAAATGTTGCTTGGTGTGGACGTACCCCCTTAGTGTACGTTTCCAATAGACGCAGACGGGAGGGACCCTTATTGGAAATGAGGTAATTTTTTTGCACTGGCACTGGTAAGATTTTCATGCTTTGTAAACTTGATATATCTAAGGATACACAATACAATTTAAGAGCTTGGGGAAACACGACAGTTAAATCAGGGCCTTTCGTTGTATTTCTATGTATTATACATATTTACATCTATACCTGGGGCCTTATTTTCATAGTGGTGAGAACTGATTAATCACATCGTATAAAATGCCTCGTCTCAACCAATAGCAAGCTCGGAAATAGTCACGTGCTGCTGCTACCCCGAAGAAGTCGAAGGTTCTGCGGGCGGTTTGCCAAGAGAATATAGATAGATGTTTATTATCATAACACGTGACAAATCCGAGATCATTCAAAGTTTCATATTGGCTAAAGCCCTTCAAATAGCACGATCTGGATGATCGCATCTTCCACGACCCAGAATAGATGTCCTAAATGTGCTATAAAGTATGTTTTTTGTTTTATTGTTCCTGACAATATGCCAAATCTTAGCTCCTTAGCATTTGTAGAGGGAATTTTAGTTATTATATTAAACAAATCTATAATAATAACAAAATTATACTCCTGAGCTAAAAGTATCTATCTTAGAAAAAGAGAATGAATTAAGTAAAGCTTTGGAGTAATAAGTATTCTTAAATTTTAATTTTACCATAATGTACTCTTGGCGGCACTTGCATAAAACTATAACCTCCCTGGTATATTATGGCCATAACACCCAGGTAAATATGTAGTGTGATTACCAAAGGGTAATAATCCTTTACATAAATAATTAGGTATAACTTTTTATAACCTTTTCCTTTTTTTTTAAATAATAAGGTATCCGTTTTTAGTATATATGAATTACCTAATTTAAGAGGTCTTATTTCCTTTACCTTTTTGTTATAAAATTCCATGAAGAATTTTTAATAAATCTATTGTTGTTTTCTACTCTAAAAAAGTGTTTTTACTTTTCATGACAAAGAATCAGTGAGGTCTTCTTTATTAAATTGTAATAATGTGCCTTTAATAATAATTAAAAAGTATTTATTTTGTGTTTCTCATTTTACACATGATTCAAAATGAGTGGCGCCAAAAACATTTAAATATATAGGTACTTCAATTCAGTGATAAAAAAAACCTACGACCCAGCTCTCCTAAGAAAAAACTGAGTGTCTGTTCGCTGGAGCCTAAACAAATTATTATTAGGTGTTGTTTCTTTCGAGAAAGGTGGTACGGCAATGCGTGCGAACTTGGCAAGTGTACTGCCATGCAAAACAACCGCTTATTTATTCAGTTGCGGATCTACACGAGATGCTTAGAGTAAGGGTAATTCCAAAACTATATTTAGTTTTTACACAATTAGAATATAAGTTGGGGCACTTGTCAAAAATCAATGCAAATATAGAGACCAAATGCGTGCCGACGTAGGCTGTAGCTGGTCGTAACTGCAAAACGGGTGTGCGATTCGGCGTTTGATGACGACCGCCGGCTGAAAGATCCACCAGCTAGTAACCCGCTGCAAAACAGGTGTGCGATTCGGCGTTTGATGTCGACCGCCGCACAATTGGTTATATGGCGGAGCTAGCACGACATAAGCCCTGAATATGTTTTTTCAATTATGATAACCAAACCCACCCGATTATATTGTAGATAGTCCAGTTAATAAAAAAAATGCAATTGAAAAAAAAGTCTTAATGTATTTCTCTGTAACAGAGCCCTAAATTTGAAAATTATTTTGGGAAAAAAATTTATGTATTTTTACAGTACTTTTAAATAAAAAAAAAGACAATAGAAGCAGCACTTTTTGGGTATATGGGTATAAAGTGGGTATAACCACTAACTGCACCTTTAAAAACTACTAGTGATTTCCGAATTCCAAAACCCTTTTAATGGTTTAACATTTTTGAAATATAATAAGTTTATTTTTGTCTCTATTTTTCTTTGTAAAGCCTGTAGAAACAAGCTTAGCAAGGCTTAGTAAAATCTCCACCAGAACATTAGAGAGAAGGGTCTATTTTACTCAAAAAACAAAAAACTTGCTGCCCCTAGCTGCTCCTTTTTTTTGGGGGTAGCCCTAAACACTGTCATGTACGTGGTCTTTATACAGTCAGTGTAAAAGCCAAATGGAATAAATTCGACAGCGGATTGAATTTAGATTATTCTGAAAAATTCAAAAATACTTCGACTGAGATATTTAACGAAAAATTTTTTTGTTCGAAATTTTTTTTATAGACCCCCGCAAAGGGGTCTCCTCGCATACAATTCTTTTTTCAAATGAGATAACCCCACTTTAGGTACGGGTAGACCTCGTCAGATGTCTATCAGGGGAAATGAATCGACCCCTGCCCTCCGTAGATTCCAGGTACTCTCCGACCGGGAGAGTTAGCACCTGTATAGGGTCCCTTTCCCATGGTTACAGAAGAAGACCACATCGATATGAAAGGCGGAGAGAATGGACCTCGGTACGGTGATCATAGCGTAGGTGGCAACCCTTTCTTTTAGGGATAGTATAAAAGACCACAGCTGTTGCCTTACAGTATGGCGTTGGCTCGTCAAAGGCTAGAGGAGAAAAACCTTGATTAAAAATCCTGGCCCTCTAAGTAGGGGGTTGAGGCATTAGACTGGTTCTCTAATACTTGTAAAACAAAGCAATTACCAAAAAGCCTAAACAAAGCCTTGGAGCAATGCATGGAAACTCTCGAAGACGAAAAAAGCAAAGACAAAGGACTATGAATATAGCTACATGGAAGGTACAGGGAGTGAATCAAAAGTTGGACATTATTGCAACTGAAGTGCAGAATTGTAAGATCGATATTATTGCACTCACAGAGACAAAAAAGAAAGGAACATGTACGAATAGTGTCGGCAATTTTGTCCATATATTCACTTGAGTCCCAAAAGAAAGCAGAGCAGCCAGAGGGGTATCCTTGATAATAGAGAAAAATCTAATGAATAAAATTACAGACTAAGATTACATTAGTGAAAACATACTTCGAGTGAACATGAAGATGCTTGGACATAATATAAGCATAATAGCAGTCTATGCACCATCAGATGACGAAAGAGTAGCTACAAAACAGATGTTCTTTGACCAACTGGATGAGACTATCACCAAAATCGGTAATGCCAGAGAAATAATTATGCTTGGCGATTTTAATAGCCGAACTGGTAGACAAACCCAGAGCAAAGTGATAGGACCATTTGGAGAGGAAGTAACAAATGATAATGGCTTAAGACTGATGCAATTGTGTGAAACCCACAACCTAAAAATAAATAATGGTTTTTTTAAACATAAGGATATTCATCGATATACCTGGATTCAGCCAACAAGAAATCTTAAATCAATCATTGATTATGCTATAGGTGGACAACACTCGCAATTAAAGTGGTATGATGTGCGAGCACTTCGTGGTGTTACCTGTGGATCTGACCACCATCTAGTAAAAGCAAAAATATTATTCCCTTTAAGAAAAACAAATAAGGATGAAAGTATTAGAGAAAATGAAAACCTAGAGTGCATCGAAGACAATCAAAAATACAACTTTAGAAGTCTAGAAATCGAAAGTACTAAAGATTGTATCAGAACCGATTAGATCAAAAATTAATTAACACAAATCACTCATTTGAAGAGATATATACAAACATAATAAAAAGCTTGAAGGAAGCAAGCAACGAAGCTGTTGGATACCAAGATAATAGAAATAACAGGAAGATGTGGTGGACGGAGAAAATACAGGAAATGGTCAAAGAGAAAAAACGCACATACTTGAAATGGTTCAGTACTAAAGAGCAAAGAGACCTAGAAATATACAGGGAAACCAGAAGACAGCTAAGAAGTTTGATACGCACAGAAAAAAATGAAATGTTTGAGCGCAAATGCCACGATATAAATACACACGTAGGAGGTAGGCAGAGCTCTGAAGTATGGAAATTTATTTCTACAGTAAAAAACCCAACAAAGAAAAAGTAAACATCCAGATCATCAAACCAGAACAATGGACAGAACACTACAAGGGACTGCTGCAGGAGACGAGACCCGAATATCTAACAGCCTCTCCGAGGAGAGACATAGAAGTACATGAAGAGGAAGTGATCGAAAAAGAAATGATAAAGAATAGTATAAAAAAGCTTAAATCCGGAAAAGCTAGCGGACCAGGGGGAATATATGCTGAAATGCTGAAATATGGATCAGAGAAACTACTCGAAAATCTCACATATATTATCAATCAATGCTTAAACGGACATCCAGTACCTAATGATTGGAAAATTGCATTCATATCCTCAATACATAAAAAAGGAAACAATCTGGATTGTAACAATTACAGAGGAATTTCAGTCACCAGCACTCTAAGTAGATTGTACGGTAGGATTCTTAGAGATCTAATAGAGAATGATTTTCATGAACAAGAAGAAGAAGAGCAAAGTGGGTTTCGTGCAGGCAGATCTTGTAGTAATAATGTTTTTGTCTTAAACAAGTAATTGAGAAAAGAAGCGCCAGAAATATAGAGACTCATGTTACCTTTGTGGACCTACAAAAAGCATATGATACCATTCCAGTAGAAAAATTATGGACGGTGTTGGAACAAACTAATATCAATCATACATACATAAAAGCGATAAAAGAACTATACAAAGGGTCAAAATCTAAAATTAAAATTGGAAATCGATTTTCAAAAAATATATTTCGAAGTGGCTCTAAAAAACTGGAAACGTAAAGTGCACGGCATGGGAATACAACTTAACAACCGATTTACTATATACACACTACAGTTTGCTGACGACCAAGTAATTGTAGCTAATGATAAAGAAGACATGGAGTATATGATGAGAAAGTTAACGGAAGAATACCAAAAGTGGGGACTAACAGTGAACGTGGACAAGACACAGACACATAAGTATTGGAAACGAATCCAGTGAGTTAGAACTAGACAATGAACAAACAATATCTCCATGCAATGAGTATGTATACTTGGGTGTCACATTTGATAAGACAGGAACAGACTGTAAAGAATTGGAAAAAAGAATAGTAAAGGCAAAAAAGGTTATTGGATGTTTTAACAGTATTTTATGGAGCAGAGAGATAAGAAAGAATGTAAAATTTAACATATATGAAACAATGGTAAAAAGCACGCTGTTGTATGGAATAGAGACTTGTCGCGTAACAGAAAAATACAAAACAAAAATGGAAAATGTCGAAATGGATGCAATAAGAAGATCAATGAGAATATCTAGATTAGATCACATAAGAAATGAGATCATAAAAGAAATAATGGGAATCGAGGGAAGCATAACGGATGACATCACTAAAAGGCAATTGATATGGTACGGCCATGTACAACGGATGAACGACGAAAGATTACCAAAACAGGTCCTAGAGTGGCAACCAGCAGGGCGCAGAAAAAGAGGACGTCCTAAACTAGAATGGCAACAGTCAATCCAAAGATCAATGAGTCAAAAGAATCTGACAGAAGATGATTGTCAGGATCGAAGGAGGTGGAGAATAGGCGTCGGACAACGTAGAAAAACGTTCTAAACCGACATAGTAGTAGTAGTAGATAACCCCACTTGTGGCACCTTTTTCAAAAGCTTATCAAAAAAGAAAAACGATAAACTAATTTTTTTGACACCGGTCAAATATGTAAAAAAAAGCTAACCTTTACTTTTTTGTCATTTGTAGGCAATAAAAAATATCCTTTTAAGTAAAATTTATAATTTAATTAAAAAACTTAAGCAAAAAGTTAGTAACATCCAACCTCTTTTGCAACTGGTAGACCCAACTTGTGGCAACTTGTTCGAAAGCTTATTAAAAAAGAATAAAGATGGTGCATGATCCTAAACCCCGAAAACCCCTCCACCATCCTTAAAGGTGAGGAGTTTCCAATTTTATAGCTGTATAATATTGTATTGTCGCAGTAACTATAAGTCCACACCAAATTTGATGCTGATCGGATATGTATAAGTTGGTCCAAATTGACTTACAAGAGGGACAAGGGCGGCGTCAGTTTCACAATTTTAAAAACGTTATTAAAAATTCGTGATCCCTATCACCAAAAGTCCCTACATACCAATTTTGAACGAAATCGGACATACTTAGATGGTCCCCTTCCACCCTCTTCAAAGGGGTGGGAGGTTGCCAACTGTGAAGCATTATGATATTGTATTGGCACTGTAACTTATACTAACTATCCACAACAAATTTGATGTTGATCGGATATGTACATACAAGTTGTTTGTCTTACCAGATTTTCCAAGGGGGAGGGGGGCGTCGCTTTCACAATTTTAAAAATCTAATTAAAAATTCTTCATACCCATCCCCAAAAGTCCCTGCATACCAATTTTGAACGATATCGGGCATACTTAGATAGTAGCCCCCTCCAGCATTCCCAAAGGGGGGGGAGGAGCTGTGAACTTTATAATATAATTTTATTGTATTGTCATCTAAACTCTAAGTGTGTACCAAATTTGAAGTTGATCCCATGTCTAGAAATGCGTTAAAACTGAGTTCAAATTGAGTGTCGCGCTAGCCCTCTCATATAACCCATTGTGCTTCTTCATACACATCCCCAAAAGTCCCTGCATACCAATTTTGAACGATATCGGGCATACTTAGATAGTAGCCCCCTCCAGCATTCCCAAAGGGGGGGGGGGGGAGCTGTGAACTTTATAATATCATTTTATTGTATTGTCATCTAAACTCTATGTGTACCAAATTTGAAGTTGATCCCATGTCTAGAAATGCGTTAAAACTGAGTTCAAATTGAGTGTCGCGCTAGCACTCTCATATAACCCATTGTGCGCCGCACAATGGGTTATATGGCGGAGCTAGCACGACATTAGCCCTGTATATGTTTTTTAAATTATGATAATCAAACCCACCCAAATGTATTGCAGTTAATAAAAAACATGAAACTGATAAAAAAGTCTTAATGTATTTCTCTGTAACAGAGCCCCAAAGTTGAAAAATATTTTGGGAGAAAAATTTATGTATTTTTACAGTATTTTTAAATAAAAAAAATTACAATACAAACAGCACTTTTTGGGTATATGGGTATAAAGTGGGCATAAGCAGTAACTGCACTTTTAAAAACTACTAGTAATTTCCTAATTCAAAAACCCTTTTTATGGTTAAAATTTTTTGAAATATATTACGTTTATTTTCGTCTCTATTTTTCTTTGTAAAGCCTACAGGAACAAGCTTAGCAAGGCTTAGTAAAATCTCCACCAGAATATTAGAGAGAGGGGTCTATTTGACTAAAGAAACAAAAAATTTGCTGCCCCTCGCTGCCCCTGTTTTTTGGGGGAAGCCCTAAACACTGCCATGTACGTGGTCTTTATACAATCAGTGTATCACCCAAATGGGATAAATTCGACTGCGGATAGAATTTAGATTATTCTGAAAACCCCAAAAGTACTTTAGTATTATTTTTAACGAGCAATATTTCTGTTCGAAATTTTTTTGTATAGACCTTCTGCAAAGGGGTCTACTCGCATAAAACTTTTTTTTTCAAATTAGATAACCCCACTTATGGCACCTTGCTCGAGAGCTTATCAAAAAAGAAAAACAATAAACTACTTTTTTTTGACACTTGTCAAATATTAAAAAAAGCTAACGTTTACTTTTTTGCCATTTATAGACAATAAAAAATATGCTTTTAAGTAAAATTTATAATTTAATTAAAAAACTTAAGTCAAAGTCAAAGTCAAAATATGCTTTATTATCAAAAAACAGAAGTTTCATTGACAAAGCTGGTAATAAACTTAAAAACTAGTAGTAAATACAGTCAAAAAAGCGAAATAACTAAAGAAAAAGCAAAAAAAAAAACATAAATAATAAAAATAAATATCAATTAGAATATAACAAAAATGAATAAAAAAAAATTAAAAAAAAAAATTCACAAAAAAGAACAGAGATCAATAAAAACTCCTGACTAAAAACATAATACACACACAGCTTTGGCCATAAATAAATAAATTTTAATACACCCAAAGCTGTAATAAACATTAAACCTACAAAAATTCAAAACATTTTTTAAAAAGCACAAATATATATAAAATTCTCAAAATAAGGTTAAAAGTAATAAAAATATTTAAACAATAACCAATAACAAAAAGTTTAAAACATAAAACCATGGTACAAGAATAACAATTTAAGAATAACAATTTATTAAATATTAACATACTTTGTTAAAAGGTTAAAAAATTTGCAATACACTTAAGAAAAATTGAAATTTTCAAGTTAAAATACCAAACAACAAAAAAAAAAGAAAATCAAAACATAAATTTAAAATTTAAACATGAAAAAAAACAAAAACACAGTGAGATGTTTAGTTTTCAATTTAAGCAGGTATATATAAATAATAATAAAGACAACAAAAGCAAACACAACAAACGTAAAGCATTTTAGAAATATTGTAATATAGTATCCCCCAAGAAGTTTTAAAACTGATCATCAAAAAATTCGCTGAGACTGTAATATGCTCTCTCTACCAATATATCCTTAACTGCTTCTCGAAATGTCCTGTAGGAATCCATTTCTTTAATGTTATCTGGAAGCTTATTGTATATTTTTACACTACGATATATCAAAGAATTTTGTGTTAATGTATACTTAGGAATAGGCAATGGGATATTGTTGTGATTTCTTGTCTGATACGTGTGCTCATGAGTAGAGTTTTTATATTTTTTATAAATAAGAGAGACTGTCTCAAATATAAAAAGAGAGGTCAGCGTTAATAGTTTTTCTTTCTTAAATAAAGGTCTACAGTGATCTCTGAGTTTCGCCCCACATAAGTATCTAATACATCTTTTTTGTATGGTAAAAACGGATCTAAATAAGTATTGGCTACAGTTAGCCCAAAATGCAATTCCGTATCTTAAATGAGATTCGACTAAGGCGTAGTAAGTTGTTCTAGCCATACTATTTCCAAGTTCAGAAAAAGTTTTTCGTACGGCGTAGCCTCCTGTAGAGATTTTTTTATTTAGATATGGTATGTGAGACGAGAACTTTAGTTTTTTATCAATAAACATGGCAAGAAATTTTGTATTTTCACTATCTGTTATGGCTTGGTCCGCTATATTTAAATTGTCAAATGAAAATTTAAAAGACAGAACTTTTGTTTTGTTAATACTAAAACATAGAAAATTAGAGTCACGCCAATTCTTTATTTTTTCAATATCTTGTTTCACTATAGCTCTAAGAATTGTTTCATCTTTATGATGCCATAGTATCGTTGTGTCATCAGCAAATAAGGTGAAAATACCCTTAATATCAACCAAACTTAAGTCATTAATGTACAACAAAAATAAAATCGGCCCAGAACGGATCCCTGAGGTACACCTGTATTTAAGTCACATGTTGAAGAAACCCCTGTACCATTTTTAACTTTCTGTTGCCTCTTTGTTAAATAGGATTTAAAGAATTTATGTGATGTTCCTCTAAAACCGTACACATCCATCTTTTTCAGAAGCAAATTATGGTTAACACAATCGAACGCCTTTGAAAAATCGCAAAAGACTGCTGCTGCACATTCTTTGTTATTTAAGTTTAAATAGAGATTTTCCAGAAAGAAAAACAGTGCATCGTTTGTGCTTTTAGTATTCTGAAAACCAAATTGCTGTGTACTTAAAATTTTGTTCTTGTTTAAAAATTCAATCATTCTGGCCTTGACAATTTTTTCAATTATCTTTGATAATGTATTTAAAAGGTAGATAGGCCTAAAATTAGCTGGGTCGTCACGAGATCCAGATTTGTGTAGAGGAATTACTATAGCCGTTTTAAGAGCGTCAGGAAATTCACCATTTGAAAAACATTCATTTATAGAAAACGCTAAGGTTTCAAGAGCATTAGAATCTAGATTTTGAAAATTTTTTATAGACATTTCGTTTGAACCCGTAGAATTACTGTTTTTTATTTCATTTATTGTTTTCCTTATTTCATCTGCATTCGTATTGCAAAGTACAAAAGTTTCACCAACATACGAGTTTTTTAAATAAGTTATGCAAAACAGAATGAAAATGCTCAACGCGACCATCAGAACAAAACACTCTACTCCAGTCAGTCTCACTCAATCTCTGTCTAAAACATTGATAATTACCTCTGGAGAAAATTCGCTTGTATTGAGGTGGTATTTTTTCATTTTGGTGTTTGATAGGAAATTTTGATAACAAGGCTTCATGGTCAGAGAGATCCGTGGAGATTACGTCACAACTAGTATCATCTTGATTAAAGTTCGTACAAAAATAGTCTATTTTAGTTGATGTTTCATTTGATATTCTAGTTGGAGAATTTACAAACATACTTAGGCCATAGGAAATTAGTAGGTTATGCAAAGCTTGAGTAGCTGGTGAAGTCTTGCTATCAAAATCAATATTAAAGTCTCCCGTTAAAACAATCTTACTGTTTGCAGGTAAGTCAAGCAAAATTGTTTCCAGATTAATAAGAAAGTTTGTTGTGTTTGATTCAGGGGGTCGATAAATACATAAAATATAGATATTGTCAGGAATGAATTTACCCCTGACTGTGCCACTGTATGAAACCATCTTGGAAAAACGAAAAACGCAAAATATGGTTCTGTTAAGATAAGAAAGTGGTTCCGCCTCCCTCCAAAATGGTAAACAACTGGTTGCCGCCTACCACACAGAAAATTGGTTGATGACAGGAAAACTGCTGAAAAGTCTAGAGTGGGAGTCGTAATGGTTAAACGAGGGGATACATCAAGTAGATAGAGGGTTTTCCCTTTATCCTGATTGGCTATCAAAAAACTTTGAGATAAGAAAGTGTTGTCAATAAAAATGTTATTTTATTTCTGTTTTTGGTTAGGTTTTCTTGTCTAACACATTAACTATAATGATAGAGTAAAATCTAGGATTATAAGAAACGCCACTGACTTGGTTCCCCCAAGCTCTCCAAAGGGGGGATAATGAGTTCCCTACCAGGGTAGGTTGCCCCAGCCTCCTTAACATTTTAGTATTTTTATTTTATTTTTTCAAAATAATAATTGTTGTTCAAAATGATATACATGCCACCAGGGCAGTATTTCCCGATAGTACTCTGGTAAGTTATATTTTTTGTATTTAGCTTAAATTGTCATTTGGATCTTGTCTTGCTGTTAATTAATTTTATATTGCTTTTGACTTTATGTTTTTTTTGATGTTTTTGATTTTATTTTATTATTTTATT
Organism: Aspidapion aeneum; assembly: GCA_963576565.1. NCBI lineage: Eukaryota > Metazoa > Arthropoda > Insecta > Coleoptera > Brentidae > Aspidapion > Aspidapion aeneum. The sequence goes on from OY755040.1 coordinate 110,784,375, forward strand.
AACTTACAAAATTAATAATTTTGGACATCGTTTATGTAACAGAGTTTTTTATTTATCAATTATAAATTTGTCAATTTAATTATTTGGTTCTTTTTATTTTATTTGGATTATTGATTGGATCAACCATACATGCGAGATCCTAACGGTACACTCGCATTTAGGGATTGATTTAACCAAAATCACACCCGACAATTTGGTGGAGGCTAGGATTGTATGGTTAATTAATGTCCAAGTCTGATAAAGATAAAAGTAAAATACCTAAGACAGATAGGGTGCTAAGAAGTGCAAATTTACCTAAACTTACTTTTAATACAACAACAGCAAGGCAAGTTACCCCTATTATAAGTAGTGATAGTAACAGTAGTACCCCAAATACATCATTACCGGAATTATTTCAATTTTTACCTAAGGTGCGTAGTACTGAATTAGAGCCAGGTATCACTGAGCTTTCCTCAAGACTCTCAGAGCTCAAATTTGTTCTACCCCCTGGCCCTAATTTAGAAAATCTACAAAGTACTACGCAAGAGGAATTTGAGTTATCAGGGTCTTCAACTCAGACACTAAAACCAAATTCCAGTTCTTCTTTTGAAACAAGTTATATTTCAATTATTGAACTTTCTGACAGTGAAGAATCAATAAAACGTTTAAATATGGCCGATGTTACTATCTCTGATATAAGAAATGAATTGGCGACGCCGGCAACGCCTAAATATATATCCCCTGAATTGTTTGACCCCTCAGAGAAAAAAGCGCGTGATTTTCTAAAAAGTTATGAAAGGTGCGCTGTTTTAAACAATTGGTCTGAAAAAGAAAAATTGATGTATTTTGGCACTTACCTGCTTGATGCGGCTTTTACTTGGTTTAAAAAATATAAGGAAAACGCGGGCAATCAAAATAAAAAATGGAGAGACGTTTCTAATGATTTTTTAACGCGATTTGGTTCAGTTTCTGCTAAGCGTGAATTAAAGTTACGACTAATGAATACGAAACAACGAGAAAATGAAGACATTAAGAGCTATTTTTACCGTATTTCAAATATTTGCAATGAATACGATGCTGCTATGACGTTCTCAAATTTTTTAGAATATTTTGAAGCAGGTTTGCATGCTTCTATTTTGACAAATTATTTTATGTTACAAGAAAATCCGCCCACAGATGAAGAAGGTCTTCTAAAATTATTAAATCGTATAAGTGGAATTCAAAACATTTCAAATCTTTCCAAGTCATTTTCTGAGGTTTTGACAATGTCCGAAAAACCTTGTACAAGTCAGAAAAAATGGCCTCAGAAAAATCAAAATGATAATCAAAATTTTAAAAAACCAAATTTTCAAAGTCCAAACTTTAAAAATTTTAACTTTAAGAAACAAAACTTCGGTTTTAATAACAATCAGGTTTCTTTGCCAAACACAAAATATCAACAAAATGATACTAGGCGAATTCAAAAAAGATATCAGGATAACCGAAAAAATTTTCACTATCAACCTTACGTAAAAACAAGAACAAATACAGGGCGTCCTATTTGCTTTAATTGTAAAAGAACAGGACATTTTCAAACTACATGCCGATTCCCGAAAAAAACTCAGCAAGTACAAAAATCTACTATACTTGCACTCACTGAACCTACCACTTCTCAATGCCCATGTGCCGGAAGGCAGAAACAGTCTACGGAGACTAAAAAACCTTTGTTGGCTATCTGTGACAACCCAAACGAGTCACAGGGGTGCCGTTAACTAAAAACGTCACCCCTTTAAAAAAACCACTACCCCAACCCCAACCAACCCCTGGTCAAGAGACTGAAAATCTATTTTTTCTTAACCAGTTACCAAAAGACTACCCATCATTTAACTTAAATATGCATTCCTCAAAAATTTTGGTCGTTCAAGGTATATTTTTGACTAAAAATATTGATATTATTATTGATACAGGCTCATTTGAGAATATTTGTAGTGCAAATTTTTTTGAGCACTTTCAAACTATAAAAAAAAATTCCAGAACATTGCAAACTGCGGATTGCCATAAAATTCAAGTTTTAGGCACAAATATTATAAACTTTTCTTTTGGAAATTCGAAAATTACAGTTGATACTTTGGTTATTCAAACTTTACCAAAACCACTACTTTTGGGAGTCAAATTTTTATATAAATATGGAGCTGTTATAAACTTTCTAGAAAAAAATATTTATTTTTCAAAAATATCGACTTCTGTGCCTTTTACACAATCTCTGGTAGAAAATTATTTGACTTTGAATGAAGTTCACGAAATCGAAAAGAACTTCAAGGTTTGTCTCGCTCATGATATAATTTTAACTTTTGGCAGTATTGTAGAAGTAGAACTTTATATTCCAAAGTTTTCTTATCCACTTGAGATGGCAATTTCTAATTTTTATTTTGAACACAATGAGCAATTCTTAGTAAAACAAGGACTTGTTATTAAAACGCCTATTCATATTAAAAACAATTGCGTTTTTGTAAGCATTTTAAGCTGCAAGCAATCTAAGATAAAAATTTTTGCTGGAACAGCATTTGGAAGGCTAATACGCATTTGCAATGTGGATTTATCGGAAGTCTTTATAACAAACGAAGTATTTATAACAAAGGAAGTCAACAAGATAAGCTCAGACTTCTCATATAATATAAACGATTCTTTATCTCCTCAGAATAAAAAACGACTGATAGATCTTTTAAATAAAAATAAAGACATTCTAGCTTTAAGCCCAAAGGAGGTAGGGTTTACAAATTTGACACAACATGTTATCGACACAGGTGACAACCCTCCGTGTAGCTCAAAACCATACAGGGTGTCACAAAAAGAAAGAGAAATAATAAATTCGCAAATAAAAGAAATGCTTGAAAATAATATTATACGGCCAAGTAATAGCTCTTGGTATAGCCCTGTTGTATTGGTTAAAAAACCTGATAACTCTTATCGGTTCTGTGCCGATTATCGCAAAATAAATCTCCTAACAAAGAAAGAGGTATATCCAATTCCACTAGTGGACGACGTTCTTTTTTACCTAAACGATGCAAAATATTTTTCTAGCTTAGATATGTTTAGTGGTTTTTGGCAAATAAGCTTAGAGGAATCTTCTAAAGAAAAAACAGCATTTATTACACAAGACGGACTGTGGGAATTTCAGGTTATGCCCTTTGGAGTTTGTAACGGTCCTGCAAGGTTTCAAAAATTGGCAGACAAAGTTTTTGAAGGTTTAAAATGGTCAGAAGCGCTAATTTACATCGATGACGTCATAGTATACTCAAAAACCTTTGACGAGCACTTAATAAGGTTGCAAAAAGTATTTGACAGAATAAGAAATGCGGGATTAACTTTAAAATTAAAAAAATTTAAATTTGCGTTGGAAACAATTAAAATACTAGGTTTCATAGTCTCAAAGGAAGGGATAAAACCCGATCCAGAAAAAATTTTCGCAGTTCAGGCCCTTCAACCCCCAAAAACAGTAAAAAAAGTTCAAAGTATTCTTGGAATGATGAATTTTTATAGGCGGCACATTCCAGACTTCTCTAAAATTGCTAAACCCCTATATAATTTAATTAAAAAGGATGTTAAATTTAAATGGACAAAAGAACACCAAGACGCATTTGAGGAACTAAAGTCAAAACTAACGTCAGCTCCCGTACTAGCTCATTTTAATCCAAATTTAGACTGTGAATTAAGAATAGACGCCTCAAAATTGGGACTAGGTGCTATTCTTTTACAAAAAAATGAAAAAAACGAATTGCATCCCGTTGTTTACCTTTCCAGAACTTTGTCGAAGCCAGAGACTAATTACAGTTCTTCAGAACTAGAAGCGTTAACCGCAGTTTGGAGTTTAACTAAACTCCGCCCTTTAGTGTACGGAAGACAAGTTGACATAGTATCCGATCATCATGCCTTGTGTTGGTTAAAAAATATAAAAAATTTAAATGGAAGATTGGCCAGATGGTCCATAAAACTTAGCGATTTTACATATACTGTAAAACATAAAAGTGGAAAAGCACACAGAGATGCGGACTGTTTATCTAGAAATCCGATAGACTATCCGGACTCTGTAATAGACCCGGACGACTACGACGTACCGACATACATTCTCGACAGTGACTCAATTGCAACTTTGCAGAAAAATGACAAAAAACTAGAAAAAATTATGTCTATTTTAAAAAATCCGGACGATATTAATTTTTCGTTATTAGATCGGAAAAAATCAAAATCTTATATTTTAATCGAAAATGTTTTATATAAACGCAACACAAGCGATAAAGGAAACTCCGAACTGTTGGTAATACCTAACGCAGTAAAACATGAAGTTTTATTTTCTAATCATAATGAACCTTTATCAGGTCATTTAGGTTTTCTCAAAACATATAATAAAATTAAATATAGGTATTATTGGGATGGTATGCAAAAAGACGTAGCTAAATATGTGAAAGGTTGTCAAGACTGTCAACTCCGAAAAGGAACGACAACCAAGCCAGCAGGTTTGTTACAACCCCTAAAAGTGGGCACCCCTTTTCAAAAAATTGGTATCGATTTGCTAGGTCCTTTTAGAATAAGTAAAAACTCTAATACATTTATTTGTGTATGTATTGATTTTGCGACCCGTTGGGCTGAGGCAAAACCCTTAAAAAACGCAAAGGCAGAATCTGTAGCTCAATTTTTACTAGAAAACGTCATAACCAGACACGGGACTCCATCTTTTATTTTATCAGATCGCGGAGCCCAGTTCAAAAGTGAATTGGTCTCAGAACTTTTAAAAATTATGGGAATAACGTCACTTTTTACTACATCTTTTCATCCCCAAACAAATGGGCTCTGTGAACGACTAAACAAAACTTTAGCAAATATCTTAAGTTTATACACCAATTCAAATCACGATGATTGGTGCGAGTATGTTTGTCACGCGGTTTTTAGTTATAACACATCAGTTCAAAGCACAACCAAGTATAGCCCTTTTATGTTGGTTTATGCCAGAGAACCAGTATTGCCAACTGATGCTTCCCTTAATTTACCCACAAAAATGGAATTTGTGAGTGAAATTAGAAAGAGGGCCCTTGTAGTACGTAATAACGCGATAAAAAATATACAGGATAGACAAGCGCAAGACAAAATTCGCTATGACAGCAAGCATAGGCATATTGAATTTGAAAAAGGCGAAAAAGTTAAAATTTTTGTACCGATCCGAAAGGTGGGGCGTACTGAAAAATTGCTATTAAAATACTTTGGTCCTTATATCGTGGAAAAAAAGCTAAATGAGGTAGATTATTTAATTCGCAAAGGAACATTAAAAAATTCAAAAAAAGACGTCGTGCATGTCTCTCGTATTTTACCATACTATGATTCATGGGAGGAAAATGCGGAGAATTAAAAAAAAAAAAAGGAAAAAATATACGTCATTATTAATTGACCTAAAATAATCAAATAATTCATGTAAATAAACATTTTTAACAAAAACTCACCTATTTTTCAGTTCCAATTCTTATGGCCAGGAGATCCAGCTCAACTGTGCTAACTTCCTCTGGTGGTGGGAATATTATTCTCGCGTTATTAAACCAGCAGTCGTAAATAAAATAGAACTGGATGACTTATTTCATCTTTTGTTTGAGCAAAAAATTGTACCTTTGGAGGCCGAATTGGGCCATTTCGCTAATTGGGCGAAAGAATATATAAGTAGCCCTATATATAATCCTGAAGGAGCTGCCCAATGTTACCATCAGTTGACGATGAACAGTTTGAGTGAAAAAGCATTAGAACTTTATTCGCACTGCATGTGCATTTTAACAATAAATGAAACGTTTCCAAATTTTTATTCAATCCCTTACATGGATGAAAGTTTTATAGATGAGATTTATAACATTTTTGATCAGGAACAAAATAATCGTCAGGCCCAAAATAATCCACATAATAATCAAAACATAGAAGATGTATTAGACGTGCTTGAAAATCAGGAAGAAAATTCTAACAATTAATATTTTATTTTCATTTTTAATTATTTTTTATTACCACTAAAAAAAAAATGGTACAATTTTTTGGTTAATATGTTTATTTACTAACTTTCTAAGTATTTTTTTTAGTTATAATTAAGATATATACTTATTGCAGAAGAAGTATATATTACACTATACTATGATATACGCTTGTAGGTAAGAAGCGTATGCTTGTCATTTTCATCTGGGTTTTCAAACATAGGATTAACCACCATCACTCATAAAATTAGATTAATTTTATTAAATATTATTTTTCTAGGATTTAACAGAAAATAACGTATTTTTTTCTTATGTTTGAGGTTATCACTAATATGTTTTGGATTTTCAACAAATACACCAATAAAAATTGTGCCAGGGGCACATTTACACAAACTTCCCGACGTCACGATATACGAAAGTTCGTTTCCACTCATTTTTGAAGTACCGCAATTACCAACCGTATGGAATTACGCAACTCTACGCACCGCCGAAAAAGAACACTGCCTGGACACGCACGATTGCGCAATTCTCCAGGAGATCGACGGATTAAGACTAAACTTCACAGCGTTGCTGCATGACGTTTCCATAAACAATAATATGGCCGCTAGAGATTCTGCAGATATACAGGGTAGGTCAAAAAGATCTTTAGATTTTTTGGGTGAGGCAATGTCATGGTGCTGCGGTTTGGTTACCAAAAGGCAGTTTGAAAATTTGTATATGGATGATACAAATTTAAAAAATGAAGTTTCCAAAATTTATCAAAATTTTCAATATCAATTTAATAATTTTTTGGATAATTATAAAAATTTTTCGCATCTTGAATCATCAAATTTTAAAATTTTAGAGACTAAAGTTAAAAATCTACAAAAGTTTTTAGATTCTAGTAAAAATGACATTTATTTAAGACGCGAAATATTTAAAAATTTGTTAGCTTCACTTGAATTATTATTAACATTTAAAAATCAAGAATTATCAAATTCGTGTAGATTTCATTTTATTCCACAATTTATAATAACTCCAAGAAAACTTCAAGAAGAACTTAAAAATATCTCAAAAATTATTCAAATTTATGATAACGAATTAGCAATACCATTTACTGATATCTCAAAATATTATCAAATTCCAATTGCTGATTGCGCTATCAGTAAAACATATACTGTTGTCACAGTAAAAATTCCAATAAAAACCAGTAAGGTTAGTTGGAAACTTTACGAACTTTTGCCTATACCTTTTGCTTGGTATAACACAACTTGTACATTTTTACAACAAAATCATTTTATAGCGGTAGCTAAAAATTCTAGCTCTTATGACGACACTTTGGTATCAGTAAGGCCTATAACAGGAACTTTAATACAAGAATGTCAACCATATAAAGATAAACTTTGCTATTTGCCATTATATTTGTCAGATACTTCTTTTGGAAGTACTTGTTCTCAAAATTTACTTCTTGGCAAAACCATTAAGGAACTGTCACAAGTTTGTCCCTTAAAATGTCATCACTCAAATCAAACAATCATCTCGAAAGTTGACGATGACACTTTTATTTTTACTCATTTAAAAAGAAAAGTAAAGATAAAATGTCCAAATAAAGAACAATTTTTACCAGAACATTTTTATGACCAGCCAGGAGCCATAGAAATGAGAGTTCCTTGTCAATGCGAATTATTGGTCAATAATGATGTTTTGATTAAAAAACGATTTCCTTGCAGTCAAAAAATTATTTTGCCATCTTTAGGAATCCATTTGATTCCTACAGTATGGACAACTTTGGAATCATTTTTAATTTCTTTTGACAAAAATCATTTGGCGAGCCCTGTATTTACAAATCTTAAGGAATGCCTAAATCAGAATTGGTCGATGGCAACTCCTTATCTCAATCTTTCAACAGCAGAGGCAGTCAGACACATACTCAGCGACTTTCATGAAATTAAAACACTTCAGCCACCTACGTTATTCAATATGCACAATGGTTTATTTCTTTGTTGGAATATAATTTTGTCGTTTATTATTTTATATATCCTGTGGAAGCAAAACATAATAGCAATGTTCTCGTTTTATAAATCAGTTACAGCAGAAGATTTAAAAAATCTCGAGACTGTTTTAAAAACTGAGGAGGTCCTATTAATTTTTTTAATTACATGCATGTTACTTTTTTTAGTGGGGATAATGATAATTTTCTTAATAAAATTTTTCAAAGAAAAGAAGAACAACACTAATTTACCGGAATTAATAACAAAAAATCAAGTTGCAACAATTTCACTTCCATCAGGTGAAAATTTTCAAGTTTTACTCAATACAGAGTGAACTCAAGATATAATAAAAAAAAAATAAATAAAAAAATTTTTTTTTGGGGAAAATCAATCAAAACCAGCTGGTACAAAAGGACCTACCTATTGAGAGGTCAGGTTCGGTTGGGCTAATAAGAAACCTTATTAACCTTTACCGAAACAATTTTTTAAACTCGAGTTTTAAGATGTTTCGATACGCATGTACACATATTAGTCATAATATGTTTATTATGCAAAAAGTTTGAGAGATTTTTTTGGTAAAATTAAGATCTCTTTTTGCTTATTGTATGTATTAAATGGAAATAAGCAACAAGAGATTATAAATTACCTACTTAGTGTTTAAGTACGGCTCTGTTACATAAACCCAACTTTTAAAAAGTACTATAATTATAACTAAATTTTGTTCTATAATAGTTTAAATCCTTTTTGTATGTATAAAATCAGCTTTTGATATATTTTATTTCAAAATAAAAAAATTAGGCAGGATTAAGTAACTAAAGTTTAAAATTTTTAATATTGTAAAGACAACCACAAAATCTCTCATACTCTGCCAACACTGATAAGCCCAGAACTAATGCCTCGTTTTGTTACATGTCAATGGTGTGCAACACATGAAAATACACCGAACAGCCTAAAAACGACTCCCAGCATTCGATGTCAGTACCACAGAATAGATGAATGGTTCCAGAGTTTGGTTATAGTCAAATCCAAACAACCTTTGACCCATGGGACGTCTTATCGTCGAGATCGCCGACAAATTGGCGGGGGGCATATGTCAGGAATGAATTTACCCCTGACTGTGCCACTGTATGAAACCATCTTGGAAAAACGAAAAACGCAAAATATGGTTCTGTTAAGATAAGAAAGTGGTTCCGCCTCCCTCCAAAATGGTAAACAACTGGTTGCCGCCTACCACACAGAAAATTGGTTGATGACAGGAAAACTGCTGAAAAGTCTAGAGTGGGAGTCGTAATGGTTAAACGAGGGGATACATCAAGTAGATAGAGGGTTTTCCCTTTATCGTGATTGGCTATCAAAAAACTTTGAGATAAGAAAGTGTTGTCAATAAAAATGTTATTTTATTTCTGTTTTTGGTTAGGTTTTCTTGTCTAACACATTAACTATAATGATAGAGTAAAATCTAGGATTATAAGAAACGCCACTGACTTGGTTCCCCCAAGCTCTCCAAAGGGGGGATAATGAGTTCCCTACCAGGGTAGGTTGTCCCAGCCTCCCTTGCATAAAAAGCGTAACTTTGAGGAAACAAGTGGGTAGTTCAGTTTTGAGTCTTGAGGTTATTAAGCTTAAAGTTATCTTCACTTAAAAGTTAATTTTAAAAGTTAATTTTTGATAAATTAACATTTTAGTATTTTTATTTTATTTTTTCAAAATAATAATTGTTGTTCAAAATGATATACATGCCACCAGGATACTGCCCTGCCCTGGTACTCTGGTAAGTTATATTTTTTGTATTTAGCTTAAATTGTCATTTGGATCTTGTCTTGCTGTTAATTAATTTTATATTGCTTTTGACTTTATGTTTTTTTTGATGTTTTTGATTTTATTTTATTATTTTATTAACTTACAAAATTAATAATTTTGGACATCGTTTATGTAACAGAGTTTTTTATTTATCAATTATAAATTTGTCAATTTAATTATTTGGTTCTTTTTATTTTATTTGGATTATTGATTGGATCAACCATACATGCGAGATCCTAACGGTACACTCGCATTTAGGGATTGATTTAACCAAAATCACACCCGACAATTTTTTCTTTTTTGTTAACAGTCATTGATAATTCAAACTCGCCCTCTGCACACAGATGATTATAACTATCAACCGACTCGATTTCAAATTTCAAATCATTGTGCCGCCATAACCAGCATTTAGGGTTCGACAAAAATGTGAAATGTTTAAATAACTTGGAAGGCTGCATGGTTCCCCGGAGATTAACCAGTGTTCAGTCAGTAATAAAAATTCTGGATTATGGTTATTTTCAATAAAAACACAAAGTTCATCAATTTTATTGCGTAGAGAATGAATATTGAGAACCAGAGCCGATATTTTAGAGACGTAGGCCACTACTCTATCGTGGTGTTTTCGGGCAGGGGAACTTCTAAAAAAATGTTACTGTTTTCTGGTGGGGAAATTTCTAAAAGATCTTCATTATGATCACTATCACTATCACTACAAGTAACAAGAATAGGATGAGCATTCTCTTGATTAGCATTTTCCGAACCATTGACGACCTCAGCATTTAAAATAATGCATTCTAAGGGCTCTTTTAATGGTATTTGTTTTAAACAAGAAAATAATTCAGCCTGATTAAAACATTTAAAAGCCGCATGAATAAACATAGGCATTTTTGATAGACCTTTGCTATTTAGGAAGATCTTTTTTGGGGCATAGAATATCTAAACTTATTGTAAAGATCCACATAGTTTATATTGGTTGAAAATTGCCTCAAATTTGACACGTATTGGATTATCTTCCTATTTACTATTTCCACGTTTTTATAAGCGGTGCAATCATCGTATTTGGCAGGAATAGTGCAAATAATGATGTTTGTGTAAAAGCACTTATTAGCCAAATTTGTTATTTCATTTAGTTTTAAATTAAAATTATTTGTTCCCGCCAACACTATGACATAATCATCACTATTTAGATCTGCGAAGCACTGACAACATCCTTAAACAAAGCATTTGGCTTGCATATTACTTGTACCTCAAAGCCAGAGAGTTAATAAAAGAATTTTATTTTTAGCCACACTTTTATTTATACTCACATGTTCATGAATTGGTATGTTATTTTTACAGGTTTCTTTACCTCTATCTAAACTATGCAAAATATTCTCTTCAGTTCTATCTTTCTCCCTTTTTTCAGCATACATTTTGTTGTCCTCTTCCAGTACTCTAATTGTGGTTAAAATCTGTTCTAAATTTTCTAGGTTTTAGTTCAAAGAGTCTAAGTCAGTCTCATTTATGTTTGTTTGGCTGATACAATCCACTAGGTATACTTCTTTAGTTTGAGTAAGAGAAGAGGCCGTTAACTTGTGGATGGTTTGACATGAACTTGCACTACGAACTACTGGCTCTACTTGTGTGGCCACCGAAATGTTCAATTTCTTTTTTAAGTTCATTAATTGACGCTTTCAAAATGTCGAATGTATCGGGATCTTTTTCGATTGCCCCTTCAGCACAATTTTGGGAGCAAATGATAAACTGTCTTTATTTATAGAAAACTGTTTGTTTGCACGAGACCAGCATCCTCTATGAAAAGCATTGTAGCAAACAATACAAAAATATAATGTTGTTTCCCTGCTTCTGCAACATTTAAAAGTAGCCATTTTATATGTATTTGAAAAGTCAGCTTCTTAGCTTCAGGAATAGACACCCTGCACGGTCAACATCAAATTTGCTGACAGTGCACAGGTTTGCACCGCCACTGAGTGGCTTTCAGTCGTGAGTGATTTCTGTTCTTAACCCCGCTTTGTTTGTTTATGTGGGAAAATTTTTGTAAAAAAACCCAAATGTCACCAAATGTTATAAAAAATTAAAAAGTTCTTCATGAAATGTTTTGTTTTATACTTGTGGTATTGCATTAATCACGTCACCTACATGTACAGAGCTAGAAGACACATATCATTACAACTTCAGGTATTCACTATGTTTAAAAATACAGTCACAATGGACAAAAATCAGCAAATAAAAACAGCAACAATCTTGCCGTCACTACTACTTCTCGTAAGTAGTAAAAAGTTAGTAACATCCAACCTCTTTTGCAACTGGTAGACCCAACTTGTGAAAACTTGTTCGAAAGCTTATTAAATAAGAAAAAATATGGTGCGTGATCCTAAACCCCGAAAACCCCTCCACTATCCTTAAAGGTGGAGAGTTTCCAACTTTAGAGCTTTATAATATTGTATTGTCGCTGTAACGATAAGTCTATACCAAATTTGATATTGATCGGATATGTACAAGTTGGTCAAAATTGACTTACAAAAAGGACAAGGGTGGTGTCAATTTCACAATCTTAAAAATATAATTAAAAATTCGTGATCCCTATCCCCAAAAGTCCCTACATACCAATTTTGAACAAAATCGGACATACTTGGATGGTCAACTTCCACCCTCTTTAAAGGGGTGAGAGGTTGCCAACTTTAAAGCATTATAATATTGTATTGTATTGGCACTGTAACTTATAATAACTAAAAGTCCACAACAATTTTGATATTGATCGGATATGTACAAGATGGTCAAAATTGTCCAAGGGGGAGGGGGCGTTATTTTCACAATTTTAAAAATCTAATTCAAAATTCTTGATCCCCATCCCCAAAAGTCCCTGCATACCAATTTTGAACGATATCGGACATACTTAGATAGTAGCCCCCCCTCCAGCATTTTCAAAGGGGGGGGGGGAGCTGTGAACTTCATAATATCAGTATATTGTATTGTCATCGGAACTTTAGGTGTGTACCAAATTTGAAGTTGATCCGATGTCTAGAAGTGGGTTAAAACTGAGTTAAAATTGAGTGTCGCGCTAGTCCTCTCATATAACCCATTGTGCGCCGGCTGAAGTGCAGCAACTTATATTTTAATTGTGTAAGCTTTGGTTTTGGCACACAGAATACACCTCCATCACACATTATAAATCGTCCATATTTCTCTTAAAAGACTCCAACCCTCCCGTGAGAATTCTTGATCTCCTACTAAATTATTAAGCGACTCGTCTTCGAAAGTTAGCCAGACATGCACGAATCGTCTCGAAAAAAATGCTTTAACCAGACAAAATAGCTGATAGAACATGTATGCGAAATTTACTAAGATTAGTGGGAACCAATATTAGCCCTCTTTCTTTATATTATGTATTAATTGGATAACGTCATTATTTGTTTCAGGTGTTTAGTCCCCACGCTCCCGGGGATGCCCTAATTTACAGAAAATCTTTATAGTAAGTAACCTTAAATACAAGACACGTACAAATTTTCTTGAATTGGGTACTTTTGTAACTTGTAATTTAGAATAAATGAAATGTAACGTAGGTAATCATCATCATAAATCAATTTTATTCAAATAAATCGTAAAAGCTCTCTGGTTAAAATATTAAATTTCACGTAAATCACCGAGAGTCCTAAAAACATGTTGAACTTAAACTTTAACTGAGATCAGATATCCCTTTTCATTTCTCGGTAAATATTGGCTTTCAGAATATTTCTTGGGCCGATTTTGCCTTCCATATACTTTAGCAATGTGTTTGAGCAGTTTGGGCAAATATAGTTCGTGAGAAAACAAACATATTGGCGCCTCTACAACCAGTAGAATAGATTTTACTAGGATAAGAGGGAGAAGACACATGGAAAGACAATAGGGCGTTTTTGGATCAGTTAAAATAGCATCAAATTTGATAGGTATTACCGTTATTTGCAATAAGGATAAAGGTAACTTTCAGGACAAATGAAGAGAGAAAATGTCCAGTTAGTAGTTTCAGATAACCTCAACTTCCTTTATTTTAATTATAATTTTTTTTTATTTATTTCTTTGGCATGGCTTTTCACAAAACATTAGAAATTTTAGTAAAAAATTAGAGTTTTGAAGTACTTAGCATCACATGTGCGGAAAAGTATGGTGACAGTTAACGTAATCGTACACTTTTCCATACAAGTGCGAAAAAGTACTTTTCCACACTTGTGCAGAATAATTTCTGCACACGGTTGAAATTTAATGTTTTCTGAATATGCAAATCGAGTGAAATCCATCATTATAGGATTAGTCACCTAAACGTACCCTCTGGTATGTCATTGTTAATTTAAACATAAATAAATAAATAAATAAAATAAATAAACGTTACTAAGATGAGATAAACACCAAAGGGAAATTGTATGGCCTATAACACAGTGTATACAGGGTGTTCCATAACTTAGGGGACATAGGCTAACAGGTGATTGAGAAGCTCATGTCTGATAAAAAAGTTCCTATAATGCATGGGTCAAAACTCTTCCTTTGTCGAGATACAGAGCATCAAATTTGGCGAAAAAACTTTTTTGATAATAACTTTTTAAACAAACGCAGTAAAAATATGAAATAAGGTAAAGTTATGTATTAGAATAAGAGTAATAAATTAAAATAAAAATTATTTAAAAAAAAATTAGTCGTTAATTTTTTTTTTGAAAAACTGTTTTTTTGGTATAATTTTTATGAATGGCATATTAACCGCAATATATTTTTGAATATTTTTTGTTAATAAAAACAAGTCTTTAGCGAGACATAATAATAAAATATTATTGATATTTTTTAAAAGAATAGGTAAGCAAAAAAAAATTTTTTTAATTATTATTTTTTATCCATTTTTGTAGGTTATTTTGACAGCCTGTATCTCTTCAACTTGTAATTTTATCAAAAAAGAAATACCACATTTTTGAACCACAATTAGCTGAAGATTCAGCTGGCTGTGACAGATTTTCTTTTTTTTGTAAATCTCTTTTCCCTCACTCCTCTAAATTTAAAAAGCCTATATCTTAAAAACAGATGTGTGTTTACCCCCATGTTACATAAACTTTTTTTTCGGAAATAACCTCCTCTATCACCTGCTACTCTACGGCCTCTAAGTTATGGGACACCCTGTATATTATTTTTCTCTATAAGGCTTGGTTTAAGAAAAAATAAAATAAACAGTCATAGTATTAGCAAGCGGAGGTCGTCACTTGCAGCAAAGTTGATTCGCTTTGTTTTTACCTTTAGTTCAGCTAAGGCCTTCATGATTCTGAGAACCAAAAGCGATCACGAAACACATAAAAAACACAAAACAAAAAATTAGAAATAAAAGTTCATAACGGCATTCAGAAAAACAAACAAAAAGTAGGGTAAGGTTTATCAAAATCCACAAAAATTCCGAAATTGGTCGGCCCAGCCTGTCTATTTTTCTTATCTTTGGTTGCGTACGTGCGCACGTTAAGCTGAGCAAAGTTACGTCGGGCGTAATGCACAACCTACGTCTATTAAATACTGGGCATGCGCACGTTACGCTACGATGAGATACATGTCGTGGCTTATAATCCCTATTTTCATATGTGGTCGTAGGAAAATGATATTTTGTTTCTAACCGACCAAAAATTTTGTTGCACGCATTCATTAGTTTTTTGCGCGCTTTGTGGAATTATAACTTTAGTATAAATTTAGGTGATAAACTTAAATTTTAGTATCCGAGAATTAAAAATTAAAAAAATTTTCGTAACGATTTTTTTTCTTTTCTTTTAAATGAATTTGATTAAATTTAAAATGTTCGTTAAATAATATTTCAAAACCCTCGAATTAATCTAAAATTAAAATTGATATTGGAAATAACTAAAAGCAATTCTTGTTAGCATACGGTCATCTCTGGCGCTATTTCAACTCCATATCACTCAAGAAAAAACCCTCGTCTTAAATAAAGATTGAATTTCTCCAGTGTATGAATGTTTGTTGAAATTTCAATCAGTTTTTCGGCTTTTAAGTCCGCTCGCAACCCAAAGTGGTATTAAAAGGTTTTACGGATTGAAAAATTCACGTATTTTATAAAAAGGGAACCTGCGAAGATATCTTTAAAAAATATAAGTTTAAACTTTACAGTATTCAATTCCAAAGCTCTAATGATTTGCAATCATTCAACTGTTGATACACAGGGTGCGTGTCAACATAAAAGTAATCGCAGAAAAGTTTGGGCTTTTCTGAAAGTGCCTAAGAAAAAAACGTAAATGCAAGAGATACCGGGATGGTTACCCGGCACCTCCACCATACCTGGCGCCTCCACCATACTCGGCGCCTTCGCCATATATTTCTAATATGAGAATTACTTTGGGAAAAGTATTATATTTAATTGTGGATCTCTAATTTTGAAACTGCTAAATTTACCTATTGATTTCTGAGCTATTTAATAATAATTTGACTGTGGAGGGGTGCAACAGAAACTAAAGATAATAATGAAAAAAAGTTTCTACTAGACTACAATTATTTAAACTGGAGATTATTTGTCTTGAATATAAAAAAGGGATAATATAAAACACAATTACTAACATTTTTAAAACTATGCTGGCTCCAGCCTTGGTGGTTTAAAATTCTTACATCTTTTCTACAACTATCCACTTGACTTAAGGAATGACAGGACTTCAAAGAATTCCCCTGAGTTGCTTCGTAACATTGATTTTGGTAAATCCGCCAATACAGCAATTCTACCAATTTACGCATACAGGCGTGAGTAAATCATTGACAGGACAGAACTGCTCAATCACAACTTGATACGTAGCGACCCAGGGTTCAATAAAATTTATAACTTTTCACAAATTATTTAAAATAAGGATTTTTCCTACTTGTCAGTATTTCCACGACTTCTGCTAAAGCTATCAATTTAAAATCAATTGGAAGATCGAGACTTGCTTGACTGCGGCTGTCTAATAGCCGATCAAAACTCTCTGACAGTGAGCCCATTTGCAGAAATACGAAAAATACTGAAGTCAACAACGCAAAACGCAGAGTATTTTGCATCGCTCTCTCTTCAGGGTAAACATAAGTTCGTGAACAGGTTCGTTGTGATTGTCTACTTCCAGGGTTTAATAATATAATATCAATTAAAAATATTTTTTGGGAGAATATCGACTAATATCGAGTCACCTCAGCATTTTTTAGGCTTAACTCGTACTTTTGCGATACTTGAGTTTTAAAGTATCTTAAAATACGAATATTTGGAAAACAAATTAACGACTTTTCAAAAAATGTATGGGCCTTGTAAAATCAACTTAAAACCTTCAGGAAGGCGATATATTATTTACATATATATACCTAGGTATCTGTATATTTAAAATATAAAAATATTAACTTAATGCATAGGCGTCCGAAAAAATCATGGCGGACCAAAACCACGTTAAAACAATACCGTGTCGCGTCCATCGTGAGTCGACCCAAAATTGCGCCGAGTCAAATGGGCGCCGAACCAAAAAGCGCAGCGCATAAAGACAAAACCGTGTCGGACCAAAACCGCGCACACAGAAGCAGCTCCTAGGAACAAAACCGTTTTGGATCAAAACCGCATGGACAAGAAGATCGCCGAAGGACAAAGCTGCGTCAAACCAATACGTCTAAAAATAACTAACATATATATATATATATATATATATATATATTTCGACTAAGGTTTCTTTAATTAAATTAGCTCTCCTGTCAGCTTGGAAAGTGGTGCTATAACCCAACCTGAGGGCTATAACCTAACCTAATCGTACCACAATATGTTTACACTATAGTTAAGTCAGGAATAGATGAATCGTTGATTGGTTCGGCCCGGTATTTTTCTCTGACGCGCGAATTTGATCTCGCGCACTTTTCTTCCGCGCGCTTTTGTTCGACACGCTTTTATCCGTCTATTTATGTCGGCGCGGTTCATGCTCATGATTTACATATAAACAATATTACGAGATCATAAAAGATTACAATATAAATTTTTTTAAAGTAACCCACTAATAATTATGAATTTATATTTATTAATGTTGCTTTTTAATTTTAAGTTATAAAGTACAGTTTAACACTTTGATTTTATTTAAGTTAACTGTTTTTGCCTTAACCCAGATATCTAGTAGGTAAGCTATTTATGTTTTTTTACAGCAACTAAGTATTGACTAAAATATGGAATGAAGCATCTAGACAGCAATCAACGTTGACAACTATAGATTCATGTATCTGGATTTAAGTTGTGTTCAACGACGATGTTGTTAACATCGGGCAACATTTTGTGCCTGTTAGCAATAATTTGCGATCTGGCTTGCCTCGGTACGATGCTACGTAATATTTCCTCTTTTAGAAGGGACGTGATATAAAAACACGTTTTTCTTTGTATTATTGAAAAAAATAATCTTGTAAAAGGGTATGTTACAACCACACAACTTTTGTACAATATCGATTTTAAGTTTTCATTAAATAAATTATCATAGTGCAATGATAAAGATAATAATAAACATTATTTAAATTATCATGCTCTTGGTATCCTAGAAATAGAACAAAAATTTACAGATTATAAATGGTGATTTTATTACTTACTTTTTTATAGGATGTAATTTGGCAATTTCTGAAAAATCAAATATCCACAGATTAAAAACGGTGATTTTACAATTTAACATAACTTTTAAAAATATTCGCAGAACAAATAACTTTTCAGTCAACCAAGCACCGACATACCAAACATATGGAAACCACTACTAAACAAACGTCTAAGGATAAAGGGTGAGGGTCACACCTGACTGCACACCAAATAATATTATTAGTGGTCTGTAGACTGAATTGGTAGGTTTACACTAGAGTATGTATGACCTATTTTTACTCAAGACAGGCGCGACAAACCCATCAAAGTCACTGAAATTAACAATTTTTGGTTATGTTATTTTCTTGGCAAATTCATTGGCGTTTCACTAAAATAATTTAAATTGTCAGCGGTGAGAGACATCAATCTTCATTTAACATATAAACAAACATGTTTGTCGGTTACCCCCTGTAAAGGTTTTGTTACAAAACGTTTATTTTTATTTTTCGACGCTTATGAACTGACAAGGACAGAAGGTGCGTCTTTCTCTAAACATCGCTAGAGTATAGAGGACCGATATTTTCATCCTTTGATTTTGACTTAAATAGGTTTGACTTTGAAGAGTTTGTCGCGTCTTTTTATCTTTAAAATATTTCATACATACAGTGTCTCTAGTTTACACTACTTGAAAACGGTTAGGATACTTACTAACCAAAACTTCGTGTTTAAAATAAATAAAAGCAATGGACGTCCGAAATTTCGTTTCTCCTGAATCATTGTCCACAAGTTTCAAATCTAGCAGGCGAGCTCTTTGACAGTGGTACTGTCAAATCAAATAGCACTGGCTTGAATGTTGCAAGCAGCTAATTTTTGCAACAACTTGAGTGACTGATAAAAGTATTAAACGTTAAATCTATTATGATCTCGAAAGGGAATTTGGCGGTTCTTGGAGGAAGTACTACTATAAGTGTTTTTCTTAATCATACATACAATTTTTTTCTATATAACTTCACACTTTCACTTATTTATTTTTGAAATATTTCTATATAGTAACACTTTAAACGTTGATTAAATTAAATTATTTGATAAACTGTTTAATTTACTTAATGTTGCTCTTTAGGTATGGGATATAATATTGATGATAAGAATGCCGACTAAAGGGAATGAAAGGTTTGTATTTGATGTTAAGAAAATCAGAGAAAGATAGATGCAATATTTTAATAATCTGGAAACAGCAATAATTGTTAAAAGGTTTAACATTAAAATAAACTCTATAAGTAAAGACCGAAATAGTTTTGAAAAAAAAAGAATAATTTTATATAAGTGAACAATTTAAAAATTCGCGAAAGTATACGTTTCCCCAGTTAACAAAAAACATAAATGATGCAAGGTGAAGCGTACGGGAAACCACTCAAGAATGCTTTCTTACGGCCTTTTTTTGTCTTGGTGAACCCACCCTGTTTTGTAGGCACTAATAGCTTGCCGTTGATTCGCCCAAATACTAATGCTAAAGCGCTCTGCAAAGGAAGAGATAGACTGTGCTTTTAAACGGTCTAGACAATGAGACAAGACACCAGCGTCAGAGTCAGAGATGCGTCGCTTTAAGATAACGTTAGAAATCAAAATTGCACTGAATGTTTTTTAAGAATTGTAAATAGTTTATTTTTTTTTCAGTAAGAAATGCTCAATTATTTTGATGTTAGTGGCTTAAAGGACAGTAACGACTTTTATTAATAAACAGCGATCCTGAAAACCATGCCTGAAAACAAGCTTCAGGTGTTGCCATAAATTTTACGTATTCTTAATCTAGTCTTCCAACAACTTAATGCTTGTTGAAGTGGAAAATAATATTTAAGTAAAAATATTTAAAAACTTATAAATGGTAATAATACCAGTTATATTCAAATCCCTTTTTGTTACACAAACAAAGCGTATTAAATTATTGATTTTAAACCCCTAGATAGTCATATTTTTTAAACAATACAGGGTGTTTCAATTTAATTCTTTTTACCCTAAAATTACAATTGCGTGAGTCAAGGTGTATGATATAATTGTAAAGTTGAAATTTATTCACACCTCTTAAAATGTCAAAAACACTTTAATTTGTGTACATAACATGCAGTCGCCTAAATGGGTGTCCGATTCTGGACGTCTATTGGACGCCCATTCCATGTCCGATTTTGGACATCCAATGGACGTTCGCATAATTGACGTCTATTGAATGTCCTTGACTTTCTAGACTCAGAATGGAACTCATATGGACGTCCATTGGACGTCCAGTACTGTTTGGGTATATGAGATAAGTATGCGAAGCAGAAAAAGCAAACGGGTCGGCGTGCATAAAATGAAAAGACGCCTAGCGAAACATTTTCTCGATTTTCAAACTTGAATTGGGATCCTGGGCTTTACATATTCTGGTACAAAAAAAGACTTATACATAAAA
Source organism: Aspidapion aeneum (assembly GCA_963576565.1). Taxonomy (NCBI): domain Eukaryota; kingdom Metazoa; phylum Arthropoda; class Insecta; order Coleoptera; family Brentidae; genus Aspidapion; species Aspidapion aeneum. The sequence continues at coordinate 110,805,105 of OY755040.1, forward strand.
AAGATAAAAAAAGGATATAAATTTGTTTTTTATTAATCTATTTAAAATAATATAAAAAATATAAAAAATAGCATTATTTTCTTTTTTTTTTAAATTCCTACTTGGAAAAGCTCTTTTTTGGATATTATTAAGCAATTATTTCTGTTACATATACAGAGTATTATTGAACGAGATACTCATATTAAATAAGGTAATTCTTAGATTTATTTTAAGAAAAAATAATCATATGAACTTGTCTTGAATTGAGAGATATACACCAGTATTTACTAAAGGGTCTACAGTGCTAAGTGCTACAATCCTGGGTCTACAAGTCTAGATATTGGTTGAAGGTTTAACTTAGTTTTGCCGTGAATGCAATAGTTTTTAATATTTATATAAATTGTTCATAAATACCTTGCGATATGGGTAATCTTTTTCGTTGTAATAAAGACATTATTTCCTTACAAGGGTTAGACATAAATAAAAATAATATAATATTTTGGTTTAAAAATGGTAGCAATATTTAAACCTCCGAACGCTACTAGGAAATGTTGAATAAAAACGGTGTAAGACAGTGTCAGCTGTCCGCTATATTTTACATGTTAATTTTTTAGACAAGATAGCGATGATTAAACCGATGTTCGATTGTTTTGGTGGATGTGTATTTGAAAACGAATTCTAATGTATCTTGTGCTTTTTACAGTATTTAAATATTGACGTATTTAATACGGTAATGCATTTACAGATATAGTTCTAAGTTATTTATGTATTATTTAGCTTTGAAAATTTTTGTATATAAGTTTTTTTACCAGTCATGGAAAATGTCTACTGTTTTTCGAACTTTAAGCCACCCCTCAGTGGTGGTACTACAATTTGAGAATATTTTTAACGGGAATCCTACGACTGCACAGTGGAACGTTTGACTATTCTGGGTGGACATAGTTAAGTACTATAAATTAACATTTCAGCTACCTACAATTAAAGAGCATATTCCATACATCCTAGATCCAAAATATTATTTTTTTATCCCCCCTGGTTGTCAAGATATTTGCATTGAAAGTTGCATCTTAAAAATATTATGCTTAGACATTTTAATCTTATATATGGGCAATGCTTTAAAACAATATTGTTTTTTCCCGCGTAGTAGGCGCTGGAGTAAAACAAGTGCCATGCATTTTTAGAGTGACATGTCCTTAAGACTAGGGAAGCATTTTGACTGTCATTGTTGCAGTGTTTTACTTGCTATGATTTTATGAATTTACTGGTGTTTTGGTAAGGAAAATTTTATTTTTATATAGTTTTTGTTGGACTGAAACTTTAGTTTGTTAGAATTTGTTGATGTTAGTTTTATTATTTTCTAATTAACCGAAATCTTTACTTTCTGACGCAGTATTGAAATTTTGTCCTTTTTTTGCGGTAAACTTGTACTTAATTATTTTGTTAGCCAGCAACTCTAAAAATAGAAAACGTATTATTTGTGTCTATGACATTTTCTTTTTGACACCTTCACAAATGTGCCCTTTGGGGATTTTCTAACCTACATTAGTCAATCTTCGTGCATTCTTCTATATCACGATGAGTCAATGTGTCTGTTTGTCTACAGGGTGTCCAGATAAAAGTAAGTACATAGGGCTTTGTGGGATTTTCAGAAACGGTAACACGATATTCGTTCAAAAGGAAAAAAGTGGCGCTATTGCGAGCTTAATCGGATGCAGTGTCGAAGTTAAATATATCTACAGGGGGTTTCAAAATAATGCTTAAAAACTTAAATTGAGTTATTCGAAAAATTAAAATACTGTCGCCTTCTTTTAAACAAATTGAATAAAACTCTATAAATATAACTAGGTCAACAAAATGACGTTAACAATTTTTTTAGGACTTTACTTTTTTCAAAAAGTCATAATTTTTAGTTTTTGCCTTCCTAGCCCGCATAGCAATGGTATTATTAATAGGTATTATTTTCGACAAAAAAATTTTTTTTTGGATAACGCCGAATATGTGTTATTTGGGTGTATTTTGACCTATCCTAGCAATATCGTCGTGATATCTGTCTGTGTGTGTATATATTATTTCTGTCCGTAACACGATAGCTCCTAAACCGCTAAACCGATTTTCATAAAATTTTCAGGTAAAATAGTGCTCGACACTTTTACGAGCTGATTAGATTTTGGTCAAAATCTATTAATGCTAATGACAATTAAAATTTTAAAAAATCTATCTTTTTAACGGAGCATCGTATCAATATACAGTTTTCGTAATGTAGTAGACTATATTTTGCTCAATAATTCATGTTATAACTAAAAACTTTGTAAGAACTTCAGTTTCTCAGATATATACAAAAAACTTTTCAAAGCTGATATATTATCGTGGCTTCACTTGAAGTGTGCTAATAGGCTAGCTAGGAAGGTATCAGATCCCTCATGGATCCATTTATTTCTCAATATTTTGAAAACGCATATAAATGTTTTCTTTGATACAGCTCGAAATAGCGCCACTTTTTTTAATTAAAATTGGTATGTCTTACCGTCTCCTAAATCCTCATAAACCCCCTTGTAGTTACTTTTATCTGAGACACCCTATCCCATGTACCTATGTGTATGGGCCGATTCCTAAAGTACGTAACGCTCAAGGGGGGAAGGGGGGTTATTAACCTTGCGTTACACTGTCATGATCCTTGAATATATTTTTTCTTAAAAATGCCTTACGGAGGGGGGAGGAGGGGTTACGTAATTTAAGAATATGCCCTACGTATGTCTGTACGATGGGTTTTTGAAACTCCCGACTTTCACGAATTTTTGTAAACAGTAACTTTTCACTCTGTCACAAGTTTAACCAAGCTTAATAAAAATGCATCTGCACCAAATCCCAAGGAAAGTTTTTTGGGGATAAAAAAATCCAAAAAATTAAGTTTTAAATGAAGCGAGTTATTATTATGCGGTTTTAGAAATATGATAATATATTTTTCTTGTCTTTTTTGTGTTAGATTGAGCAATTAATTAACACAGTTTAGTTTGCAAGATAATAATAAAATGGACTTGTGTTAGGTAATTATTCTATTATTTGGTTTGTTAAGTAATGATATTTTTCAAATAAAAATGGAATTTTCCAACTTAATAAATATTTTTTAAACTTTCTTAGTTATATAAAATTAAAATTCATATATCTCTTAAATTTTCTCATATTAAGTACCCCTTTAAAGATAACGCCATCCGATAAACATTTCCCATTATAATTTTAGGGGTTGGTTTCACCCCGGGCATCAGCGGCGTAGCGTGGGGGGGGGGCGCGGGGGGTTCGTCGCCCCCCCCCGCCCCGAGGGTAGTGGCGCCCCATAGGTGGGAGAGGCCTTGTGACGTATCGGCCGCCCCCTCATACATGATGACCTTTTTTTTTTTTTTTTAGTTGCAAGATTCGTCAGAGGCGCCCTTGTGACTTATCGGCCACCCCCTGACATATGCTGACCTTTTTTTTTTGGTCGCAAGATTTGTGAGAGGCGCCTTTTTGACCTTTTGGTTTGTTTTTTTTGCCATAAGATTTTTCATCAGTTTTCAGAGGCGCCCTTTTTAGCTGTCGCCCCCCCCGCCCTTTCGGGCACGCTACGCCGCTGCCGGGCATATAGTGACAGATGAGAGCGGAATTTTTGTCTTGATCGTCTCTTACCGCCTAAAACGTCTTTATTTAAATTTTTCTGAAACATCTTGTATATTGCAAAACTGTTTTATTTAAATTCCTTCTCGCAAAAACTAAAAAAAATATATACCCTACTTCATTGTTATAAAATTTGTTGAAACAATTTTCGTTAAACATATACAGTATGACTACAAATCTTAAAATCGTTAAAATCTGAATCACCCTATATAAGAGGTAGGTAATATTGCAAATACTAAATGCTTTTAAGTATTTTATGTTATTTTAAAGCTAAAAAAATCAATCATTAAAGAGTGTTAATGTTGCTCAGGGGTTGTCCACCTAGATCTTCAAAACGTTCCACTGTGGACTGCACGGACTAAATTTCCAAAAAATGACATTTTGTTAGAAATTTTTTATGTGGTTTTTTTTTATTTCTAAAGTTAATTTAAATTTATAGGAGATGAAACTTATTGAGAAATGCTTACTATCATATTGCACATTAGGGTGAACCAAATCTTTGCAGCTATTTGACCTGTGAGTATTAAAAAATACACTTAAACCGGTCGGTATCAAGTCTATAGACTTGATACTTAAACCCAGTCTAAAATGCTAAGTTTTAAGGTCTTAGTAGATACTGGTGATAGAATTTTAAATCTTTATCTATCAAGTCCTAGCGGGGGCTCGTCTCATCCCTTGATTTCGAATAGAGAAAGAGGGTCGAGTGAGATACCTCTTTGTCAATTCTTTATTCATAACTGATTTTATTTTTCATATCGAACGACTAGTTTTCGAGTTATTTGATTTAGAATTTATTAAATGAGCATGCAATCTGAACTAACCGCATAATTTCACTTAGACCTGTACAACTGCATTATTATCGTTGAAAGTACTACGTAATTCATAGAATCATCCTCTCTCTCTCCTCTTGCCATCAAACTAGACCATCACCTTGGTGAAAATCCCACAAGGCCCTTTAAATTTCTAGTTGCAGAGATTTAATGCAAAAACTAATCTAAATCCTTCGGTTTGTAATCAGATCATACCCCTTGGGTAGCCTACTTTATAAATTTTAATATTTTTCCGTAACACAGTCAGAAATTAACTTTAAGGGTAAAAATATTATATAGAATTGGAAATTCACACCAAAAGCACGTTTAAGGAAAGAAAATTCCGGCCATTGCGGTGTGCGCCAGCTACACGTGTAAAGCAAATTTATTTAAATTGAAAAAGTGCTCGGTCACTTTGAACAAGCCTATATACCTACTGATAAGCTCTAATGGCTATTGTATATCTAAAACAGGCTCAACAATAATTTAGGATCAAGGAAAAAAAGGATATTTGTACGTATATTTTTAGCTCACACATATACTATACTATAGTAGTGTGAGCTATGGTGATCCTAATTTTTTCGAGAAAAAAAAAGTTGCTCCGATTTTAAAAAATTTTATATATCTTTGCGTTTCAGATGATTTTGAAACTTTTTTGTCGCACCGTCTGTCTGTATGTCTGTCTGTCTGTCTGTCTGTCTGTATGTCTGTATGTCTGTCTGTAACGACCAACGCGCATAACTCAAAAACCGCTTGGTCGATTTTAATGAAATTTGGTACCTAGGCTGGGTCTTGGGTCGAGATGGTCCCATTTAAAAGTGAACAAAATCCACCGAACACAACCCAAATAAAACGGTGGGGAAAGATTTCAAAAATTAGAGTTTATGTGAAAATATGGCGTGTGTGATATCAAACGACAGGTAATTGAGTATGGAGTTAAACAAAATAGATTTTATTTTATTTTTCTTGTAAAAGGGTGGGGATAGTTTTTAAAAATTAGAGTTTACGTGAAAATACGGCGTGTGTGATATTAAACGAAAGGTAATTGAGTCCGGAGTTAAACAAAATACAGATTAGTTTTTGTTTTTTTAAGGGTGGGGGTAGATTTCAAAAATTTGAGTTTAAGTCGAAACATGGCTTGTGTGGTATCAAACAAAAGGTAATTTAGTCTGGAGTTGAATAGGATATATTTCAGGTTTTAGTTTTATTAGCTCGCACGTACACCATAACTACATTACCTAGTGTGAGCTTAGGGGCCCATATATTGGCAGAGTATTTGTATAGTTTCGTAGTAAGTACGAGCCTTTAAGATGAAGCCAATTTGTTTTTTATGATTATAGTTGTATAAGCAATGCGTTAAATAATAGTTAAAACTTTATACCAGCATTCACTAAAATCTTAATTTTTGCTCAATTTTATTCAACTTTTAAGGGCTTTACCCCCAAATATGAGCAAAAATATTTATTTTTCTAATAGTTTTCTAGACCACGCAACAAAGGGAAAGCCCATAAATTATGACAAAACTAAAGGGTCCCAACTCCCAATAGAATTAATTTGACCAAAGCCTATACAGTACTAAGTCTAGAGACCTGGTACTGACCAGTTTAGCTGTATATTGCATTTATAGACTTTTAAAAACCTTTCGAGAGCATTGAGCACTGGACAGTAAAATCATTTTTAATTAATAGCCTAATAGATCACAGATACACAGATTTCATAACTTAAAATACATAAAGGAATCAAGCCAATCCACCTTTTATAATTATAAACCTAAAAAAAGGTGTTATACAGGGTAACACAATATCACCTAAACTATTTAACCAGGCCCTAGAAGATGTTTTTAAAAATTAGATTGGGAAGAAATAGGCATCAAAGTAAACGGAAAATACTTGAACAACCTAAGATATGCAGAAAATATCGCCTTAATAACAGATAAGAAAGAAGGACTGATAAAAAATAAGAAAGGACTGATAAAAATGCTGGAAGAATTGAATACAGTTGCTAAAAAAATAGGCTTGGGTATGAACTACAGTAAAACTAAAATCATAACAAACCCAGATGAAGATATCACGATCAGAATAAACCAAGAGAAAATAGAATAAGTGGAGGAGTATATATACCTAGAACAAATTATTAAGCTTAAAAAAGAAAACCAAACAGCTGAGATCAAGAGACGAGAGGCTAAATAGATAGATAGATGCTAAAACTGTTCTAAAGCGGCCTTCACATGATCAATAATATTGTGAATATTGCTGTTCTTGTCATTATCTTTCAAATGATATAAACAAAGAAGCATATAAAAATATTGACAATATTATTGACTGTATGAGGGCCGCTTAAACAGGCAATACAGCCCTTCAATATATCTTGATCAATGCATATTGATAAATATTATTGACCGTCTAGGGGTGCTTTATAAAAGAAGCAGCTTATATTGGAATTATATCTTAGTAACACTCCACAAATAATAAATGAAAAACGATTCGGCCAAAGATAGCTTGACCAAACAATTAACATATAAATTATTGTGGGTTGCTTCAAATGGTGTACACTGACTTTCGACATAGTCACCATTTTTAAACCAATTAATAATTTTTTTAAAATTCATTTCAAAGTTTTGTGTGGATATGAAAGCATTGCAACAATAACACAGATTGCTTATATTACAAGGTATTTATTAAATTAATAAAATTTATTGCATTCAAGGCAAAAAATTAGTTACACCTTCAGCCAAAATGTAGACCAGACTGGTCAGAACTAATTCTATGGAGATTTTGCTGTAAAAATTATTTTTGAGCAAAATCACGATACTGAAACAGGTCACAGGAAGAAAATGCGCATATAAATTATCTGTATACTTAGAGCGGCGAATATGTGTATGACCGAATATGCAAATTTTTATTCTGTTTGTTGAGGTTTTCGAAACAATTGTACCCGTTGTGTTTTAGCTGGTTATGAAACGATAAAAATTTACATATATAATACATTACATTGATTATCAAACATTTTTGAAAGGTTTAAAAATTGCCCACTGGAATAATTTTAATGGTGCGTTTAACAAAAGTGACTATAATGAAAAGGGGGAATAAAGTTTTAGGAAAGAATAATGGCGAATGCGCTTTTCTGATTTTTACACTTTACTCAATAAATTAGTTGTTGTTTTACAACTTAGTGAAAATTTGTATCCAAATGTTCTGTTACATAAATGATTTTTTCTTCTATTCTTAACAAAATTGTATGTGACGTGTTTGTCTGTGGTGAGTACATAAACTTAAAGGCCAACATAAGGATTTTGTGTTTTATATTGTTTATAATTTTTGATTGTTAAGAGCTTAAAGCTAATAAAAAAATATATATTTGTCTGTTTTTGTCATCAAGCACAGATTTTTTATTAACTTTTAAGGTGCTATTTTTATTGTTTTCAAAATACTTACAAACTGACTTAAATTTCGTACAAATTAACAAAACGTTAGAGTGAAGTTTCCGAGAGGAAAATATAAGAGAATATTTTAAAAAACATTTTACAGAAATTTAGGGAATTGGGCAACAATATAAGTAAAAGAAAAAATGAATCCTGGCGAGACGATACGCAGAGTTGAATCCTGGGGGAGGGGGCTTGAGCGCAGATTGATTCATTTTATTGATTCATAAACAACCCTTGACAAAGCATTTACGCTGAAGTAAAAAGTGAATTTGGTCATTGCATTCGTAATTAATTTTAGTAGCTTAAAGGCCTTAATTTTAAACTAAAACGGTTTCTGCCAAAACAATATTCGGATATTTTGGAATCATACATATTATCTGATAGACATTTCAAAGTAAAACAGGAAGACTCATACTCAAATTTAAGAGAAATTCAAGCAGGCGTGCCCCAGAGTAGCGTACTAGGCCCTTATCTATACTTATTATTCACTTGCGTTATCCCAAAGCCAGAAAATTGTCACTTAGTAACATTTGCCGATGGTACTGGTTTATAAACGGTATAAAAATGTATTAAAGAATGCATCAAAAAACTTTAATATACAGTCACCGAAGTTCACAGTTGGACCACAAAATGGCGAATAAAATTAAATGAAACCAAATCAATTTATGTTGATTTTACAAACAAAAATATAAATCACATACAAATAACAATTAACAACATTCCCGTACCATATTCAATTAAGGCAAAATTTCTCGATATGATACTTGATGCCAAATTGCGCTGGAAAGCACACGAAGAAGAACTTGAGATAAGGTATAGAAAAATGAACTAGCTAATTGGAAGGAAGTCCAATTCAACAATTCATAATAAGTTACTGCTTTATAGACAAATACTGAAACCAGTATGGACATGGTATTCAACTATGGGGTTGTGCTAAAGAGAGTAACATTCTAGTTCTAAAGAAATTTCAAAATAAAGTATAAGAAACATGCACCTTGATACATTCGAAATATTGACCTTCATCGGGATCTAAAAATCGAAACTGTAGCAGAGACTATAAAAAAGTACGCAAAACGCCATGAAGATATACTACATCGACATGTGAGTGTGGAAGCAATTCAGCTTCTAGACAATACTATGCTTGTTTGAAGACTAAAAAGAGTGAAGCCGTTTGAGCTAGTAAACTAAATGAATTACATAAAACATAATAATGCTAGAAACGCAACACAATTGTGAGTTACAGACGAAACAAAGCGAGGAGAACTGTTGAGTGAACCCTTAGCTTAAATGTGATATTTTAAGTAAAATTAAGTTAAAACAAAATTGGTAATTAGTCTTACTGACTAGATTGTAATACAATAAACACAGTGTGTTTGACAAATAATAAAAAAGACAGGTTTTGCGAAACATGCGCTGTAGCTATTAAAACCAGTGGTACACCATTTCCCAGGATTGTAACGTCGTAGTTGCCAGGTAGCCCCCGCAACTTATTTGTGTTTATCCACCTACATGATTGGAAACAAAAGATAGAATGTTTTGCACTGTGTTTATTTTTTTTACTCAAAATAGATTTGTGATGGTCACTAAAATTGATTAAAAAATAAACAAAGGTAATTATAAGTAAACAACAATATTTTATAACATGAGAAGTAAGCTGCATTTTCAGGCGCAATACTTTCGACTTACCGCAAAAGTGATTAAACTTTTGGTTTTAATTACATTAATGCAAGCTTTCGCTGAATGTAAAACATTTTTTTTATCCATTTAGAAATAAAGGACCTTATCGTAAACGGAAATCGGCTGCAAATTGGACCCACACACGCAACGCAAGATCATCCACAAAAGTATTTGTTTGTATCAAAAAGGATGGATGGTCGTTGAGGCGTAAGCCTCTATTAGCTTATATCCTTCCATAACAGGGTTTCATTCATATTTTATAGAAACCCTTATCGTATTTTCCTAAAAGGTTCGGTTTTCTTTCAATTTTTCTTTGTCACGACCAAGGTGGGCAAGTTTGTAAGTCCACCGATAAGATCATTGATGAGAACACTCGAGGTCTTAAGTTAATTGTAGAGTGGAAAGGCGAATTGATCTAAGTGCCAAAAAGCGTTTTTGTGGGAAACTAAAAAAAACTGTACTATACATGCACGCGGACTTACCGATGACGTGATTTTAAACATGTTTGTTAGAGCATAAGGTGGGTAAATTGCCCTTAGATCTTATAGCCCCGTATTGGCCTTGACACATACATCCTTTTGGGTGGAAAATCTAAAATTTGTATATTTTGGCAGTTAGATCATTTAGCCTGGCCACTCTACAAATTAGTGAAATTCGTTGAAATATAATAAAATGGGTTCTGTTAAGTTCCACTAAGTGACTAATTAATGGCATAAATGTTCACCGACTCTGGGGGTCGTTGATGAATGTCAATTACATCAAAATCATGTTTTTTTGTGTTTCCTTAAGTTTAGTTTTATTTTTATTTTTTTGTTAAAATATTTTACGGTATATCGCAATAGAATTCTACAGTGCACAGAATGCGGGCCCAGCGTACAGACAAGCATTATTGAAGCGATTTTTGTTTCTTTTTCGCCTGTGTCTACTCGCTATGCCGCGGGGTGAAGGCGTACGTTGGTTGTTATAACAACGTCGCATGCTTTGTCCGGGCTAAGAATCATGTGTTGTACTTGCGTACATTATTGAAATAGTGCCCGGTTATCGGCGTATTATTTCCATTTGGTTCTGATTCGGTTTTATTTTAATTAATTTGCACAATGTTCTCTGTGTATACCGTTTCACTGCAAATTACAACCCGTTTTAAATCTATAGAGACGATCAATATCAGAATATGAAACCCCACAGATTAATGGAAACATTATTTGCGGATAGAAGCTTATAAGCTATTGTGTTTAATAGTGACCATTTCATCGACTAGTGTTTCAGTAGAGAAACTGACGAATTTATCAAAAAATTCTGTCGAAAAAGAACTATTAAATGAATTAATGGTTTCGCAGCCATTTAACGATGACGTTATAAAGAAGTTCGCAAATTTAAAGGATATATGAATTTGCCTCACATACAAGTAGTAAAATTTAAATTAAATTGCAAGTGCAACATCGTGAACGTACTGCCTACCTGATTTCGCTGATTGTACTTTCTAGAATAGGTATTTACATTATTAGCATAATATATTTTTTAAATGTATGTATAAAAAATGAAGTGAGGGAAATCCTGAATCATCTATTGCGAAAGTCACGAGCCACCAGTGACTTGAAGCTGCATTTAAAATAAATTCACGAGCACAGTCACACTTTGAAACACGTGCTAAGCAAATGGCTCTCAATACAATCATTTACAATGGAATTTGTTTTGTTAAAATTTCAAACACTTTTTTAATTAACCAAACATTTTACTCTACACATAAAAAATAATGAATAACTCCTAAATGTTTTAAAAAACCGCGCATGATTTCCAGTTATACGAGTACTCGATAGAACAGGCCTGCGGCCATTTCTATTTTTAACGGTGGCAGCGGAAAAAGTAAAGAAAAAGCATTTTTTTTTCGGAGGTTAACGAAAAAAACCGGATTTAACTAGGCATTTCGTTAAAAAAGACGATTTTAAAAATATCGAAAAATCTGACATAATATTTTCTCGTAGTCACGGTGTTTGAGCATTTTTTACTTAATAGCTACCTCAGTTAATATTGGTCTGACAGTAACGTCTAAATTACTAAAGTTGTAGGATTTTTCATTAATCATCAAAACCTGATGTCAGAAAACACACCCTGTATTTAATTTTTTTAATGATAGGGCTCATTTACCCGGCAACAATAGTTCTGTCGAACAAGAATGACAAAATAACTTTTTTTTCTAAACTTCGGCCGCCATCTTGAATGTTAAATTTCAAATTGTAACTTTTTAAAAATAAAAAGTTGGGTCACTCTTGATAAAAGAAAAAAGAATTTTTTTTCAATAAATCTAGAATTTTTTTTCAATAAATCAAATTTGATCTATATGTTATTAAGCTCTTTTTTATTTTTGACATATTAAGCGCCATCTTTGTATACGATGAACAGCAAACAAAAATTTCACCAGGCCCTAAACAAATTGTCATTAGCTTTAGGTCAATATACAATTTCTATTGCTTTTTTTACAAATTTATTCGACTATTAACACAATTTTAGTATATTCGTACCATTACAAAATTTATAGGTATTGCTTCACACCACAAAATGTTGCTGTTAACTAGGAAATTGATGTTTTAACTAATTAATTCTACTAAAATACGGATGTCAATGTAGTTATTTCTATTCGACAGTTTTGTTGGCCTTTAATGAAAACAAAATCCATAGAGGTATACAGTAGGCCTAGTATACAGATAATGCACTTAACTTCTAAAAGTGGTAAAAAAGTCCGGATTTTTTTTAGTTACATTTTTAAAAAAATTACAACTGTAAATCGAAATTTTTTTCACTACAATACAGGTAATAAATAATAAGGAGTTAAAATGAATTTAAAAAAATAAAAAAATTATTATTAAATTATATATATATTTTTTCAAATAATTTAAATTTTTTTAATTAAAATGATGTTACTAATAGAAACATCATTTTAATTAATTTTTGCAAAATTAATTGTAAAAAAAAATAAATGGATCCATGACAGATCTGATACCTTCCTAGCCCATTAGCACAATTCAAGTAAACTCCATGCCATATTAGCCTTAGAAACAGTTTTTGTAAATATCTTAGAAAAAAAAGCACCTAGTTATAACAAAATTTATTGACAAAAATGTGGTTTATTATATTCCGAAAACTGTATCTTGATGGATGCACTGGTAAATTAGCATTAATGGATTGTGATCCAAAAATAATCAGCTCGTACAGTGGCGAAGGCTACTTTACCTGAGAATTTTATAAAAATCGGTTTAGCGATTTGGGATCACACAGACGGACGTCACGCCGATACTGCTAAGATAGGTACACTTAAATAACACATTTTCGGCGTTATCTCCAAAGAATATTTTCGTCAAAAGCAATACCTTAATAAAAAAAATTCATAAAAAAAAACACCCAACTGCTAAATTTACTTGTAAGTACTAGTCGCAGTTGAGTACAAAATTGGTAGGTATACCTATAATGTACGACATGCTTCAACTTTTAGATTTGATGCCCAAAGCGCACTTACGAAATTATACAGTTTTGTATTTTTATGAATTAGGTTATTGCGTAATTTTGTACCCAACTGCGAGTAGTAGTTACAAGTAAATTTAGCAGTTGGGTGTCTTATTTATTTAAAAAAAAAATATTTCCAACTTTTTGGTTTATTTCTTATTCAGCCTTAGAACAAGCATTATGCATTTACAATTCATTTAGCTTTACCCAAAAAGTACGTGTAGATTTTCTACGGACGCGAACAGTGTTACCTTCCATTGAGTGAAGGTGGGGGAGGAGAGAGGGAGGAGGCAACTAGTGAAATGGTGTCGAGAAAAATCTTAAAGCGTGTGCCGAAAGAATTTTTGAAATCGCTTCAAATTTGTCAAAGGTATAGCTACAACTATTACTAATAAGGAGGGTGGGGCGAAGAGAGGGAGAGGAAGGGGGAAACAAGTAAAATGATGTTGGAAAAAAAAGTGTTAAGGCATGTGCAGAAATAATTTTTGAAATTGCTCTATATTTGTGAAAGTTATAGCTACAACTATTACTAATAAGGAGGAAGCGAAGAAGAGAGGGAGGGGTAAACTAGTAAAATGATGTTGGAAAAAAGTCTTCAAGCGTGTGCAGAAAGAACTTTTAAATTATTACTTATAATTATTACTAATAAGGAAGGGGTGGCAACTAGTAAAATGGTGTTGGAAAAATATCTTAAAGCGTATTCAAAAAGAATTTTTGAATAGGACAGGAGGGGAGATGGGTGGGAGCAGGGAGGATAACAAAGCATCTACAGCAAATTAGAGGACATTTGCAATAGGTAATCAGAGGAATTTCAATAAAATCGCCTGAAATTTAGATAATTAAAATTTGTATACCTTAAAGCCTACATCATGTGACAAAATGGCGTCTGAAGACCGCCATGTTGATTCCTGTTTGAAAAAATATAGCCTATAGCACCTTCGGGATCAGTAGCAATTCAACGACACTTTTTTTGTCAAAATCGATTCAGCCGTTTAGCCTGTAGCGTGACACACACATACTTACATACATACAACAATTGAAAAATATTACCCTTCCTTTCGCCGTGCTGCAGTTGGGTAAAAATTGACAAATTTCTACCCATCACAAAGTTTTTTGTGTCACACTGTATCTTCTTAAACTATAATTTTTTGTCAAAAATATTTTTTGATTATAATGAATAACAAAATTATTTGACGCTGTCAGATTTATCATTTTTAAAATTCATAGTTTTCAAACTTAATAAATGCCATAAACTGGAAAAAATAAACTTTTGAAATAAAGTTGTTAAATATTTTGTATACTTTTGACCTTTACGGTTTGCTGCATCAGCTAAACTATACACCCTGTCTTGGGTTTGCAGCATTTGTGGAATATTGCGAAAGATAAATGATTCTTACACATTTAAGCTTGTGGTAATTTATTTATGTGAAGAAAAAATCCTTTAAAATTTATTGAGAAATATTCTTGGATATCGGAAAATTGAAACTTGAAATCAAAAATGCTAAATCTATTTCAACTTCTTTATGTTAAAGTTTACGTGTCTATTTTTTTCTTAATCATGTGCGGGATTGTTTTAAATCCTAGAGGGGGTGCGGTCAGTTTAATAGGAGATGAAAAACTCATAAAATTGACCAGTTCCTTGCTTGAGACGGTCAATTTCAACTTAAAAAAAAAAATATATCCACTTTTTTTAGAAACCAAAAAAAGATCAATTAAAAAAACATTTCAGCGGCATAGTCAAAAATTTTTGGGCAAATTTTGCAAAATTTTGTTTCCTCTTTACTATTTTTTAAAAATATCCAAAAGATGCACAACTTTTTCCGAACAACACCGAATTTCTACCAATTTTGTATGAAGTATGAATAAACAAAAAATATTACTTTAGTACGGTGCAGTTGAATTTATTACAAAACGAGAAAGAAACTATATTTTTCTCAATATCACTTTTGACAAATTTTCTATTTGGTTTGCACCCGATATTTGAAAGTAAATCTTAAAAAACCAGCAAAAACTATGACAAAATTATTCACGCAGACACTTCACAAATTGGGACAGCCATCTGAAAATCGGGAGAGTCCCGTCAAAATCGGAAAGAATGGTAACATTATTTATATCGCGTGAACAAGTCCATTTCTGGGGGGCTTAATTTCCATAAGAGGATAAAAAACAGAATAAGTATAGCATGTATTAATAAGAGACCGCAATACGACCGATTCCTGTAGAAAGCGTTTCAGCGTTGTCAAATGTAAGCTTGATCAATAACTACAGAGAGCAAGTGACATGACTTGATGTTTATTTCACCATACAAAAGGTGGACTATTAAAAACGTAAAAATTTAATTTTATGCGAGTTTTAGGTCCTAAAACACCGAAATCGGCGAATAGAATAAATTGGCGGTTTGAATACTACCATGTCGGTTTATAACGTTTTTCTACGTTGTCCGACGCCTATTCTCCACCTCCTTCGATCCTGACAGTCATGTTCCGTCAGGTTTTCTTAACTCATTGATCTTTGTATTGACTGTTGCCATTCCAGTTTAGGACGCCCTCTTTGTGCCCTATTGGTTGCCATTCTAGGACCTGCTTTGGTAATCTTTCGTCGCTCATCCGTTGTACATGGCCGTACCATATCAGTTGCCTTTTAGTAATGTCATCCGTTATGCTTCCCTCGATTCCCATTCTTTCTTTTATGATCTCATTTCTTATATGATCTGTTCTGTATTTTTCTGTTACGCGACAAGTCTCTACTCCATACAACAGCGTGCTTTTCACCATTGATTCATATATGTTAAATTTTACATTCTTTTATATCTCTCTGCTCCATATAATACTGTCAAGACAACCATGAATATGAACCTTTTTTGCTTTTACTATTATTTTTTCCAGTTCTTTACAATCTGTCTTATCAAATGTGACACCCAAGTATATTGTTTGTCCATTTTCTAGTTCTAATTCACTTGATTCGTTTCCAATACATAAGTACTGTGTCTTGTCCACGTTTACTGTTAACCTCCACTTTTGGTATTCTTCCGTTAACTTTCTCATCATATACTCCATGTCTTCTTGATCATTGGCTACAATTACTTGGTCGTCAGCAAACTGTAGTGTGTATATAAAAACTTAGAGTACTGGTTACTGAAATTCCTCTGTAATTGTTGCAATCCAGCTTGTTTCCTTTTTTATGTATTGAGGATATGAATGCAATTTTCCAATCATCAGGTACTGGATGTCCGTTTATGCATTGATTGATAATATATGTGAGATTTTAGAGTAGATCCATATGTGAGCATTTCAGCAAATATTCCCCCAGGTCCGCTAGCTTTTCCTCATTTAAGCTTTTTAATACTATTCTTTATCATTTCTTTTTCGATTATTACTTCCTCTCCATGTACTTCTATGTCTCATCTCGGAGATATTCGGGGTTTCGTCTCCTGCAGCAGTCCCTTATAGTGTTCTGTCCATTGTTCTGGTTTGATGATCTGGATGTTTACTTTTTCTTTTCTTGGGTTTTTTACTGTAGAAATGAATTTCCATACTTCAGAACTCTGCCTACCTCCTACGTGTGTATTTATATCGTTGAATTTGCGCTCGAACATTTCATTATTTTCTGTGCGTATCAAATTTCTTAGCTGTCTTCTGGTATCCCTGTAGATTTCTAGGTCTCTTTGCTTTTTAGTTCTGAGCCAATTTAAGTATCAGCGTTTTTTCTCCTTGACCGTTTTCTGTATTTTTTCTGTCCACCACATCTTATTGTTATTTCTATTATCTTGGTATTATTGCTGTTTGAATATACACGATAAATCAAGAACACCTCAGACGAAGACTTTTAATAACATTGGATTTTACTTAAAAAGAAAGGGTTAAAAGTATTATTTAACCAGTTTTACCTTAAAGCAATCAGTTATGCATAACTTTACTTGTTGTATGTATCGATTATTATTTAAAAATTTTCTTTTTGGATTTAGAACATTTTTGCGTGTGACGCATATCTCTCTTTGACAAAAGCATTGTTCTAAAAAGATAATTAACGTGAAAAGATTTTTGCTACCTGCGGCGTATTTTTCCGGATTCAAACTTTTTTCTGTAGGTTTTGAGTTATCAAAAAAGTTTACTTTGTATCTATTTTCGTCCGTTGGGCATTCAAAGTATTATTCCTCCAATATTTTCTGAAAATTTTGTCTCCGACCCATTTAGTCAAGAAATGTCAGCTTCTTTTTTCAAATTCTTATTTGTGGATTAAGAGGGACTACTGCTCATAATTTTGATATTTGTCTAGAAAAAGTACTCAGTCAGGATCTACTTTTGAGGCTTTATATCACCTCTGCTACCCCTAGGGTCTCGCCCCCCAGGGGCGAATCTAGGAACTTTATTTGGAATATTATAAAAAAATATTGTATAAAGCTATTTTGCATAGTGACCAGAAGGTGTATTCTGTGTTTCAAAATTAAATATTAAATATAGTTTGAGATTTGGAGATGGAGAATTTCCCCCTTTTCCCGCTCCCGTAGATCCGCGCCTGTTCCCTTAACGCGTCCCCTACCCACGCTGCGCCACTGTAGTCCACCATTACCTTATTTGATGGTTAGACTAAAAATGCATTAAAAAACCAAAATTAAATAATATATAGCTTACCAGTAGATTGGTAAGTAAAATTTCAAAAAAAATTGACTTTAGTAAATGTGAAACGAAAATAATTTAATGAAAAAGTGAATTATTTTCTTCTAGGAACAAGCAGAATTTTAATGTATTATTCTGGTTGTGTATCGCCCCGTATGTCACTTACATAAAGCTAACTAAATTGACCTTCAGCGAATTGAGTCGCCGCTTATACTAATACTTTTGTTAAGCGGACAACGTTGTTTTTACATTTCTCTTCTCCAATGCAATCCTTATGGCCAATGCAAAAATCCTACCCCTAGAAAGAAGGCTGGCCACGCGGTATAATTTTATCAGCTAATTTGTTTAGAATGGAGGTCGTCAACCGATTTAATGTCCATAAAATTTTTAATTTTCTATGATTATTATTCATTTTGCGGTTTTGACAATAAATATTCTCTCCAGTGAGCGCAAATTTTACACTGCATAAAGGACCAAACAATTTCCATATTTGATTGTGCTTTCGTATAATTTAAAACCAAATTACAAAATTGCCAACCGTTATGTAAACAAACTTTTTCTTGGTCTTCCAGGGGCGCAACTAGCTCGCTAAATTCGGGGAGGCTACTGCCACAGGTTATCATAAGTGATGATTTGATGGGACCTTAAAATGATATAAATTTTTAACTACTAAACTACTAAACTTCACGTTTGTAGAATTTTTGGCTCACGCTCCGCTGACTCGACATAAAACGTTGCGAAGGTGGCAAAAATGCAACATGCATTAACCCGACCTGAGGGACAAATTTGGTTACGGTCATGAGTACTGTTTTTCGTTTTATCTGCGTGCCTTTTATTTTTACTCTGGTAGTTTCTTTTATATTTGTAGATGTCGCCACGTTTGTGAAAGCATACGGTGATGCAGGTATTATTTATTTATTTCTCTTAACAATATCGTAAGATGAGATTCATATACCGTCTCTGTAGCTTTACATTTACCACGCAGTGTTCTGAGGAGTCCCTTAAGGACGAAACAGTTAACTGTCAACACTTAATAGGTGTCCAATAGATCTTGGACTCCCGTGAGTGTACAGTTTTCGAGCTGTCCACGGAAAAATACAAGAGAAACAATCTTTATATGCCCGCTTAGCCATGAAAAACTTTTGTTGTTTTAATATCACAAGAAATTACCGCAGAAAAATAATTTTAATATACAAAACTAACCTAATAATCAAATTTATTTTTCTATCTTTTGTCGCATATCTGTCCACTACAGTGGCAAGGTCAATATTAATGTATTTTTCTATAAATATGAGTACAAGTGATGAGAATCTTTCTTGGCCCATTGAAATTCGCAACCAATTCAAGATCAACCTCATTATGGAGAATGACCTTTCACATATAGCAGAAGATACCAACAATGTTATTGCTACTTGAAAAAGTACATATAATAATGGAAACACGTTAAGTACCTTTTGACCGTTTCATATTGTTTTTCCTTTCTCTTGTTAGCTAAACTATTTTTTACTGTCATTTTAGCCTTTATGACATTTTTTTCAAGATTGAAACGCTCCGCATAGTGATTAGTAAAATCTGATTAGTAAAATCCTTAGAGTAATTATTACTCTGAGGTAAAATCTGTGGATTTTTCGTAGTCAAGCGCAAAGAATTTGTCTATGGCTCCCGCGATTCGGATATTCTCCGCAGGGAATTTCGACTTTAAAAACCCTATCACAGAATCTATAGACGACATTGACTCTCCAATATTCAACAACATTGAAAGAATCTACACCTTCTGCAGCTCCAACTGTCGAGTCAGCCACTTAATCTTTGAGTTTCACTGACAACTTCTTTCTTTTGGATGATGGAGCCTCCAGCAAAGTCACTAATTTTGCTAAGGATGTGCTCATAACTTATTATTAGCGTAACTTTGGATATCGTAGCTGGTAAATCCGAATTATAGGGCTAAATACGGGTATCGTCAGTTCACAACCTGTTATGGGGAAGGCTAATTTCGAATTGAGGGGGCTTAGACCCATTAGCAACCCTCCTAATTGCGCCCCTGTGCTCTTCAAAAGATTAAAAGGAGTGACTATACAGTGCGGACGTAAATAGACATCCCACTCGCTCTTTCTAACTGTTGCAAAAACTATCGAATTATGAGACTTTAAAAACTCCACGTACTTAAATCAAATTACGTAAAGGTAGTAAACACGAAATATTCTTAGGTTTCACTAATTTAAAGGAATTTAGTTAGTTAAGGTTAGGCAGGATTTATACTTATCGTACTATAGGCGCGACAATTATGCGAAAACAGTCGTATTACAAATTTAACATTTTTAAAACTGTGGCAGCATTGACTTTCGCTAAACTTCTCGCCTGCACACTATGGGATAAAACCAGTTAATTTTGGCCATTATAGGCAAAATTTCTTTGTTGTTCGATTGTTTTTTTTTGAAAACTTACTTCAATTTCGATGTGAGATTGTGGTTAAATAGTTATTCTGGTGAACATTTTTTTGATGGAAAACTATAGTCAGGGTAAGTACAAAAAATATTATAATTCAAAGTTTAAAAAAACTAAGATTTTACACTGTTTATGTCCAAAAAGTTAAAATAGTTTTATGGATGAATAAGTTATTTCATATTTCTTTTCACTTAGAGCCACAAAAAATTGATTGCAAATGATTGATATTAGAATAGTATTTTACAATGCCCTGGAATATCAGCTTAAATAGCACAAACGTAACTTTTGCGAAAAATTGCGAAATTCCGTTTTAGGCGTAATTATAGAATAACTTGCAAAAGTATAAACAAACTATTTTGCTTTGTCCTATAAAAACAATAGAATATATAAAGACCTAAAATCCAACTTTCTCTTGTTTGGTTAAATTTGTGTCACACAGAATTATAAAATTTAAAAAAGTAGGGTTGCGCATGTTCTATGTAGTTGTGTGTGTAGGTTACTATGTTTTTATGCATAACTCGAAAAGGGTTTATTCGACTTTATTGAAATTTGGCACGGATATTTCGTTTAACGAGCAGAAGGTCTTAATATGTTTTAGGAAAAATCCAATATGGCGAACAAAATGGTGGTTACCTAAAATTATTATTATTATGATAATAAATACTCAATAAAAATTGTTAAGGATGTTTTTAAAGCAGATAATTACTGCAGATTTACAAAATCTAAAATGGCGATACAAAATGACGACACAAAATGTGAAATATTTTTGTTTATTTTTATTGTATTTTAAAAGTTCTAGTTCAGTTTTTTGCCTCCGAGATTCCTAGGAGAAGAAGCATCAGAATCGCAAAACAAGTTGCATAACAGTAAAACTATTACTATTACAGATGTTTTTAATAGCGTAATGGATACATCTGACCAGGTAATTTCAACATTTTCAGTTAGATCACGAAAACAAAAACTAAAACTCAAGAATTTACCTATTGAGGTTAAAAATCTTCTTGACCCATACAATCATCAGGATATAAATATGACAAATGATTTGGGATTAGATTTCATTGCACTCGAATCAGTTGATTCAGAATTAGAACTTTAGAATATTAAGATAAGGTAAGATTACTCTTGTGTATCTAATTTTAACGGCAAATAAAAAATTTAAATATGCCACATGGGTTTTTTTAAATTTTTTACAAAAATTCAATAAAGTGACATAGGAGTTTTTTATCCAAATTTGCTTAATTTTTGTTTTAAAATCATACCCTTTAATTTTGATTGATAAAAACAAAGGACTGCATGCCTATCGGTTTTTTTCTTGTTCATGGCCAAAATATCTCTAATTTATCCCATGGTGCTGCATCAAGATTTAATGTTTAAATATTTGATAAAAGATGACAAAATTTCTATTGATATTGTATAATAACGCTTATTTATAGGATTTTGTGGTATTTTATACTGATTTTATAAAAAAAAAATAATTTTTATTTTAAATTGAAAGAAGTAAAACTACGTTCTTAATTAGGTACCTAAAATAGAAAGTTTTAGTACTTTTATAATAATAATATTTGTGTAAGTCAGCCCCTTTTATCTGATGTAATTATCGCTTTATCGATAAAAAAATATTCCTACGAAAATATTTTGGTCATTTCTTTGAAAGAAACCAGTTCAAGAACTGTAAAAAAGTGAAACGGCAAAAAATTTCCTCGATTCAGTATTTTTCACTACAAAAATCTGACATAGCATTTTAAAAATCCTCAAAATTCGAAACCCAAAAACTAATTTTGAAAATGAATTATACAGTTATTGAATACTTCTTTAGTATTACAAATTTTCAAAATTTGGTTTAAATGGATTAATTAGTTTTGGAGTAATAAGTTGATATATTCAAATAAACGGCAAAAAAATAGTCAAACTCGGACCGCTTTAAGTTTATGGTGGGTGGCATTCTGAGTAAAAATAGAGTTGTAAAATAAAAAGGCAAAGGTTTATAGACATATCCATTATAAGGAATGTTTATTAAAGTTAACTCAATTAACGCAAGCCCACCTTTTGCTAAATTTTATTTATCTTTCATTCCCCAGTACCCGCTAGCAATGTTTTTCACCGGCGCTAGGCAAACATACGCAAAAATAGGCCTTATTCTTTGCATATATGCATTAATTAATGTTTAATGTTTAATTTTTGCTCTTTCCCAAGCTTCGGCGTGCACAGCATTAAAACATGACTGATATCTGAAATGTTAAAACATTGCCATTTCCTCAAAAGTTTCAAGTCTTTGTCTGTGTCTATTCTGTGTGGTAATTTTTTCAGTGATCTCTATACTAAACTAGATAGGCCCTGGATATATAAAAATATAATAAATGTGTAACCTTTTTCTTTTTAATTTAACTCCTACCTTATTATGCAATTTTTGGATTTCCTAGTTTGCGCGTTTGAGTTTTCCTACCAGTCTAGGAGCTTAGTAGGAATTTGAACATGAATAGCAAACCATGTATTTTAATCGATTCGTCATTAGTTCATCTTCTAAAAGAATGGAGGGGCTGGCATAAACAACCCGCCATCTTTGATTAAACATGACGAAGAGATCTTTAAATCAAATGTATGTAACTTTTTATCATTTTCTTTCTCAAGACATTATCTAGGGGGAGAGGGGTAATAGGGGATCAATCATCAGTCAGCTGAAAACATGCTCAAACTAAAATTTGGTTAGGTATTCTTATTTATAAAAAAAAAACTAAAATCTTAAGCGTATTTTATAGATAAAAGCATTCAAAGGCAGTGGCAAAATATTTTTGACCTTTAAATACTTGTTCCCCACATTTTACTTTCACTTCCTACAATTTTTCCGTTTTATCACTTCTCCCGCCCTTCAAACTGTCTTGTCTTAGATATATAGCTAATGTGACCCGTCCAGCTTTTTTTTAAATAAAAATCAGAGTAAATAAATTAACAGGGTGTCAACATTTTTTATTAAAAAATTCATATAATGCATGCGTCAAAAATCTTTCTTTGTCGAGATACAGAGCAACGAAGTTGGCGACTTTTTAAACTTTTTTGTTAATAACTATTTAAAAAAACGCATTAAAAATATGAAATTGGTTTAAGTTGTGTATTAGAACAAGAGCAATAATTTCAATTAAAAATAATTATTAAATAATTTATGTGGCCAATCTTTTTAGAAAAAAACAATTTTTTTGGTATATTGTTTTATAAATGCCATTTTACAGGCAATGCTTAAAAATACCGAAAATATTTTTCTCTCTTTCTCTGGCATTTGTTTAAAAAAGGAATAACAAAATTAGATACTTTAGGCGCGCGTGACGGTGGAGACTCAAAATGTTCTCGTTTTGTTGAAGTTTTCTAATCGAGAATAGTTTTGTTTCTTTCTTTCACATCGGTTTAAAAATAGAAAAACAAAATAAGATGCTTTACATGGGTGGCATGTTACCTACTTTCTTGGTTTTACTTAGCCTTCTAAGAGAGAATAGTTTCGTCTATTTCTCTCGCATTGGTTTCAAAAAGGAAAAAAAAGGAGAAGCAAAATAAGAGCCTCGAAGCACGTGGTATAATAAACTATTTAATTTTTAACTATAATAATGTGACCTTTAATTGCTTTTTTTTGGTAAAAATCTGTGTAAATAAATCCACAACTAATGGATAGATTTTTGGAGTTTTTACACGATTGTAAGGACATTCAAAAGGTCTTCAAAACAAGGTATCATTGGACCTACTTTCCCTATTCAAAATATAGAAAGAAAGTATACCCCTCGAACAGAGTTCGTGCTACAAAAATTTCAAGATAGTGAAAAAGTGTCCCCCTCGCAAACAAAATCGAGCCGTGTCCGAGCGTTTCTCCAAATTCGCACTCTAAATACCCAAAAAGGCCTCTGTTTCGATGTTCCTGAAACACAGTGTATATGTATTAATATTTCCACATCTCAGTTGATGTTGAATGATGTTACTAATATTTAAATTTGCTTAAAAAAACAAACTAAACTCTCTAAAGGGTAATCAATGCTTTTGACATAAATTATTTATATATGTTACAGACCATATATAAAATCAGACCTATAATGTATGGCCTAAGGTCACTCATCGTCAAGCAAGCTTTACAGGTAGCGAAGCTAACGTCAGGGTTTCTATTTTTTGGTTATTATTTTTGACATGTTTTCCTCGGTTTCGCATTGGCGGTTCTGTTTTATTTTGAAGATGTTTTATACAGTATGAAGGTACCTAAACTATACATATTTATGTAATTATAATTAAAAAGTTATGCTGCAAACTATGTTGAAACTGTATCAATAATAAGTAGATCTTTAGACTGTGTTAAAACCACATTTTTAAAATAACAACAAGCCGCCAATGCGAAAACGAGGAAAACATGTCAAAAATTATAACCAAAAAATAGAAAGCCTGACGTTAGCTTCGCTACCTGTAAAGCTTGCTTAACGATGAGTGACCTTAGTATGGCCTAGGTCGTATACATTCAGTCTAAATTGGGCAGACCGTATGTAAAAACTATGGTATTTCATATACGGACTGGACCGTTTATATACGGACTATTGTGATTTAGGCCGTATGCTCGATGGCGGTGTTTCCAAGCACCTGGACCGCTTTTTTGCTGTCCAAAATAATTTTTTTTAAAAAATAAACTTTCCTGAGTACCTACCCGGGATCCTAGAGGATGTGAATCCGAACCGGACCGAACCGAACCGAACCTATCCATACCCAAGTAAACCTAATTAGCAGTGTTGTAGTTTAGTTTGGTTAGGTGAGGTTTGGTTCGGTTTAGTTAGGTTCGGTTCGGTTTGCTTCGGTTCGGTTCGGTTTGCTTCGGTTCGGTTCGGTCCGGATTCACATCCTCTAGGATCCCGGGTAGGAAGTCAGGAAAGTTCTTTTTTTTGAAAAAAATTATTGGTTCAGTTTGCTTTGGTTCGGTTCGGTTACATTTGATTAGGTTTCGTTAGGTTAGGTTTTTGAAACTTTCTATTTTCATGTCGTTAGAAAAAATGTGTTTAAATACCTTAGAAATATACATATGGCGTAGGTGCAGCTGGGCCGTATATAAATAGACCAGACCTTTTACAAACGGACTAGACAGTTAATTAAAAGACAAGCTCTTTACACATATGGACTAATATCCTCAGTCCTTTTATATAAGGACTAGTCCTTTTATATATGGTCTATTTTTCATAAACGGTCTGTAACATATACAATGTATTTTTTTTTGGTTATACCTAGCTTATTTTTTTGATTTGCGTAGAAATATATAGTTGTTGGTAAATTTTTATTTCACCTAAATAAATCGCGTTTTTTAAATAGAACCACCTTGTTAATGGTAATGCAGAATGAAATAGGTATAAAGAAAAATATTGTTTGAGCATTACAGCTCACAAAGGAACGAATACTCAATGGCTGCATCTAGCAAACACTTAGTGCAATAAGAAGAAAACCTTTCGTTCAAACATTTACTTTATTTTATCTGTTTTTTAAGATGTTTATGTTATTTTTTCAAATGTATAAAAAAATTGTGTAGGATTTATCCTTAACCGCCAGGCAATGTTATCTATCAAAACAAATAAATGTCGCAAAGTTATAAAAAAATACAAACATGGTAGAATTTTTACATTTTAACATCCTAAACTCATTTTGGTTGTTTATATGACAAGTGATATTTTTACAAAACAAAAATGGAAAGTGTTGAAATCGATGCAATAAGAAGATTAATGAGAATGTCTGGAACAGATCATATAAGAAATGAGACCATAAAACAAGGAATGGAAATAGAGGGAAGCATAACAGATGACATCAATAAAAGACAACAGATATGGTACGGCCATGTACAATGGATGAACGACAAAAGATTACTAAAGCAGGTTTTAGAATGGCAACCAATAGGGTGCAGAAAAAGAGCCCGTCCTAAACTGGAATGGCTAGGGTCACTGCATCACGAAGACGTAGTGTCTTCTAAGCTTCCAGGATGCAGTGATCCTAGGAATGGCAACAGTCAATCCAAAGATCAACGAGTCAAAAAAATCTGACAGAAGAAAATTGTCAGGTACGAATGAGGTGGAGAATAGGCGTCGAATTAAAATAAAGAATATGTATTTATTTTAAGTTTATTAACCATTCTTAAAATTAGATAAAGAATTACTGAAAATGAAAAAAATAATAAACTATATTGAAAAAATATTAATTTTCTTGATCCTATACATGGGCGCACCCAGGGGGGGGGCGCCCCCCCAAGCCTTAGAGTTTTTTACGTATTTTGCACATGCTTCATGAAAAAACACAAAAAATATCTTAAAATTCGACATCATAAGGGTTCGGCCCCCCCCCTCCAAGAGGCCTCGGGCCCCCTCCATGTCATATTCCTGGGTGCGCCACTGCTATACATGGGCAATATAAAATATTTTAAATTGAGATAATGCTTGAACTTTAAAAATAAAAATATAGAGTGCTCAGTGTCTTGAATCAAATTTTTCTTACACTCTGTCCGAAAATAAGTGATTTGAAACATTGGTATGTTAAGGGTTTAGGTATACCTTAGTAGAGGAGGCCGAAAAAAATTTGGGAACTTATTTTCTTTGTCAGCAAATATCGATAAAACTGTTCCTTGATCAATTCCGAGCAAAATTTTTTATATGAAAACTTTTTTTCTTAGTAATGCATATATGTTTGCTAGTAAAAGCTACACTTAAGCTAAGTATAAAAAAAAGTATTAATAATCTTCAAGTATAGGAAATATCTCTGACAAAATTGTCAAAAAATGAATTATTCAATTTTTGACAATTTTGCCAGAGATATTTCCTATATTTGGAGATAAGTCATACTATTTTTGATACTTAGCTAAGTATACATTTCACTAATAAGCATATGCATAGAAAAAAAAGTTACTCGAATTCATAACTTTTTTGCATTTTGCGACTAAACCCATCGGAAAATAGGAAGAGCTTTTGCTGACAAAGAAAATAAGTTTCAAAAAATTTCACGGCCTCTACTATCTATTAAATTGTCTGTCATTGTCTAAAGTTTAAGTATAAGTTTAGTGTAGCTAGATTTAACTAGAATTATTTATAACAATTTTTATAACAAAATATCTATAAAAAAAATAATAATGATTGTTGAAGGAGAAGAAACGAAAAGTCCTGCTTACTTCACAAATATTTTATTGTCTAACCACGACGCGATTCGGTTTTTAAAAAACCAGTATCAAGTGGTCTGGTAGCCAGCTAAGAATCATCTTTGAAACACATGAAAGTCTGGAACACACAAAAATAAAACATATTTAGAATAGTCTAAAACAACATGCAGAAAAAAAATTAGTCAAACGGACATAAACACATAATTTTTATAAAATATTATTATTTCTTCTCCTTCAACAATGGTTCAAGGACACCCTGGAGAAATCTACAATTCATTAAAATAATAATGGTCTTAAAATGAGCCGATATTGATTTGGTGCATAGGAAATCGGTTTTTCAAATACCAAATTGCAAATAATGCAAGGACCTAAAACTATAAACAACAAATGAAATTAAAGAAAGAAAAACAAGAAAAAAAGTTTTCTGTCCTTGGCCGGGACTCGAACCCGGATCTCTTTATCTATACGCAAACGCTCTCTAAATTAAGCCACCGAAGACTACACATAAATTTTCGGAAAACTTCCATCTATGCAGGTCTGCGGTGCCTTAATACAAGAACGAGAAACTCTCAGAGTACTAACTCGACCAAGCCATCCAACTGATATCTATACTTCTTCCTTGCCACTGTCAAAGGTATGAAAACTCAAATTAGACGTAAAGTATCAACATCTGAAAGCATGAGATTACCTTTTCGTGTGTTTAAATTTCTGATCGCAATGGGCGATTGCCAATATAACTCTCAAATGCCAAACTGCAAATAATGCAAGGACCTAAAACTATAAAAAAACAAGAAAAAAGTTTTCTGTCCTCTGCCGGGACTCGAACCCGGAATCTCTTGCCCTGTACGAAAACGCTCTCTACATTAAGCCACCGAAGACTATACATACATTTTCGGAAAACTTCCATCTATGCAGGTCTGCGGTGTCTTAATAAAAGAACGAGAAACTCTCAGGGTATTAACTCGACCAAGCATATACTATACTTCTTCCTTCCCACTGTCAAATGTATGAAAACTCAAATTAGACGTAAGGTATCAACGTCTGAAAATATGAGATCACCTTTTCGTGTATTAAAATTTCTGATCGCAATGGGCGATTGCCAATTTAATTCTCAAATACCAAGTTGCAAATAATGCAAGGACCTAAAACTATAAACAACAAGTGAAATTAAAGAAAGAAAAACAAGAAAAAAGTTTTCTGTCCTCGGCCGAGACTCGAACCCAAATCTCTTGCTCTCTACGCAAACGTTCTCTATATTAAGTCACTGAAGACTATACATAAATTTTCGGAAAACTTCCATCTATGCAGGTCTGCGGTGTCTCAACACAAGATTGAATTTGTTGTGAACCGAGCATTTCGTTGCGGTAAGTTGTAAACTGTCGGATTTCCCAACTCACTTAAAATGTGAGAACTTCAGCTATTAGTGCTAGGTAATGGAATATGGCAGCTATCTCATGGGAGATGACCTGGAAACAAAAACAATGCGCACTCGGTTGAATACAAATTTTCTATTTTGTTTTCCTTTCCTTCGTTTTTATTACGCGGCCACCAGTACAAAAGCTTTAACTTTCCTTAACGCTCATACAAAATACGAGCATAGCCTAACTGTAAGTGTTTTAGATAAGAACTTAAAGGTTATATTCAATTAAATGTTACGTGCTAAATAAAGAATTCCACTTAGGAGAAAAAGCTTTTAAAATATTTAATTATAGTGTGTTTGATCGGCGGATTTCTCACTTCGATCGTGTTTGTCGGTATTCTCTAACGATTTTGCTTGAAACAGAAAACTCTTAAGGATGTTCAATTCCTCAAATGCAGCTAATACTAGGTTCTCGCCGATATAGCTGAAGGACAGAAGAATTTGGCGACCTGAAAAATCGCATGCTGTGCCTACGGAAAAAGTCTCCTTAATTCTTATAGTGATTATCATAGAATCTCATACGTACGTATCACAATATTCTATAGGATCTGTAAAATCTTTTAGAATCTTTACATTCAACGTAATAGCACTTGCTTCCTATACGCTCTCATCCAGAACCGTAAGAAGCTGCAGGTATTCACTTAATGCACTTGGTAGCGCTAAAAATGCATCATTATTATTATTATTATTTTTGCCATTTATACGTTTTTAAATATTTTTAATAACACATTAGGTTGTTTATTGTTATTAAAAACATTGTTTTCCTTTTTTTAAAGTTATTTTATTTTTAAGTCAGCTATTGCAAAGTATTATCAACCAACCAACAAATTTCTTCCACAAGCAGTTTAATCAACTAAGCAGCCATTCCACCATTAAAGTAATTACATTTGCCAAGCATCCATCATCACTACAGTTGACTTCTTTTTACCGTCGCTTCACAAACCTGCAATTGGATGCTTCTTCACATCCCAAATACAGAAACTGCTGTTCACCCTCAGTTTCAAGGATGGCCGATGTATAAACTTAGTTCTCGCTGCAAACCTAGTGTTTTTTTAACACTATAGAAGAAACAGTTTGGTTTGGAGACTCCCTTCCTTATTGTATTTACGTTAATCTAATTTTTTTTTGTCTTCATAAATTTTTGCAAAAGATTATTTACATATATACGAAGTATGACAATAAAATTATGACTGTTGTTAAAAATGTAGTCTCCTTCTCTATCGACGCAGCGTTGCATGCGTTTTTTTCCAAATCTTGCCGTTTTTTTTCCTTGACGGGCTCTAATATTTCAAAACGGGTTCCTTTTAACGATTTCTTCATTTTCTGAAACAGGTAAAAGTCGCAAGCGTCTGGTGGGTGGTTAACGACGAGGATCTTCTGATTAGCAAAAACTGCTTAATGGAAATTGCATTGTCCCGGTAGAGCAGCCAAGCGTTGTTCTTCCACAAATCTGGACGTTTTTTCCTTACACAATACTTCAAATATAAATGTTGGTTGACTGTTTAACCCTCACGCGCCCACTCATTAAAAATAACATCCCTAATATCGAAAAAAAAATGAACATCGCTATTTTGGATCTGCTGGAGCGCCCTTCTCGTTCATCGTCTTTAACTTCTTCACGACCCTCAAAAATCATTGCACGAGACATACACTACTCTCCGTAGACATTTTTTAGCATGTTAAAGCATTCAATAGCCGTTTTTTTGAGTTTTACTTTAAATTAATACGTTGAACAATTTTTTGTTTGTTATAATTCCGGCAAATGAGCTTTGCATAAACCTTACTGCAGTAGGTTTCAAACAATGTTTGTATAAAACTATATAATTGTATATGTTTTTTTTTGTTTGTAAAGTTTTTTTGGCCCTCATTTAGTTTATTATCGTTGTTCTTAAGCTACACTGATATCCTGAATCTTAGACTGCTGCTTTGAAGTCTACTGATCGTTTACCATGTTTGTTGCTGACTAGCTGATCTAAGGTGTACCTGGTCCAGTGTTGCTGAACTTCAAGTTTTTTCAAGATGTCTGTTCCAGCCAGAGTGTTTTGTTGATCATCAGATATCCAGAAAAGAATGAAGAACGTAATTCTTGTTGTGATAAAGCGTTTTATTTCTACTTAAAAATTGTTTATACACAATCAGGAGGGAGTAATGTAACAAAACGGGATTTGAATATAAATGTTATTTTTGATTTATACGTTTTTAAATATTTTTAATTAAATATTGTTTTCGACATCAACAAGCATTAATTATATGCAAGATTATTAGGTTAATAACAAGTAAAATTTATGACAACGCAGCGACTTGTTTTTAGGCATATTTTCAGGATCGCTGTATTTTAATAAAAGTTGTATTTGGCTAATCTGTCGTTTGAGCCACTATCGTCACAAAAATTTATATTTTGTATCTAGAAACAAATTTAACAAACTATTTTTAATTTTTTAAAAACACACTGTAATTTTAATTTGTAACGGTTTTTTAAGTTAACGCGTCTTTGGCTTACGTTGGTGTATTTTCTCTTTGTCTGAAGTGTTTAAAGCACAGTCTATCTCTTTCTGTGCTGTTAAAGTTACGCTCGAAGAATTTTAGGGTAAAGGTCATCAATTAGGATAATTTTTAAACAAATAGATTAGTAAACGCCTATAATTATTCGTAGCTTTTTGTTAGTCTACAATAACTGGGGAGAATAATAGCCCAGGTGAGTGACAATTTGAGGCCAAAGCGGGATTTGGGGCGGGAATGCAAATAATGCAATTTTCGTTCAGGTTAATGCGGTTTTAATTAAATTTTCCCCAAATTAATTTTCAGCTAAGCACTTTGTTGCCAATGGAATTTTTTGTGAATTATTTGATAAATAATGTTTAGGATAGATAACGTTTTAAATAGGTATTGTGTTTCAGGTAATAATTTACCACGATCATTTTAATTAAATTGATTCTAATTGAGTCCTTTGTTTTTGAGGTAACGTAAAATAAAAAAAAATTAAATAAAAATATTAATTATGATCAGCATGGATTTTAAAAAGGAAATACTGTTCTTTAAAGAAAAGTTTACTAACCGCACATTTTTTGTGCAAAATAATAATACTTACTTCAAGGATGTTTAGAACATGGCTAAATATATTTTTTTACTTAAACAAACTCTTAAAACTCTTTATTTGAAACTCGTAGACAATGATTGAGTAGAAATAAAATTTCGGACTTCCATGATCTTTATTTATTTTAAACACGACGTTTCGGTTAGTAAGCATCTCTAACCGTTTTCAAGTGTAAACTAAACAATCTAGTATCTAGGCTACTACTTATACTACTTAGTGTGCAGTCAGGTGTGACGGCACGCCCCCTTTTTAGTCTTAAGACGCCTGTTTTCCTTACGGAGTGGTTTCTATATGTTTGGTATGTATGTACTTGATTGACTAAACACTTTTTTATTCTGCATTATAAACGCAGCTGTCGCCAATGCGACTCCTTATGCAAAACTTTAGGTTCTGACCACTGAATCCTGTGATCATTTGACCATGCATGATCCGCTAAACTGGATTTTTCAATTAGCCCTACTTGGGTACTTTTTAGATGTTCATTTACTCTAACCTGAAGAGGGCGTTTCGTTTCACCTACATATGATTTACCACACTCACACGGGATTTGGTAAATATATTCCTTAATATTTGAGGGATTTCTGGTTTTGTTTTAGTTAAACTCCTTATCCTTGGCTATTCGTCTTATGTTCTCTGAAATCCCTTGAACATATGGAATGTTAATAACACCCAACGGATTATTACTTTGAGAATTTGCTACATTTGCTTTGTTTTCAATTTTAGAGATCGTTGAGTTTAATAATTTCTCGAGATATCCACTTTTTAACGGAGCCTCTCTCGCCTTAATATGCGGTTTTTGGAATATGCTAGAATACATTTTGCTCAATAATTTGTGTTATAACCAAAAACTTTCTAAGAGTTTTAGTTTCTAAGATATTTACAAAAAACTGTTTTCGAGGCTGATATAATAACATGGCTTTACTTGAAGTATGCTAAAAGGCTAGCTAGGAAGATATCAAATCGGTCATGGCTAGAGAAGATATTATTTTCGACGACAAATTTTTTTTTGAGGTAACACCTAACATGTGTTATTTGAGTGTATTTTGACCTATCTTATCTTAGATACTGTTACGAGCTGATTAGAATTTCGTCAAAATCCATTGATGCTAATGATAGTTTTTCGACAGTTTGAAAATTAAAAATATGATAACTTTTTAACAGAGCAGCGCATCAATATCCTGTTGCCGGAATATGGTAGAACACATCCTTCTCAATAATTTGTGTTATAACCAAAAATTTAATAGAAACTTTCGTTCCTGAGATATTTAAAAAAATACTCTTCAAGACGGATATTGCATGGAGTGTACTAATGGGCTAGGAAAGTATCAAATCCGTCATGGATCCATTTATTTTTATCAAGCCATCCACAAGATACGTGGTTTTTTCTGTATTTCCCTAAAAAACATAATTCAAAACGTAATAACATTTTCTATCTAAATTTTACAACCTATTTCTACACCAGGAATGAAAATAATAGCTATTTCTACATCTTGACCTTAAGATATGTTAGACACCTTCTTTATCCACTATCAATTAATTGTAAATCAGTCAAAAATCAAAACCGCAACAAGAAAAAGTTCATTTTTTTTCTTGTAAGAAAAATGTAGCTTCTAAAACTATAACATTTTTCTTTTTTATTTCTTATGGCCTTATAATGAAGATATAGTCTCCGAAACCGATTGCCAGATTCTTTTTAAAAGACTGCCAAAAAACTATTATATTCCTGTAGTAGAAGTTCATCCGATTTAAAAATGAAAATTAATTTTTTGTTTTAAATATTTTTTCTGTTTTGGAATAAAAGTCGAAGTTGTTGCTTTGTTAAAACGCGGTCTATTGTATTACAAATTTTCCTGTTATTTACCTTGGACTTACTCTATTACGCTCCTAAAAATAAAGCGCAGAATAGGATGAAGCATGTCGGAAAATTATTAACAAAGTCCATGTCATTACTGAAAACCTTGTTCTAAAAATAAAAGGCTTGTAGTTTAAATTATTTAAAATTCTAGCTTTTCCGGGAGATATTTGTGTCCTTTTATTTAGAAACATAAAGTAAAATAAGAATTGCAGTTGCTAGTTAGGAATGAAATTTTTAAGTGCCTTTTGAAATTTATTTTACGCTACCCGTAAGAAAGAAGGAATCTTGTTAAAGCTAGGGCTTCTTCCACGGTCGTTTCCGACTTAGAGATCATTATTGCTGTACTGGTATCTCTCTCCAGTGGTAGACAAATAATTTGCGGCGACTTAGTCGTAAGCGACCGTGGATGAACTCCTAACTTAAGGAAAAGCATCCCATGATATTATTTTACACTTAGACTTACCAATAAAAAACCAAGTGTAAGACTTTCCATAGAGGTTCTGTTTGTACATTTCACAAAGCACTCTTCTGGCGGCA
This sequence comes from Aspidapion aeneum, assembly GCA_963576565.1. Lineage (NCBI taxonomy): Eukaryota > Metazoa > Arthropoda > Insecta > Coleoptera > Brentidae > Aspidapion > Aspidapion aeneum. The sequence continues at coordinate 110,839,248 of OY755040.1, forward strand.
ACAACGTAAAAAAGGCCAACTATCACTCTGGCATCTTGTCGCCTCAAATTCCTGACGGCATCTGTAGGATCAGAGAGGAACGATTGCCTAAAAATAAAAAATTCAATCAGCAATTTATAAAAAAAAAATTCACACCAAGGGCGTAGGGGTCTATGAAATCAAGAAAGGCATTGCTTTTTATAAGAAATAACCAGCATGAATCAAAAACTATATTATTATTAATAGCGTTAAACCTATAAGACTTAAAGTGAATGGATTTTATCTCTGGACACAGCATCCCAACCATCAGACCTAGACAGATTCATTTAAAAGGGGCGTTTGGTTTAAATTTTAATTTGTATGTTGTATGTTTACGGTCTGTAAAGAAACGGTTGTCTGGTAATATGGGTGTCATGGCGGCCGTGACGTCAGAGCTACGTCAATGTTATCCCAGGAATCGGCAGTCAAAGGCTGTTTATGCCGTGCATTGCGTGGTTTCATATTTTGCGTGGTAATTTTTGTGCATTTTGGGCCTTGTAAGTGTTTAAATACCTGATTCGTGCTTACTATAAATGTACTAAAGACTGACTTTATAAAATTTTATCGGCCTGCTATAATTTTGTACTAATTTCAGGTCAACAACCAGACGTAGATAACTGCACACTAATTTTATATTTAGAAAAGTTTCAAGTATTCCATAATGTTAAAAGTGTGAAATTTTAACACTTAAAAGATAACCAAGTGCTTCCGGAAGTTGATACTTACATCTATTTTATTTCACACTTTAAAAGTGGGAACGAAGAATTATAAAATTAGTTACATTGTTTGGTCGAGTGGAAACCCTGAGAATGAGCATTTTTATACTGTGACAAACAAAGCGGAACTAAAGAGAGCATTAAAGAAAATTAAAAAAACCAAATCATTTGTAAAGACAAAGTAACTGCAGAATTGCTCAAGTACGTGGTAAAACTGTAATTAATACTCTCCACATTCTCCCAAATAAAATACTAAAAGAAAAAAAATCCCCAAACAATTGGAAAGAATCCATAACCATTATTCTACACAAGAAAGGTGATAGAGCAGACCTAAAAAATTTTCGACCTATAACACTCCTCAATGTAGTTTATAAGCTCTCCACAAAAATATTACGAGAAAGACTAACAACAAAATCTGAGGGATTTCAATCAAAAAAATAAGTAGGCTTCATAAAACGTTTCAGTACAGATAACCACCTGTTAACCATAAAAATCCTAATAGAACGAGCCAACGAATACAATATTCCACTATATATTGCGTTTATAGACTTTAAAGAAGCTTTTGATAGCACTGAGCACTGGACAGTAAAAGCATCTTTAATTAATAGCCGAATTGCCGAATAGATCACCGATACATAGATTTAATAGGTAATATATATAATAAAGAATAAAACTACAGACTACGATTGCATTAGTGAAAACATACTTCGAGTGAACATGAAGATGCTTGGACATAATATAAGCATAATAGCAGTCTACGCACCATCAGATGACGAAAGAGTAGCTACAAAACAAATGTTCTTTGATCAACTTGATTGAATACCAGAGAAATAATTATGCTTGGCGATTTTAATAGCCGAACTGGTAGGCAAACCCAAAGCAAAGTGATAGGACCATTTGGAGAGGAAGTAACAAATGATAATGGCTTAAGACTGATGCAATTGTGTGAAACACACAACTTTAAAATAAATAATGGTTTTTTTAAACATAAGGATATTCATCGATATACCTGGATTCAGCCAACAAGAAATCTTAAATCAATTATGGATTATGCTATAGGTGGGCAACATTCGCAATTAAAGTGGTATGATGTGCGAGCACTTCGTGGTGTTACCTGTGGATCTGAACACCATCTGGTAAAAGCAAAAATATTATTCCCTTTAAGAAAAACAAATATGGACGAAAGTATTAGAGAAAATGAAAACCTAGAATGCATCGAAGACAACCAAAAATACAACTTTAGAAGTCTAGAAATCGAAAGTACTCAAAGATTGTATCAGAACCGATTAGATGAAAAATTAATAAACACAAATCACTCATTTGAAGAGATATATACAAACATAATAAAAAGCTTGAAGGAAGCAAGCAACGAAGCTGTTGGGTACCAAGATAATAGAAATAACGGGAAGATGTGGTGGACGGACAAAATACAGGAAATGGTCAAAGAGAAAAAACGCACATACTTGAAATGGCTCAGTACTAAGGAGCAAAGAGACCTAGAAATCTACAGGGAAACCAGAAGACAGCTTAGAAATTTGATACGCACAGAAAAAAATTAAATGTTCGAGCGCAAGTGCCCCGACATAAACACATACGTAGGAGGTAGGCAGAGTTCTGAAGTATGGAAATTCATTTCTACAGTAAAAAACCCAACAAAAGAAAAAGTTAACATCCAGATAATCAAACCAGAACAATGGACAGAACACTACAAGGGACTGCTGCAGGAGACGAGACCCGAATATCTGACAGCCTCTCCGAGAAGAGACAGAGAAGTACATGGAGAGGAAGTAATCATCGAAAAAGAAATGATAAAGAATAATATTAAAAAACTTAAATCCGGAAAAGCTAACGGACCTGGGGGAATATATGCTGAAATGCTCAAATATGGATCAGAGAAACTACTCGAAATTCTCACATATATTATTAATCAATGCATAAACGGACATCCAGCACCTAATGATTGGAAAATTGCATTCATATCCTCAATACATACAAAAGAAAACAAGCTAGATTGCAACAATTACAGAGGAATTTCAGTAACCACTCTAAGTAGATTGTACGGTAGGATTCTTAGAGATCTAATAGAGAATGATTTTTATGAACAAGAAGAAGAAGAGCAAAAAGCATATGATACCGTTCCAGTAGAAAAATTATGGACAGTTTTAGAGCAAACTAATATCAATCATACATACATGAAAGCGATAAAAGAACTATACAAAGGGTCAAAATCTAAAATTAAAATTGGAAATCGACTTTCGACAGAATTCCTGGTAACAAAAGGCTTAAGACAGGGATGTTGTATCTCTCCAACTCTTTTTAAAATATATATCGCAGTAGCTCTAAAAAACTGGAAACGTAAAATGCACGGCGTGGGAACGACCGATTTACTATATACACACTACATTTTGCTGACGACCAAGTAATTGTGGCTAATGATAAAAAGACATGGAGTATATGATGAGAAAGTTAACAGAAGAATACCAAAAGTGGGAATTAACAGTGAACGTGGACAAGACAAAGTACTTATGTATTGGAAACGAATCCAGTGAGTTAGTACTAGAAAATGGACAAACAATATCTCCATGCAATGAGTATGTATACTTGGGTGTCACATTTGATAAGACAGGAACAGACTGTAAAGAATTGGAAAAAAGAATAGTAAAAGCAAAAAAAGTTATTGGAGGTCTTAACAGTATTTTATGGAGCAGAGAGATAAAAAAGAATGTAAAATTTAACATATATGAAACAATGGTCAAACGCACGCTGTTGTATGGAATAGAGACTTGTCGGGTAACAGAAAAATACAAAACAAAAATGGAAAGTGTCGAAATGGATGCAATAAGAAGATCAATGAGAATATCTAGAATAGATCACATAAGAAATGAGATCATAAAAGAAAGAATGGGAATCGAGGGAAGCATAACGGATGACATCACTAAAAGGCAACTGATATGGTACGGCCATCTACAATGGATGAACGACGAAAGATTACCAAAGCAGGTCCTAGAATAGCAACCAATAGGGCGCAGAAAAAGAGGGCGTCCTAAACTAGAATGGCAACAGTCAATCCAAAGATCAATGAGTCAAAAGAATCTGACAGAGGATGATTGTCAGGATCGAAAGAGGTGGAGAATAGGCGTCGGACAACGTAGAAAAACGTTCTAAACCGACATAGTAGTATACATATATATATATATATATATATATATATATATATATATATATATATATATAATAATAAACCAGAGAGAGTGACACAATATCCCCTAAATTATTTAACCAGGATTGGGAAGAAATAGGCATCAAAGTAAACGGAAAAACTTGATCCACCTACGATATGCTGATGATATCCCCTTAATAACAGATAAGAAAGAACAACTGATAAAAATGCTGAGGAAATAGAACAAGTAGAGGAATATATATATATATATATATATATATATATATATATACCTGGGACAACTTATTAAACTAAAAAAAGAAAACCAAACAACTGAAGTCAAGAGACGATAAGATTGACCTGGGCAGCATTCGGTAAATTAAGCTACATTTTAAAAAATAAAAAATATCCTCAGTACCTTAAAATGAAAGTGTATAACCACTGTATCCTTCCTGTACTTACCTGTGGATCCCAGATCTGGACACTTACAAAATAAAACATGGATAAGGTAACAAAAGCTTAAAGATCAATGGAAAGACAAATGCTACATGTAAAGCTAACAGATAGAATAAGAGGAGGAGCAAAATTAAAATGGAAATTTGCTGGTCATAATATCAGAAAGAAAGACGATCGATGGAACAAATGTAAAGTCATTGTGAAAATAAAAGAAGTAGGAGAAGATCCCAAATGAGATGAACGGACGATTTAGAAACATGCGGGAACTAGATGGATGAACTCGGCGACAGACAGGGAAGAGTGAAAGATACTGAAAAAGGCCTATCTTCAAAGATGGATCGAAGAAGGCTAAAGTAATAGATAGATAGATAGATACTGTGACACTGACCGTGATATAAAGTTTTAAAAATGTACAACCATGATTTCAGTGGCGCAACTGGTAGAGGGTTGGCATACAAAAATAAAAGTTTCGCGTTCAAGTCCCAGCCAAAGCACAGGATTTTTTTTTAAATAATTTTTTGTACTTTAATTTCACTCCTGGTGTGGAATTGTAGTTTTGAGTAAAATCTTGCATTACTGCACTTTGATATAAAAAAAAAAGATGAATTGCGCTGACGTGATTTTAATATGGGTAGTGTTTTACTAAAGCTTTCTTTGTACTATTTTTATATATTTTTTATTTATATTGTAATTTAGTATATTAAATAGAACCTTAAACTAGTCGTTTATAAATCTGGCGATCGCGCCGTGCTCTATGCTGCTTAGTTCTTCGAGATCTTCGAGAATATGAAGCATTTTGTAAATTATAATAAAACAATCTTTTCGATATTCACGATTTTATTACCTACTTTTTATTTATAAAAAAAGATTGTCTGTGAAGTTACAAGTTTTAAAGCTCCACGCGGCGTAAGCTAACAAAAAAAACCATATGTTACCATCTAATCAAAGAAAAAAAATATAAAGAGAAAAATACCTTTACAAAATTCAACAGAGTTGTGTATATTTCCCTTTTTACATAATTAAATTTGAACTGCTCTCTGTTCCTTTTCAATTTTTGTTTTGAAAAGTATAAAAGTTACGTTCCGTGACAGAAGCTTAGTAGGGGAGTAAAAAGGGGCAATAACAAATAGAAAATAAAATATAGAGAAAGAAGAAAAGAAGAGAACAAAGAAAAGACACAATTTGTATGTCTGTTAAGTCTCATTTATCTTAACAGGTGAAAACTGGTTTAAACAACTAGGTGGTTAAACAAAGTTTTTTAGGAGCTCTGATTTAATGCACGAAAAAAACAAAAACGCAAGACAGTTTAGCTAATACCCGGTTTCCACCTATGCATGCCCCCCAACCGGTGCAATTCCATGGGCCATCATGTGATGCGTTTTTTGAATCGGGGTGGGCATGCATTGGTGGAGACAGGGTATAAGAGTTGTAAACACGGTTTATTCCTACTTTGAACACGTGTCGGAGCCTACACAAACTTAACCTCGTTTTCCGCAAAGGAACCATGAACGCTGTTTTGTTGACACAGATTGCTAGTTACTCTATTATTAATATTTTCCAGCAAAAAGACACACCCATATAGCTAGGAGGGGGATGTTGGTGCCCTACCTATATATAAACTGTATACTTGAGAGAATTGACCAACATAAAAAAAAGTCAAGCAGCCATTAAATTTATTTTTCATAGTTGCGCATGCGTAAGACGTATCTATGGCAACCTGATTCGTTATTACTCTCCTGCTTGTGCAAACACGGTCAGAGCACTGGGCGCAGCCAACAGAGTAATCTATTTTAATTATGAAAAATGTTAGTTCGGCACCTATATCTCTGTAATAGGTGACCTCGTTGATAGTGGTACTGTCAAATCAAGTGGCTAACGTTTAAACGTTGTAAGGTTCCAATTTGTGCAACACTTTAAATGACTGATAAAAGTATTAAACATTATTAAAGTTATTACTTTACACGATCTCGAAAGGAAATTTGGCGGTTCTGGAAGGAAGAATATACTATAAACATTTTTCTCAATTATATAAACAATGTAGGAAAATCATACATAACTTTTCAATTTTCTTGTTGAAACTTCACATTATGACTTCTTTATATTTATTAAACAAATCTCAAATTTTACTACTATTAAACTTTTGTATTTAAATATTCACACTTTTAGGTTTTAAAAACCTTTTATATATTTGTTGTAAATATATTAATTTATCAACATTTTAAACGTTGATTGAATAACTAAAGTTAATTAATCAACTGTTTAATTTACTTATTATAATTGTTTACGCTTAGGATATTATAGTGATTAAAAATGCCGATTTTAGGGCAACGAAAGGTTTGTATTTGATATTAAAAAACCAGAAAAATATAGCAGTAATATTTCAAAACACTGGAAACAGTAATAATCAAAACCTTTAAAATTTTAAATAAACTCTAAAAGTAAAGACCAAAATAGTTATAATTACAAAGTTAACAGTATTGTAGCACCGTCGCAATCACACGTGTTTTCAAGCAGCTCCAAGTAAATAAACAAAATTAGCAGTAAAAAGTAAGTGAAATTATTAAAAATTTTGCACGATACATGACATACATCATATTTCCACACACAAGAAAATTGAAGCACCAAGCATACAGAAAAGTACCTTAAAAGGGTAAGAACATCCCTGAATTCCACAAGGTGAAACTGCCATAAGGTCGAAATTCGCTTCAAACGAAGAAATATACTTTCACCGACGGTCAAATTAGTCGCAAAGATTATACCTTATTATGGATCAACTCCATCGACTTCTATACCCTACGGGTAGACCCGGCATGGGCCTAAATTGCCATTATATCAAGCTTTTATCGCAATTGACCAAATACAAGTAAGAATTTAATGAGCAAGATAGGGATGAAAATAGAATTTCGGTTTGGTGAGTCCGGACACATGCAACATCGCAAAAATATTCTATTTGCATGTCTTGGATAAAAAAGGGCAGTGGCGGCGCAAAATAAAAGTTTTGAATTCCACTAGAATTTTTTTATCAACAATTTTCTGTTTGAATAATAAATAATTCATGAATACTTACTTGTGTATACTGTGTTTACAAAAGTCTCTTCAGTAAAAAAAAAGAGTAAAAAGAATTTCTAAGCATGCTAAGTGCAGTGGATGTATTAAAATTATTGTTTTCATCTTAGAACTTTACAAATGTTGTACCTTCCAGGAAAAATATTTTCTTTCTTTGAGCAAGGGTCTTCTTCAACTCTTCTCTTCTTGGGTGGACTACAAGTTATGCTCGAGTCAGATGAAATTTCGGAACTAAAAATTTCAATTCAGAATGGGACAACTGGGCGCCGGGCCAACTCGGCGCCGCCAACAGGGCGCCACGCCGGGCCTAATAGGCGCCGGGCTAACTCAGCGCCGGACTATTTTTTCTTTGATAAAATGTGCAGATAAAAAACAAAATAAATATGTTATTTATACAAAAATTTCAACATCTATTAAGTCGAGTGTTGAAATTTGGTAGGTGTAGTGTTCTGCGACTTGAAACACCGCCAAGTTCCATATTCGATACATATCGATGCATAAATAAGAAAGTCCGCCATTTTGGATCCGCCATTTTAATTTTTTTAAGTTTGTTTTTCATCTGCACATTTTATCAAAAAAAAATATTTTAGTCCGGCGCCCAGTTGGCCCGGCGCCCAGTTGGCCTGCCGCCCAGTTGGTGGCGCCGAGTTGGCGGCGCCCAGTTGTCCTAGACTGCAAAACATTTCAGGGGTCTGGTACGTTTTACCACCTTTCTTAAAACTACGAAGTTTTTTGAAAAATGATAATTTTAAACCATTTGAAATTTGAAAAATTGAAATTGAAAAATTCTTAAAACTCCATTAAAACCCATACAAATTGCTACAAAAGAAGCATTTTCTCATTTCAAACTGAAACAAAACGGTCCCTGACGTCTATCAGCTGTTAACAAAAACTTGAAATAACTAAGGTCACTGATCGAAATCGGGTCAGTTTTTTGGTCCTTTTATGAAAATGCACAATTTTTAAAAAAGCATGAAATTCAAAACAAAATCAAGAAAATTATGATTCCTACATTTTTACAATTAAAAATTAGTTTAATTGAACATTATATCAATTTTTATTCCTTTAAACACTAAAAATTAATAATTATTTACTTTTTTTAAATTTATCGAAGGTCTAACCGAACAAAACCAAACTGAACCGATCCGTATCGAAATGAACCAAATCATACCGAATCTAACGGTTCGGTTTGGTTCGGTTCGATTTGGTTAAACTAAACCGTACCTAACTGAATGTAGCTAAACCTAACCGAAACAAACTGAATCTAGCGGAACCTAACCAAACATAATCAAACTGAACCAAACCTAGCCGAAGAAAACTGAACCTAACCGAACCGATTCGAAACGAACCGAACCAAACCAGACCGAATCCGGCTGAACCTAACCAAAACAAATTAAACCTAGCCGAACCTAACCAAACATAATCAAACTGAACCAAACCTACCCGAACCAAACCGAACCGAACCGAGTGGAACCAACCCAACCTAACCCAACCTAACCCAACCTAACCCAACCTAACCCAACCTAACCCAACCTAACCCAACCTAACCCAACCTAACCCAACCTAACCCAACCTAACCCAACCTAACCCAACCTAACCCAACCTAACCCAACCTAACCCAACCTAACCCAAACTAACCCAACCTAACCCAACCTAACCCAACCTAACCCAACCTAACCCAACCTAACCCAACCTAACCCAACCTAACCCAACCTAACCCAACCTAACCCAACCTAACCCAACCTAACCCAACCTAACCCAACCTAACCCAACCTAACCCAACCTAACCCAACCTAACCCAACCTAACCCAACCTAACCCAACCTAACCCAACCTAACCCAACCTAACCCAACCTAACCCAACCTAACCCAACCTAACCCAACCTAACCCAACCTAACCCAACCTAACCCAACCTAACCCAACCTAACCCAACCTAACCCAACCTAACCCAACCTAACCCAACCTAACCCAACCTAACCCAACCTAACCCAACCTAACCCAACCTAACCCAACCTAACCCAACCTAACCCAACCTAACCCAACCTAACCCAACCTAACCCAACCTAACCCAACCTAACCCAACCTAACCCAACCTAACCCAACCTAACCCAACCTAACCCAACCTAACCCAACCTAACCCAACCTAACCCAACCTAACCCAACCTAACCCAACCTAACCCAACCTAACCCAACCTAACCCAACCTAACCCAACCTAACCCAACCCAACCTAACCCAACCTAACCCAACCTAACCCAACCTAACCCAACCTAACCCAACCTAACCCAACCTAACCCAACCTAACCTAACCTAACCTAACCTAACCTAACCTAACCTAACCCAACCTAACCTAACCTAACCCAACCTAACCCAACCTAACCCAACCTAACCCAACCTAACCCAACCTAACCCAACCTAACCCAACCTAACCCAACCTAACCCAACCTAACCCAACCTAACCCAACCTAACCCAACCTAACCCAACCTAACCCAACCTAACCCAACCTAACCCAACCTAACCCAACCTAACCCAACCTAACCCAACCTAACCCAACCTAACCCAACCTAACCCAACCTAACCCAACCTAACCCAACCTAACCCAACCTAACCCAACCTAACCCAACCTAACCCAACCTAACCCAACCTAACCCAACCTAACCCAACCTAACCCAACCTAACCCAACCTAACCCAACCTAACCCAACCTAACCCAACCTAACCCAACCTAACCCAACCTAACCCAACCTAACCCAACCTAACCCAACCTAACCCAACCTAACCCAACCTAACCCAACCTAACCCAACCTAACCCAACCTAACCCAACCTAACCCAACCTAACCCAACCTAACCCAACCTAACCCAACCTAACCCAACCTAACCCAACCTAACCCAACCTAACCTAACCTAACCCAACCTAACCCAACCTAACCCAACCTAACCCAACCTAACCCAACCTAACCCAACCTAACCCAACCTAACCCAACCTAACCCAACCTAACCCAACCTAACCCAACATAACCCAACCTAACCCAACCTAACCCAACCTAACCCAACCTAACCCAACCTAACCCAACCTAACCCAACCTAACCCAACCTAACCCAACCTAACCCAACCTAACCCAAGCTAACCCAACCTAACCCAACCTAACCCAACCTAACCCAACCTAACCCAACCTAACCCAACCTAACCCAACCTAACCCAACCTAACCCAACCTAACCCAACCTAACCCAACCTAACCCAACCTAACCCAACCTAACCCAACCTAACCCAACCTAACCCAACCTAACCCAACCTAACGCAACCTAACGCAACCTAACGCAACCTAACGCAACCTAACCCAACCTAACCCAACCTAACCCAACCTAACCCAACCTAACCCAACCTAACCCAACCTAACCCAACCTAACCCAACCTAACCCAACCTAACCCAACCTAACCCAACCTAACCCAACCTAACCCAACCTAACCCAACCTAACCCAACCTAACCCAACCTAACCCAACCTAACCCAACCTAACCCAACCTAACCCAACCTAACCCAATCTAACCCAATCTAACCCAACCTAACCCAACCTAACCCAACCTAACCCAACCTAACCCAACCTAACCCAACCTAACGCAACCTAACGCAACCTAACGCAACCTAACGCAACCTAACGCAACCTAACCCAACCTAACCCAACCTAACCCAACCTAACCCAACCTAACCCAACCTAACCCAACCTAACCCAACCTAACCCAACCTAACCCAACCTAACCCAACCTAACACAACCTAACCCAACCTAACCCAACCTAACCCAACCTAACCCAACCTAACCCAACCTAACCCAACCTAACGCAACCTAACGCAACCTAACGCAACCTAACCCAACCTAACCCAACCTAACCCAACCTAACCCAACCTAACCCAACCTAACCCAATCTAACCCAACCTAACCCAATCTAACCCAACCTAACCCAACCTAACCCAACCTAACCCAACCTAACCCAACCTAACCCAACCTAACCCAACCTAACCCAACCTAACCCAACCTAACCCAACCTAACCCAACCTAACCCAACCTAACCCAACCTAACCCAACCTAACCCAACCTAACCCAACCTAACCCAACCTAACCCAACCTAACCCAACCTAACCCAACCTAACCCAACCTAACCCAACCTAACCCAACCTAACCCAACCTAACCCAACCTAACCCAACCTAACCCAACCTAACCCAACCTAACCCAACCTAACCCAACCTAACCCAACCTAACCCAACCTAACCCAACCTAACCCAACCTAACCTAACCTAACCTAACCTAACCTAACCTAACCTAACCTAACCTAACCTAACCCAACCTAACCCAACCTAACCCAACCTAACCCAACCTAACCCAACCTAACTCAACCTAACCCAACCTAACCCAACCTAACCCAACCTAACCCAACCTCACCCAACCTAACCCAACCTAACCCAACCTAACCCAACCTAACCCAACCTAACCCAACCTAACCCAACCTAACCCAACCTAACCCAACCTAACCCAACCTAACCCAACCTAACCCAACCTAACCCAACCTAACCCAACCTAACCCAACCTAACCCAACCTAACCCAACCTAACCCAACCTAACCCAACCTAACCCAACCTAACCCAACCTAACCCAACCTAACCCAACCTAACCCAACCTAACCCAACCTAACCCAACCTAACCCAACCTAACCCAACCTAACCCAACCTAACCCAACCTAACCCAACCTAACCCAACCTAACCCAACCTAACCCAACCTAACCCAACCTAACCCAACCTAACCCAACCTAACCCAACCTAACCCAACCTAACCCAACCTAACCCAACCTAACGCAACCTAACGCAACCTAACGCAACCTAACGCAACCTAACGCAACCTAACCCAACCTAACCCAACCTAACCCAACCTAACCCAACCTAACCCAACCTAACCCAACCTAACCCAACCTAACCCAACCTAACCCAACCTAACCCAACCTAACCCAACCTAACACAACCTAACCCAACCTAACCCAACCTAACCCAACCTAACCCAACCTAACCCAACCTAACCCAACCTAACCCAACCTAACGCAACCTAACGCAACCTAACGCAACCTAACCCAACCTAACCCAACCTAACCCAACCTAACCCAACCTAACCCAACCTAACCCAATCTAACCCAACCTAACCCAATCTAACCCAACCTAACCCAACCTAACCCAACCTAACCCAACCTAACCCAACCTAACCCAACCTAACCCAACCTAACCCAACCTAACCCAACCTAACCCAACCTAACCCAACCTAACCCAACCTAACCCAACCTAACCCAACCTAACCCAACCTAACCCAACCTAACCCAACCTAACCCAACCTAACCCAACCTAACCCAACCTAACCCAACCTAACCCAACCTAACCCAACCTAACCCAACCTAACCCAACCTAACCCAACCTAACCCAACCTAACCCAACCTAACCCAACCTAACCCAACCTAACCCAACCTAACCCAAGCTAACCCAACCTAACCCAACCTAACCCAACCTAACCCAACCTAACCCAACCTAACCCAACCTAACCCAACCTAACCCAACCTAACCCAACCTAACCCAACCTAACCCAACCTAACCCAACCTAACCCAACCTAACCCAACCTAACGCAACCTAACGCAACCTAACGCAACCTAACGCAACCTAACCCAACCTAACCCAACCTAACCCAACCTAACCCAACCTAACCCAACCTAACCCAACCTAACCCAACCTAACCCAACCTAACCCAACCTAACCCAACCTAACCCAACCTAACCCAACCTAACCCAACCTAACCCAACCTAACCCAACCTAACCCAACCTAACCCAACCTAACCCAACCTAACCCAACCTAACCCAACCTAACCCAACCTAACCCAACCTAACCCAATCTAACCCAACCTAACCCAACCTAACCCAACCTAACCCAACCTAACCCAACCTAACCCAACCTAACCCAACCTAACGCAACCTAACGCAACCTAACGCAACCTAACGCAACCTAACGCAACCTAACCCAACCTAACCCAACCTAACCCAACCTAACCCAACCTAACCCAACCGAACCCAACCTAACCCAACCTAACCCAACCTAACCCAACCTAACACAACCTAACCCAACCTAACCCAACCTAACCCAACCTAACCCAACCTAACCCAACCTAACCCAACCTAACGCAACCTAACGCAACCTAACGCAACCTAACCCAACCTAACCCAACCTAACCCAACCTAACCCAACCTAACCCAACCTAACCCAATCTAACCCAACCTAACCCAACCTAACCCAACCTAACCCAACCTAACCCAACCTAACCCAACCTAACCCAACCTAACCCAACCTAACCCAACCTAACCCAACCTAACCCAACCTAACCCAACCTAACCCAACCTAACCCAACCTAACCCAACCTAACCCAACCTAACCCAACCTAACCCAACCTAACCCAACCTAACCCAACCTAACCCAACCTAACCCAACCTAACCCAACCTAACCCAACCTAACCCAACCTAACCCAACCTAACCCAACCTAACCCAACCTAACCCAACCTAACCCAACCTAACCCAACCTAACCCAACCTAACCCAACCTAACCCAACCTAACCCAACCTAACCCAACCTAACCCAACCTAACCCAACCTAACCCAACCTAACCCAACCTAACCCAACCTAACCTAACCTAACCTAACCTAACCTAACCTAACCTAACCTAACCTAACCTAACCTAACCTAACCCAACCTAACCCAACCTAACCCAACCTAACCCAACCTAACCCAACCTAACCCAACCTAACCCAACCTAACCCAACCTAACCCAACCTAACCCAACCTAACCCAACCTAACCCAACCTAACCCAACCTAACCCAACCTAACCCAACCTAACCCAACCTAACCCAACCTAACCCAACCTAACCCAACCTAACCCAACCTAACCCAACCTAACCCAACCTAACCCAACCTAACCCAACCTAACCCAACCTAACCCAACCTAACCCAACCTAACCCAACCTAACCCAACCTAACCCAACCTAACCCAACCTAACCCAACCTAACCCAACCTAACCCAACCTAACCCAACCTAACCCAACCTAACCCAACCTAACCCAACCTAACCCAACCTAACCCAACCTAACCCAACCTAACCCAACCTAACCCAACCTAACCCAACCTAACCCAACCTAACCCAACCTAACCCAACCTAACCCAACCTAACCCAACCTAACCCAACCTAACCCAACCTAACCCAACCTAACCCAACCTAACCCAACCTAACCCAACCTAACCCAACCTAACCCAACCTATCCCAACCTAACCCAACCTAACCCAACCTAACCCAACCTAACTCAACCTAACCCATAATACTATATAGATATAAAAATAATAACATTTCATTTCAGAAACTTTAGATAATAAGATAATGACTTAAATGTAATACTTTTTTGACTTGTGTAAATACTTTACTGTATGCTAACATCAATAAACTACTTTACTTTACTTTACTTTACTTTAACCTAACCCAACCTAACCCAACCTAACCCAACCTAACCCAACCTAACCCAACCTAACCCAACCTAACCCAACCTAACCCAACCTAACCCAACCTAACCCAACCTAACCCAACCTAACCCAACCTAACCCAACCTAACCCAACCTAACCCAACCTAACCCAACCTAACCCAACCTAACCCAACCTAACCCAACCTAACCCAACCTAACCCAACCTAACCCAACCTAACCCAACCTAACCCAACCTAACCCAACCTAACCCAACCTAACCCAACCTAACCCAACCTAACCCAACCTAACCCAACCTAACCCAACCTAACCCAACCTAACCCAACCTAACCCAACCTAACCCAACCTAACCCAACCTAACCCAACCTAACCCAACCTAACCCAACCTAACCCAACCTAACCCAACCTAACCCAACCTAACCCAACCTAACCCAACCTAACCCAACCTAACCCAACCTAACCCAACCTAACCCAACCTAACCCAACCTAACCCAACCTAACCCAACCTAACCCAACCTAACCCAACCTAACCCAACCTAACCCAACCTAACCCAACCTAACCCAACCTAACCCAACCTAACCCAACCTAACCCAACCTAACCCAACCTAACCCAACCTAACCCAACCTAACCCAACCTAACCCAACCTAACCCAACCTAACCCAACCTAACCCAACCTAACCCAACCTAACCCAACCTAACCCAACCTAACCCAACCTAACCCAACCTAACCCAACCTAACCCAACCTAACCCAACCTAACCCAACCTAACCCAACCTAACCCAACCTAACCCAACCTAACCCAACCTAACCCAACCTAACCCAACCTAACCCAACCTATCCCAACCTAACCCAACCTAACCCAACCTAACCCAACCTAACTCAACCTAACCCATAATACTATATAGATATAAAAATAATAACATTTCATTTCAGAAACTTTAGATAATAAGATAATGACTTAAATGTAATACTTTTTTGACTTGTGTAAATACTTTACTGTATGCTAACATCAATAAACTACTTTACTTTACTTTACTTTACTTTAACCTAACCCAACCTAACCCAACCTAACCCAACCTAACCCAACCTAACCCAACCTAACCCAACCTAACCCAACCTAACCCAACCTAACCCAACCTAACCCAACCTAACCCAACCTAACCCAACCTAACCCAACCTAACCCAACCTAACCCAACCTAACCCAACCTAACCCAACCTAACCCAACCTAACCCAACCTAACCCAACCTAACCCAACCTAACCCAACCTAACCCAACCTAACCCAACCTAACCCAACCTAACCCAACCTAACCCAACCTAACCCAACCTAACCCAACCTAACCCAACCTAACCCAACCTAACCCAACCTACCCCAACCTAACCCAACCTAACCCAACCTAACCCAACCTAACCCAACCTAACCCAACCTAACTCAACCTAACCCAACATAACCAAACCTAACCTACCTAGTTGTTAATAAATATAGTAAAATTTGTTAGGTTTATGTCCAGGGGGTATGCGACCATAAACATTGAGTGGCGCGTGAGTGTTTGGTCTTCAAATTTTTTTTAGGGAAATTTTTCAAAATCTTTTTTTTCCGCACTCTGGGCACCCTAATAAGCCGTAATCTGGTCACCCTAATCCATCGCAATCAAAGAAAATCGGTAATCGAACTGTCACAAATTTTTTGCTGGTTTCTATTCTTCTTTTATATTATGTAGGACAAAATTATTAATTAAACTAAGTGACCTTATTAAGTAAGAGCATGATGGTCAAATGACATTAGAAGAATATACACATATGATACCGGCCTGTAGACCGGTCGCGGTGGTCATATAATAATAAGTATATACTTTCGCGATGAAAGACCAAAATTTAACTCAAAATTACTGTAAAGTCCGCAAAAAACATTAAATTTATCGAAATTTATAAAAACATAGGTCAGTGTGTGTAACAATTCATCAAGATGTATGAAAATCGACCGTGACATGTCAAAAGTTTGGTTCGAAAAAACAAAAACAACTGGATAAACGGTATGTAAGCATTTAAAAAAAAATCATTTTTAAGAAAATCAAATACTTTTTGTTAATTTTCATGCAATGCAATAAAAAGTGCGGGGAAGTGACACTTTCTGAATCAAAACGTGTGAGAGTAAAATCGCACGGTCGCAGAAAAAACTATCTATCGTGACGCTACTGAACTTTCTCGTGTTTTAGCAAAAACTATCCGTCAAGACGACTTACCCATGAAATGTTGTTTTTTTATGGATTTTTTTTCATCTTTTGCACAAAAAACAATTTCGGACCATGTTTGAACTCAAATAGTTACTTCTAAACTTTTTTTTAAACGTTTTAAGATTCCTTTTTGTAATATTCCCGCACAAAATTCAAAAAAAATCATTTCCGTACTTAGACAACATTGTCTATCAGTTTTCCCTGTATAAACCGACTAGCAGGTAGAATCACTCAAAATACGGCAGGTGGATTAAAGGTAGCCAGCTGCTTTTCTGTCGCACTTATGCCGTCAGTGTGAAAGAGATAAAAGTACCCATATATTATCTAGGGTATTATTAGCATGCAAAATCAGCCTATCTTTGTCCGTTTCACATGTTCAATAATGTCTATCTCTGTTTTTATTGTAAAAGAAATACCCGCCGTTAGAAACCAAATTCGATAGGGTCAATAAAAAATGCCTTGACTTTCCGTCTCTAAAGCCCTTTCAGGGCTTTATACAACTCCCACCCAAACAAGTAACACTATATAATCTTTTGCTAGGGGCAATCAAACAACAAACCGTAGGGTGAATTTATTAATGCTCACAGCGCTCTAAACGAAGAGTTAGAAGAAGCTAAGTAGGAGATAACTCAATTAAAAACTCTATGCCTTAATTTGGAAAGAAGAAACAGAAAAAATAATATTGTAGCATTTTATTTTAAACCTAAGGAAGACAAAAACATACTATAAGAGATACTCTCCATCCTAAACCAGGTTCTGGAAACAGACATTAAAAAAACAAATATAAATAATTACTATAAAATTGGGATAACGAAAGAGGCGCCTATCGTGCTAGAATTTGTTTCCTTTTTAAAAAAGAAGAGTTTATTTAAAAACCGCACCAACTTACAAAAACTTAAACAACATAATATTAGTACCTCTAACGATTGCGGTCCCGAAGATCGGGAAGAATTGAAAACACTTAAATTCCACCTAAAACCTATGAACCTAACGCAACCTAACCCAACCTAACCCAACCTAACCCAACCTAACCCAACCTAACCCAACCTAACCCAACCTAACCCAACCTAACCCAATCTAACCCAACCTAACCCAATCTAACCCAACCTAACCCAACCTAACCCAACCTAACCCAACCTAACCCAACCTAACCCAACCTAACCCAACCTAACCCAACCTAACCCAACCTAACCCAACCTAACCCAACCTAACCCAACCTAACCCAACCTAACCCAACCTAACCCAACCTAACCCAACCTAACCCAACCTAACCCAACCTAACCCAACCTAACCCAACCTAACCCAACCTAACCCAACCTAACCCAACCTAACCCAACCTAACCCAACCTAACCCAACCTAACCCAACCTAACCCAACCTAACCCAACCTAACCCAACCTAACCCAACCTAACCCAACCTAACCCAACCTAACCCAACCTAACCCAACCTAACCCAACCTAACCCAACCTAACGCAACCTAACGCAACCTAACGCAACCTAACGCAACCTAACGCAACCTAACCCAACCTAACCCAACCTAACCCAACCTAACCCAACCTAACCCAACCTAACCCAACCTAACCCAACCTAACCCAACCTAACCCAATCTAACCCAACCTAACCCAACCTAACCCAACCTAACCCAACCTAACCCAACCTAACCCAACCTAACCCAACCTAACCCAACCTAACCCAACCTATCCCAACCTAACCCAATCTAACCCAACCTAACCCAACCTAACCCAACCTAACCCAACCTAACCCAACCTAACCCAACCTAACCCAACCTAACCCAACCTAACCCAACCTAACCCAACCTAACCCAACCTAACCCAACCTAACCCAACCTAACCCAACCTAACCCAACCTAACCCAACCTAACCCAACCTAACCCAACCTAACCCAACCTAACCCAACCTAACCCAACCTAACACAACCTAACCCAACCTAACCCAACCTAACCCAACCTAACCCAACCTAACCCAACCTAACCCAACCTAACCCAACCTAACGCAACCTAACGCAACCTAACGCAACCTAACCCAACCTAACCCAACCTAACCCAACCTAACCCAACCTAACCCAACCTAACCCAATCTAACCCACCCTAACCCAATCTAACCCAACTAACCCAACCTAACCCAACCTAACCCAACCTAACCCAACCTAACCCAACTAACCCAACCTAACCCAACCTAACCCAACCTAACCCAACCTAACCCAACCTAACCCAACCTAACCCAACCTAACCCAACCTAACCCAACCTAACCCAACCTAACCCAACCTAACCCAACCTAACCCAACCTAACCCAACCTAACCCAACCTAACCCAACCTAACCCAACCTAACCCAACCTAACCCAACCTAACCCAACCTAACCCAACCTAACCCAACCTAACCCAACCTAACCCAACCTAACCCAACCTAACCCAACCTAACCCAACCTAACCCAACCTAACCCAACCTAACCCAACCTAACCCAACTAACCCAACCTAACCCAACCTAACCCAACCTAACCCAACCTAACCCAACCTAACCCAACCTAACCCAACCTAACCCAACTAACCCAACCTAACCCAACCTAACCCAACCTAACCCAACCTAACCCAACCTAACCCAAGCCTAACCCAACCTAACCTAACCTAACCTAACCTAACCTAACCTAACCTAACCTAACCTAACCTAACCCAACCTAACCCAACCTAACCCAACCTAACCCAACCTAACCCAACCTAACCCAACCTAACCCAACCTAACCCAACCTAACCCAACCTAACCCAACCTAACCCAACCTAACCCAACCTAACCCAACCTAACCCAACCTAACCCAACCTAACCCAACCTAACCCAACCTAACCCAACCTAACCCAACCTAACCCAACCTAACCCAACCTAACCCAACCTAACCCAACCTAACCCAACCTAACCCAACCTAACCCAACCTAACCCAACCTAACCCAACCTAACCCAACCTAACCCAACCTAACCCAACCTAACCCAACCTAACCCAACCTAACCCAACCTAACCCAACCTAACCCAACCTAACCCAACCTAACCCAACCTAACCCAACCTAACCCAACCTAACCCAACCTAACCCAACCTAACCCAACCTAACCCAACCTAACCCAACCTAACCCAACCTAACCCAACCTAACCCAACCTAACCCAACCTAACCCAACCTAACCCAACCTAACCCAACCTAACCCAACCTAACCCAACCTATCCCAACCTAACCCAACCTAACCCAACCTAACCCAACCTAACTCAACCTAACCCATAATACTATATAGATATAAAAATAATAACATTTCATTTCAGAAACTTTAGATAATAAGATAATGACTTAAATGTAATACTTTTTTGACTTGTGTAAATACTTTACTGTATGCTAACATCAATAAACTACTTTACTTTACTTTACTTTACTTTAACCTAACCCAACCTAACCCAACCTAACCCAACCTAACCCAACCTAACCCAACCTAACCCAACCTAACCCAACCTAACCCAACCTAACCCAACCTAACCCAACCTAACCCAACCTAACCCAACCTAACCCAACCTAACCCAACCTAACCCAACCTAACCCAACCTAACCCAACCTAACCCAACCTAACCCAACCTAACCCAACCTAACCCAACCTAACCCAACCTAACCCAACCTAACCCAACCTAACCCAACCTAACCCAACCTAACCCAACCTAACCCAACCTAACTCAACCTAACCCAACATAACCAAACCTAACCTACCTAGTTGTTAATAAATATAGTAAAATTTGTTAGGTTTATGTCCAGGGGGTATGCGACCATAAACATTGAGTGGCGCGTGAGTGTTTGGTCTTCAAATTTTTTTTAGGGAAATTTTTCAAAATCTTTTTTTTCCGCACTCTGGGCACCCTAATAAGCCGTAATCTGGTCACCCTAATCCATCGCAATCAAAGAAAATCGGTAATCGAAGTGTCACAAATTTTTTGTTGGTTTCTATTCTTCTTTTATATTATGTAGGACAAAATTATTAATTAAACTAAGTGACCTTATTAAGTAAGAGCATGATGGTCAAATGACATTAGAAGAATATACACATATGATACCGGCCTGTAGACCGGTCGCGGTGGTCATATAATAATAAGTATATACTTTCGCGATGAAAGACCAAAATTTAACTCAAAATTACTGTAAAGTCCGCAAAAAACATTAAATTTATCGAAATTTATAAAAACATAGGTCAGTGTGTGTAACAATTCATCAAGATGTATGAAAATCGACCGTGACATGTCAAAAGTTTGGTTCGAAAAAACAAAAACAACTGGATAAAAATCGGTATGTAAGCATTTAAAAAAAAATCATTTTTAAGAAAATCAAATACTTTTTGTTAATTTTCATGCAATGCAATAAAAAGTGCGGGGAAGTGACACTTTCTGAATCAAAACGTGTGAGAGTAAAATCGCACGGTCGCAGAAAAAACTATCTATCGTGACGCTACTGAACTTTCTCGTGTTTTAGCAAAAACTATCCGTCAAGACGACTTACCCATGAAATGTTGTTTTTTTATGGATTTTTTTTCATCTTTTGCACAAAAAACAATTTCGGACCATGTTTGAACTCAAATAGTTACTTCTAAACTTTTTTTTAAACGTTTTAAGATTCCTTTTTGTAATATTCCCGCACAAAATTCAAAAAAAATCATTTCCGTACTTAGACAACATTGTCTATCAGTTTTCCCTGTATAAACCGACTAGCAGGTAGAATCACTCAAAATACGGCAGGTGGATTAAAGGTAGCCAGCTGCTTTTCTGTCGCACTTATGCCGTCAGTGTGAAAGAGATAAAAGTACCCATATATTATCTAGGGTATTATTAGCATGCAAAATCAGCCTATCTTTGTCCGTTTCACATGTTCAATAATGTCTATCTCTGTTTTTATTGTAAAAGAAATACCCGCCGTTAGAAACCAAATTCGATAGGGTCAATAAAAAATGCCTTGACTTTCCGTCTCTAAAGCCCTTTCAGGGCTTTATACAACTCCCACCCAAACAAGTAACACTATATAATCTTTTGCTAGGGGCAATCAAACAACAAACCGTAGGGTGAATTTATTAATGCTCACAGCGCTCTAAACGAAGAGTTAGAAGAAGCTAAGTAGGAGATAACTCAATTAAAAACTCTATGCCTTAATTTGGAAAGAAGAAACAGAAAAAATAATATTGTAGCATTTTATTTTAAACCTAAGGAAGACAAAAACATACTATAAGAGATACTCTCCATCCTAAACCAGGTTCTGGAAACAGACATTAAAAAAACAAATATAAATAATTACTATAAAATTGGGATAACGAAAGAGGCGCCTATCGTGCTAGAATTTGTTTCCTTTTTAAAAAAGAAGAGTTTATTTTAAAACCGCACCAACTTACAAAAACTTAAACAACATAATATTAGTACCTCTAACGATTACGGTCCCGAAGATCGGGAAGAATTGAAAACACTTAAATTCCACCTAAAGGAGGCGAAGGCACAAAATCACAACGCAACAATTAGAGGTTTGAAACTTATAATAAACGACACAGCGTACACGTCTGCGCAACTCAAAAGAATAGAAAAAGAAGTAGGAAGCGATACAGAGGAAAGCGAACAAGAGGAAGAAGTCGTAAAAAAGCAGGTACTTACAAATCAAAATAAAGCTACATCGAAAAACGCTAATCCAATTCAAATCCTAAAAAATACACAGCAAAACGAACAACCTTTGGCGGAAAAACCCACAAATTTTACACAGCAGAAACGGAAGCGTACGAAATATGTTTATAGCCCACCCGCAACAAGAAGTAGCGCCAACTAAAATTTTTACCAAGTCCAGCATTCAGTCATATAGCGAACCTGCCTACTGATCTCGATATTCAACTCTTATCAATCTACTTTTTATATTCACAAACTTTCGTGTGAAATTTATTTTAATACAAACTTATTTATATTTAAAACTAGTGAGTAGTTTCATTATTTTAGGTTTTCTTTGTCCGTTAAATTAAATAGAGAGTTTGGGTGACATTTTTTTTGTTTCGTATATTTGATTTATTTATTATAAAATCAGTACTTTTATTTGTTATTTCTTTGGCTTGAATTTTGATGATTTTGAACCAATAACTAAGGTCGTAAGTAACATAAGTACTGCAAATAAATATTTACATAAAATAAAGGGGCTTTCCATTTTCCATACAAATATTTGCAGCTTACAGAAAAATTATGACCAACTTGAACTAATCCTGAATCAGATGGAACCATTCGACATTATAATATTAACGAAAACTAGAATCCTACAAAATCCACTGTTTTTCAATATAGACAATTACTCTATAATATACAACAAAGGAAATTTTAATCAAAACGATGGAGTGATTGTATATATTAGAAAACACTTTAACTTTACATCAGAAATAAAACAAATTGCAGGATTAAACTGTATAAGAATAGAAACAAAAACAAATGATCATACCGTTGGAATTACTGCAATATATCGATTACACGACATAAACAAAGACCTTTTTATTCAGGAACTAGAATTGTACCTATCAAGACACTCAAACAAAGACATTGAAATAGTTGCTGGTGATATTAATATAAACCTTTTGGAAAACAGTGAGCAGTCCAATAATTACTTAGTGTCGTTACAAGCAAATGGTTTTAAGTCACACATAAATGAATATACCCGCGAAACAACAAAAACTAAGACTTATATAGACCACATCTTTTTAAAAACAAATAAAATCGACTATAAAAAAACTATTCAACTTGTGCTTCACTCCACAATCACAATCATTATCCGACACTTCTCAAATCACCCATAGAGAACATAAAGAAAGATAATTTTTAAAAGAAAAATGTTAAAAAATGACTATAAAGAAATTTTTAACAGTCAAGATATTGATTTTTGCACAAATAAACTAACAGAATGGATACAGTCAGCATCCACACAGGCGACATATACAAAAGTAAATAAGTTCAAGACTAACAAAAAACCTAGGATAACAAAAGAAATAATTAAATTAATGTAAAATAGAGACAAACTATATCACAGATACAAACAAAATAATAATATAAGAATATACGAACAATATAAACAACAGAGAAATGTGCTGAATAAAATATTAAAAGATGCCAAACAAAAAAATTATAAAAATATAATAAAAAATAACAAAAACAACAACAAAAAAATGTGGCAAACGATAAACAAATATAACAATAAATTTCAAAGAACAGATAAAAAACCCCAAAAGAAATTATTAGTAAAAATGGTGAACTAGTCAAAGACGCTAAAAATATTGCAAACATCTTTATTGATCATTATACGTCAATCGGAGATAAAATGGCCAAACAAATAATAGATAAAAGCACTGCCACAAACAACACTCCCAATTCTTACTTACCGAACTCCATCTACTTTAAACCTATCACCAACTCAGAAGTTCTCAAGATAATTAAATTACTAAAAGAAGCATCCACAGAATTGATTGAGTTAATAAAACATATAAATTTATCATTTTCTACAGGTAAGTGTCCTAGACTATTCAAAAGAGCAATCATCAAACCTATATATAAAAAAGGACAAACTTATATGGCAGAAAATTACCAACCAATACGTTTAATCTCAAACCTGGCAAAAATCTTTGAAAAAGCGCTAAAAAATCAAATTGTTAGTTTTATCACAAAATACAATATTTTGTCACCGCAACAATTTGGTTTTCGCAAAAATACATCTACGAATGATGCAATAGCTTATTTAACAAAGAGATATACTAAACCATTGACGATTCGAAAAAAAGTGCAGCAGTCTTCATAGATTTAGCAAAGGCCTTTGACACGGTTTGCCACAAAAAACTGTTGCAAAAGCTCAAAGATAATGGAATTAGAGGTACGGCACTTAAACTCATGACAAGTTACCTTAGTCAAAGGACCCAAGTTGTACAAATAAAAAACGAAATAAGTGAAGAAAAAGTAGTAAACTTTGGAGTTCCACAAGGAACGATTATTGCGCCAGTTCTCTTTATCATATACATTAATGGATTGTTTGACCTTGACCTAAGTGGCAAAATTGGTGTTTTTGCTGATGACACCGTGTATTATGTAAAAGGGGATACATGGGAAGAAATTGAACAAAACATTAAAAGTGACCTTAAAAAAATTATCCACTGGTTCGACGCAAACCTTCTAACGATAAACCCTGAACAGACAGTTTATGTACCATTTTCAAGCTATGTAACAGGCCTTCCAACAAGCACGCAAATAACCATTTCATTGGAATTCAGAAACGAGCATATTACAATAAACAGCAAAAACTCAGCAAATTACTTAGGATTACAGATCGACACACATTTAAAATGGGACATACAAATTCAGGCTTGCACAAAAAAATTACGATCTCTTTTATACCTATTTAAACAAATTTCAAAAATAGTTAATTTAAAAACGGCAAAAACGTGTACTTTGGACTGGTGCAATCAATCTTGTAATATGGCGTAATAGCTTGGGGCGGTGCATATAACAATATACTTAAAACACTAGAAATTGTACAAAAAAGGATCCTCAAAATAATATGTAAATTTCCAATACATTACAGATCGGACGAATTATTTAAATACATAAACGTTTTGCAAATTAAACAGCTTTACTATAAAAGCTCAGTCAGTTATGTCGTAAAAAGTAATCTTATTAATCAACCTCCAGACCACACTTATCCAACTAGAGTTACTTGAACACATGGGTTAGTTCCTCCAAGAATGTAGAAATCCAAAGGTCAATGTTCATTTATATACACTGGTCATAAAGTCCTTAATTATTTACCACAAGAAATAAAAAACTGCATAAATCAAAAATGCTTCAAAAAAAATTAAACAAGTGGTTTATAGATAATAACTTTAAAATTTAACATCTGTCATACTAAGAATAGATGTTGAAAAATATAGATAATTAAAAAAAATATATTTATATATATATTTAAAATAAAAAAATTGTACCTAATAGTTTCGGTTTTTCCTTTCACTTTGAATTAATTAAATTCAAGCCAAATATTTTCAAGTATTTTTAATTATTCTTTAATAACATTCAAGTATTTTTATATATTTTCAAGTAACAATTTAAAAACCTAATAACGGATTGAATGATTTTTATTTTGATTAACCTTTATAAAAAAAAACCAAATAGTAGGTTTACTATTATTATTTTTATGTATAGAAAGGCTCTTGAAAACACATACAAGAGAAAGAACATGGAACTACAGACAAGTCCATTGGACTTTGTGAATCCATGTCCTTTTCAAGCTTGTGCTTGTCTACAAAAGTTTTTTCTCCTAGAGTTAATTAAAAACCATATTTTTTTGTACATCTTATACATTAATGTAATTTATTGTATTTCAAACAAAATCATTGTATAAATAAATATTATAAATATATAAAAAAATACAAAGTTCAAACAACTGACATATTTAATATTTCCCTCCTTTACATCAGAAGAAGTGAAGCGTACGAAAACCATCTAAAGAATGGTCTTTAACGATTTTCTTGTCTCTGCAAAAACAACCCTCCCTGGCAGGCACTACTAGCTTGCCGTTGATCGGTTTAAACTGTAAGCTACCTCGCCACAGTGTGTTTTTTAAAAATAGAAAATAGTTTGGTGAATTTGTTTTCATTTACAAAATATGAATTATTCTAATGTTAGTGGCTCACGGGACATATTAGCCGAATACAACTTTTATTAAAAAACAATGATCCTGAAAACCTGCCCAAAAACAAGTCGCTGGTGTTGCCATAAATTTTGCTTATTCTTAACCTAGTCTTGCATATAATTATTGCTTGTTGATGTCGAAAAAACTTATAATTGGCGAAAATACCATTTATGTTATACTCTCGTTTTGTTATATCCCCCTCCTATGCCATCTGCGTAGTTGTAACACACTACTCATACTATTAGTCTTGCTACCCCCAGTGGATGCTTTTAGAGAGCGCCCATGTCGTTGCCGTGGCGACGCCGAACGGAAAAGCCTAGATGTAAAACATGTAAAATAGTACAACGAAATAACATGTAAAAGCCAAGCAAAAAGACTTCAAATCCATTTTCGTCGTAACAAAATAGGAAATAAAATGCGGCGAAACGTAAGATGAAATTAAAGAAGACCTATCTGTAAGACCAGTAGATGGTATCTGCAAAGTCATGGAGTATTGAAGCCACCAATAAGAAATAACTGAAAAATACAGGAACGTATGTGGTGAGGATTACCTCACCAGTATGTTGCCAGTTCTATGTTAAATTTGCTATATAAATATAGGATATACATATTAGATCTTAAGCAGGATTTTAGCGGCTCATGAGGTAGTGCCACGGTACCAGGGCACTACGCTATTTTTCTGCAAAAACCCGTATCTTTTTTAGTTTTAAAACATCTCTATAGGTTTTATTAATTATATGAAATTTGGTAACCCTGTTCAATTCTATTTTTGTGTAAGTAGGAAAAATCAAAGAAATTTTATGCCTGGCACAGGCCATAAGTTAGTCGTATTACTCTTATTGTTTTTGTGCGTGGAGCGTGGATGTTTCAATTTACGCCTTTTACAATACTTTTTAATTATTTCGGCAGAATTTTTTGATAAATTTTAATATATTTCATGGCGGAAGGAGCATGGGTTAGTTTCTTTTAAAGAAATGGAATTAAAAACCTCAAATATAGTAGTAGCAAATATGTTTTTAATTACTTGTGGGCAAACATTTGGGCGCAACAAGTAATTTTACCCTGAAATCTAGAGAATAAATGTTTTTTATGCTTGACAATTGACGTTATCTGTTGAAGTCACTTACTTCTTAAATATATCTGTACTGGGAAAGGGGCTCTAACAATAACAGCGACAAGCGTGCCGGCATGTTGGATTTCAAATGTACCCAAACGTATACCATGGATAAATTCAGGGTACTGATAATGAGTGCTGCGCTTTCAGCGCCATCTGTTTTCTAAGCCTAAAAACATCCATTATCAGTTACCCTAGGACAAATACCTTTTAATTTATTTAAAAAGAGCTACATCAACTCAAGATAATAAAGCGAAACCTCTCCTTGCGGACACCTCTATTAAGCGGACACTTCCTTTAGGCGGACAAATTTAGTGGAACCAAGCTTTTGCCTATGTCTTTACATGTAAAATTCCCTTCTATAACCGGACACTTTAATAACCGGACGCAGACAATTTTTTTTTGGTTAAAAAATTCTGAAATCTCCATTAACCGAACGCGAACCTCTGACAACGGGACGGAGCGCTGCACAACATGGGCATAAATATTATGAGTATGTTGGCAATAATGCAGTCTTCAGCCGGAGGAATTGCCTCTTTCCGTTTTAATGCGAAGACTAAATTATTCTGTCGTATTTACATTATTTTATTCGGTTTGAAATGGCGCCTAGTAAAAACAGTTCTTAGTTTATGTGGAAAAATGAAAGTTGTTAACGTTTCGGAGAAGAAACATCTATCAGTACGAAAGATCGATGAAAAATGTATTATCGGAAAATCTCAAGCAGCGGAAATTGTTAATAAATATATATCAAAATTAGTTCCCTCTCTTAAGCGGACACCTCCAATAAGCGGACAAAATCGACGGAACCGTGAGTGTCCGCTTATACACTGTATACATATTTGTTTTCCAAAGTTCTAAAATCCAAAAAAAATCTTAAATTTAAATAAAAATAAATCCCAATTTTGACAACGTCTTATCACTGCACTGACAAATCGTCAATATCATTGAAAAGCAGTTTCTCTCAAACCTTATTAAAATCGTTTGCTTTTTTAATCCAAGCCATACGTTTAGGTTCAATTAAATCCAACATGGCAGAACGCTTGTAGCAGTCATTTTTCATTAATGATTTTAATACGCTTTAGCAGTATGGATATATTTAAGACCTACTTGGTTAAAGTCCTTTGCCATTTGTTCGCGAGACAGTGTTGCCATTTATGGTAAAGCTTTCCTCTCTACAGATGCTCGTGAAAATGCAGGCTGCACCATATCGCATAAAATCTTGAGTAAAAGCTACACAAGTATGTCTCAGTTTTGCTTTGATTTATTCGATTTACGTAGGAGCATTTAATTAAAATCAATGTTGCACTCCTTATACAATATCAAACGTAAATTATGGTTATAGATTATTATTACAGTCAGAGACGCATCTACGAAGGGCCCAAGGAGGTCGCAACCCTCCCTCCCCTATTTTTTTTATATTTAGAAAAAGGTCATAATTAGTTTTATATTCATGCCTAACCAATTTTGGGGTCAAGATCCATCACTGTCCACATAGGCGTCATTCGTTATTTTCGTAGCTAAAACTAATTTAGTCCGGGGACCATGACCTGTTAACAGACACAAAAATTACCCAAAAAGTAAAAAAGTAAGGTGAAAGTGTAACTTTTTTTAATCGTGAATTGTTTAAGCTAGAGTAGTAAAACTTGGCATGCATATTGGCCTTCAAGTAGTTACTAATTCTTTGCATGTAAAAAAAATATGCAAAGGAAGCAAAATTTGTTTATACCTTATTCTACTATTGCACGTGCACATTTAGGCCTCACTAAATTGAAATATAAAAGATACTATTAAAAATCATTAATTAACTTATACACTCTATCCTATCCCAGCAAAATTGCATCAAAATGGCGCGGTGAACCCCTTCAGAATTTTAAATATATTTTTGTACGAACATTTCGATATATTTTTGTTTCCGAGAGTAGGCGTTAAGGTATTTTTAGGACCACAAATATGTCGATAAAATAACGAAATTTTCAACAAACCTCTGGATAACCAGACCACGATTAACAGCATACCTATTTGATACCTCAGATTTTATAACGCCTGTCCCAAAATAATTGATAAAATCTTATTTTATTAAAGTACGTAAAATGAATTCAAAATATAGATGTATCGAACAAAGATAGCCTGAATTTTCTTTTCTTTCGTGACCCCGCCCTTTAAAGTGGCCTCTATTATCCCTACCAAAAGTCGCCAAAATCGGGGATGGCTAACATCGTCGAGCGTTACCTTTAAAAGGCTGTGTGAAAGACCCTGTGTAAAATTTGAAAAAAATCGATTCCAAGTTCTCCCTAAAAAATCAAGGGTCGAACTTAAACAAGTGCTTTTCACTTTGGAACACCCGGTATGTAATATGTAACGCCATTTTTTTGTTTAACTATATAGATTATAAAATAAATATTAAATTTGACAGGGATCTTATCTACACTATTTTTCTTTAATTTTTCAATAAAATAAAATATTTATTAAAATCTTTTTAGTTTAATATTTTCTGTTCGTAGAAAAATGTTATTTTTTACGCTCTTCGACAAAAAGAATTATAATTTTCCCCGGTCCCTAGAGGCTGTAAGGTGTCAACATCTTATTTTGTCTTCACTCTGGTTAACTTAAACTTATTAGTTCGATAAGTTACCACTTAATTCAAAACGTTTGCCTCTAGATATAAAAGGTATAAAATTAAGGAAGTCAAAAAATTTAAGAACCTTAAATTTTAGAAAACGTTTTACGGGTTAGTCCTTGGAAGTAAAGGTAACTCGGGGACGCTGCATTTCGGCCTCATTAGATGAGACTGGTCGATTACATATGTCTCAATCGCGACGTTAAAATTAGCCATAAAACCGAGGAAATCCTGACCGAACCTGCAAATTGAGAGTTGGTCTCTCCCCACTAAACACCATATTTTATATTTCTATTTTAGATACCCACATTATCAT
The DNA here is from genome assembly GCA_963576565.1 of Aspidapion aeneum. Taxonomy (NCBI): domain Eukaryota; kingdom Metazoa; phylum Arthropoda; class Insecta; order Coleoptera; family Brentidae; genus Aspidapion; species Aspidapion aeneum. The sequence goes on from OY755040.1 coordinate 110,870,211, forward strand.
TTCATCTCCTTGCATTTTATGGTTATACACGGGCTAAATTCAGCCTAATGAGGCCGAAAAGCAGCGTCGCCAAGCCACCTTTACCTCTGAGGACTTGCCTGTGAAAATGTTTTGTTAAGACTGTATACACGACATATAAAAAAATTATGGACAGTGTTACAGCAATCTAATATTAATCATACATACATAAAAACGATAAAAGAACTATAGAGAGGGTCAAAATCTAAAATTAAAATTGAAAATCGACTTTTAAAAAATTCCTGGTATCGAAAGGCCAAAGACAGGAATGTTGTATCTCTCCAACTCTTTTTAAAATATATATTGCAGTAGTTCCAAAAAACTTGAAACATGAAGTACACGGCATGGGATTACAAGTAATTGTAGCTAATGATAAACATGACATGGAGTATATATTAAGAAAGTTAACGGAAGAATACAAAAAGTGGGGATTAACAGAGAACGTGGACAAGACACAGTACTTATGGATTGTAAACAAATCAAGTAATTTAATAATATAATAATAATTCATTTGATAAGACAGGAACAGACTGTAAAGAACTGGAAAAAGGAATAGTAAAAGCAAAAAAGGGTTTTGGATGTCTTAACAGTGTTTTATGGAGCAGAGAGATAAACAAGAACGTAAAACAACTGATATGGTACGGCCAATTAGAACGGGTGAACGACTAAAGATTACTAAAGCAGGTCCTAGAATGGCAACCAATAGGGCGCAGAGAAAGAAGGCGTCCTAAACTAGAATGGTCCAAATATTAATGAGACAATAAAACCCGACGAAAGATGATTGTCAATATCGAAGGAGGTGGAGAATAGGCGTCGGATAACGTAGAAAAATGTTCCAAACCGACCGGTTCGGTTCATTCATAGTTGTACTTTATACATCGTAAACTTCTTTCAAATCCTAAAATTTATCAGTTTTAATTTTCTTAATCATTCTAAAATGTTATCACCTCTAAAATTTACAAAGCGGTGTCCTTACATTGGTCATGAATGCCATGAATAAAATAATTTATTTATGCGTCCAATACTCGAATGGTCAAAGAAGCTGAAGTGGCTTCTTTGTTTATTTTGTTAGTATATTCTTTGTTTGCAAATACACTGGAGAGTGGTATTACGGTAAATAAAAAGTGACTTTCTTTCGGAAAATTGCGCTCTTGTGTTTAAAACATGAGATCGAGCATGTAAATGCTTTTAGAAAATGTCTACTTAGCGTTGCACCTACTTTGCGGCAATTGTTCTCTACAGAGCCTTTATTCCATGACAAACAGGTCAAATAATAAAGTGCATTTAAAATCCAGCTGAAGTTAAAATAATGTAGAACTGTAACGTAGCGTTGGGAGGATTCTGTGCCAAGGGCGGTTCTGGAGCCAAATTCTGGGGGGGCGGGGGGGGGGAGGTGGGGGGTAATGGTCAAGCGGTGACTGTATATTAGGGCACAGGAAAAACGCTTATATGACAAAAGCAAACAGAAAAGATCCTCTTGGGCAAAGAGCGCACACCAAAAAAGCGCATATAGAAAATAGCGCAGACAGAAAATAGCGTACACGGAAAATAGCGCACACGGAAAATAGCGCACACGATTAAAAACGCACATAGTAGAACAGTGCACAATGCACAATGAAATAAAGTTAAGCTTCTAATGACGAGATTTACGCCTAAATGGGTAAACAATGTAGAATGCATTTGTAAAAGATCAAATAAATAAATTCTATTCTATTCTAGAATTTGAATGTTCTATGTAAAAAAGTAACAGATTAGGTTATTAGCAATTTCGCCAAAAAAATTTGAAAAAAAAATTACATATTTGTGTTTTAAAAAACTTGAAATTTCGAAAATCTATGAGAGCTTACGCCGGCACACCAATGGCATACCTATTGATCAGACCTACCTACCGGTGCGCTGAATTCAATTGCGGGGTTTATCTTGACTGTACACCATAAAACTTCGGGAAAATTAAATAAAAAATCGTAGCAATTTTTGCGCACACAAATAAGTTACGCAAAACTCTGCAAATTGCAAAAAAAAATTATGAATAATGTAAACGCCGATTTATAAAGTAGTTCTGCAAAGTGGTTAGTCAAATCTAGAGACCCTGTATATATGACATATTTTCTCTAGTCTTATCTAGTATAATGTAAAAAATTTTTTTGTATATAGTTCTTGTCAAATGTACACACCACTTCTTGATATTGTGTACCTATCGGTGTTATTCTTGTAAGAGTTTCCTCTGTGCGATTTTTTTTGTATGCGTTTTTTCCTTTATTTATCCAACGTTTATTTCCCATGCGCTTTTTATCGGGAATCTAATAAAGCCAGCAAAAATATTTCGTTTAGCCTTTAACTACAAATAATCCGGTTTTTAAATACACAAAGGCCGAATTTTGAAGAAGAGCAGCTGCTTTTTATATGTAAATCTGTCACCATAGGGTCGAGTTTAAAATAAGGTCAGGTTTTATTTCAATAAGTGTCTATTAAATAAATTCCTTTACCTTAGAACAATTTGTTTTGAAACTAAATATTCTTTTTAGTTCAACGCAGCGTTTAATCATTAAATAACACTTTATTTTTCGTCTTTAATTGTTGTGTTTCAATATACTTTATTTTGTAACAAAGCAAATTGTCTTCATATAAGTCATTCAGAATTCTTGCTTAATTTTGTAACTACTAAATGCCTTAAATTCGTTCAGTTCATAAAGAGGCAAGACATTTTTTGTGCTAAATCAAGAAAATATTCTCTTGGTGAATAGGACAGCACAAATTATTTTACTTCAAAGCAATTTGCTTTAATCTGAGATAGATAATTTTTTTTACCGTGTAGCGTGCATATGATTATTATAATGTGAGTTTGATTTAAACGGGCTTCTCACGTAGCAATTTCCAGGGGCAATTTAGCGTCCCTGTATGTAACAGATATCGGCGAATGCAGGTATCTATCACGTGCCGGGACGCTAAATTGTCTATGTAAATTGACTAGTAAGTGACCGCTTTAAGGTAGTACTGTAAAAATAAACATAAAAAATATTTTTTGACCAGATGTAGGCGTTTTAATCCGGCTTTCATAATTTACCATAAGAAATATAGGTTACATAATTTAGAAAAAAATCAAAAAAATATATCGAGGATATGCAGGGATGTGATGATGACGCAGGCGGAGGCACGAAGAGCAACATATAAGGGCCAACCATAAGGATGGCAGGGCACATAAAGTGATATCAACAGCCCTAATTAGGGATAAAGAACTCTAGGAATGGTATCCGACATTATGCTCAACACGATGTACAGCAGAAAGCCATACAACATTATCCTCCCGGAGAGGGAGGAATGGTTAAAGAACAGGACCAATTTTTCAAATAATGATAGCTTCTTGTATGCCGATGGATCCAAAATGCCATCAGGCGTTGGATCTGGAGTTGTTAGTAGCCAAGAAAAAGTTGAGATTAAACATAGTCCCGGCCAATTGGCTACTATGGACTACGAATGGACCAACAGGACAATGAAAATCTTTTCTGACAGTCAAGCAACCTTAAGAGCGTTTGATTCCTATACGGTATCATCGTGAACCATCAGGAGCTGCAGGGATTCGCTGAATGCGCTTGGTAGCGCTAACAATGTGTCATTAGTATGGATACCAGGGTATTCTGGGCACGAGGGAAATGTGGTTGCAGACCAAGCAGCGAGGGAGCGGCATTTGCGCCACCGAACCAGCTCTGGGGATATCATACAATGCTGCTGAATCAACCATATTAATATGGATAAGGAATACCTTCCAACAATACCGGATAAATATATTAGAACTGGCTCACTCTAAAGAGTTCATTAAAGGACCTTGTAGAAACAGAAACATCATTACTTAATACGTATAGTGACTGGTCTTTTTACAGGTCACTGGCGACTGAGAGTACCCATGCATAGAATGTGACTAACAGAACGGACCGAATGTAGACTCTCTATGGAGTATAACAAAACAGTCAGATATCTATTGTGCGAATGTCTGGCTATTGCACGTTTGCGTCAAAACAATTTCGTTAAACCTCAGATTGACTCAAAAAATCTGAACAGTGTCTCACCCAAACTGATAGCCGTTCGTTTTGGAAGACTAGGCATACAGTGGTGAGAAACCACTCAAGGCCACTTACATATATTCATCATCATGATAATGACGTATATACTGTTATATAAACATTTCACAAATAAGATTCTAAAAGATTCCAAGTAATCCCTTTTTTTCCGCTCTAATAAAAATAGAGAAAATTTTAGCCTAATAAATAAATAACAATTACAACTAAACTGGAATTAGAAATACATAACGCATTTATTTTCTAAATAGCCGAGACTGCATTTCGATATTTTTTGACATCAAAAAAGCGAACGACACAACATGGAGACATAGACATACATAGCCTATTTTATCAAAAACTTCTTGAATGAAAGAAAGTTTTTAGTCATGGTAAACAACACAATTTCAGAAGAAACTGTTCACGAGAACGGCATACCACAAAGCTCTGTATCAGGTAACACACTTTTTTATCATTATAAACAATATCCCTAAAAAAGTAGAAGCTCTAGCCAAAGCTCAACTTTTTGCCGATGACCTGATATTAAAGATAAAAGGAAAATGCCTTAAGTCAATGCAATTATTACTACAAACACATTTACAAAAACATGAGGAATGGTCCAGCAATACCAAATTTACCTTTTAAGCGCAAAAAATAAAAGTTTTGATATTTTCACGAAAGCAAGATATAGAATATCCAAGATTCGTTTATATAATACAGACCTTAAACGCATAAATTTAACCAGATATTTGACCGAAAATTAAATTGGGATCTACACATAAAAGGTCTTGTAGTAAGATGCCGCAAAAGTATAAATATACTTAAAGTTTATAAGTTTGAAGGAAGTTCACGAGGTAAAAAGTTTTTACAAAAAAGTTTCATGGGCAAGACCTCAGAGGTAAAGGTAGCTCGGGGACGTGTTTCTGCCTCATTAGGCTTCATTCAGCCCGAACATAACCATAAAATGGAAGGAGATGAAATGATGATGTGGATATCTGAAAAGGAATATGAAATATGGTGCTTACTGAGGAGAGACCAACTGTCAATTTGCAGCTTTGGTCAGGGTTGCCTCAGTTTTGAGGCTAATTTTGATGTCGCGACGGAGACAGATATAATCTGCTCCCAGAAAACAGCCTGAGCCCTGGATTTTTTAAATTTGAAGGAAGTTCACGAGGTAAAAAGTTTTTACAAAAAAGTTTCACGGGCAAGACCTCAGAGGAAAAGGTAGCTCGGGGACGCGTTTCTACCTCATTAGGCTTCATTCGGCCCCAGCATAACCATAAAATGGAAGGAGATGAAATGGTGATGTGGATATCTGAAAAGGAATATGAAATATGGTGTTTACTGAGGAGAGACCAACTGTCAATTTGCAGCTTCGGTCAGGGTTGCCTCAGTTTTGAGGCTAATTTTGACGTCGCGACGGAGACAGATATAATCTGCTCCCAGAAAACAGCCTGAGCCCTGGATTTTTTAAATTTGAAGGAAGTTCACGAGGTAAAAAGTTTTTACAAAAAAGTTTCACGGGCAAGACCTCAGAGGTAAAGGTAGCTCGGGGACGCGTTTCTGCCTCATCAGGCTTCATTTAGCCCGAGCATAACCATAAAATGGAAGGAGATGAAATGATGATGTGGATATCTGAAAAGGAATATGAAATATGGTGTTTACTGAGAAGACACCAACTGTCAATTTGCAGCTTCGGTCAGGGTTGCCTCAGTTTTGAGGCTAATTTTGACGTCGCGACGGAGACAGATATAATCTGCTCCCAGAAAACAGCCTGAGCCCTGGATTTTTTAAATTTGAAGGAAGTTCACGAGGTAAAAAGTTTTTACAAAAAAGTTTCACGGGTAAGACCTCAGAGGTAAAGGTAGCTCGGGGACGCGTTTCTGCCTCATTAGGCTTCATTCAGCCCGAGCATAACCATAAAATGGAAGGAGATGAAATGATGATGTGGATATCTGAAAAGGAATATGAAATATATTCAAGACCTCTGGCAAGAGAATAGGAACCTATCTAAGACTACCATAAAACAGTGGCCGTTTTTATCCAAATCACAAAAAACCCAGGTAACTGTATCAAGACTCAGAATAAAATAATCTAACCTATGAATATATTTTTTTGAATAAACCCTCCTGTTTGCAAGCAATTTAATAAACACCTCTCAATGAAACATACTTTGTATAGAAATAAACTTAAATAGATTACTAAACAACGATGTGACTACTACGAACAACGTTATATATCGTTTCTAAAAGACATTATTTTAATGAATTTAATATAATGACCCACAGCGGTCGATGGGCATTGCTTTTTTTACTGAAACTCACATAATTTTTGCTGGGCATAATCATAAGTAAATTTCTGTTAAACCATTTTATACATAATTTTTTGCTGAAACAACATAGAAAAGTAATTGAAGACATATTAAGTTCGACCAATAACAGCCACAAAAATTCTAGCAGCAGAAAAAATTGTTTTCTTGAGCACTCAGGGCCAGCTTAACAAGTGTTAACTTTTTTGGTTGGATGAATGGGGGTATATTAAAGAACTATTTAATGACTGTTGATTGCTGATTATTTCACGCTCCAAAACCCATAAGTTATTCATCTAACAAGTGCGGAAAGTAATACTTTATATTTTAATTAAATAGTTAATGCGTAAAAATACATTCTGCATCTGTTAGGGAACGACGATATATATTTTCTAATACATTAAAATTAAGTTATTTGAAGAAAAAATAAAAATTGTGTAAAAGTTAAATATAAACCAAGATGGGCTCTATTTTATTTAATATTTACTAAGTTTACTAATGTGATCTGCGTGTGCAAGTATTTTACTGCACGTCGTGCGAAAAAGTGCTATTTACCACACGGAAATGTGAACTGTAAATTGCACTTACATGCACGCAAGCACGTAAAATTGTTTACCTACTCGCGTGCGGTAAAGTAAGTACTTTACCGCACTAGTACGGTAAAGTTACTTTACCGCACGCGCACCACTTAAAAACCTTAGCAACGCGTCAATAGGACAGCTTCAATATTTGTTTACATTTCAAATTCATCTAATTTGACATATTTATTTATAAATTACATTGAATTTTTTGAAAAAAAAAGGTACTTATAGGTAAAATATTGTACCTAACACATGCGAAAAGTGTCTATACCAATCTTAACTGCTGTCGCGTGCGGTAAAGTATCACTTTTCGCATTTGTTAGGTAAATAACTAAAACAGGTAGCTGATCAATTTTGATACATTATATGTGTTAATAAAATAATTATAAAATACACCCAAATAACACATTTTCGGCGTTTTCTAAAAAAATTTTTCGAAATCAATACCTTCTTTAGCCATTGCTGCGCGGGCTATGAAGGTAAAAATGTGATAATTTAAATGTGCTTTTAGTGAAGTTTATATCTCTATCCATAGGTTGTTTTTTATTTTCCCCTTTATCGAGGCAAAAAACCATCTGTAAAGCTAGAAGCCTTATGGAGAGTAACAATTTTAAACTCTGTATGTTAAAAAGTACTTATTAGATTAAATTAAGCTCTTAAGAAGTATTGAATAAACATATTAATCCAATATGGCCGTTGTAAGAAATAAAAATTTGGCTATTGTTTCTATAAAACCGGAAGGCCTAGTAAAAATGTGTTAACGTTGGTTGATTTATCGTGACCGTTAATATAAAACCACTAGATTTCAATGAATTTTGTATTCAAGTATTCCATTTTTTACAAAAACACAATTTTTAGTTTTTTCTCGATATTTTAAAAACCTCTATAGATATTTTTAGTTCTATCTATCTATTTAGCCTTCTTCAATCCATCTTTGGACATAGGCCTCCCCCAATATCTTCCACTCTTCTTTTATTTTCCCAAGGTCTCCAGTTTACAATACATTTGTTCCAACGATCGTCTTTCTGTTTGATATTATGACCGGAAAATTTCCATTTTAATTTTGCTACTTCTCCTCTGACATCCCTTACTTTTGTTTTAATTCTTATCCATCGATTCCTTTTTCTATATGTCAGCTTTACATGTAATATTTGTCTTTCCATTGATCTTTGGGCTTTTGTTACCTTATCCGTGTTTGATTTTGTAAGTGTCCAGGTCTGGGACCTATAGGTAAGTACACGAAGGATACATACATTGGTTATATACTTTGGTTTTGAGGTACTGAGGATATTTTTTATTTTTTAATATGTAGCTTAATTTACCGAATGATGCCCAGGAAAATCTTACTTGTCTCATGATTTCAGCTGTTTGGTTTTCTTTTTTCAGTTTAATAAATTATTCCAGGTACATAGATTTCTCTACTTGTTATTATTCTATTTTGGTTTATTGTGTTTTAGTGTAGTTCATACTTAAGCCTATATTTTTATGCTGTATCCAGTTCTTCCAGCATTTTTATCAGTTCTTATTTCTTGTCTGTTATTAAGGCGATATCATCAGCATATCTTAGGTGGTTCGTTTTCTTTGATGCCTATTTCTTCCCAATCTAAGCTTTTAAAAAGATCTTCTAGGGCCTGGTTAAATAATTTAGGGGATATTGTGTTACCATGCTGACACCTCTTCTTATTCGGATTGGCTTGGGCCCTTCGTGGATTTTGATTGATGCTGTTGCTTCGCTATATATATTAGCTATTAAGTCTGTATATCTGTAATCTATTCGGCTATTAATTAAAGATGCTTCAATATATAGTGGAATGTTATATTCGTTGGCTGCTCGTTCTATTAGGATTTTCATGTTTAGTTTTGATACAGCATCTAATTAGGCTCGGGAGAACGCATCTTGTTTTTTTAATCATAATTGTATTTCTTACCGTTTGCGATATCCCTATGTAATTACTTTTATCTCTTACACCCTGTATATTTTTCTGTACGTAAACCGGCATTTAAACAATAAACGCTCTTTTGTCTTATGTATATTTACAAACCATTTTATTTCCGCCCATGCCTAAAGTCTCCTAAAAGAGGTCGGTCTTATTCGTAAAAAATAGAGTTTATCTTAAAACAAATTGAGCATAACATAGTCTGCGAATTTCCGAACATCAAATTCCAGCCGAGAGATATTTTTCCGACCAACAAGATAAGGAAAAAAATTACTGTGTAGTAGTAGTCAGCAATTTCGAAGAATTAGGTCGAAACAACAATTTAGAGAACTAGAGATAAGCTATATCTTAGTAAAGTTGAGTAAACCACTTCATTTTAATTAATTTGTTTTTTAATAATAAGAGCTTAGTACAATATAAGTGGAATAAACGTCTAATATTAAAATTGCTTTTCTTTAAAAGTAATTTGTTATTTTAAATAGCTTCAATCAAGAAACACTATATTTTTAGGGGACGGGCGTGCAAGATGGGGTACTTAAAATAAATGAATCCATGACGGATCTGATACCTTCCTAGCTAGCCTATTAGTACACTTCAAGTGAAGTCATGAGATATCAGCCTTAAAAACAGTTTTTTGTGAATATCTCAGAAACTGAAGCTCGTACAAAGTTTTTGGTTATAACACAAATTATTAAATGTAATCTACTCCCGGAGGAGGGTGGAACACCGCCGACTCAGGTCGACGAAGACCTGCTTCTCCAATCCTCCGACGGGGGAATGGACGCAGACCCGGATGATTCTCCGAAAGAAGAGGACGGGCCTGCTGACCAACTCCTAAAGGAGGGTGCTCAGCTTCTCAACCCCGAACAGGTGGAGGAGAGGCTGAGGAGAAAGCGGGAAAGAAACAGGAGGCATAAGAAGAACCAAGCCCTTCGCAGAAAGCGGGAGCAAGAGGCTCTGAAAGAGTCGGGGGGAAGGACCGAGGGGGGACTAAGAGACCAGCGTAAGCCGGACTCTCCCTCCTCGGCCACAAACCCCGACCCCCAAACGGCTGTGCCGGGCGGCCCGGTTAAGTTGGCAAAGGAGTACCCCGAAAAGGGAACTCCAAAACCAACCTCTGCCCGTGGCGGGCCGACCGGTCGAGGGGGAAAGGGTTCTGTTGCTCGCGGTCCTGCGAAGCGGGAGACTACCAAGGCAGCCAAACAGCTTGCCAGGGAGGTTGCAATGGCCAACCTACCCAAAGGCCCGGGAGTGACGAGGGTGAGCAAGGGGGTGCTACCAGGTACCTCCGGGCTCCAATCCTCCACTCCTAAGCGAAGCCGGGCGGAGAGGACCATACCGCCGGAATACAGAAGCAAAAGGGTCAAACGGGGCGCGGGCCAAGGGGTCTAAAAAGTTAATAAATATACCTAAAAAAAATAAATTTAATTGATATAAATGAAATTATTTAATTAAACCTATTATAACGGGGCGCGGGTCAAGGGGAAGTGGGTGTGACCGACAACAGGTCGCCTCTGTTAAGAGACAACCTGGGGTCAGACAAACCCTCGGCTGAGCCCGCGTCCCGGAAGACCGGACAGCCAAGTAGGAAGGCGATGAAGGTCGTCTTCATGGTAGACGGCAAAATCCGAGAGGAAGAGGGAGCAGCTATCCGCTGTGAGCTTCTGGAACGGATGCTCCGGACCATGAGGGGACCATCCGAGGGACCGGTGCTCCGTTTTGTGAACTCTGGCCTGGTAGAACCAGGCTGGATGCTGTTCACAGCGGATAATTCAGAGGTCACAAAGGTCACTGGCTACTGAACCAGATCGTAACGGTCGGAGGAGTCACATTCCGTCCTGGCAGGTCGGATGAGGCACCCTGGCCGGAGCGGATCACGTTTTGGATCCGGTCCCAACAGGAGGTAGACATCGCCAGGTTAATGGATTTCCTAGGACTCCAGAACAGGCCGCTCGATATTTCGGGCTGGCGACATCTGGAGACCACAGGAGGACCAGGCGCCTGGCGATTGACTTTCATGGTAGGGATGGACACCATAAGGCATCTGGAGGGAGTCAATTGGCGGCTCGCATATGAGTTTGTAACCATCGCTGTGTCGAGGATGCAAACTTATAGCGCAGCTGCGCGACGACCGCACAGAGGACCCGACGGTGACCCGCCTACCAAGAGAAAGACGGAGTGATGGGTTCCCCTGCTCTCCCCCATGTAACAACTCCCACATGGCGATGGATAAACTGCGGGTAAGTCAAATTAATTTGCACAAGAGTCTCGGACCAACAGGCGAGCTTGTACGGACTGTGACTGGCACCAGTGCCTCGCAAATTGTATTTGTACAAGAACCTTTTATCGTTTCAGGCAGCAAAGTAAGGGGCCTATGGAGTACCGGCATGAACAACCTGACCGGGACAAGGGAGGAAGCACCAAGAAGCTGCCTAATGGTGTCAAAGGACCTGACAGTTGTAGAGTTACCACAACTAGGGACCCGAGATTTGACGGCAGCGCTTTTGGAATTAACGGTGAGTAACAATAGGCTTAAGATCATGGTATGTTCCGCATACTTACCATATGACAGTGACCACCCACCACCTTCCCCAGAACTAGCGCGAGTAATCTCATTCGCGGAGTCTAACAAATTTCCGGTGATCGTAGGGTGTGACGCAAATTCACATCATGTAGCGTGGGGTAGTAGTGATGTGAATAAACGTGGAGAGGCTTTTTTTGAGTATCTCGCCAACTCGGACCTGGAAATAGCTAACAAAGGCTGCGAACCAACGTTCATCAATAACACCCGCGAGGAAGTCATTGACATTACGCTGGCTTCACGAGACATTTACGAAAAGATCGTCAATTGGAGGGTCACGAAGGACATCGTCACATCTGACCATCGTATGATCAGATTCGAGATGAAGAGCGACGAGACACCGCCAGAACTTAGGAGGAACCCAAGAAGTACGGACTGGGGACGCTATCTGTCGACTCTGGACCGGAAAAGGAACCCTCTTGAAATAAACATTGACACAAAAGAACAACTTGAAAGAGCAATCGGCGACCTGGAAAAAACCATCTTAGCCAGCTATGAGGAGGCCTGCCCCTTAAAACCCTTGCCGACTCGACGTGTCCCCTGGTGAAATAGCCAGCTAGATAAGCTACGCCGGAAAACCAGGAGGACCCTTAACAGAGCGATGAGGGAGGGTGGGGAGGCCACCTGGGAACAGTACGGAGAAGCCAGAAGAGAGTTTAAGACAGAGGTAAGAAGAAGTAAAAGGGAAAACTGGAGGACTTACTGTGGGGAGATCAATTCTCTCCCAGGGACCTCCAGACTTCACAAAATACTGAGTAGTGATTCGAGACAAACACTCACGTCTCTTAAAAAACCTGATGGAAACTGGACCGCCTCCGGTGAGGAGTCTTTGCGACATCTCCTTGAGGTTCATTTCCCAGGGGAGGAGAGCGACCACGAAACGCAACCCGTCGCCGGACCACAGTTTAGGGTTGAACCCGACTGGGAACTGGCAGATAAAGTCGTTACGGACGCCACCATAACCTGTGCGATCAACGAGTTCAGCCCATACAAGACACCAGGGCCGGACGGGCTGTTTCCGGCGCTATTGCAGAAAGGGCTCGAGGTTCTCCTTCCGTACATGAGAGGAATTTTTAGAGCGAGCATAGCGTTGGGCTATGCACCTTCAACATGGAGAAAGGCAACCGTAGTCTTTATCCCGAAGGCGGGGAGAAGAGACTACACAGCAGCCAAATCCTACCGGCCCATAAGTCTGACATCTTTTATGATGAAGGCAATGGAGAAGATGGTTGACCGACACCTTCTAGGAGGAGTCTTGGCAAACAACCCATTCCACAGAAATCAGCATGCCTACATGGAGGGCAAGTCAACTGACTCGGCCATACATGCAGTAGTGCATAAGGCAGAGAAGGCTCTTCAATTCAAGCAATACGCACTTGCGGTGTTCTTTGACATAGAAGGGGCTTTCGACAAGGCCAAAGTGCAGATGATACCATCCGCCCTTCAAGAGAGGGGGGCAGAAACCCCCATTATTGAATGGGTAAGATCTGCACTAAATCAACGAGCAATACAAGCTACATTGGGGGAGTCAACGGTCAGGATTAGAGTCACGGGAGGGTGCTCAGGTAGTTGCCTGTCGCCCCAACTGTGGTGCCTGATTATGGACACCCTACTGAAGCGCTTGTCAGAGAACGGATTCGACGCCTATGCCTATGCAGATGATGGCGTGGTGGAAGTGGTTGGTCGCTTCCTTAACGTTGTCGGCAGTAGAATGCAAATGGCTGTTCGCATCATAGAAGACTGGTGCCAAGAAAATGGACTCTCTGTTAACCCAGGTAAAACAGAGATGATACTGTTCACCAGAAAGAGAAAAATCGAAGGTTTTAGAGCACCCGTGTTGTACGGAAGACCCCTAGCTTTAGTACCAAAGCTGAAGTACCTGGGTGTCATTCTTGAAAGCGGACTCACCTGGACGCCACATGTTACCAATATGATCGTAAAGGTCCAGGCAACAATGTGGCAGCTACGACGGGTAGTCGGCAGGACCTGGGGACTATCCCCCAGGACCCTCCACTGGATGTACACGGCAATACTAAGACCGAGGATCCAACACGGATCCATAGTCTGGTGGCCGGCAGTGGAAACGAAACGACCACATCCCTAAAACTCAGAAGCCTACAGGGGCTGATGTGTAGAGGGATAACCGGACCTATGAGAACTACCCCGATCCTGGCCCTAGAGACAATTCTGGGACTACCATCGCTACCAACTTGGATCAAGAGGGAGGCGATGGGGACCTACCTACGTCTAAGGGACATGGGTCAGTGGAGAGGAAGAGGGGAAACAGCTGGTCATCTAGCTATAGAAGAGCTGACAATTAGAGAAATCCCCCTCACGTCAATGACGGTCAGCAGAGCACACGCACCTTGGAGGCTCGAGCAGAGAGGCAAACCACAGGAGCGGGAGTATACGTGGAAAAACTAGAAGTTCAGAAGAGCTACTCGCTCGGTGAGCAGGCTACTGTTTTTCAAGCAGAAGTCTACGCCATAATAATGGCGGCAACCCTAGAAGAGGTTCGGAACAGCGAAGAGGAGCTTATATATATATATGCTCTGACAGTCAAGCCACCCTGAAGGCGCTAAACGCACCCAAGATTGCTGACGGCTTGGTGGAAGAATGCGCAGAGGCGCTGGAGACCCTAAGCGATGGCAAACGGGTGACGCTGGTTTGGGTTCCGGGACATACGGGGGTACCAGGCAACGAGAAGGCGGACGAACTCGCACGACTCGGGGCAGGAACCGCCTATGTAGGACCGGAGCCACTTTTGGGCGTGACAAAACGACAAGTGCAAAGCGGACTCAACAAATGGGCCCAGGACGCGCTATTAAACTCCTGGGAAACAGGAACGGGTTGCAGACAGACCAGAGAATTCGTAGACCGTCCAAAAGCGACCAGAATTGTATGGATGCTGGGACGGACACGAAAAGACCTCGGACTGCTGATAGGTACTCTAACCGGACATAACCGGTTAAGGAAGCCCATGACACGTATAGGAGTCGAGAATGACCCTACCTGCCCAGCCTGTGGACAGGAAGAAGAGACATCAAGACACCTCGTGGCAGAATGCGAGGCCTACGCAAGGATGAGACAACAGGCACTCGGAGCGCCAACTCTGAGCGAGGAAGAACTGCACATGCTCAAATGGGCAGACTTACTGGACTTTGTAAAGAGAACAGGAAGGCCCAATGAGTTACCCGACCATCAAAGGGAAGTGCAGAGAGTGGGTTAAGGGACAGACTTGGGACATGGCAAAAAGGGCCTACTCTGGCCTACTTGTGAGACCTGCGGGTCAACCCCCCCCCACTACTACTACTACTACTCCCCTTAAAAAATAGCATTTAAAAATTTTTTAATTGTCAAAAAACTTTTATTAGCATCAGCTCGTAAGAATGTCGCACAATATATTACCTAAAAATTTTATAAAAATCGGTCCACCGGTTTAGACGCTATCGTGTTACACACACACAGGCTGACATTATGACGATATTGTTAATATTGGTCAAACTACACCCAAATAACACATTTTTGGCGTTACCTCAAAAAATTTAAAAAAAAATTAATACTACCTTCTTAGCCATTACTGCGCGTGCTAGTAAGGTACAAATCTGTATCTTTCAAGGTCCAAAAATAAGGCAAACATAATTGTTACCTACATCTTGCCCACGCTTTCCCTATATATTGGAATACTGAAATATCAAAATGACAAAGCTCTTCTTGAAAAAATAAAATCTAAAAAAACCGCAGGCAATGTTTAATAGGGCTTAAATAAGGTTTCGGAAACCATATTAAAATGCTGTCTCTTTGTTCTTCCTGATTTTTTAAAATACTCTGTAATGCGGTCTAGCTTTTACCAAAGGAGCAGATTAAAGTACAGGATGGACAAAATACCGAAACTAATTTTTTGATTGTACAATATCTTTGCTGCTATGCTAAAGTCTAAGTCAAGTCAAACTACTTAAAATAGGTTAAATCTGTAAGAAAGGATTAATCTATCTATCTATTTAGCCTTCTTCAATCCATCTTTGGACATATACCTCCCCCAATATCTTCCACTCTTCTCTGTCTGTCGCCGTGTTTATACATCTAAGTTACTACGTATTTTTTTAAATCGTTTGTCCATCTTATTTGGCGTCATCTCCTACTTCTTTTATTTTCTCAAGGTCTCCAGTTTACAATACATTTGTTCCATCGATCGTCTTTCGGTCTCATATTATGACCGGCAAATTTCCATTTTAACTTGCTACTTTTCCTCTGACATCCCTTACTTTGTTTTACTTCTTATCCATTTATGTTAGCTTTACATGTAATATTTGTCTTTCCATTGATCTTTGGGCTTTTGTTACTTTATCCATATTTGATTTTATAATTGTCTAGGTCTGGGGTCCAGGTAAGTACAGGAAGAATAAATTGGTTATACACTTTCGTTTTGAGGTACTAAGGATATTTTTTATTTTTTAATATAAAGCTTAATTTACCGAATGCTGCCCAGGCCAATCTTACTCGTCTTTCGATTTCAGCCGTTTGGTTTCCTTTTTTTAGTTTAATAATTTGTCCCAGGTATATATATATTCCTATACTTTCTCTATTTTCTTTTGGTTTATTCTGATCCTGATATCTTTATATGTGTTTATTATGATTTGAGTGTTATTGTAGTTTATACTTATGCCTATATTTTTTAAGAAACGATTAATATATTTTCATAATTATCAAATCCTGGCCTGTTTAACTTTTCTTGCCTCCTGAATTTACATGCAGACGCGATAGCAAACGCGATTATTGTAGCGTTAAATCACAATTACTACGTTTATACGCGCCTAAAAGCGGTTTAAAATAAAATCGGTTTTAGTGTTAAAAACGGTTTTAATAGTGTATATACGACAAAATTTTCAAACTGTTCTTATATAAAAGAGCATTAATTGTATTGTATAATTAACGCAAATGTATCTAACACAATTGAAGACCTACTAAAATATTTATTAACAACTAGCCTCTAAATAAACTGCTTTGCTTTGTATTTATACATCGTAGGGTAAAAAAATGCCTTGACAAAGGAGATAAGCTTATAGAAGGTGTATGCCAAATTTCATTGAAATTGGTTAAGCAGTATCTAAGATAATCGGTAATAGAAAAAATCTCTCTCCTTTTATATACAGAGTCTTTTAGACCACCCGTACAATAATTTTAAAAGGGAACGGGAATGACAGAAATTGTAACAAAGTTTATTATGTCTATGGTTTCTTGCACAAATTGAATATTTATTACCTACTGAAGAAATCTCAGTATTTGATAATTTTAATTTAGGTTTTTACCCTTACTGAAATGTCTTTATATAAAAAATTAGATGATTAAAGCAAATAAATTTAAAAATTGTTTCCGTAAATTTTTTGGTGATCTGGCTTTCAAAATATACCAATAAAAATTTCTGCCATGGCAGCCACCAAAAAAATATTTACACGGTTGTGCAGTGCCCTAGCTAGGCGTGCCTACGTAGCAGCGTAGACACCTGTCTGGGGCGCTAAAATGAATATTTAAAATTAGACCCCCCAAAGAAATAAGCATAATTTATCAGATGCCAGCTGACCAAAGGCGGCGTTATACTTTTAAAACTAACCAAAACTTTTGGATTTTGTACAATTTTTCTTAAAAAGCGCCTTTTTCATGATTTTATTCTCTAACATTTTCTTTTTTTCCAAAAATGTTCAACTTTCAGTGCCATTTTTTTCAAAAAAAAACTTAAGTTTTCTTAAATGTTCACCTGCTTGATTTTTTTCGCTATGTCAACAAATATGGTGGCACAATTTTTTTTGATCTTCCAGAAATTTTTTTTATATTGCAATTTTTTTTTCTGCGGCACATTTTTGCCAAATCAAACTAAAATTTTTGTCATATTGTACAAAAAATTTTCCGCAGCTAATTTGTTTTAAGTATTTTATTTTTCTAAAATCTTTGTCTGTTTTTCTAATTTTGCCGTAGTTCTTTTGTATTATAAGACTTTCTAAAATTTTACCTGCAGCACCCTCCTCTTATTGTTCTACAAATTTTAATCTGCCGCGCGATTTTTTTTTTATTTTTCGTCTATAGCCCAATTTTTTTCAGTTTTACGTCGTACACTAAAATTATGTTATTGAATTTTAAAACACTCTGTATATAAACAACAATTTTTTGCAAAATATAACTTTTTTCACAAAAATGACTTTATTTTCCAATAATTTTTGACCATCCGTTCATTACTTTAAAAGGGAAAGGAAAAGACAGAAACTGTTAGAAGTTTTATTATATTTATGGTTTTTTGGTTCTACTGAAGAAATCTAGGTATTTGATAATTTTAATTTATTAGTTTTTGTCCTTGAATTAAAATGTCTTTATATAAAGAATTAGATGAATAAAGCAAATAAATTTAAAAATTGTTTGCTTAAATTTTTTCTTGTTCAGGCTTTCAAAATATACCAATAAAAATTTCGATGCAAAAAATATTCACACGGTTGTGCAGTTCCGTGGCAAGGCGTGCCTGTAGAGTAGGCACGTACCTAGGGCGCCAAAATAAATATTTAAAATTAGAACCCCAAAGAAATTAACATAATTTATCAGGTGCCAGCTGACCAAAGGCGGCGTTGTCTTTTAAAACTAAACAAAATTTTTGCATGGTGTACACTTGACTTGAAACACCCTGTATATATGCCAGTACGAAAATATTTGTAGCTACCTATTTTTCTTTTAATTTGACCTACCATTGCAAGCTTCATAAGATTTTTTAAAATAAAGTTTGCATTGGTGCAAAATATTCCTGATCACCCTGTAAATTATTTATAGTACCTTTTGGTGTTTTGTGGGTACCTTACAATAAAGGTCTCAGATTTGTTAACTTAATGTGTCCTACTAATATTTTATTAAATCAAAAAAAAGTAGTTTAAAGAAAACTCGTATTAAACTTTATCTTTCTAGATTCTAGAACAATTGCGAAAACTTTTTTACTTTCAATAAAGTCGTTTTTCTAACTCAAAGCTTGGAATTAATTAAGAAAAGAGGTCTTTCCCATACAATATAATTCGTTTTTGTCAGTGATTTGGCCTTACTATGCCCATTTCACTCTGGAATCAATTTTCGAGCATGCAGCTCAGTCCATTCGTATTATAGGTCTATGGCCCTATGTGCAGCATAAAAGATCTTTTTTGTAAAGCTTTTTGTAGATTTTTTTCCACAAGTCTTCAAAAATAAACTTCGTTCCTTTGATAAAATATTTTTAGAAAGTGTTTTCTAAGTAGACCCAATTTGGTAATAATTTTGTACTACTTAGTGTCTGGTGTTACGCCTAGCTTCTTTAGAGTGTGCATGTCTAAAAGTTTTCTTTATATTTGCAAAGTTTTTCAATAAAATTTTAGCAGGTGACATTTATTTTTGCCTGGAATAGAAACGTTATTTTACTTACTTCTACACCCTGGCAAAAAAGATATGTTTCGTAAGTTTGAACCGCTTTTTTGTGTGTCTGTATATTATCTCTAAGCATGTAACATTCAAACCACTAATTTAGTTTTGATTAAATTTTTTTGTTAAGACCCTTTCTCTCTAACAGCTATTAATGACGATGGCGACGCCGACATTTAGTAATTTCCTCAAAGGTTCCGGCTATTATTATTGTTATTTATGGGCGTACGTAAAGAGGGACAGGGAGGGGACATTTGCCCACCTCTAAATGTTGAATATTATTTATTAAAAATCAAACAAGATTCGTGGCTAATCGGGTAAAAGGTAGTTTTTGTTTCTCTCATATTTTTCCGTGGGAAGCTTGAAAGCTTAACCTCACGGAGGTTCAAGATCTAATGGACACCTAATATTAATTAATTAGGGTTGATCTGGCCTGAAAGACAGAAGAGCTCTCGTAGGTCACGGACGGTTTGTTTCTTTTTATTTGCAATCTAAAGCAGTTTATTTTCGCCTACTCTTGTTCTAGTTTCTCTCGGATCTCGGTAGATGGCGCTTCTTCCGAGAGATTTCTCACTATTTACATAGGATTAGAGAAAAAACCGTCTAATTATCTTCGCAAGGGTGTCACATTGACCAAGCAGTGTTCTAGAGAGTCCCATAAGGGCTACCGAAAGCCTGAGAGCACACACCTATAGCACACACCTATACTAACAAAGCGAATTTTTAATCAGTTCCCCGGTAGTTCAATGGAAGAGCATTTGCTGGATAGCGAAGTGACGCTGGTTCAAATCCAGCCTGAGGTAAATATTTTTATTATCTTATTTTTCTTATTTTCCCTTGCCCTTATGCCTCTAAATACTCTTCGTTGTATAATTTATATCTAGGG
Source organism: Aspidapion aeneum (assembly GCA_963576565.1). Taxonomy (NCBI): domain Eukaryota; kingdom Metazoa; phylum Arthropoda; class Insecta; order Coleoptera; family Brentidae; genus Aspidapion; species Aspidapion aeneum. The sequence continues at coordinate 110,889,996 of OY755040.1, forward strand.
CGCTAAAACTAACCCTTAAAACTTTTATTGTCTATAACGTAACGTAACACATTTTTCTGCAAACGGCTTTTTTTTTAAGAAAATGAATTAGAAACTTAGAACTAAACTAGATTTTTGACGATTTCTGTAAATCATCCCCATATATGGACATCACTATACCATTGGAAGTAAACTAAAACCAACAAGCTCACATATTATTAAGAAATAAATTTTGTTTTCTAAAAACAACTTATTTAGATGATTATCATGCAAAGATTGGTTTTCAGAGAATTTGTTAAAACCTACATTTATTTTTTGTGTACTATTTAAAAGGCACCTTCGTTTACGGACGTCATTGAAATATCAATCATATTCTTTACCCAAGCTTGTTACACATCATTAAAAAGGAAAGTTTATGGTCTGATATAGCATGGAGTTTACTTAGTGTGCTAGTGGGCTAGAAATGTATCAGATCCGTCACGGATCCATTTATTTAAAAGTTCACTTGGCTTTACTGGATTTATTTGCAATCCAAATGCAAAATATGTGCGGAAATATGTATAACCAGCATTACTTTAGCTTATATTATTTTCTTTATACACCTGGATCTCTTATCCACTCTACGTATCTACTTTGCTTTCATGGCTCCCAAAAAGGATTTTGTCATGTGAGGTTTTCCTTTTGAATTTCAAATGATAAGATTTAGGGTAACGTTGGCACAGTATACTTTATTTTTAAGAACTCTTCTAAAAATTATTATTTTAAACTTGAATCGGATATAAATGAGAGGCAGTTTCATTTTTGAAATGTATGAATTAACGAAAATGCCTACCTTATTGCATATATCTTTCATTATTAGCTAATAAAAGTTTTACAACGTGAAACTTAAAATGTTGTAGCTTCAGATTATTATTCTAACTCTCTACTATACCTCCTACAATCAAAATATAACCATCTGAATTAAACAACTTATCCTTTGCAAGAAATCATGGATAGGTTTTTTCGAAAGAATGAAAAAGCTACGTATAGTAGTATCAAATCAATGTAGGTACACGAACATTAATATTATGAAACTATCTTTAAAAGTTCATTATATTAAGGTTCACGTACATTAAATCAATGAACTGTCATTCATGCTGGCTAAAAATTAATGTTCACTCATCGCACAGTATTTTAGAAGCACAATCTTGGTAGAAAATATTCATATATTTCAAGATATACTGGGTCTTATTGAATAACTTGCTAATATTTAAAAAGGTAATTCTTGGGTCAATTTTGAGAAAAAACCTTTATTTGAACATATGTCCTAAACGTCTTATCTTTTAAAAACAAGGTGTTAAATATTTTTAAAAAATTCTCCTATTTTTTATTAATATCTGTGCTTAGACCAGGCAAAAATTTAGGAGTTCCAAATATTTGTTTCTCTTTACCAAATTTTTTTACACATTCCTTCCATGGTTCCAAAAACCTACTTTGTTAAAATTTTTCTTAAGTTTTCTGTGGCGCAGAGGCGATTTACTAATATACGAGACTTGTACAAACATAAGTTTTTATTTATTATATTTCTTTAGAACCCGACCACCTTGTATATACTGTTCACAATTTTTAAAAGCTGATAAAATTTCTAATAAAATGATGTATTACATTATGTTAGCTCCCGCTAAATTTCGCGGTTGTTTATATATATTTTTAAAAATACACAACTGTATGAAGGAAAAAGCGCATTCCGCGTATTTGGACATGCGCACCAACAACCGGGGAGATCCTTGTCAATCGCCTAGAGAAAATGGCGTGTTAATTTCGTTCTCCAACTATTTCAAATATCTACACCTGAAAGTGCTCGATTTTGTGTACTGAAGCATAGAACTAGAAACTTCAGCCCTTCAGCTACGTGGTGACATCATTAGATCCATTCAGGGGCCCCTTGGAACGAGGAGAAAAGTAGGGTATAAATAGGGGAGATCGCTTATCTATCCCATGTATTTCTTATGGCACTTCCGGTCGTTAGTTTCGGGTGCTGCCTCCGATGATTTGAACCAATGAGAAGGTTTGTATAAAAGTAGGTGGAGCTTCGATGATGGTGAGTGAGAGAGAGAGAGAGATAGAGAGCGAGTGAGAAAGAGAGAGAGTGAGAAAGAGAGAGAGAGAGTGAGGAAGAGAGAAAGAGAGCGCGCGCGAGCGAGAGAGCGCGAGAGAGAGAGAGAGAGAGACAAGTTGAGCTGTGGGACTGTTCCCAAACTAGCGTGTGGTGTAAAATTCTGACCCCAGCAGACTCGACGCCCCGGCTACCAGATGGCGGGTGCGGGCGTCCAGCACGCTGGTGGGGGATCCTGGATGTAGGAGCCTGCTTGAGGGATGTATTTTCTAGATTAAATTTGTAATTTTTAGGTAAATTAGTTAAGATAGAGCACTCAAGCGAGTAGTATCAACAATAAGAAGAAAGTAAGATGATTCTCGAGAACAAAGATTGTGTTAAGAAAATTTGGGATGAAATTTCGGAATCACCTGTAATTAGCGAGCAATTTATAGGATGGTTTTGTGAACAAATTAATTGGGAAATCGTGTGTCGAAAACATAGGTTATCGGAAATATTCATGGCAACGTTTCTCAATAGAATGCACTGGCCTAATGTCTCAAGATATCAGAAAAACTTATCCGAAGATTTCATGCATATGTTTAAAAGTGAACTCTATTGGCCTTTCTTATGTCGTTATCAAAAAATGTCTGAAAAATTTGTGCGAGAACATGAATGGCTTATTGATTGGGAATATCTTTTAAAGTATCAGACACATCTACGAAAAGAATTTCTTGAAGAAATGCGTGAGAAACATCTTCAACCTGAAGAAGGAAGAATTTATTAAATTAAGAAATCCTCCCATCTCTTATGATAGAATAATTTTAATTTTAAGATATCTTAATAATTTAAAAAAATAAATTAAATATTTTAAAGAATAATTTTGGTTTTTTTTATGTTGTTTGCTCGCTGTTTCTATACCTTTTTTAGGTACCTTTCAAATCAACCCAACATTTTTAAGAAGAAAATTTTATAAAACATAATGAAAATTTTTTAAGAGTATTATTAATAGCAAATGTGCAATAAAACTTCCTTTTTAAAAATATTTGGTAGAAATAAAATACTGTTTCTTGAGAAAAACAACATGTTTCTTAAGAAAAATAGATTTTTTAAATTAGGTAAGTACCTACTTATATCTAAGATCAATAAAACAAAAAGTACGGGTTGTTACTTAGGTCTACAATATTAAGAATAAAGGAGCTAAAATATTAAATAATTTAATTTGTTTTATTGATGTGTAATAGGTAGGTAAAATTTATGCAATCTCAGTTGAATCACCGAGGAAAAAATGTCAAAGGCGCCGACTGCTTTGTCGGTGTCTTTGACATTCTTGCCGCGGTGATTCAACTGAGATTGCATAAACTATACCTTGAGAAATAAAATACAAATTTAAGCAAAATATAAGTTGTTTATTTATTATTTTAAAACAAGTAAAAATATAAACATTTTACAACAAAAAAAAACTCCTGAGGAACATCAAAATATTATTAAAACCTTTTAAACTTATATTATTAAACCCTTAAAATTATGTCTTTAACAGGAAGAACACAGTTACATACTTATAAAATACGTAAAAAATAGCAACTGCAGGCAAACTAGGAAAAATTTCAGTTTCCATTATTGAATAATGTCCCCAAGGCAACGTATCAATCATATTTGGCAATATAAAACGTTTATCATCTGAAGAATTCAGAGCAATTTTGTTAATTGATAAAGAATAATTAACACACGATTTGCTTTGGATGGTATTAAATTTAACATGTTTGGCTCTGTTCTCAAACAGACACTTAGAAAAATCGTCAAAGGTCACATTTCGAGTTGAAGACTTTCCCACCCCTTTAATTTTTGATAATGATTCTTTACCATTCACCAAGTATGAATATACCTTTGCTCTTAAGGAAATAAATTCTGTTAAAATTTTTCCCTTCAGTTCATCCTTCATTTTTCCTGGAACTTTTTTATTAACATGATGTATTCCAAAATTGTTATTTATTGGGTAATCACTAGTATCGAAGTAACTATTTGCATCTCTTTTAATTATATCATAAATTGTAAGAGAATTATCCTTTTTTGATGTAAATTCTAGTACATATGCATCAGTGTCCATGTAATTTATTTTTACATCAAAATAAGGAGTAATGTTATTTTGAATATACCCATAGTAAAAATCATATAAAACAGTTTTACTTAGATCTAAAATTGAAAAACCTACATAGATTGGTTTATTAAAAATAATTTCAGTTTTATGTAATTCAACAGAAACTAGATTTTCATTGAATACAACAAGATTTTTAAATTCAGGTCTTGAAATAAGTTTACGAGCAGAATTCCAAGAGTTGGCCAAGACAATTTTTCTTTTTTTTCTATCTCGTTCAATTGTTTTCCCAAAATTTGCATTTATTATCATCTTAAAAAAATCTTTTTCAAAATCATTTTTTGCTTTCATTCGCATATCAGTGTTGAAATCAATAAAGGATTTTAACCAGGCTTTTTGACTAAACTGTAAAATTCTGTGAATTTTTTTAAGGACCAATCCTTCTTTGATACATTGATAAAGATTTTCAAAATGAATCACATATTTTACTTTATTATTTAAAGTGCAAAGCAGTTTTGGATATTTACCCGACGGTGGTGTCCCTTTTAAAGGACAGAATGGTAAAAATTTATGTTTATCATGGAGATAGTCAGGATATTCCAAATCAACCTCTAAAATTATCCCCGTGTTACTGTCTTCACCGTAGAGAGTCAAGAGCTTATTAGAGAGGGGTTTTTTCTGAAATAAATAAAAAATATTATCAATTTTCTGTTGATTTACCCAAACAAAATCTTTATAGGGTAGAGCCTTTGCTTGACAAAATCCATAAAGATTATTAAGGTCCCAATAGGCTAAATACACCTCAGGCTTAGAATTATCATAGGTACACGGAAAAAAACGGTTGTTACATTTGCTATATCGGGTGCATGATTGTGTTATTCCTCCTCTAATACCTTTTTCCAAAAACAAAATTTGATCTATGTCTGTTAAAAGTTCTAATCGGATTTTTGAAAAAAGTAATGCTGCAGACCAAGATAAACCTGGGAGAGTATAAAATGCAGCAGCATCTAATCCATAATACTTAAGCGTCATCTCGCGGAAAGATTGAAATGCCAACGCAAGAAAAATGACGTCACTTTTCAGGTAAATATCGCTGTATTCACCTAAAGTTTTAACATTGAAAACATCCCAGACTTTAATAGCATGAATATAGTCATCATCTGAAATAAATTCTTCTTTTAAGGTGTTAAAAAAACATAATTTTGGTGGAAGCATGGTAATATTTAGTTTTTCCCAGCTATCCACAAATTCGTAAGGAAAAACACCTTTCCTTACAATCAACTTTAGTTCTTCTTTATTTGAAAAGTGTTCCTTTAAAGAGGAAAAATTTTTTAAATCAAGATTTTTTATAAGAGTCTCTAGGGATGTGGCCAAAAATCGAAATGAATCCAAAAATACTAGTTTCAGATCTCCTAAGTATAGAGAAAATGAAATATAGTCTTCATGATTAAGAGGTAAAATATTGACAGAACCTAGCTTTGAAAGCTCAGCGATAAATAATTTTGAGTCGTATTTAAGATTATGGAAAAACACAGGAATCTTGTTGTCTGTCTGAATTTGAATATTACACTCTTTACACAAAAAATTTATAAATTTACCTGTATAGTGGTCATGATGTAAAACTTTTGGATTTTTTTCAGAGAAACATTCATTACAAATCGGACATAATGTAATTTCAGAAAAGTTAAAGGCAGAATTTTCACATATTTTGTTATCCAATAATTTTTGTTTTAATATAATTGAAATCTGAGCGCTTTCCTTTTTTAGTTGTTCTATAAACCACTTTGCAGGTTTTTCTCCTCTATACAAGTTAAATTTATTTAATTTTTCATCAAAAGAACACACTATTTTATATGCCACACTGTAGGCCTCATGTTTTTCGTAAATATTTTGAAAAGAATTTGTGGGATCAGGTATACACGTACTTATTTTCTTAGTAAAGCATTCGAAGTCACAATAGATGACGAACGGCTTCATAATAAGAGCCTTAAACGAATTAAATTTAAGAACAGCGTTGGTAATTTCAGGTACAATTATTTTTTGTGGGGAAAAAAGAGAACAATTTTCAATATGGCTCTTAAATTTTTCCTCCGAAGAAAAGTGATTTAGACATGAATCACATACATGTATTTTGTTTTTGCTTTTAGTCACTTGTGTAACAACAATTTTGGCCAAATCAGTAATTAAGCAGTAATGTCCACAAGTTCGATTCTTATTTAGGTACAACAAATTTATATGGTGCTTTTTTTTAGATTTAGTGTGATAAAGAGGCCCACTAAGAGTTTTATTTTTTGTGTCTATACCAAAGACATTAATTGAAATAGTATTGTTTAGTTGTTCAAATTTCGAAATATTTGAAAGTTTTATTGGCATTTCAATACCTTTTAAGTTAAATATTTGATAAGGATCTTGAGGATATGACTCCGGTTTAACTTTATTTTTTGAAACAGGATAAAAAAACGCAAGTAAGCAGTATAAAAAACATTTTCTATCATTATTAATTATATTAATTATACCTTTGCGCAATAACCATAAAGGAAGCGGGGTGTAAGTTCCAAAGCCAGCAGTCAATGGATGAAATTTATTGATTGAAACTATCAAATGTGATACTGATAAATATCTCCATCCAGATCCTTTGTGTGAAAACTCCTCCATCTACAACAAAAACAAAAAATAAATTTAGTTTGCTAGATATTATAGTGTATTATGAACTTTAGGTCTCAAAGTACTTTTAATCCCAAATCAAAAGATTATAATTTACCTGGGATTAAAAAACACTTTAGACCCTTGGGATATATACTATTTTATTCCCTTTAGTTTTTTAAAAACCCTAGTTGAAAAATTTTGAAAAAATAGAGTTAAAAATCATATTAAAATTAAAATTGGTTTTATTTCAAAAATAATTTTCAAAAATTTCTTAATTTAACCTTAAATTGAAACTGGCTTACTTTAAATATATAAAGGACTAAAGGTGGTATTTTTGTGTCGCATAAAAGGGTCTGGGACTAAAATTTATTTTAATCCTTATTCATCGAAAAAGGAGCCAAAAAATACCTATAATTGTTTGTTTTTGTTTTCTAATACAATATAGTAAAAATAACATACCTTTTTTATGAGAATTTCCTGCATATCGTCTAGAATGGAGTTTATATCAGTAGTCAAAAGTATTTCATAATTCGATGTTCCAAAGCTTTTATAATCTTGCTCCTGTGAACTTGGTAATTCAAAAAGGCAATTTAAACGAAAATTTACTTTTATACATTGCTTTTTCTTCTTCGGAAAGTCGTACAGCTTTTGAATTAAAACTGTCTTACAATCTTCCAAAAAATTTTTTGGGTCCAAATGTCCATGATTGGTTATAAGAGCAGTCAATATGCGACAATCGAATGCTGAAGATATAATTTTCCATTGAACCATACGCTGGTGACTCGTGCTGGTTGATGGTAGCTCTCCACCAACAATTGGTAAATTAAATTGAGTTAAATTATTAAAAGTTCTAAGTTTGTAAGTCTCTAACACCGAAATAATGTGTTCAAACTGCAGTCTTTTTCCAACAAATATTTGATACTTTAAGCTTTTGGATATAAATATTTATATGCTCCTCAAGAGATTTTAAAAATTGTAAATATTCTTCTGGAGTATGTATAGAGTTATAAGTCTGAATAGTTTTAATGATAATATCTTCCATTTTTATTTTTTTTAATTTTTAATAAACTCAAAAGTGTTTGCTGGTTGATGTGTCCCTCCTGGTACTACTTTTTTTCCTTTAAAAATAACACTGCATCCATTACCTGATAACAATTCTTCACAAGTAGAATCGGTTAGCACTGCACTTAATCGTTTTGGTAAAAACAATGTACGCTCTTCTAGCTCACACAAGATGCTCTTGCCAAACTGTGTTTTAATTTTTTTAAAAGCGCAAATTTTGTAGGGGATCCCTACTCCCATCTCATCTACGTCAATTTTTTCTTTAAAACTACATGAGGCCACTTCATTAACTTTTTCCATTTTTTTTTCTTGTTCGGTTGTATCTATTGAATGGTTTAACTTGAACTAATTTTACTTTATAGTCTTATTAAAAATTAAAAAAATCTCTCTTCCTCCCACTTATTTTTCTATTGGGTATAAGGGTGTATCTGCTTAATAAAAAGTTTTTTGATATAGAAAAAAGTTAATTATTTTGTGAAGGTTCACTAAAATATAGATTAATAATCTGTTCTATCATTTGAAGAAAATTTTCTTGGTTATTATTAAATATTGGTAAGACATCTGTTATATTTTCAACATTAACATCTAGTTCAAATAAAATGTTTTCATCATCGGGTTCCGGCTGTGGAAATTCCGGTCCCTGAAAAACTGGGTAAACTTGGTTTTCTCTGTTGCGTGGGCAACACATTTTTAAAAATTCTTCTTGGGTTTTAACTAAACTTAACAAATTGCAACTATGCCCTTGCCTGTTTTGTGCTTAAAGAAAAATATCTGTGGGATGGGGAGGACGTGATTGTGCATCTCACTATACAGTGTGCGTTATGATTTTAAAAATTTAAATTAAATGTTGGATTTTCCATAGCGATATTGTATTACATAGAAGACTTGAGAACTCAAATTCACATCTTTTATCAGATTTTGTATCTAACAAACAGTAGATGCAATGATAATGGAATGGTCGATGCAAGTGAACCTTATTACAGGACAAGAAATTATATTTCATTTTTAAGGTGTCCATATCCTTCAAATCTACCAATTCGCAATAGCATTTAGGACATAATATCCAATCTTTGTTCTCCTTGCTTAAAATGTGATAATAAATATTACAATTTGATGTACCTGTATTATGTACCCATTCGTGCCTCTGTAGTGCGTCACAATTTTCTTCCCATGGTAATCCCCGAGGATCAAAATGGGTTTCATATCTTTTATATTGAATATTAAAGGGGGACACAAGTGATTGAAACTCTCTACTTAAGCTTCTGTAATAAGGCAAATTTAAAAATTCGATACATTTTGTCGAAGAAGTTACCGAACTGGAAGGGGAGGGCTCGTCTCCCAAAAATATTTCCCGAATTCTACGGAAATTGTCACTGTTTTCGGGCGTAGCACTACCGCTTGGTTCTTGTCTTTCAGACATAACTTAAGTTTTTAAAGTTTAAAAGGTTTTAATAATATTTTGATGCTCAAATAAGTTTAAAAGGTTTTAATAATATTTTGATGTTCAAATGATGGAGGTTCGGTTTAAATTGCGTTTTGGTGCATCTTGTTTCGACACCTACACACTGCAATTGTATCATCAATACTTTTATCAACAAAAAACACTCTTGTGTGGAAGGAGTGCAAAAATTCGCGCTAATATATAGGGTGATTCAGCCTAATTAAATATAGTATTCGAAATAATAAAACTACATAAATTCTAAAATAATTAATTTATTGCATCCAAACTTTCTACATCTTGTAACAATTTATCCTTAAAAAACAGGAAGCACTCTCTCATACACATCATATTATCATTATTAAAAGGAAATTCATGACAAAGAAAATTTTCGATTACTGTCTCTATGGGTAAAAAATTATGTTTTAATAATGCTAAATTTCTTAATAACGAAAAATAAAAATTGTTCATATTTAAGTTATTTAAATAATCTAGTCTAGGTTTTAACACTAGGTTCAGTTTTATTAGGTTATCCAATTCACTTTTGTTAAAAATCAACACCTGATCATCATAGCAGAGTTTTAATTGGTTGATGGATTTTCCATAACTTATGATGTAGTCATCGAATTTAAATTCACGTTCACATACACAATCACATGTAGTAGAATCTTGATACAGTCCTTGTAAAACAAACTTGATAAAACTTGTCCAGTCTTCAGCGATAAAGGATATACAAGTCTTGTCTTGTTTAAAAATTTTGATTGCTCCCATAAAATCTCGAACAGTACTTATTCCTATGGACACACCCATATCAGATTGAGGTAACAAATAGGTTATTTGAAGCAAGTAACATTTTTCACTTTTAACTTTTTCTTTGACTTTATTTAGGCACATATCAACTTTGTTCCAGTATAAATCGAGAACCTCACATTCGAAAGACATGTTGACTAATAACCTTCTTCTCTCTTTTTACTTATACCACCTCAGATTTGTCGATCCAACTATTGTATTTTTTATCTAATCCCCACCATTTAATATATAGTTTTTTCCCCTTACGTCTGACTACTTTTTCCACCAGATAAACATCATCGTACTTGGCTTTTTGTAGTTCTTCTTCATAGAAACAACCTTTAATTGGATGACCTTGCATATCTTTTAAAAGGTATGTTCTGGGATAAGTGTTTCGTATTTCAGTAATTTGAAATAATTCCGCAGTCCACTGAGGTGTGTAACCTTTATCAAATAAATGCTTGTATTTTGAAATTCGAACTTTATCGTCTACTTGAAATTTTGCTTTTTTTGAATAAAAAGAACGCCTCGGCAACAACGTAGGTAAAATGCGAGAGAATGTAGTAGAAAGTAGAGTTTTTTCATGCTTTTTGGTTACTTCAGCAGGCTTAAGATTTATGGAGGAATGTTTGGTTTGATTGTAGTTTTCAGTTATCTTATCCAAGTGGCTTATCCAGTTATATGATCCATTTAAACTAAACAACTTGTACAGGCGATGTTTCAGAGTGCGAATAACTCTCTCGCACATACTTGCTTTAATTCCACTATACGTATGGTAGTGATTTATTGAGTAAGCTTGCATTATTTTGGAAAAGTGTGTATTATAGTATTCGCTACCTTGATCCGTTAAGAGATTTGAAGGGCGTCGTCCTGATGTTTTAAGAATTGACTCCATTGCACGGCTAACTTCGATACCATTTTTTGTTTTAAGAGGCCTGGTCCACACATATTTTGAAAAACTGTCTATGACAACCAAAACGTATTTAAAATTTCGATTAAATTTCGCTATATTACGAAACTCGCATAAATCGGCCTGCCACAGGTCATCGTAGCCCTTAACAATTGTTTTCAATCGCTGAAAATGTTTTCTTGCCCCACGATGCAACTCGTTGACTATGTGTTCCTTTATTTTGGACATGCTCAGATAATAATTTTGTTGAAATTCTTCGTTTTTCCATATAACGATAATGAAAAGTAAAATTTAAATTATTTATTCGACTGGTAAGAGCTTCCTGGTAGACCGTTTCGTTTGATAAAATATTTTGCCACTTTTTATCGATTTGAATTTTTGCTATAGAATGTGTGTTGTTCTGCATCTTACTAACAACTAAATAGATAATTTACTTAGCGATTCTCTTAACTCCTTCAGTTGTTTTTCCATAGAGGCAACATGTTCGTGAAATTCTTTATCAAAATGTAGTGTGGTATTTGTTATCGAAGCCAAAATATTATCCTTCATATCGGTAAGACATTGGTCAAGAAAAGCTTTGTTCACTGCGTCACTATCTTGATTGGGAGATGACAAGTTACAAATTTTATGATTTTGCATATCATAGTTTCCTTCCTTTGTTTTTGGTATTGGGTTTAGAGTTCGAAAAATATCCATTGACCCTATAGGGTCACGACGCGGTTTCTGGGATGATCCAAACTTGTTCATGTTTTTATTAAGACTAATTCAAATAATCTTAAAACAAATTATTTTTTAGTTAGGTGCGCTGGTGTTCTACGGACATGGGATACAGGAGGCGGTGGAGGGGTACAATTGGGATCCTGCACGGAGAATCCCACGTGTGGGATTCTGCATGCTACATCCTGCATAAAGAATCCTAGAATTAAGTTTTATTTTCAGCGACCGTCTTCGATTTCAATAATACCCACTCTTTGCAACTCCTCTAAAATGTACTTAATATCATTCAATGTGTTTGTATTGCCCGCCTCTCGAGATCCGTCTAAAGTGCGTAGGCGGTTGACAAGTTCATTCACGTCTCCGTATGGAATATACTCTTTTTTAGTGTCAGTGTATTGTAACAAAGAACCACCCTTTTTCTTATCCTTATCAATATCATCACGACTGCGTGTTCTGAAACTTTTCGGTCGTGTTGTTATGGGAGGTTTGGGTCGGGTTAGTGATGACAAGTAGACTTCACTGGGAGAGGAGGTGCTGGCAGCGGCGGTGATCGACGATGTTGAAGCAGGTCTAATAAAAACATTGTACTTTTCACTTTTGCTCCCTTTTAACTGACCTGTAGGGGTAAAATTTCTTCTGTGAACATTGGTGTAGTCCAAAATTTTTTTAAAAGTGTCTCTGTCAGCATAAGAAATTGCTTGTCTTGGGGGATTTTTTAAAAATAATAGATCGAGTACTCCCAGTGGAGCAGGGAATATTTTTTCTCCAACAATTAAATTTCCCTTATTATCAAAATCCACCGATTTGTTTCCTAGACTAAATTTATTGCTTTCCGGTAAAAACTTTAACAGGCTGTAATCGATTTCCGGGCTGCGTGAAAAGTATTTACCCAAGTAAAAGCGTGTAGTCTGAGGGAAATAATCTAAAAATTCTGACTGGGTGACTGCACTACGGTTAAATTCATCTTGAAACTGTACCAACGATTTCTCATGTTGTTCTTCAGCATCCTCTTCTGTTTGAGAATCGATTTCCGATTTTGCTTCGTCAGCCGTTTCGAATACGTCTTCATCTTCTGTTTGTAGCATTGAATGGGGGCCTGTTAAAGTTGAGTCCAAAATACGGCTAGTGGATCTGTCAAATTTTTCATTTTTCAATCTTGGTTGAATAAAAGATTCATAAGATTTAGGATATTGATTAGATGTATGTGTTTTCGGCGATGACTTGCGTTTTTTCAAAATTTTGTATTGCGGCGAAGGTGGTATCTTGGAAGAAACAGGAGGCAGTGAAGACACAAAATTAGCTGTAGTTATTTTTGATATAGGTTCAATAACAGGCTTAAAAAATTTCTTAAGAGATTCATCTTCTGCCTCAATGCCCAATTTAAGAGCTGTGTACTTTTTTTTAATGGCATTTGTGGCTTCTATTATGCGCTTTTTAATTCGCTTTTCTTTATTACTTATTTTAGTAATATTTCCCTTAATTAGCTGATTTTAACAGATTTTTCTTCCTAATCCGTTAAAAAGGGGTTTTTTGTAACCGGTGCTGTGTTGTTTTTAACAGCTATATGTGATTCTCTGAAGAAGGGTGGAACTAGACTGATTGTTAGACTTTTAAATAGACATCAAACTTAAACCTATACCTCCCGTTAGATACATCACAATCTTTTATTATTACTATAAAATCAAAAGGGTTCTTCCAACACTTTCTACATAATTCTTTAAATAGAATAAATGACATATCGGGAGAGACGTGTTCGTTAAAAACCATTTTAAGGTTATGTTCATCCATTTTGAATAAGATAAGCATATTTGCATTATTCCTTATATTTCTCTTCTCAATGGTAGTGTAAGTCTGTGCAATAAAAATTGAGTCTATATTGGAATGTCTACCCCTGCTAAAATAATCTCGAATAATGTCTTGCTTTTGCGATGAAATGTCGTCAAATATGAATATGGAATATGGTGGAGCGTTTGAAGGATCAGGGATTCCCTCATTTTCACTATACGGTACATACTGCACTTCCGGAATAGACTTTAAAATTTTTTCTAACAGCTGGTACTTTTCCTGGTACAGTGTTTTTGAATACACAAATACATTTTTAAACCGTAGTCCATTGGGATCTAGAAGCAAGCTGATGGCTACATTTGATTTCCCGCTCCCCGATGGTCCAACAACCAGACCCCGAACCGTGCTTGGTAACAGAGCTCCATGTTTTTGAAACTTATCTTTATTATGATCTTGAAATTCATCCAGGTTGATTATTTCAATACCCCCGTTCACTTGCTTCTCAGCTTGAATTTGACTCATAACAAGCTTGTAAAAAAAAGGTAGTCACACAAGTAAACGATCAATCGTAATGACACCTTCGAAGGGTAAAGGTCTATTAAATACTGCAATCAATAAACTCCCGTTTGAGTTACATCTACCATCTCACAGGTAGATATTAATAATTACATTTATTTTAGTCTATTTAATTATAATTACCTTTTTCAAAAAAATATGATTATTTTATTTTTTAAGGTTCTGTGGTCCAGGAACTCGTCTAAAAGAGCGGTTGGCTAGAGGTGACGTGGGAATTCATCCATTAGATAATTTTTGTAAAGATCACGATATTGCCTATTCTAAAAGTAAAGATATAAAAGACCGACACAAAGCAGATAAAATCCTCGAGGAGAAAGCGTGGCAACGTTTTAAATCCCGAGACGCTAGCTTTGGGGAAAAGGCATCATCCTTTGTTGTTGCATCAGCAATGAAACTAAAACAAAAATTGGGCATGGGAGTGCGAAAAGAGAAAAAGAAGTCTTTTTCTTCCAAAATTTTAGCACCTCTGAAAAGGAAAATGAAAGTTTACAAGGGCCGAGGTCTGTCGGACCGCAAACAAATTAATGCTGCTCTTAAAATTGCACGAATGACAGTTAAACAAGCAGGAGGCAAAAAGAAGATTAAACTACCAAGAGTTCTTCCCGTACCTAAGACAGGTGGATTTCTTCCCCTGATCCCAATTTTCAGGTAAATACTATTCTAATTTTATAAAATATTCCTAACCTAACCTAATTGATTTTTTTTTGATTTTATGTTTTTGTTTCGACAGTGCCCTTTCTGCACTAGGAGCTCTTTCTGGGGGCGGAGCCTCCATTGCGAAGACCATTATAGACGCCAAAAATGCAAGGCAAAAACTCCAGGAGGATGAAAGACATAATAAACAAATGGAATCCATTGCAGTAGGAAAAAGGGGTAGCGGTCTATTTCTACATAAATACAAATCAGGATACGGATTATATATAAAAAAAAAGCCAAAAAACTTCCAATAAAACTACCCAGCCGGCCTTTAACCGATTTTGACCTGAAAAAATACGCAAAGCAGCTTAAAATACGTCACTTTAGAGGCGTTTTTATGAGAGACGAGCTTCTCTCAAAAAATAAGCGTCCCTGGCCTAATGAGGCTCTTATTATTAATCTCAACACCAAAGATCAAAGTGGAAGTCACTGGGTAGCTGTTTGGAAACAAAAAAACAATACTGCTGTATATTTTGATGGATTTGCTATAGTCCCACCACTAGAAGTAATAAGATATTATAAAAACTGTAAAATAATGTATAATATCGACCAATATCAAAAGTTTAATACTGTTAATTGTGGACATCTTTGTCTATCCTTTTTGTATAATCAAAGCAATAAAAATATTAAATAAGCAACCTCAGGTTTACTTAACCAGTCATGTCTAATACGTTCACATTAAAGGGTCGTACAAGCTGCCTTTCAGCAACTTTTTTTCCTCCCATTCAACTAGATCCTCGATTCGAATATTCGCTTGCACTGATTTCTCTTAATACCTGGAATTCCATTCCCAACATAGAGCCAGGACGAAACAAGTTTTACTATAATAGTGAGGGAGAACACCTAAGTTTAGAAATACCTACAGGTAGCTACGAAATTGATGGGATTGAATCATATATTCAGCAAGCCTTATGTCAGGATATAGTTGATATCAGTCAGTGTACTCCATTTTTGTTGAAACCGAATCTTAGTACCCTAAAAGTTGAGTTAAAAAGCATATACGAAGTGGACTTTGAACCCCCAGATAGCATTGGCCAGCTTCTAGGATTTTCATCAAAAAAATATAAACCCGATATCCTACACGAATCAGATTTACCCGTTAGAATTGTTCCAGTGCTTTCTATTCGAATAGAGTGCAACATTATATCAGGATCGTACAACGGAAACGAGCAAGCACACACACTTTTTGCATTTAGCCCCTCGGTTGATCCCGGCTATAGCATAGATATTGAACCTAACAATCCTATTTTTCTACCTGTCACAAAAAAGATCATTGACACGATTAGTTTGGATCTTATCGATCAAGATTCAAATCCTGTTAATTTCCGAGGTGAGGAAATTTTGATTAGATTAGAATTACGAAGAAATGGGCTTAACATTCAATAGTAAATGTCGTAATAACTTACCATATAGAAGAGACAATTATTTTGCTCAAGTTTTATTTGATCGACGACCGTCAAACAAGAACCAGCTCACTTTTAGAAATATTTTATTACTACAGACGCTAGCAAAAAAATATGGCTTCCGGCTTCGAAAAACTGCAAATTTTTAATCCTGTAAGATCTGACGAGAGTATTGCTCGTGAAGAGTGGCACACATATCACCCCTATACAAAATCATTCAAAAATAGCGACGAGATAGAAATTGTTTTAAACCAACTTGATCAATGGATGGATATTAGTGAAGCCGAGTTAATTCTTGAGGGTAAACTTGAAGAATCCACGGATGCTGCTTTGACAGGAAGCATTACCACGACAAATAACTTTGGCGCATTCCTTTTTGAATCCATGTCTTACGAATTGAATGGTAAAGAAATAGAACGAATTCGTGAACCAGGTCTGCTAAGTACGTTTCGGGCACTTCTCAGTCTTTCCGAACAAGAAAGCAAAGCATTAGTACCTGCAGGATGGAATTGGCCTGACGGAATTTTAAAACCTATTGGAGCAGTAAGTCGTCAGTTTAGCTTACGTATTCCACTTAGTTTTCTTTTTGGGATATTTAATGATTATAAACATGTAATTGCAGGAAGACATAGGATTCGTTTGGTTAGAGCTAGAACTGATAATAATTGCTACAAAAGCAGTGGAACCAAAACCGCTGTAGTGACACTGTCTACTGTTGAACTCAAAGTTAAACACATATTTCCAAATGATTCTTTGAAAATGGCTATTTTAGAAAAAGTTGAAAAGGATACACCTGTTCTTATTCCCTTTAGAAAATGGGAATATTTTGATTTGCCTGCACTGAAAAATTCAAAAAAAGATATATGGATGGTGAAGACAGCCAGTAATTTAGAGCGACCTAGATATGTCCTTGTGGGCTTTCAAAAAGACCGTATTAATAACCCCACAGCAGATTGTAGTCAGTTTGATAACATAAAAATAACCGACATAAGATTATATCTGAATTCAGAATCATATCCTTATGAGTCACTAAATCTTAGCTTTCCTGAGAAACAAATAAGCGAAGTGTATAGAATGTATTTGGACTTTCAAAGATCCTACCATGGAAAACGTTTTGTGGAACCTCTGATGGATTTTGATACATTTCTGTCTTATCCTGTTTTTGTAATTGACTGTAGTAAACAGACAGAATCGCTTAAAAGCAGCACCGTTGACGTTAAACTGGAATTTCAAAGTCAAGAAAACTTTAACGAAAACGTTGTAGCTTATTGCATTATTATACACGACTGTGTTTTTGAATATTTGCCTTTATCAGGTATTGTAAGAAGTCTGCTTTAATCAGTTGTCTTTGCGCCATGCTACGGTTAAGATGAAAATAAAAATAATTGACGTTCAGGGATACCGGATTGCATTGGATTTTGTTGTAAAGGAACTGGCGATCTATGATGGAAAAGTCCTAAAAAATTATATCTTTAACCCCAAGATCCCTTATACATCTTTAAACAACGCAGAGAGGCGGAGTGTCAACTACTTATTGAACAAGCATCATGGACTTCCATATGATCAAGGAAATACGGAATATACAAATTTAAATCAGATTTTTTGTGAAAATTTAATAAATGTTGACTTTATTTATGTTAAAGGTGCAGTTAAAAAGGACTTTATAGTTAAGATTTTTAAATCCATGCAACTCAATGTTCCTACTATTATAAATTTAGAGAATGTTTTCGAGTCCACAGTACCAGTACTAAAAAAAAGTAATGAACACTGTGGTGTTCATATTCTAGGGGAATGTGCATGTAGTCAAACCTATGTTAAAATTTTATATAAATATATTTTTAATAGCTTACCACAATAAATATTTTATTTTAGAGTTTACGCTAGTTTTATTTTATTACCTATTTTAACTGTAGTAGTATTGCGTCTAACCTTAAAACAGATAAGAAAATATGATAACAAATAGGTTGAGGGTACTCTTTCTTCACAATATTTAATTTCAAACATAAAGACAGCATAGTTAGTTTCAGATTATAATTCAGACAGACAAGATGTTTGGCCCATTAATTTTGTCTACTTTTTTAAATTGTACGTTAATTATTTTATTCTATCCAAACCATATTCAAGATGCATACATAACCTTTGATAACAATGCGGTTTGGCCTTCATACGAGTGGAACAGATTAAGCATTTTTAATAAAACCCGCAACATAAAATTTTATCAATACACAGCCAACGCATCCGAATGTAGATTTATTACAATTTTTAAACTAAGACTAAAATTCCTTAAAAAATCTGGATACGAAGAATTTGGATGGTTTGTTCCAGGACAAGAGTATGACTTAGTACCTGAGTTGCTACCTCCCCCAACAACAGACACATTTCCAAATAATTCTGATGAAAACAGCTTAAAAAAACACAACAATAGCAGCAGTAACAGCAGCAGCCTCAATATGACTTTTTTTTCTCAAGAAAAGAAGCCTATACTTGAAAATTCTTCCTATGAAGACGCATGTTCGCAATCCTACTACAACAATCCTACTTTTATACTCGAATTAATTTATGTAGTATTTTCAACAGTATTTTATTTTGTAACTATTTATCATTTAAGAAAACCTATTTGTCATAAATGTCTTGAAATAAATATAGATTCCTAAAATATAGAATACCATATCCTGTATTTTACTTCTACCCTATTTTGTGTACTATTTTAAATAAATTAAAAAACAAAAAAAAACTAATTGAATTAAAAATCAGTTTCCTAAATGTTGCAATTCATTTTTGACAATTTGACAGGAGCCTAGAACACTCAATTGGTTAATTGAGCAAGAATTACATCCCACTAACAGGCGCAGGCTCCTACATCCAGGATCCCCCACCAGCGTGCTGGACGCCCGCACCCGCCATCTGGTAGCCGGGGCGTCGAGTCTGCTGGGGTCAGAATTTTACACCACACGCTAGTTTGGGAACAGTCCCACAGCTCAACTTGTCTCTCTCTCTCTCTCTCCCCGCTCTCTCGCTCGCGCGCGCTCTCTTTCTCTCTTCCTCACTCTCTCTCTCTCTTTTTCTCACTCTCTCTCTTTCTCACTCGCTCTCTATCTCTCTCTCTCTCTCACTCACCATCATCGAAGCTCCACCTACTTTTATACAAACCTTCTCATTGGTTCAAATCATCGGAGGCAGCACCCGAAACTAACGACCGGAAGTGCCATAAGAAATACATGGGATAGATAAGCGATCTCCCCTATTTATACCCTACTGAGAAAGTGGCTGCAAAACTGGTGAGTGCATTTGTTCTGATTACCGTTGTGTGCCACCAATATTTTACCTATGGACGTTTTGATTATTTCGTAATTTCATATCAATATTTATGTTGGTTCGCGCTTTCATTAATTAAAATTTATACAGTCCATTGCATTTAACGTTTTTCTAACCGTGGACTAACACATTATTATAATTTATTTTTAAATCAAGCAAAAATATGATTAAGTATTTATTTTTCCAAAAAATTTCCGATTAAAAAAAATGTTTTTTAAATCTCACAAGCAGAAAACAAAGAACAAATAAGACGGTTTTTCACATAAAATTTTTGGAATCCCTCTATTACTAAAAAAATATTTAAAAAAATAGAATATGCTACAGAAAAAACACGATAAGTTTTTATCCTGACAAAAACAGAGCAAAGTTGCATTTTCTTGAAGACATTATATTGATTCGGATTAATCGAATTTTCTTTAAAACCGCTTCATATTTAAATAATTTATGCACCAGTTTATAGCAGGTTTATGGTCCCTTCACAAAAAAAATTAAAAACTTCTAGATACCTCATAACATTGCCATTTCGACTACTGGTGATTTTATCTGGTAATACCTTCATCGTTTCTTATATATTTTTAAATAATAAGTATCGTATTTTTTCTCTATCTACGCGATGGCGCTTAACTTGCATTTATTTATTCTCGCAGACCATGTTTTTTAAAAAAGAGTACTTTTTTACCTTTTTCGACTTTCAAAAATAACAATCAAGCTCCCGATCTGGATATGTTTATGAAATTTGGTACAATTAATTGAAACATTATGGCAGATGTCAATATATCACCATTTTTTCATGTCAAGATGCCAAAATCAACGTTTCTTTTTTAAATGCTTAATACAATATGCCAAACTTAACAAAATATGAACGATAATTATCTTCTTTCATTTTTTGGTTATGCTTGGGCTGAATCAAGCCTTAAAAATCAGAAACGCAGAGTCTTCCAGTTGAGCATTATTTGCCCGTTAAACTTTTTATTTAGTCGTTTAACATTAACTACACTTTCATGAATTTCTTTAAGATTTCAAAATGTTTTTCTTACATTAAAGATTTAAAATTTAACTATACTTACTTACATAAGTTTCTGTTATTCTATACTAAAATAAAAGGCAGTGTAGTTAGATACCTAGTTACCTAACCTAAACTTTACACCCGTTAATAATTTTGGCTTTCAATTTTTGTTTTGCCAAACTGTACACCTATTTTTTCATATTTTAAACATGTAAGTTGTTTAGTTGTGATGACACAAAAAGCTGCTGATCTTAAAATTAAAAAGGCACAGATGTTGTCTTCCCGTCAATTTATGTTGGTAAGCTCCATAAAGCGTTGGATAAAAAATACGAAATGTCAATGTCATAACCAAATAAAGTAGGGGGAATTGGACAATCCGCTGCGGCCGTTTTGCCTCGGGGACAGTTTTTAGTATTAATCATTTGTAAATTGAATCAATGTTTTTTCGTTCATAGGCTGAAAATTAATGTAAACCATACATTTTGTTTTTTCTGTGTCAGTGTCAAAATTTTACCTAAAAAAAGGATTTTTGTATTATATTATAAATAAAGTTACTTTTCACAACATCGCTGTTAAACAAAGTAGCCAAATAGTATCGAATTCAAACGGTAATTTTTCGTGTATCTCGATCTCACAGCAAATAATCTCAAATTGCAGAAAGTGTCATAAAACTCGTACTAAAATTTTATGCTGAGCTTAGACAGTATCAACAGAAAATAAAATATATTAAATTGAAAAAGATATTGCAAAGACATAGTCAAAAAGCCAAAAAAAGACCTTCACAAATTATCAAAATGCTTTAGTCAAAAATATAGATTAGGGTGCCAAAATATGTTTTCAATTCAAGAGATTAGGTTCTAGTTATGAAATTTGGCAGGTATATTCTTTTCAAGTACTATTTCTTTAGATGTCAAAAAAATATATACGTGGCCCCCAGGCAAAATTTTGATTATTGTTTATCTTTTACCGTATTGCACCTGTACATCTAGATTTTATTAAATTGGTAATTATACAATTTTTCATTGTACTGCTACACAAAAAAATCGATATTGTAACTAAAACGGACGCCACCCTGACTAATACTGCAACTAGGCAGTTGATCTCCTTTTCAGACTTCATCATCACCATTTATCTTTTCATCACACTGGTTCCGCTCGTACTGAGGAGTGCTTAATAATCTTGTGTAGTATAAGAGTTCTATTAGCCACTGTTTTATGATTCTTCCACATAGTTCTTTTACATACTTATTTTATAAAATATGTTTTGGAACATCACGGCCCATACAACATAAATTATGCAAAAGTATTTATTTATGTTATATTACATCGACTTTCGATTAAAATAAAAATTTTCCGAAAGGTTAGTCAACTTTTAAATTTCTTTTAATTTGGTATTTTCTTTATAAACGCAAACAGAATTATTGATAAAGAAAAATTCTTTGTTTCATTTAATTATATTTTTTAATATTTTATTTTGATTATTTGTTAACTTGGCAGTAGGGAAGGAGAACTTACTGATGGTATTGAATATTTATACTGCGATATATAGTAAAGTAAGTAACGAAACTATGAAGGCATGTAAGGTCCCAGAACAAAAGAAAACTGAAAAATATTACATGCATACAGTGCCAACATCGCAGATAGGGGTTTTAAGGGCTTAAAGCCGATCAAAATTATGTGCATTAGTTTTTTTTTTAATTATAGCAAAAACAGTATAAAAAAAGATAAACAAGTTGATTAAATGTCATAGGAAGCATAGACTGCTTCTATGGTTAGTGTCTGTAAGAGAGAAATAAAAAAGAGAAAAATATATTTTGGGCGGTGTTTTGAAATTTTTTTAGCTGTTTTAGACCCGTCTTCGGCTGGTAGTGGGAAAGTAGGAGAATACATCATGACCTATCTCATCTTCACGAAGTTTTTCATAATTCCGTCGTGTGCAGCGAATTAGGTGAGAAGTGGGTATATATATTATATTTTATTGCAATTTCTATCTCAGGCCATGAAATTTCCTTTCTTTACTTTATCGGAGTGCAAAGAGGACAGGTATTGGACGTGGGTCCCTCTATCCTGAAACAATCTATCCTTCTGTCTTACATACTACATATTTTACACTTATGCAGTATAAAATTTTATTGCATACCATTTAAATATAATAATTCTTTAAACATATAATATAACAATAAAATTTAACAAGCAAAGAAAAAAAAATCATTGAATATAAGATAGTTTATTTAAACCTCTCTGGGAAGGAACAGTTTCAAGAATTGATATCGCGTTGCCTCTCTGAAATGCCAGACTTACGTTCTGAATAATAAAAGATTTAACTCTTGAACCACTGCCAAATGTACCCCCTATCTGTTTACTAATTTTTTTAAATCAAATATTTGGCGTCTTCCCCGAAAGGACCAAGTGTTTCAACAGAAAAGGGTACAAAGCAAAAGCGGTCCAACAGTTCCTTATATTTCTAATTCTTTAGGGAATTACACAAACGACAACCTCTCCTAAGAGAAGGTAAGTGAATATATGACTGACATAATGAATCTTCACAAGTGACATCCCATAGGAGAGGTTTGCCAGACTTCAACGGAAGTCTAGTCATTCCATCAACAATCTTTCCATCGCTTCGACATACTCCAACGGGTTCAAGAACTGAAGGAAATCCTGCAGATGTCAAAGCACGTAGAAGCATGCTGTTTAGTTTATTGTGATGAGTCATTCTTCCTGCACTGTTGTGGCAACTCAGGCCATGATAACCATAAATATCTACTGTTTGGCCAAAAAAAGAACAACCATGAGGACTATACACAACTAACCACAAAGCGACAGAAACGCAGAAGGTTTAATCGTTCAGAAGAGTACCTAAAAGATACGATGCTAAAGCATTAAGCCACGCATGACTTTCTCGTCGTTGAAATGCGAGAAATGTTGCCTTTGAATGCAAGTCTTGACAATTCAAAAGGGCATGATGCACTAATGCCTCGGATATTACTTTATCAAAATTCTTTTGAGAGGTCGGAAGAATCTGTGGAGTACACTACTGATTGGAAATTAGTGTCCACTAATGTAAGACTTTATTAGAATCATCATCTGGATAAGAGCTACATATTGTAGGAAAAATAAGATTGATCATTTTACATGACTTTTGAACCGATCCTAAGAAAACAGAAAAGCAAAGTGAAGAGGTTTCCAACTCCGCCAAATTTGACGGGAAGTGTATATTGTGACCAAGAATTTATATGCAGTTGTTCTTTTCTTAATCATGCTCTGTTTTAAGTGACTACATACAAGCGGTTGATTGCACCTATAAAATTATTCAAATAAGCCGAACCATGCAGAAATTTTTTTGGTGCATTATGAAAGCCAATAGGTTTGAAAAATACATTTATTTTTAATTTCATCCTTCCATCAGAACACTGAAAGTTGGACTTTTCCCTATCTTTTAAAAAGGTCTCCTAATAGTTATTTAAACAACAAGGTTTGAAAACGACTCTTTGCACATGATCGAGACAGTTTGGTAGACCGAGCCGAAGCCGAGGTCTACAAGTCGAGGGAGTGTGCAAAGAGGTTTTCAAACGAGTTTTTTACAATATTTTTTATACGACTGCTAATAAAGAAAGAAAAAAACAAATTTTAATTTAACTTGTTTTTATTTCCGACATTTTTACAACAAAACTTTTAAAATTCAACAATTTTTTGACGTATCTAATCAACAAAACATACGAGCAGTGACGGTTGCTACGGAAATAAGCCAACTTATATTGAAGGGTGACAACAACAAAAATCACAATGACGGGAGACCGGTATGCAGAAATGACATAGGCGTGCGCAAAAATGACATAAACGTGTGCAAAACGTTTTGCACACAGCGTGCGCAAAATGCCATTTTCAGATCGTGTTCTCCGTGCGCAAAACCCCCTTTTACAAGACAGTCATATAAAAATGTATTTACAATCGGGTACACTTTCGAAAATCTATCAATTCGTTTCGAGATATTTGGCGATAGATTTGTAAGTTTTGATGTAGAAAGTCTGTACACCAACGTGTCAATAAATGAGTCACTCAGTATCATCAAAAATAAATTACAAACTGATGATACACTTTACAAGAGCACAACGCTATCGGTGGAGGGGGTGATGGATCTGTTGGAGCTCTGTCTCCGTAACTCTTACTTTCAAGTAAAAGATAAGTTTTTACGCGCAAAATAATGGACTTTCAATGGGTTCGTCTCTTTCGCCAGTGGTAGCAAACATCTACATAGTGTGTCTTGAGGAGTATGCGATCAGTACAGCAAGTGTCAAACCAAAACTATGGCTACGATACATAGATGACACATTTATTATATGGCCGGAAAATGATGACGAACTAGAGAATTTTCGGTATTCTAGCAACAATCAAATGCATCATGGAAATTAAAAAACTTTCGGCTTTACCTTTTTTGGATGTTCTTGTCAAACGATTAGACATAAACATTCATACCACTGTATATAGATAACCTAAACACATGGGACCTAAATTTTAAGTCTAATCATTCTGTTGCTCCAAAATAATATGTTTGCATTTAAGAACCGTAAATATTTGTAGTAATAATAAAGAATTAACCACAGAAATTAACATTAAAAAGGACTTACAACAGAATGGTTACTCCGAAAAATTATTAAACGCAGTGTTCTTTAAAATTAAAGACAAACCAAATGTAGCAAATTCTCATATGTTATTAACATTCCATATGTTTAAGGGATTTTAGAAAACATAAGACGACCCGCCAAATAATAAGGAATGTATTTACGAAATCCCGTGTGAGTGTGGTAAATCATATGTAGGTAAAACGAAACGACCTCTTCAAATTAGAGTAAATGAACATTTAAAAAGTACCCAATTAGGGGATATTAAAAATCCGGTTTAGCGGATCATGAATGGTCAAATGATCACAGAATCCAATGGTCAGAAGCTAAAGCTTTGCATTGGCGAAAACGAAAGTTTATTGAAGCTGCGTTTATAATGCAGAAAAGAAAAGTTTTCAGTCAACCACGCACGGACATACCAAACATATGGAAACCACTCTTTAAGGGAAACAGGCTAGGCGTCTTGGGAATAAAAAGGGGGCGGTCCGTCACAACTTAATCTGCACACCAAATAGTATAAGTAGTAGCTTAGAGACTAGGTAGTTTAGTTTATACTTGAAAACGGTTAGAGATACTTACTAATCGAAACGTCTTGTTTAAAATAAATAAAGACAAGGAAAGCCCGAAATTTTATTTCTAGTTAATCATTGTCTATGAGAAAAATATTTGACGCGTTCGAGGGTTTTTTGATAAAATGTACTACAAACACCCGAAGAAGCCCCTATTACGCGAAAACAAAAACGCCATATAAAAAGATATTTCCCATAGCGAAATAAGTGCCTAACCAAAATTAAATTCGTAGGAACCAATAAAAGCTATACATACATTTAGTAGTAGGTGAAGCTCTACCATGTGTTTGCAGTTAAGGGTATTTCGAAAATACAACTTTATGAGAAATAATTTTTTTCTTTATAGTTTAAACACCAGGTGATTTTTCTATAAAATTTCTATATAAAATTATCCCTCTATAGTGCTTGATAAACCCAAATTAAATATTGAGGAATATTTGCTAGGCGTTCATGCCGGTGTGGGTAGTATTATAAAGCCTTTTGTACCCCGGGTTTTAATTACCAATTTATAATAGGTTCGGGTAATTAGATTAAATTTTTTTGAAAATTACAGTAACACGAGGGCTGGAGTAATACAGCGCTGTAAAAGTAAATTCTAATCGGGTAAAATTCAATGTATCTATATTCTATACGGCAGCGTTTTTTAAATTGTTTACTATTAACACGCCTTAAGTTTTTGTAGCCGAATAATTGTGTAATTTTGTCATTTTTACGAAGGACTTTGCAAACTTAATGGATGTGTAATTTTGGGACTTTAAAATAGTAAAAGACAACCTATCTTACTTTGCTAAAAATACGTTTGCGCATAGGCTATACGTTTACGCATTTGCTGCTTTCTGCTAAATAGCTGATTTGCCTCTGTTCACGATAGCTTAGAACGAATAATTTTTAGTCGAAAGTTTACTTGCGCATAGTCAAAGTTATGTAATTTAAGTCGCCATGAAGCAATATATTTTACACTGGTTGCCCACAGAATTTCACCAGTCATGTAAACTTAACTGGACGACTGTAGCTGCGTCATCGGGTTTCCATAAAAAAAAAGGTCTAAGGCAACCCGGTGACGTGGATTTTTTAAATCTGATTACTGTACCTGTGTAAAAGTATAAAGACATTGGCCATGGACTATAGTCAACTATCGTACCGTTCGATGTCAGAAAGAATTAGAAATGGTTTCTAACTTCGTGAGACGGTTTATTTACCGCAAAATCATCAGAAACCATGCGGGACTAACCCTAGTCTTTTTTTTTCAGAATTCTTTGCGTGTTTCGATTAAAATTGGCCCTTTTAAAAAACTTTTTCATCATCAAAATCTAATTTTCAAGAACTAATGCAGGGTACATTTTAAAAGCCGCTAATCGATTTTTACAAAAAGAATTTGCTTAAACAAGCAATATTTTAATTTTTGTTATTTAGTCATCAGGAAGTTTAACATTCAAAAGACGTTGTGGTTAATAACGATAAGTTTTTTTGTAAAAAACGTGGGTTGTAGAATTAGCTTTAAAATATTTAGCAATATTCTTCATAAAACTATAAAAAAACATTTTGCAATGAAAATAATTTTAAACTTGTCAAAACGTGCAAAAAAATAAAATATAATCACAAATATTCAAAATCAAATTTTTTATTTATTGCAAAGGCCTAAAGCTGTACAATTTAATGTTCCTAAAACTAAAAACTTAAAACTAAGCATGTAGTTTAAAACTAAGCATGAAGTTTACTGACAGGTTTAATTTTTTTATTTAAATTTAAATTACATTGGTATTGATAGGCTCTTTTAAGTTTAAAAATATGTTTTCATTTTTAATAACATGTTCAAGTGAATAATTTGCTTATTCCAACAGGTAGGCTCTAAGTATCCAATTAAATTTTTTAGGGGGTAATTTTTTTATATTTTCAGGCAGTTTGTTTTTGTTTCTAGTATTGTGTTGGTGCATATCAGATCTTTTCCGAAAGTAACCGGTTTTGTTATATTCGTGAATCATTGTCAGTGATTCAAATAAAATGAGATCATAGAACGTTAAGATTTTTAACTCTCTGAAATATGGCTGGATGAATTTGTTTTCACAATCTTTGATATTATGCGAATTGCCGTTTTTTGCAGTAGAAATACCATCTGTGTTCTATAAGTAGCGGTGTATCCCCAGAAAGGGATACAGTATCTGATGTGAGATTTAAATAGAGAATGATAGACCTCAATAGCAACCTTCTGACTTAAGGTATGTTTTGAAATTTTTAACGCATAGAGGCTTGATGCTAACTTTCTGATCAGGTTATTATAATGAGCGGAGAAAGTTAAGCAGTTGTCAATTGTTACTCCCAAAAATTTATGATCATTTACATTTTGTAGAGTTTCTCCATCTATTTGAAGGTTTAATTTAGTTTTATTTTTATTTACTATATATCTTGTTTCATCTAAATTTAAAGCCAATTTATTTGCATCAAACCCCTTTATAGGAAGGTCAGAAATATCGTCTAAAAAGAGGAGAAAGAGGATTGGACCCAAGAATGATCCTTGTGGAACTCCACACGCCACTCGGTTAAAAGAGGATCCCCTATCTGAGTACTCTGTTCTCTCTTATCAAAATAAGATTTAAACCACTGCAAGACTTTACCATGACAACCGTAGAACTCCATTTTTTGCAGCAGTGCACAATGGTCAACACAATCGAATGCTTTTGCGAAATCGCAGAACATTGAAGCAACGAAACTGCTATCAATCTTAGTATAAACCTCATTCAGAAAGTTAAAAACGGCATCTCTGGTATTCTTTTTAATCTGAAAGCCAAATTGTTTGAGAGATGGAAGATTATTTTTTTTAAAGTATGAGAGCATTCTAGATTTCACTAGTTTCTCAAAAACGTTTGATAGTACTGGCAAAAGCGAAATAGGACGATAATTTTTTGGATTTGTTTTATCTCCACCTTTGTGTAAGGGTATGACTATCGCCGTTTTTAAATCATTTGGGAAATAACCCTCATTAAAAGAATCATTTATAATATTACTTAGAGCTTCACAACAGTTTTCAGGAAACTCATTTATAATTTTAACAGATAAACCATCAATACCACAGGATTTTTTATTTTTTAGTTCTTTTATTTATTGTTCTTGTTTAACCTATACGAAAAATTGTATAACTGGAACACCATTTGAGTTTTGGTAATTTGAAAATGTTAACGTGCACTATATAAAGTAACTGCTTAATCTCCAATGATAACTTGGTCCAATATGGTTACTAAACATAACGGCGTGAGAGGCGCCTACTGCATCGACTGAAAATAACAATTGTAGTAAGAAATGCGTGTGCGACTATAATAGTTTATAGTACATCAGTCTATTTTTTTTTATTGAGTAAGACTGAATTTTCGTTCACAGGTTTATTTTACCAAGGTACTCCACTTTTTGCTCTCCGGAAAACCATGAAAGAGAATTGCTAACAAAGTGCGTGGCACCGAAATTTTGCGAGCTTTGAAATGAAGAAACCAAGCATGCGAGTTTCGGGGCAATTTTGCAATTTACTTTCAAACACATTTTTTTAAGCCACAGAAAAAAATGCCGCTTACCATTTCTTTATGGTTACTTTTTATTTCATAATTTACGAGATAAAAAAGGTAACAAAAAAGAATTAGGAACCAGATTCTTTTTTATGGCTTAAAAAATTTGATTGAAAGTAAATTGTCCCCCAACTCGCATGTTTGGTTGAGTCATTTCGAAGATTGAAAAATTTCTGCGCCGGCGCACTCTATTAGAAATCATTTTTAAGAAATTTAGACGAGGAAAAATAAAACTATTTACAACACCACTTACAAAATAGACCGGTGTACTATGGACTATAAATCACTGTGGCAATATAGCGTGTAACAAAACCGCAATGTAATAGCGGTCATAATTGCTTAATTGATACTTTAGTTCAGTTACCGAAGATTAGTAAGGGCATAGTAGTTTACGTTAGTTAAACTAAGTTAAATTTGTTTCAGGTTAGATGGTACTTTTGATTAGTTTAGTTGTCATTTTAGGTTTATTAGTTAAACATAAACTAAACTGAACTAATATTATATTACCAGGTGAACCAAAAAAAACTGGACAATTTTTTTTTATTATTATAACTTTTGAACTATGCCATCGATTTTAATAAGACAAACTGCACTTGGCAGATAATTAATCAGAGTTTTAAGTAAATAATTTTTTTGTCCACCATTAAAAAATTCAAAATGACGGACGAAATAAAATTGTACCCTTCAAAGATGCTCGTTTATTCTTGTATTGCGAACATGTTTTAATAATTTTTCTAAATCACAAAAAAAACAGCATTCTTACCACGCATAACAAGGTATGAATCAGCAAAATAAGTTTGGTGGTTCTAAAAAATATATTTTTGTTTTATTCATTGTTTTGAATATTATACGATTGCCTTGCCAATTATGTCTGCATTTATTTCCTTATAAATTCATTACTACTGAACCGATTTTGATGAAATAAAACATATCCTGGTGAAAATTGACTGCTTTTTAAAGATCATGGTCAAAATTTGTTAACATCTTAAAATTTAAGACGGTGGACAGAATTATAATTGATTCTTTAAAATCTTATTTTCTGAAAATGTTTTAGTTTTTTTTATTAGTAAAAAAGCACTACATTTCCTTCACACAACAAGGTATAAATTAGTAAAATCGGTTTTGTGGTTCTCAAAAAATCTATTTTTGTTTTAGCTATTGTTTTACAGATTATACGATTGCATTGCCAAACCTGTCATTTCTTTATAAACTCATTACTACTGAACCGATCTTAGTGAAATAAAAAAAAATCGTGGTGAGAATTGATTGCTCTTTAAAGTTTATAATCTAAATGTGCCGCCATCTTAAAAGTTCGGATGTCGGAAATAATTGCACCTGACCCTTCAAAGAGGCACGTTTATTCTTATTTTCAAAAAATGTTTTATTTTTTTTAATTTATGGAAAAGCACTTAATTAATTTTTATCTCTTTATGCGGGAGAAAAGTAATGTTTTTCTATAATTTAAAAAAAAGCTCACTACTTCAAAGAATCAAGTGTGATTCTGTCCGATATCTTAAATTCTAAGATCAAATCTAAGGCAAATTTCGATTATAATCTTTAAAGAGCAATCAATTCTCAACATGATTTTTTTTTTTAAATTTTACTAAAATTGGTTTAATATTAACGAATTTATAAGGAAATGAATGCAGACAGGATTGGCAATGCAATCGTATAATCTGTAAAACAATGGCTGAAACAAAAATAGATTTTTTGAACTACCACACCGATTTGACTAATTTGCACCTCGTTCTATGGGGAAAATGTAGTGGTTTTCTATAAATTAAAAAAAAAAACTAAAACATTTTTAAAAACTAAGAATAAATACGCCGTTTTGGAGAATCAAGTATGATTCGGTCCGATATCTTAAATTTAAGATGGCGATAAACCTTGATCATGATCTTTAAACAGCAATCAATTTTCACCAGGATGTTTTTTATTTTATTAAAATCGGTTCAGTAGTAATGAATTTATAAGGAAATAAATGCAGACATGAATGGCAAGGCAATCGTATAATAATGCAAAACAATGGTTGAAACAAAAATATTTTTCTTAGAACCACTAAACCGATTTTGCTAATTCGTACCTTGTTGTGCGTGGCAAGAATGCAGCTTTTTTACTAATTAAAAAAAATTATTAAGGCATGTTCGAAACACGAGAATAAACGAGCATCTTTGAAGGGTTCATTTTAATTTCGTCCGCCATCTTGGATTCTAGGATGGTGGAAAATCCATTCAGTCAAAACTCTGATTAATTCTCTGCCAAGTGCAGGTTGTCCCAACAAAATCGATTGTATAGTTCAAAAGTTATAATGAAAAAAAAATTGACCGGTTTTTTTGGCCCACCCGGTATATTATTATATTTTCGTTGCTATTGTGTTACACGTATTTTTGTTAAATCGGTTCTTATAGCCGAGATCTTGTCACACGCGCTTTTAGAAAACGTGCTTTTGTGCCAAGCACAATCGACTTGGATAGTAGATACTTACAAAATTTCTTTTTTAAATCAAATCTTTCTCGAGGCTGTTTTTTCTTACATTTTTTATCGTTTAGTGTTAAAAGTAGAATTTATATACCCACCTACTTATTTTTATATTTAGAATACATGATTTTCTTAATGTATAGGTACTTTAGTTTTATTTATAACTACCTTAAAAATCAACGCCTTCGCTGGTCAGCCCGAAAAAAATGCTTTAACTAGAGAGAATAGTTTATAAAACATGTACACCAAATTTTAATAAAATCGGTTAAGTTGTTACTCAAATTAACGGTAATAAAAACAAGCCCTCTTCATTTATACATATACAGCATGGTTAAAAGCTATAGGATTCATAGACTGCTTGCTGTAATGTGTGTAAGTAAAAAAGAAAAAAATATATTTTGGGCGGTGTCTTGAAATATTTTTCGCTGTTTTAGACCCGAATTCGGGCTGGTAGAGGGAAAGGTGGAGAATGCATTGTGACCTCTCGTCATCACGAAGTTTTTCGTCACTCCGTCGTGTGCATCGAAACAAATGAGAAGTGGGTATTTGTCTTCACGCAAATCCTAGCTCAAGCCATGCCGAGTAGTACATTTAGCGTTCAGGAAAAATTACGAGTGGTTCAATAGTATTTCGGGGCAAATAGGTGTCAAGACGGGGAAAATTTATTTTGTTGTATTTCAAGCCGTAGCACGGTCCAAGAAATAGTGACCTATTTTCAACAAACAGGATGTGGTCATTTTTGCCACAAATGAAGAGACAGGGAGGCACCCCCTGTTCATGAAATGAGAGAGGAAAGGGAACGGCGTGACACTATGATTTTTGCCGCGCAGCAGGGGGTTTGCATCCTTGTTCCAGTAAGGCAATTGCCAATGATATAGGCGATGACATTTCACCCTTAACTGTCCGAAACGATTTAAAACAACATGGGTGCCGGATAGTGATGTTAATGGAAATATTTCAGTTGGAAATATCGGAAATATTGGAAATATTTTTAAAAATATTATCTTTTATATTTTGCAACCCTAGGGAGCGTTCTTAAATTACGCAACGCAAAAATTCAGGATTTTTGACCTCCGCCCCCCTCGTAACGCATTTTCAAGAAAAAACATTAAAATAACATTGAGTGTAACGCAAGGCCAAACCCCCCTCTCCCCCCTTGAGCGTTACATAATATAAGGATAGGCCCTTATAAGCATTAAACTTACTATAGAACAATTTTTATTTCCGATACTATTGAAGATTTTGAGGAAGTAGACCGGCAAGACGATGTTATTGAGTGTGATGCTGATGACAGCGATGAATATATGCCTCTGGCTCGACTAGTGAATAGTGTAGTGTGTCAAGAATGAGATTTTTGTTGTACAAATTTGACCTTATTTCTGTATATTTGTTTAAAGAATAACTCCTGATTTGTGTTCATGTATAAGCCTTCTGCGTTTTCCGGTGTTTTGTTATGATTTTATAAATAAATATTCCTTTTCTTCTTATTCTATTAATATTTCATATATTTCCAATATTTCCATATATTTCCAATGTTTCAGGAAATATTTCCGGAAATATTTCCGAAAATATATTTCTGGAAATTTTAACACTGGTGCCGGGGTTCAAGAATTTTTTCCAGATAATCAATTTTGCAGAATGGAGTTTTGTAAAACCATGCTTGAAAAAGCGAACCAGGTTGAAAATTTTATTAAAAATATTTATTTTACAGAAGAAAGTTGGATTCATGACCCGCACAATTCTTCTGTTGTTCGTTACTGGTCATGGAAAATTAAATATTTGCATACTGCAGAACGGAGCCAGTACCCTCAAAACCCTAATGTCTAAACTGAGATTTTGGATGATAATATCATTGGTCCTTTTTTCAGCAATGGTAATTTAATAAAAATTCATGCTATCGACAGGTGCCAAATGTTGATTTTAACTAAATTTGGATATGCCCAGCTTACAACACATTGCTTGTGATAGTGTTTTTTAAGAAACGTTTCCACGGCAGCTTACTACAAGCAGGCAAGGTATTCAAAAAGTCAAATTTATTCACATGGACATTTAATGGCTACCATTTTGAAGTACTTCAGGCAAAAATAATCACCACCCTACAATCAGTGACACCTTAAATGTTAAGTAATGTCCAAACTGAATTTTTTAACAAACTCGGATACTGTTTACCAAAGAGCGGTGGTGTTTTTAAGAACTTAATTCGTTAGGTAGTTCTTAAATCCATATGAAAAAATTTGCTTGTAAAACAGAACCCTCTCTTATTTGTTTCGCTGGGGAAGCCATAAACTTTAGTTTTTGTTTGACACGGCATTAAATATTTTTAAAAAGAACAAGCTTGAAAGAAAGGAATATACGTTAAGTAGTTAGCGTTTAAATTTCCGATATTTTATGTACAACTACCCTCGATCAATTTTCTTTATGAACTGTCGAATCGATAGAAAACAGCGCCGCGCGAATGAAACAATCGGTGTCATAAATTTTCTCCCTCTACTTTACCAGGGCGCACAGAGGACAGGTCTGGCTATCCTGAAACAATGCGGGTAATCACGTTTAAACTTATATCCTTTTTTTCCGACACACTACATATTTTATGCATATGCTGTATGTTTTGTTAAAGCTAATATTAAATTTAAAGTAATTTATTAATAATTTACCTTGTAACTATCTCAATTCCAGCTTGCAAGCACCTTGACTCCAAATCTTCCACAGTAGAGATAAACACTTCTTCGGCTTGTTGCAAAATGGCTACCCTGGACCAGCCGAACTTTTTCATCAATTTTATGCGGGTTGGATTATGAACTGTCGCTGAAGGGTGCGTTCGAAAAAGTGTTGGAAAACGGTTTCGGTCCGAGAGTGCGGGAGAGCTTGCGCCATAACATAACTGAAAGAAAAATTGGAGTTACTTTTAGATGCAAACATAAAGATTAGTTAAAATACACATATATTTCAAGAAAAAGCTACTAAAAAGGTGATCTCGAGGGATGTGAGGAAGACCCTTGTTTTCTATTTAATAGAGAACAAATATCCTCTCCACAGTTTGGCTATGTCGGTCTTGACGGTCTTTCCTTGAAAATCCAACTTTAGTGGATACAAGGAAATACAGTCAAAAAGGGCGCCACTCTAAGAAATCAAGCAGCTTAGAGTCTCCTATGGCCAGATACGACTAGCTTTTAAACAGTCGGAGAAATTTTGGTTCTTGTAATTCGCATAAAAAAGTTGGGGCACAAATAATGTAACAAAGAATTTGGTTAAATTATTGTTTTAATTAACTACGGTTTTACTCTACAATTTAAACCCTTAATATCTACAATGATACCTAAGATATTTTAAGGAGTACAAGATAATTATTTGTTATTGCCTTAGTATTTAAATTATTTCCTGGTTTTCCCCCACACAAAAGAAAGCACACGGAACTCGAATATATTTAGCACCAGAGGATTGGTTTGGTATGGTTAAATATTGGTTTTATCGGTCCGAGTCGAAAATGAAATTTCGTAACAAGTGTTATAAATCCCTAAATTAGTAGAAAATTGCGAAAAATAGTAAACCTTCCTTGTTACACGTCTTCGGTAAAGTTCGGAAGCTTTCGGTGTGCTACTTGTAATTTGTTAGATATAACATAGCCAATTTCTACTCGGTATACGTCCTGGGCAAAGATCGGGTGTGTTCGGTTTTTTAATTCTAGTGTGCTACACACAAGATGACCAATCTCTACTCGTTATACGACCATAGTAGAGCTCGGGTATCTTCGGACTACAAAACAGTCGGTCTTTGCCCGTTATACGACCTCGGCAAAGATCGGGTGTTTCCGGTTTTAGGTTTAGGAATGATAAAGAGTGTCAAAAAGAATGTATCTACCTATCTTTGCCCGTTATACGACCTCGGCAAAGATCTGGTGTGTTCGGTTTTCTAAATGTAGTGTGCTAAACAAAAGATGGCCAATCTCTTCTCGTTATACGACCATAATAGAGCTCGGGTATCTTCGGACTACAAAACATTCGGTCTTTGCCCGTTAGACGACCTCGGCAAAGATCGGGTGTTTTCGGTCTTAGGTTTAGGAATGATAAAGTGTGTCAGAAATACTAAAACTACCAATCTTTACCAATTATACCTCATCAGTAAAGGTCGGGTGCTTTCGGTAGTCGGATTCTTAATTTGCTTGAAAACAAAATAACCAATCTCTACTTGGTATACCACCTCAGTTAAGATTGGATATCCACGGATTCTCACAAAATTAACAATTCTAGAAATATAGCGTATTACGTGTCAAAATTAAATATCAAATATTTACTCACTTGTAATCTACGGATTCTCACTAACAAATCGGTAAAAATTAAATCGGTTCTATTGTAATCGGTCGGTATTCTAATTTTTAACTTTCTCGCACAGCGGATCAAAATGAACTCCCGTCGCTAGCGACAACACGTCTGTTATTAACTTTCCTCGGTTCTCGAGACTAGCCGATCACTAACGATTCCGAAGAAAACCAACTAAACCCGACCACGAAGTTACTTCTCGCAAAGTCGATGTTTAACAGAAATTATTATGATACAGGGTTGGTCAAAACTATTTTAGTCAGTAAAATAAATAATAATTGTAGGGGAAGAAATGTTATATCCCTTAAAACCAAAAATCCAAAAAGAATAGAAAATTAGTAACTTCGTTACACACCCCCCTTTCTTCGGAAAAATGCAAAATACTGTTTTGTCATTTTTAAATATTGAAAATAAAGTAATAGAATATAAAAAAAAAATTATTTCGTAAAAAAACAACTTAAAGCTAATCTCACCAATATAAATAAAAAAAATATCTATAGATTCTTCTTGAATCACTTCAGGCATCACGTCGTCATATCATTTGTATCTAGAAGCGGTTCACGAGTTCATGCTCAGCATGTGCCCCGGGTACTTAGTACCAAACGGTTATAGAGGACCTATCCATGTAGTAGGAACCCCTGTTAACTTTTTTTTCTACAGGAACATTGCTTGATTATTTTTCTTCAGCGTTTATATTTCATAGTCATCAAACGGTTAACGATGCCATATAGTTCTATGTACCCCGGGTACTGAGTACCAAACGGTTATAGAGGGCCTAACTAGTAGGTACCCCTGTCATATACGTTTTCTTACTATTATTGAAAAAAAATACTTTACTCTGTATGTAAACGGTTGGTTTTTGTCTAAGGCATTTTATTACTAAAAGTAAAATTATAATAACTTTCTTAACGCTCGTAAGCGGTTTTTAAATCTTTTATGTGAATATGTTTTGTAACTTTGCTTTTAGAATCTTTATGATCATAAACAACTGGAGATACTACTTTAATAACGGTGTAAGGACCGGAATATTTGGGAGCAAGTTTGGCAGCAAAGCCTTTAGCAGCAGATGATAAAGGATGCTCTTTTTTATAGACTTTGTCACCAACATGACAGCGCCATTCTCTTCGCCGTAAATTGTAATGGTGACTCTGAGAAGTGTAAGCACGGCTTAGATTAATCTGTACTAATTCATAAATTTCTTTTAACTTTTGAAAACGGTCTGATGGAACCAATCGATACCATTCACGACCAAAATTTAAAAAGGCAGGACTATATTTGGTAGTATCATGACGGGATGTATTGTAAGCAAACTGCAAATCAGGTAGGTATAAATCCCATTTTCGGTGTTCATTTTCGGTTAATTGAGCAATCATTGTTTTCATTGATCTATTTGTTCGTTCTACTGGATTATCTTGTGGAGTATAAATAGGTGTATATCGGTGAATAATTCCATAATCTTTAAGCAACTCTCTAAAAATTTTACCGGTGTACTGCGAACCGTTATCACTGATTACTATCTTTGGACATCCAAATCTTGTGAGAACCAACTCATGTAATGCATTAGTGACATTTCTGGCTGTAGCTTTTCTTAATGGTCGACATTCTACCCCTTTTGTAAATCTGTCCTGGAACATTACAACAAAAGAATGTCCTTTGGCTGATCTTGGCAGTGGACCTATTAAGTCTGTAGTTACAGTAGCCCAAGGTTCTTTATTCACAGATGGTTGCATTTTCCCGGGTACTTTCTGTTGCGAGACTTTGTACTGTTGACAGGATGGACAAGATTGGACATATTCGGCTATTTCACGGAACATTCCTGGCCAATAATAGTGCAAAGCTATTTTACTGGCAGTTTTGGCGATACCCATATGTCCAGCGGTTGGAGAATCGTGGTTTTCTTTTAAAACCCGTTCTCGAGCTGCGGTGGGTACGCATAACTTCCATGGATCTGATAGTTCAGGATCCTTTAAATGTCCCAGAAATGTCGATATAACCGTCCATCTTTTACACAGTAGTCGGGAAATTCTTTCGGATTTGTTTCAATTTCTGTCATCTTACGGGAATACGAAGTACAAGATTCGAACGTGTCAAGAGTTCCCAGTATTTGGATCTGCTTCAAGTTCGTCTTTCCCTGTATTTAATGGATCTCTTGAT
Organism: Aspidapion aeneum; assembly: GCA_963576565.1. Classification (NCBI taxonomy): domain Eukaryota; kingdom Metazoa; phylum Arthropoda; class Insecta; order Coleoptera; family Brentidae; genus Aspidapion; species Aspidapion aeneum. The sequence goes on from OY755040.1 coordinate 110,928,176, forward strand.
AAAGCATCGGCTATACGGTTTAACACTCCTCTACGGTATTTTATTTCAAAATCAAATTGTTGTAAAAACATTTTCCATCTTGCCAATCTACCAGACGGACTATCAAGAGAAAATAACCATCGAAGGGACTGATGATCAGAAATTACTGTAAATTGATACAATTCCAGATAAGGTCGCATCTTCTCGATGCCCCAAACTATAGCAGCACACTCCTTTTCTGAAACGGACATCTTTCTCTCCGAAGATGTTAAAGTTCTACTGGCATAGGCTATAACATGATCTCCATCTTTGTCATGCTGTATAAGGGCGGCACCTAAGCCATAATCGGATGCATCAGTTTGCAATACAAAAGGTCGTGAAAAATCTGGACAAGCTAATACTGGGGCTTCAGTTAAACACTGTTTTAGTTTATCAAATGCGATTTGTTGTTATTCAGTCCATTTAAACGGTTGACGTTTTTTTAATAATTTATTTAAAGGTGCTGCAATTTGGGAAAATCCGGAAATAAATCTACGGTACCAAGATGCTACCCCCAAAAATCTTCTTAGCGCTCGTTGATTGGTTGGTGGTGGAATTTGCAAAATACTTTCCACTTTGTCTGGGTCTGTAGCGATTCCTGTAAGTAACGGTATGTCCTAAATATTTTAATTGTCTACGATCAAATTGACATTTCTCTGGATTAAGTCTTAAATTGGCTTTTCTTAGGAGGCGGAAAACTTCTTTTAAATTGTGTAGTTGCTCGTCAAATGATTCTCCTAACACAATTATATTATCTAGATAACAAAATGCAATATCTTCCAGTTCTGGGCCAATTATTTGATCCATTAGTCTTTGAAAAGTTGCAGGAGCAGAATGTAAACCAAACGGCATAACTCTAAATTGAAACAAACCTCTACCAGGGACAGTAAACGCTGTAATCGGTTTACTATCTTCGGTAAGTGGTATTTGACAATATCCTTGTCTAAGGTCAATAGAAGATATATATCGGGCTTTACGAAGCTTATCTAAGATTGCATTTATAAACGGTAATGGATAAGCGTCTTTTTGTGTCCAAATATTTACTTTTTGAAAGTCTATACAAAAACGAAACTTTCCATCTTTTTTCTTCACCATTACTACAGGAGAACTCCATGGACTGCTTGACGATTCAATTATATTATCAGCTAACATAGCATCTACCTCTTCATTTATAACTGCCTGTATTCTTGGGTTTTGCGGTCTATATCTTTGTTTAATAGGTTCGCAATTACTCTTTAATTTTATTTTATGTTTAACTAGATTTGTAGTTCCGTTAATGCTAGCAAATTTTAGCAATTCTTTATCTAAAAATGTTTTTAAATCCAGTTCTTCATTTTCGGTTAATGTGAGAGGATTCTGCTCTTGAAGGACGGTTACTAGGGAAGTTTTGTCAATTTTTATCAAATTTCCATTTATTTTTATTTCTCCGGTAATAAAATTTAATTGAACTTTATTTTTGGGTAGAAAGTCCATACCTAATATAATATCTACGGAAAGTTTCGGTAAATACGGTAATAGTTTGGTGTAGTATTCTTCTTGAATTTCTAAATCAAGCTAATACGCATGTTGAATTGGTGTTGAAATACCATTAGCTACTATCGCGGAATTAACTGGTGACTTTTGAATTTTTATCTCCAATATTTGGCATTCATGTGCAATACGATCTCCACAGTATGATCGGACTGCGTCAGTATCTATCAGGGCTTTATAAATTTTATCAAATATTTTTACATTAAGGTATGGTCGGTTGTCTGAACACATCGTCAATTCTTCAGCGGGTGAGGCTATTTCTTCAGGATGCTGTATTTGCCTCGGTTCTGAACAGCATCCATCTAGTTTCCCTGTCTGGAACAAGAACAGTCTCTTGACATAATACCCTCGGTCCTACATCTTGAACAAAAGATCTTTGGTGGATTACTACACTCATTTCTAAAATGTCCATTCTCTCCACATCGGAAACATAAAGACTCATTACGTCTAGCAGATGTTTCAGGATTTTGTCTTACATTACTTGGATGATTATTCTGTTCTGCATAAAATGGTCTGTTATTTTGCCAGTTAATTGATCGGTTTTGAAAATTTAATGAAGGTTGTGGTTGTCTCAAGTTCGGTTGAGTTATTCTTTCATTGGCACTATTTCTGTTTGAGTAAAATGTTCTGAAAGGAGGGTTAGAAGATTGACTTGGTCTATTGACTGGCTGATTGATAAATGTTTGTCTTGTTTGAGTTACGGCCTCATTCCTAAAATAACTTCTATTTTGATTACCTATTATAGGGGAATTATTTGCAAATTGTACAGATCTATTTAAATTTATTGTTAGACTAGAGTTGGATCTTTCTAACTCTTCTTTTAGAATCTCGTATTTTCTTACGACCTTGGTAAATGAATTTATGTCATTAAATTCGGATTTTCTTACTTGTTGTCGAAATTCAGGTAACAAATTTCGGTAAAGCCAAGTCAACTACTGTGATGCGGAATATCCTCCATGTCTTCTAAGTATAGTTTGTAATTCCGTTATGTAAGTTGCAACAGATTCATTAGGTTTTTGCAATCTTCTGGCTATTTCTGTCTCTAAATCTTCATAGTAATTTATAGGAAAATAATTATTTCGGAAATCTTGTAGAAAACTATTCCAGTCTACCCAATTTCTCATATTGTTTCTACACCATGATGCGGCTTCCTTATCAAATAATTCCGGTAGAATACTTATAAAGGAGTTTGGGTCTATTTGCTGAGCTGCAAATTTTTCTTCTAAGCGTTCCAAAAATGCAGTCGGATCCCCTGTTCCATCAAAAACTAATCTCCACTTGTAAACGTTAATGTTCTGAGATGTTGAGTTTGAAAAAAGCGGCGTATGATGAGGAGGAGATTGAAAGTATTGGTTTGCAGGTAATTGCGTGTTTGTCCAATTCGGCGGTAACGGTTGTGACAAATTCGTTAATCCCAGATCTGTCACTTGATTTGATAAGGGGGCAGTTAAACAAATATTTGGTAAACCTAAATTTGGTATTTGGTTTGGAGCCGAGACTTTGTATGTCATATTTGTTGCGGATTGACTGTAAGGTTCAGATATTTTCGGTAAACTCACATTGAATGCTGGACTCGGTAATGAAACATTGTTATACAATGGAACATTTTGTATAACATTTGTTGTGAAAGCAGTGGAAGGTTGCGGTATACTTGGCAAATTTAAATTTGGTGATTGATTTTGAAATACAACGTTTGAATGTAATGGAATGTTCTGTAATATACTAGTCGTGGTAGGAATGGAAGGTTGAGATATACTTGAAAAGTTTAAACTTTGCATTTGGTATGGTAATGAAACATAATGTTCAGGAGCTTTAGGCATGACATTGTTGCAGCAGAGATGTTGGATAAATTTGTCGGTAATGAGCTTACTGGTATGTAATTTACACACGGTTGAAATTTTATTTCGGTATTTTGTTCATTAACATTACTCGGTATTGACAAAAAGTCGTAAAGTATTGATTATTAGTTGTAGCTAATGCTGCTACAGGTATAGAAGTAACTATTATTGATGGCACATAAGAAATAGTGGTTATTATTGGCATAATAACAGAATTTGTAGTTTCTCTGGTTGTCATTACGGTATTTGGCATATACATTTTAGTAGTTACTGGTGTACCTGTAGTAAATATTTGACTATTTGTTGTGAAAATCGGTGAGTTATTTGTTATGGTAACGGAGGAAGTTTTAATTGGTGATGATAAACAAATGTTTACAGTGGGGACTGAAGTAGAAAAATATGTTTGTGAGGATTCGGTTGTTACTTTCGGTGACTTCCCGCCATCTTTTAAAAATTCCCTAACCATATTTTGTAAGAATTTCGTCCATTTCAGGTTTTTTTAAGGTATTAACCCAGTTGCCACCAGTCATTTCATTCATTTTGTCAATAAATTCGGGTACTTTTTCTGTGTAAGATACAGTCTCATCATCGGAATTGTCGCTATCGTGTGGTAAAGTCATCATTATTTTATTTGACAAGGTTTTTGTTTTAGAGGAAAAGTTTTGCCAAATTAATTTATTAAATAAGAGTAAGATCAAATGTACGGTAGCTCGAATTTTATTTAAAATATTCATCAATTTTAAAAGAAAACTCTTATACCGGTTCGGTCAGAAAATAAAAAAAATATATCGAAATTATTATTGTGTCCCAATAAAAAAAATAAGTTAAAAATTATTGTGTGTCAATTTATAAAATAAAAAAAAAACCCTTTTTAATCGGTATGGTTAAGAATATGCTTTTGCCGAAAAAAAAATGCAAAACACGTTGGGCGTTAATTTTTAAAGGGCCCCCTTTTTGTCGGAAAAATTCAAAAAAATACAAAACAAGTTGGGTGCCAATTTGTAAAGAAACGCCTTTCGTCGGTAAAATACGAAAATACAAAACCACCTTGGGTGCTAATTTGTAAAGATCCCTCTAACTTCGAAAAAAAATGCAAAAATACGAAACCACGTTGGGCGCCAATTTGCGAGGAAGACCCTTGTTTTCTATTTAATAGAGAACAAATATCCTCTCCACAGTTTGGCTATGTCGGTCTTGACGGTCTTTCCCTGAAAATCCAACTTTAGTGGATACAAGGAAATACAGTCAAAAAGGGCGCCACTCTAAGAAATCAAGGAGCTTAGAGTCTCCTATGGCCAGATACGACTAGCTTTTAAACAGTCGGAGAAATTTTGGTTCTTGTAATTCGCATATAAAAGTTGGGGCACAAATAATGTAACAAAGAATTTGGTTAAATTATTGTTTTAATTAACTACGGTTTTACTCTACAATTTAAACCCTTAATATCTACAATGACACCTAAGATATTTTAAGGAGTACGAAATAATTATTTGTTATTGCCTTAGTATTTAAATTATTTCCTGGTTTTCTCCCACACAAAAGAAAGCACACGGAACTCGAATATATTTAGCACCAGAGGATTGGTTTGGTATGGTTAAATATTGGTTTTATCGGTCCGAGTCGAAAATGAAATTTCGTAACAAGTGTTATAAATCCCTAAATTAGTCGAAAATTGCGAAAAATAGTAAACCTTGCTTGTTACACGTCTTCTGTAAAGTTCGGAAGCTTTCGGTGTGCCACTTGTAATTTGTTAGATATAAGACAGCCAATTTCTACTCGGTATACGTCCTCGGCAAAAATCGGGTGTGTTCGGTTTTCTAAATGTAGTGTGCTAAACGCAAGATGACCAATCTCTACTCGTTATACGACCACAGTAGAGCTCGGGTATCTTCGGACTACAAAACAGTCGGTCTTTGCCCATTATACGACCTCGGCAAAGATCGGGTGTTTTCGGTTTTATGTTTATAAATGATAAAGAGTGTCAAAAAGAATGTATCTATTTATCTTTGCCCGTTATACGTCCTCGGCAAAGATCGGGTGTGTTCGGTTTCCTAATTGTAGTGTGCTAAACACAAGATGACCAATCTCTACTCGTTATACGACCACAGTAGAGCTCGGATATGTTCGGACTACAAAACAATCGGTCTTTGCCCGTTATACGACCTCGGCAAAGATCGGATGTTTTCGGTCTTATGTTTAGGAATGATAAAGAGTGTCAAAAAAAATGTACTACCTATCTTTGCCCGTTATACGACCTCGGCAAAGATCGGGTGTGTTCGGTTTTCTAAATGTAGTGTGCTAAACACAAGATGACCAATCTCTACTCGTTATACGACCACAGTAGAGCTCCGGTATCTTCGGACTACAAAACAATCGGTCTTTGCCCGTTATACGACCTCGGCAAAGATCGGGTGTTTTCGGTCTTATGTTTATAAATGGTAAAGTGTGTCAAAAATGATGTATCTACCTATCTTTGCCCGTTATACGACCTTGGCAAAGATCGGATGTGTTCGGTTTTCTAATTGTAGTGTGCTACACACAAGATGACCAATCTCTACTCGTTATACGACCACAGTAGAGCTCGGGTATCTTCGGACTACAAAACAGTCGGTCTTTGCCCATTATACGACCTCGGCAAAGATCGGGTGTTTTCGGTTTTATGTTTATAAATGATAAAGAGTGTCAAAAAGAATGTATCTACTTATCTTTGCCCGTTATACGTCCTCGGCAAAGATCGGGTGTGTTCGGTTTCCTAATTGTAGTGTGCTAAACACAAGATGACCAATCTCTACTCGTTATACGACCACAGTAGAGCTCGGATATCTTCGGACTACAAAACAATCGGTCTTTGTCCGTTATACGACCTCGGCAAAGATCGGATGTTTTCGGTCTTAGGTTTAGGAATGATAAAGAGTGTCAAAAAGAATGTATCTACCTATCTTTGCCCGTTATACGACCTCGGCAAAGATCGGGTGTGTTCGGTTTTCTAAATGTAGTGTGCTAAACAAAAGATGACCAATCTCTACTCGTTATACGACCACAGTAGAGCTCCGGTATCTTCGGACTACAAAACAATCGTTCTTTGCCCGTTATACGACCTCGGCAAAGATCGGGTGTTTTCGGTCTTAGGTTTAGGAATGATAAAGTGTGTCAGAAATACTAAAACTACCAATCTTTACCAATTATACCTCATCAGTAAAGGTCGGGTGCTTTCGGTAGTCGGATTCTTAATTTGCTTGAAAACAAAATAACCAATCTCTACTTGGTATACCACCTCAGTTAAGATTGGATATCCTCGAATTCTCACAAAATTAACAATTCTAGAAATATAGCGTATTACGTGTCAAAATTAAATATCAAATATTTACTCACTTGTAATCTACGGATTCTCACTAACAAATCGGTAAAAATTAAATCGGTTCTATTGTAATCGGTCGGTATTCTAATTTTTAACTTTCTCGCACAGCGGATCAAAATGAACTCCCGTCGCTAGCGACAACACGTCTGTTATTAACTTTCCTCGGTTCTCGAGACTAGCCGATCACTAACGATTCCGAAGAAAACCAACTGAACCCGACCACGAAGTTACTTCTCGCAAAGTCGATGTTTAACGAGAAATAATTATGATACAGGGTTGGTCAAAACTATTTTAGTCAGTAAAATAAATAATCATTGTAGGGGAAGAAATGTTATATCCCTTAAAACCAAAAATTCAAAAAGAATAGAAAATTAGTAACTTCGTTACAAGGGCGACACTGATCAACTGTCGTTGCCAAAACTTAATCTCAATCTTTACCTAACCTTGATTCAGTCAGTGCCAACTTTTGAAGGAAATAAACTCAACAAGAATGCCTTGTCGAGTTCAGGGACCACATCAGCCCACAGTTTCACGCCGGTATTGAAAATTCAAGCGTGGACATAGTCTTTGCGTCGATCCAAGGCCAGGTGCACCAAAAACGGCTGTCATCGACAAATCGCGAGATTGAGGCTTTATTGGGGATTTCAATTACTTCAATTTAAAAAAAAATTCATGCAGAATTAGGGGAAAGAAAATTAGTTTCCAGCTGGATACTACATCCGTTAACCGAGTAACAGAAAGAAGCTAGGTTTAATTGAAGCAGGAAATTTAAAAAACGTAGGCATACAGCATTATCAGTGGTGATGAATCGTGGATTTACTCATATAAAGCCGAAAATCAACGTTAGACGTCTCTTTGGGTGTTCCAAAATGAATAAAAGCGAACAAAAGTCATCCGTTCTCGAAGTGTATCCAAAAAGGTGGCCACGACATTTTTCTCAAAAGCAGGTCATGTAGCAACAATTCCTCTGGAAGATCAAAGCACTGTTACTGCCGATCACCATTTGTTTGCCGAAAGTCATGGCTCAGCTTCACAAAAACGAACCCCGAACGACGAATCATCTATCACCAAGCCAATGCAAGTTCGCACAAAGCACAAAAAACCATTGATTTATAAACCCAGCGTCGAATTGTTGGACCACCCTTCACACATTCCCGACCTAAGTCTCAACGATTTATATACTTTTCCGAAAATCAAGAATGTACTGCGTGGTCAAAGACTGTAGTCGCCTGTGGAAGCAGTGGACGCCTTCAAGAATGTAATTTTGACAGTTCTAACAAACGAGTGTGTTTACAGCTTCGACAACTGGTTTGAGAGCATGCAAAATGCATTAATTTTTGTGGAGAATACGTCGAGAAACAGTAAAGTCTTTAAAAGTTATCTACTGTTTTATTCCAGCTGTATATGTAAAAATTAAAAGACAACCCTCGTATCTAACACCCAAAGGTAAATTTTTATTCCAGGATCCAAGACTTTTTCGCTTTCAGAATCGAACATAGCGGCTGCCAAAGTTAAGAAAAAAAATTAACACACAAAAAAATGTGGACCCTATATCTCGTAGTTTATTTAAATCTAGCATAAACTCACAAAGGTAAAAAAAAGAATTGAGTTCAATTTTGAAGTAAATTAGAGTAAACAATCTCAAATTATCTTTTTTTATTACCTTCGTTTTCATCTAAATTCTCCCTTTTTCAATTAATAACGAGTTCACAGTTATCTGCATAATTAAAACTCTGCCATACTCTTGATTGAGACGACACGCTTTCTGCAATTTAGAGGACGGGTATGTTGGCCTTATAGTTGAGTGGCTTGTGGTATCCTGTGGGATAGCTGCGGAAGATTTAAAGGTAATGCAGTTCTAGAACTACTACTACTACTATGTCGGTTTAGAACGTTTTTCTACGTTGTCCGACGCCTATTCTCCACCTCCTTCGATCCTGACAATCATCTTCTGTCAGATTCTTTTGATTCATTGATCTTTGGATTGACTGTTGCCATTCTAGTTTAGGACGTCCTTTTTTTCTGTGCCCTACTGGTTGCCACTCTAGGACCTGTTTTGGTAATCTTTCGTCGTCCATCCGTTGTACATGGCCGTACCATATCAATTGCCTTTTAGTGATGTCATCCGTTATGCTTCCCTCGATTCCCATTCTTTCTTTTATGATCTCATTTCTTATGTGATCTAATCTAGATATTCTCATTGATCTTCTTATTGCATCCATTTCGACACTTTCCATTTTTGTTTTGTATTTTTCTGTTACGCGATAAGTCTCTATTCCATACAACAGCGTGTTTTTTACCATTGTTTCATATATGTTAAATTTTACATTCTTTCTTATCTCTCTGCTCCATAAAATACTGTTAAGACATCCAATAACCTTTTTTGCTTTTACTATTCTTTTTTCCAATTCTTTACAGTCTGTTCCTGCCTTATCAAATGTGACACCCAAGTATACATACTCATTGCATGGAGATATTGTTTGTCCATTGTCTAGTTCTAACTCACTGGATTCGTTTCCAATACATAAGTACTGTGTCTTGTCCACGTTCACTGTTAGTCCCCACTTTTGGTTTTCTTCCGTTAACTTTCTCATCATATACTCATATACTCCATGTCTTTTTTATCATTAGCTACAATTACTTGGTCGTCAGCAAACTGTAGTTTGTATATAGTAAATCGGTCGTTAAGTTGTATTCCCATGCCGTGCACTTTACGTTTCCAGTTTTTTAGAGCCACTGCGATATATATATTAAAAAGAGTTGGAGAGACACAACATCCCTGTCTTAAGCCTTTACCAGGAATTCTTTTGAAAGTCGATTTCCAATTTTAATTTTAGATTTTGACCCTTTGTATAGTTCTTTTATCGCTTTTATGTATGTATGATTGATATTAGTTTGTTCCAACACTGTCTATAATTTTTCTACTGGAACGGTATCATATGCTTTTTGTAGGTCCACAAAGGTAACATGAGTCTCTATATTTCTGGCGCTTCTTTTCTCAATTACTTGTTTAAGACAAAAAACATTATCACTACAAGATCTGCCTGCACGAAACCCACTTTGCTCTTCTTCTTGTTCATGAAAATCATTCTCTATTAGATCTCTAAGAATCCTACCGTACAATCTACTTAGAGTGCTGATGACTGAAATTCCTCTGTAATTGTTACAATCCAGCTTGTTTCCTTTTTTATGTATTGAGGATATGAATGCAATTTTCCAATCATTAGGTACTGGATGTCCATTTATGCATTGATTGATAATATATGTGAGATTTTCGAGTAGTTTCTCTGATCCATATTTGAGCATTTCAGCATATATTCCCCCAGGTCCGCTAGCTTTTCAGGATTTAAGCTTTTTTATACTATTCTTTATCATTTTTTTTCGATGATTACTTCCTCTCCATGTACTTCTATGTCTCTCCTCGGAGAGGCTGTTAGATATTCGGATCTCGTCTCCTGCAGCAGTCCCTTGTAGTGTTCTGTCCATTGTTCTGGTTTGATGACCTGGATGTTTACTTTTTCTTTTGTTGGGTTTTTTGCTGTAGAAATGCATTTCCATACTTCCGAGCTCTGCCTACGTCCTACGTGTGTATTTATATCGTGGCATTTGCGCTCAAACATTTCATTTTTTTCTGTGCGTATCAAACTTCTTAGCTGTCTTCTGGTTTCCCTGTATATTTCTAGGTCTCTTTGCTCTTTAGTATTGAGCCATTTCAAGTATGTGCGTTTTTTCTTTTTGACCGTTTACTGTATTTTCTCCGTCCACCACATCTTCCTGTTATTTCTATTATCTTGGTATCCAACAGCTTCGTTGCTTGCTTCCTTCAAGCTTTTTATAATGTTTGTTTATATCTTTTCAAATGAGTGATTTGTGTTAATTAATTTTTGATCTAATCGGTTCTGATACAATCTTTGAGTACTTTCGATTTCTAGACTTCTAAAGTTGTATTTTTGATTGTCTTCGGTGCACTCTAGGTTTTCATTTTCTCTAATACTTTCGTCCTTATTTGTTTTTCTTAAAGGGAATAATATTTTTGTTTTACCATATGGTGGTCAGATCCACAGGTAACACCACGAAGTGCTCGCACATCATACCACTTTAATTGCGAGTGTTGTCCACCTATAGCATAATCAATGATTGATTTAAGATTCCTTGTTGGCTGAATCCAGGTATATCGATAAATATCCTTATGTTTAAAAAAACCATTATTTATTTTAAGGTTGTGGGTTTCACACAATTGCATCAGTCTTAAGCCATTATCATTTGTTACTTCCTCTCCAAATGGTCCTATCACTTTGCTCTGGGTTTGTCTACCAGTTCGGCTATTAAAATCGCCAAGCATAATTATTTCTCTGGTATTACCGATTTTGGTGATAGTCTCATCCAGTTGGTCAAAGAACATTTAGAACATTTGTTTTGTAGCTACTCTTTCGTCATCTGATGGTGCGTAGACTGCTATTGTGCTTATATTATGTCCAAGCATCTTCATGTTCACTCGAAGTATGTTTTCACTAATGCAATCGTAGTCTGTAATTTTATTCTTAAGATTTTTCTTTATTAACAAGGATACTCTGGCTGCTCTGCTTTTTTTTCGTACCTGTTCCTTTCTTTTTTGTCTCTGTGAGAGCAATAATATCGATCTTACAATTCTGCACTTTAGTTGCAAAAATGTCCAACTTTTGATTCACTCTCTGTACGTTCCATGTAGCTATATTCATAGTCCTTTGTCTTTGCTTTTTCATCTTCGAGAGTTTCCATCCATTGCTCCGAGGCTTTGTTTAGGCTTTTTGGTAATTGCTTTGTTTTACAAGTATTAGAGAACGAGTCTAATGCCTCAACCCCCTCCTTGGAGGGCCAGGATTTTTAATCAAGGTTTTTCTCCTCTAGCCTTTGACGAGCCAACGCCATACTGTAAGGCAACAGCTGTGGTCTTTTATACTATCCCTAAAAGAAAGGGTTGCCACCTACGCTATGATCACGGTACCGAGGTCCATTCTCTCCGCCTTTCATATCGATGTGGTCTTCTCCCGTAACCCTGGGAAAGGGACCCTATACAGGTGCTAGAACTACTAACTAGTTAATAAAAAAATTAAAATATAAAAATATTGTACATAGAAAACAATACTTAAGTATTAAAAGGAACAAACAAAAAAATTTAATCAACAGTACAAATAAATAAAATAAAATAAAAATATAAAGTTACAAAAATTCAAAGAAAAGTTAAAAATTAACGTTAGAATGAAAATTATAAATTAAAAACAGCAAAAACTGTATCTAATATAAAATCATTCGCGGATTAAAACAAAACAAAATTAACTAGCTAGGAATAAAACTCTTGTAGGCTAGAAGAAACTATTTTAGGTTAACACGAAAAGCAGGATAGTAATTTTTATTTTTTAGATCTATAGGTAGTTTTCACTTTCGTAAATCAAAAAGTTCCTTGTAAGAGCGAATTTGGGTATTGGTAAAGGCACGTTGTCTCTGCATTTTGCCTGGCACAGATACCTTACTGCATTTTTTTGTAAGATGAAAACAGATTGAATTGAGCCCTGGGGGTCGATTTTGACCACAACTTGTTAAATCTCATATTGGAGATTTAACATAGGTACAATCTCTAGTACAATCTCTAGTAGTCAGCTTGGCCATGGAAATTTTAAAACTTGAATTGTGGCTAGAATACAGACTTTTATTTACTTTTTTCTATGTTTTTACATACCTTTTTAAATTTTCCTATATAATTTGGCCCCACAGGTTTCCCTTTATCAATATTTTCCGAATTTTTCGCGATTTTCCGTGATTGTATTTCATTGTTTTTACTTTAGAACTGTCACTTTTGTGATTTAACAAACACAGGGTAGGATTTATTATTTTTTAATTATAAATTTACTTATACTTTATTATTATTAAATTAATAGCAACTTCACGCAATTTTTTCCAATTTTTTTTTATTTGTTTGATTATAACTTTTTTCAAACTTTTCCAACTAGGTGGTTAGTATACAATTCAACTTTTTTTTAATTAAAAAAAATACATAATCCGCGAATCCGAAATGGCGGATTTTCCCATTTATGATCCGATTTGCATCAAACTCGGAACTTTGAGATCTTTCAGGTCGCTGATTATTATTTTTTACTTAAATTTTTAAAAATCAAAATGGCGGATCCAAAATGGCGGACTTTCCCATTTATAAACCAATATGCATCAAACTCGGAACTTTGGGATGTTTAAGGTCGCTGATTATTATTTTTAACTTAAATTAATAAAAATTAAAATACCGGATCCAAAATGGCGGACTTTTCCATTTCTGAACCAATATCCATCAAATTCGAAACTTTGAAGTGTTCCAGGTCGCTGATTATGATCTCTAACTTAAACTTTTAAAAAATCAAAATGGCGGACTTTCCCATTTATGAACCAATATGCATCAAACTCGGAACTTTGGGGTGTTTAAGGTCGCTGATTATTATTTTTAACTTAAATTTACACAAATCAAAATAGCGGATCCAAAATGGTGGACTTTCCCATTTATGAACCAATATCCATTAAATTCGAAACTTTGGCGTGTTCCAGGTCGCTGATTATGATTTCTATCTCAAACTTTAAAAAAATCAAAAGTGCGGATCCAAAATGGCGGACTTTCCCATTTATGAATCAATATCCATCAAATTCGAAATTTTGGAGTGTTCAAGGTCGCTGATTATGATTTCTAACCTAAACTTTAAAAAAATCAAAATGACGGATCCAAAATGGCAGACTTTCCCATTTATGAACCAATATGCATCAAACTCGGAACTTTGGGGTGTTTAAGGTCGCTGATTATTATTTTTAACTTAAATTTATGCAAATCAAAATAGCGGATCCAAAATGGTGAAATTTCCCATTTATGAACCAATATCCATCAAATTCGAAACTTTGGAGTGTTCCAGGTCGCTGATTATGATTTCTATCTCAAACTTTAAAAAAATCAAAATTGCAGATCCAAAATGGCGGACTTTCCCATTTATGAACCAATATGCATTAAACTCGGAACTTTGGGGTGTTTAAGGTCGCTGATTATTAGTTTTAACTTAAATTTATAAAAATCAAAATAGCGGATCCAAAGTGGCGGACTTTCCCATTTATTAACCAATATTCATCCAATTCGAAACTTTAGAGTGTTCCAGGTTGCTGATTATGATTTATATCTCAAACTTTAAAAAAATCAAAATCGCGGATCCAAAATGGCGGACTTTCTCATTTGGCGGACTTTCTCATTATGCATCAAATTCGGAACTTTGGGGTGTTTCAGCTCGGTGAATATGATTTCTAACTTAAACTTAAAAAAAAATCAAAATGGCGGATTTTCCTATTTTTGAACCAATATGCATTAAATTCGGAACTTTGGGTTGTTTCAAGTCTCTGATTATGAGTTCTAACTTAAAGTTAAAAACAAATCAAAATGGCGAATCCACAATGGCAAGGTTTCATTCTTGTGCAGTTTAGGTAAAACTGCAGTAAGTACGCTTTTTTTATTTAAGTTAAAAATAATAATCAGCGACCTGAAAGATCTCAAAGTTCCGAGTTTGATGCAAATCGGTTCATAAATGGGAAAGTCCGCCATTTTGGATCCGCCATTTTGATTTTTTAAAAGTTTAAGTTAGAAATCATAATCAGCGACCTGGAACGCTCCAAAGTTTCGAATTTGATGGATATTGGTTCATAAATAAGAAAGTCCGCCATTTTGGATCCGCTATTTTGATTTTTTATGAATTTAAGTTAAAAATAGTAATCAGCGACCTTAAACACCCCAAAGTTCCGAGTTTGATGCATATTGGTTCATAAATGGGAAAGTCCGCCATTTTGGATCCGCCATTTTGATTTTTTTTAAAGTTTAAGTTAGAAATCATAATCAGCGACCAAGAACACTCCAAAGTTTCGAATTTGATGGATATTGGTTCATAAATGGGAAAGTCCGCCATTTTGAATCCGCTATTTTGATTTTTATAAATTTAAGTTAAAAATAATAATCAGCGACCTTAAACACCCCAAAGTTCCGAGTTTGATGTATATTGGTTCATAAATGGGAAAGTCCGCCATTTTGGATCTGCTATTTTGATTTTTACAAAGTTAAGTTAAAAATAGTAATTTTTATAAATTTAAGTTAAAAATAATAATCATAGACCTTAAACACCCCAAAGTTCCGAGTTTGATGTATATTGGTTCATAAATGGGAAAGTCCGCCATTTTGGACCCGCCATTTTGATTTTTTTAAAGTTTAAGTTAGAAATCATAATCAGCGACCAAGAACACTCCAAAGTTTCGAATTTGATGGATATTGGTTCATAAATGGGAAAGTCTGCCATTTTGAATCCGCTATTTTGATTTTTATAAATTTAAGTTAAAAATAATAATCAGCGACCTTAAACACCCCAAAGTTCCGAGTTTGATGTATATTGGTTCATAAATGGGAAAGTCCGCCATTTTGGATCTGCTATTTTGATTTTTACAAAGTTAAGTTAAAAATAATAATCAGCGACCTTAAACACCCCAAAGTTCCGAGTTTGATGCATATTGGTTCATAAATGGGAAAGTCCGCCATTTTGGATCCGCCATTTTGATTTTTATAAATTTAAGTTAAAAATAATAATCAGCGACCTAAAAGATCTCAAAATTCCAAGTTTGATGCAAATCGGTTTATAAATAAGAAAGTGCGCCATTGTGGGACCGCCATTTTGATTTTTTTAATGTTTAAGTTAGAAATCATATTCAGCGACCTCAAAAACCGCAAAGTTTCGAATTTGATGCATATTGGTTCATAAATGGGAAAGTCCGCCATTTTGATTTTTATAAATTTAAGTCAAAATTAATAATCAGCGACCTGAAAAATCTCAAAGTTCCGAGTTTGATGCAAATCGGTTCATAAATGGGAAAATCCGCCATTTCGGATTCGCCATTTTATGTATTTTTTTAATAAAGTTGAATTGTATACTAACCACCTAGTTGGAAAAGTTAAAAAAAAGTTATAATCAAACAAAAATAGGAAAAAATTGCGTGAAGTTGCTATTAATTTAATAATAATAAAATATAGGTAAATTTAAAATTAAAAATTAATAAATCCTACCCTGTGTTTGTTAAATCAGAAAAGTGACAGTTCTAAAGTAAAAACAATGAAATACAATCACGGAAAATCGTGAAAAATTAGGAAAATAGTTGTAAAAGGAAACTTGTGGGGCCAAATTATATGGGAAAATCCATAAAGGTATGTAAAAACATAGAAAAAGGTAAATAAAAGTCTGTATTTTAGCCACAATTCAAGTTTTAAAATTTCCATGGCCAAGCTGACTACTAGAGATTGTACTAGAGATTGTACCGCTGTTAAATCTCGAATGAGAGATTTAACAAGTTGTGGTCAAAATCGACCCCCAGGGTTGAATAGCCCAGAAAGATATGCCATAGCGCAGGTGGAATTCAACAAGGGCATAGTAAGCTGTTTTTTCCAAAATCATCTCCAGCTTTTATGTAACCGTTTTGACCACTTTTGTGTTTCCATAGAATAGTAATATCATCTGCAAAGAAATTGGTGTTTTCTTGCAAACAAAAAACGTATTAGAAGTTTTTGTGTGATCTAATTTAGCGAAAACTCTAAGCCAAAGTTTGTAAAAAAACAATCAAAAAAGGCGCCATCTTGGATTTATTACATCACATAGGCCCCACTCAAACTCAAGGCGAAACCTGGTGACCTAAAATAAATTTGTGATCTATTACCGATCGATCTAAGGCAGTTTTAAAAAATCTTCCACAACTATTCCACGGGACACGATTTTTGACTATAATCCTCTCTACTATTATTCTATTCAGTTAACCCATAAAATACCAACCTGACGTGATTACTTCTATCCTTCTCTTTTTACGTGGGTTTGATAAATAAAGATGAAATAAATGAGGTTTGTTTTGTGAAAGGATTCATGTACCTTAGAAAATAATCGCAACGAAATCATGTTTACTTTTTCTAGTGCTCGTATTGCAACAAAGACAGAAAGAGCCTGGGTGATATTCTGTACCAAGAATGGAATGTAAGTTGAAGCTAGGTATATGGAATTCGAAATTTAACAATTAATTGCCTGTTCGGGAGTTCTCTTGTTTTTGCCAATTTAAAGGTGACAATTTAATTTGGTCGATTGCTTTTGCAGAGTGCAATATGCAGTAAGTGTGCGTTCCGGTTGATTAATTTTAAGAAAAACCATAATATATTGGAAAGTGGGGTTAGATGAGAACTTCAAAAAGATAAAGTAGCTTAATTGCTAGTAACCGGTAAGAAGCTATTTGTTCGTTTTTACCCTCTGTGGTGAATGCGGCACAAATATAAATAGATTATAGCCTTTTATCGACTATAAAAATGAAACTTAGCTAAACATCTTACTAAAACTTAAAGTAAAAAATAAAAACCTGAAAATTCTAATAGAATTTTATTACATTCTATGTCGTAAACTTTAATCTTTGACCCAAGGTTTAGAAGACAATGTGGCATTGTTTTTCTCTAAAGAATTATTTCTTAATTTCTGCATTTACAGTCGAACTTCAATATTATAACTCAAACAACCATGTGTCACATACAAATTTCAACTTATCGACACTTAATAAACAAAAATATATGCGACTTTTTCGTATTTTTTGTAAACCAAAATTTACGTGTTTTTGTAAAAAAGAATTGGTATACTTGCAATAATTCTGATACAACCAAGTCTATATTAAAAACGATCACCTCTAGTACATGCAAATACATAATTTTTGTTCTTATACCTATGTATAATTGTATGTATATATTTATTTTACCGAAAAAAAAATCGTTTTTGTGACATAGTAACGTACACCCAATCCCTAGAATACAAGTTACACCAATGAGTACATACACTGATTGGTTACACTGAATTGCGTCTTTAAAACATTCCAATGCCAACAAGTAATAGTAGTAGTAGACCGATTCGTAATTAGTGGATTTCCCCAAAAACTTCGACTTATCGAAGTTAGCGCCACATACAATGTTCGAGTTATCAAGATATTTGACTAACCGAAGTTTGAGTACTAAATTACATATATTTCTTACCCTTGACGCCATTGCCAACAGTTCCCAGACAGCACAAGAAAGTACTATGTATGTACATAGTACGTAAGTCTGCGACGTAGTGTACGTACATGGTACGTACATTTTTTGAATTACGTTCACATATGTACGTCGTAGGGACGCCACTTTAGCCATTAATTTCCTTCGATTTGTACGTACTATGGACGTACTGAAGTACGTACTATGTACCTACATTCGACGTATTTTGGACGAATGTACGTATTATGTACGTAAAAATCTCGTACTAGGTACGTACATAGTACGTCCTATTAAACGCGAAATGTACGTACTCCAGACGTACATGGTACGTATATAGGACCTAATATGTACGTCCCTAGGCACATTGAAAAAGAAATTAAAATAAACTTTAGAGTTAGTCCAATTTTACCTCAAGGCTCGAAGTCTCGATAAGTTTAAAGTTTGTTTTGCTTGATTTAATATTTAGGTAATATATCTCTAACAATGCCGTTAAATGTTAACTAGTGTACGCCATCTATTAGCAAAATCCGTTGTTAAATGTTCGGAAGCGCATCTCTAAAATGAACGTGAAATGTACGTACTGTGTACATGTCTACTGATCGTACTATGTACGTACACACTTGTACGTTCTATAGACGTACCTAGTGTACGTACCATGTACGTACACATTTGCACGTCCACAGTACGTATTTTATTGGTGCCGGGAATTACCGACGTAAAATGTACGTAAAATGTACGTACCTATAGTGTACGTACTATATACGTACATATTTGTACGTAAATATTACGTACCTTATTGGTCCCGAAAAGTTTCGACGTAAAAGGTACGTAAAATGTACGTAGCTAGTGGACGTACTATGTACGTACACAATCGTACGTTCATAGTACGTACTTTATTGGTCCCGGGACGTACCGATGTAAAATGGACATAAAATGTACGTCCCTGGGACGAAGTGTGCTGTCTGGGTTTGGTTCGACTTATCAAAGAATTTGAGTTATCGAAGTTCGAGTTATTGAAGTTCGACTGCACTTAGTAAACACCCTGTGTATTAATAGTTTTAAATAACTAAATGGCCGCAATCCAGCAAACTACTTTTATAAAGCCACGTCAAGCTAATCAACATTGCAAATTTAAAAAAACTACGAAATTTTTCTTGCTGCAAAAAAAGCAGTAAATCTGGAATATTTACATAAAAATTCAAAATAATTCGAAAGCCTTCTGCTCTCTTCTATTTTTGCTGTCCGCAGTTTCATGCGTTGGTATATTT
This sequence comes from Aspidapion aeneum, assembly GCA_963576565.1. Classification (NCBI taxonomy): domain Eukaryota; kingdom Metazoa; phylum Arthropoda; class Insecta; order Coleoptera; family Brentidae; genus Aspidapion; species Aspidapion aeneum. The sequence continues at coordinate 110,947,268 of OY755040.1, forward strand.
CCCAAACTCTTAGTTACAATTTGCCTAAAAATGATTCTTGACAATAAATTACCATACCTTTCGAAAAACAATAAAAATATAAAAATGTTGTCTTTAAATGACTTTATTTTATTTTTAATAATTTAGTAATATAGCATAGTTCATTAAATTAAAATAATAAAAATGGAGGGGTTCAAGAAAGAAAACTGAAAATATTTTTGAGAACAGCACATTGTGTTCATTGTTCTGCTCGTCGAAATATAAAAACTCTTTTGACGTTTGGTATGCTGTTCGGTTTATTGTTCTATTCGTCGTCCCTTAAAATGTTGACTTTGTGGATATATAAAAAAAATCTTTCAAAAATGGATTTATAATGGATCTATAACTTTTCGAGCACTTAATCAATAGGAAAAATTCATTCATAAATATCTTGGACTTACGAATGTTTAGATATGACTTTTAACGCTAGCTGAATGAGTATTTTTAAGGTCGGTTCTAGTATTTTTCTTCATTTTTCTGGAATAAATACCTGATTTTTTCCGCATTAATAATTGGTAAGTTCAATGATATATTTCATGATTGTAATTTCTCAAAAACGTGTAGTTAGATAGTAAAAACATAATTTAATTTCATACAGCTTATATCAACAGGCTTTGCTATAAAAATATTGAAATCTTGACCATAGAATACTAAGCACGGAAATAGATCACACACCCACACATAAAACTAGTACTTATACCGGGATTACAACACAATGTAGATAATATATCTACACTGTGATTACACTTTCTTCCAAGTACTCTCGCTGGGTCGCAGTCAGATATTAGAGCACCTAAAATTGGGTACACCATACGTTTGACATTACCATTGAAAACGTGGTTAAAATAGTTGGTCACTGGTAGGCAGCGTAACTACACCTACTTATACTTTGATTTGACACAGCCTTGTCAAATTGGTGTTCTGCGTTCTCAAAATGGCGGCGACTGTCAGATTTTGCTATTTTTGTTGAAAAATAAAAGAATTCTTGAACTTGGCTATTTTTATGGAAAAAGTAATATTTCAAAACCCTAAACAGTTTTTAACACTTAGATTTCATTCCAGATTTAATTAAAAAATCTGGCAAAAGCACAAATAAACAAAACAACGGTTGACAAGCACTTGACATTTCTAAATAAGAGAACGGAATATCAATGGTTAAAAAGGATGACACGGCGGCCATTTTGGATTTGCCGCTTTTACTTTAGTCAAATCCAATCCGTCAATATTCTATATTCCGTGGTCTCAGTCGAGGGGCCTCGACCGAGGGCTCTGCTCGAGGGCGACCATTTACATTCTCGCCCGAAGGCTTTCCCTGGGCCTCGCAATACCAAACAACTTATGTCAAAGACTAATAGAAGAAAGAAATAGTGTAATGGAACTATTCTGTTGTTTTTCTTTTCTTATAACTTTCCAATAAGGTACTACATATTGGGTCATCAGTTAGTCCACAGTACATTAGTCCATTTTTTGGTGATGCATATAAGGCTGAAGCTTTATTTTGCTGAAACGCTAAACTTTTCCTCTGCAAAAATTCTTGAAAGAAATTCCAAACAGAGTGCGCAGGCGCCGAAATCTGCTATGCTGAAATGCTACAATCGTGCCTGTGTTAACTGTACGTGTACTTGGTGCTGAGGTTGAGGGGGCCACCACTTCACCGCAACGGCGCCGGAGTGCAATCGCCTAAACGCCAGACGTGATCGCAAAGGAACTCATGTCGAGCATTGGATTCTGAACCCTACTAGATAAGGCAAGAGAACTGCACAACAGCACAAGTTATCTTTAACCGAACGAAACCTTTGGCTTCGTTACATCACCAAATGTTCCGTGCTATAAATATGAAACAAAATAACAGCAAACATAACCAATAATAGTAATAATGATTTATAATTCGGGGTTCGTTTTCCAAAGCTCAGCGATGACTTTCGGCAAATAAATGGTGATGTATGGTGTTGGATCGTCGCTCAGGCTAATCAGTCCACGCTTGAATATTTCATACCAACGAGAAACTGTCGTGTGATGTGGTGCTTCATCACCGAAAACAGAAATCAACTCGGCAAGGCATACCAAGGCATAGATAATTTTCTTCGAAAGTTGTAAAAAATTATAGCCCAAACATGTTCTTTGTTTAGTGCCATGTTCTAACGGATTTGTTGACTTAAAAAATTTACTGTATCTATAAAACTATATGTATCATACTAACGTTTTGAATTTAGGTTAAGTAAACATTAAGGTTAAGGTTTAGTAACGACATTTGATCAGTGCCCTCTATGTTACTATATGCAAAATATAAAAGACAGCACGTGTATCTTCCTACTCAAAAAAGTTTATTAAATCTATGAAGAGGTCAGTTAAAATAAGTCCTCAAAGAGAGACTTTAATGCTTAAAATGGGTCTGAGCTTGACAGAAATAAAACTAAAACATTTTATTTGCTTAAGCTGGAAAATTAAAAGTGTTTTTTTTACTCGACTCTTCTAAAGATTTAAAGGAATAAAACGTCCTAATGCACTTTTAAACCTTTTAGTATTTAATCAAATATTTACAAAACTTTGCAAAACAAAGACTTCCACCGACTCGACTGTTTCCGTACTAAAAAATCAATTTAAAGAATTTTCTATTTGCCGGGAAACTTTGTTTTATTTAGCAAGGTCAGCGTCGGTCGCATCGACGGGGAGGAGGTGAAAATGGGGGTGCTCTGACCCCCTTTATTTTGAAACAAATACCTTATTTTTCTAGCCAGATTTATCTCAGAATCTCACAGCTACAGGTTCAGGAAATCTTTTTATTACAAAATCGGGCCTTGCTAATGTACCCAAAAAGGGTTTGTATCTGTAGCTCCCCGCTAGGGTAATTACATCTACCGACTAGAAAAATAAGTAGACACAAATTATACCATATTCATATTCCTTACAAGTGTTTTAATACTGTTGTCATCTTACATGTACATACCTCAGTTTTTAGTGGTAACTAAACCAGTTCTTATTATTAATTTGATTTCTTAAAAAGAGCCTAGAAAACGCAAGTGTTCTTGACTTTTTGTCCTAAGTTGAAGACGGGTAATTTTAGAAAAAAAAATTACTTTAATTCGTACTGACAAAGTGTTCGCAGTATAGACAAAGCCAATAAATTATCGAGACGAGAGGAGAAGGCTCTATAAATCTATTAGGACTGTGAATTGCCTGAGGATTTCAATGCTATCCAAAGAGGATGATACACGCACATATAACCGCCCAAAATTGGATTTTGTCTGTCAATTAATAATGCCTCTTAATAGTGCAAGTTTCGATTAAAGTTTGGCGAGTTTAATGATGATGGCAACGATATAATTACAAGCCGATTTTAGAAGTTATACGTCCTCTTGCAACTATCCACTACCCATTTTAATATTGGGTTTATCTCCTTTATTCTCGAGTTTATATAATTTATCAATTTATGGAATTCATTTGTGTTATTTTTACAAAGTTTTTGTTTGTAGCGCATTTTCGTCAAAAAATTCCTTTTTAAAAGATTTGCAGATCATTTTATTAAATCATTATTAGTTACCTTTAATCGATGTTTAGAGGAAGTATCATTATCTTAGTAGCATAGTAGACCAATTTTTAATGCGTCCACGATTGGTCATGTAGGTACTTACGAGGATGGGATAAAAAGTTTCCGGCCTAACATAGAACGCAACACCATAGTGACTAAATAATGATTAATGTTTCTAGATAGTCCCCTTGTAAGGTAATACATTTGGCCCAACGATGTTCAACTGATTTGCTGTCATCACTGAGGTCTGATTTATCCAACTTGTCAAAATAGGCGTTTGTAGCTGCAATGACTTCTAAATCTAAGGAAATTATTTTTCTAGCAAACATTTTTTTAAAAATAAAAGTCTGACGTGGCTAGGTCTGGCGAATAAGGTGGATAGTTTAACAGTTCAATGCCTAGCTGATGGATTTTAGTCATTACAAGGACTTGTGGCAAGGTGCATTGTCCTGATGAAACAGAATTTTCTTTTTTGCCATACCAGAGCATTTTTCGCTTATATTCTACTTGAGCTGGTCCAGTAAGTCACTGTATTTCGAGATAATCTATGAAGAGTATCTCTTTAGCGTCCCAAAAGACCGTTGTCATGACCTTTCCAGCAGGCGGTACTGCATTTGCCTTCTTTGGAACTGGTTCATCCTTTGCCATCCATTGTTTGGACTGTTGCATTGTTTTAGGGGTATAATGATGAACCCATGTTTCATCAACCGTAATAAATCTATGCAAAAAGTCCCTAAACAGTGCCAAATTCTCTTCTGAAATGATTAAACGCACGAGCTTTTGATCTGGCGTGAGCAAATGCGTCACACTTCAGGCGGATAGCTTTCTCATACCTAAAACTTCACATAAAGTATGGTGAACTCGCTCTTTTCATATGCCCACAGCCTCAGCTACCTCTCCCAGTCTTAATCTGCGATTTTTTAGAATTAGTTCAGAAGTTGCCGTTTTTTGCCTGCCCAAACGCGGAGCATCATCAGTGCTAGTACGACCACGTTTAAAGCCCGATACCCAGATTTTAACTGTGGTATAGGAAGAAGCATATTCCTCTAGTGTAGCATCTAGTTCGGCTTTTATTTCTGTCGGCGATACCCTTTGATATGAAAATATTTTATCACGGCTCTTATCTCATTTTTAGCTCACACATATACTATACTATAGTAGTGTGAGCTATGGTGATCCTAATTTTTTCGAGAAAAAAAAAGTTGCTCCGATTTCAAAAATTTTTATATATCTTTGCGTTTCAGATGATTTTGAAACTTTTTTGTTGCGCCGTCTGTCTGTCTGTCTGTCTGTCTGTCTGTCTGTCTGTCTGTCTGTATGTCTGTCTGTGTGTCTGTATGTCTGTCTGTAACGACCAACGCGCATAACTCAAAAACCGCTTGGCCGATTTTAATGAAATTTGGTACCTAGGCTGGGTCTTGGGTCGAGATGGTCCCATTTAAAAATGAACAAAATCCACCGAACACAAACCAAATAAAAGGGTGGGGGTAGATTTCAAAAATTAGACTTTATGTGAAAATATGGCGTGTGTGATATCAAGCGAAAGGTAATTGAGTCTGCAGTTAAATAAAATACATTTTAATTTATTTAAAAACAAAGGGTGGGGGTATTATTTTAAAAATTAGAGTTTAAGTTAAAATATGGCGTGTGTGATATCAAACGAAAGGTAATTGAGTCCGGAGTTTAACAAAATACATTTTAGTTTTTGATTTTTTTAAGGGTGGGGGTAGATTTTAAAAATTTGAGTTTAAGTCAAAACATGACTTGTGTGGTATCAAACAAAAGGTAATTTAGTCTGGAGTTGAATAAAATATATCTCAGTTTTTAGTTATATTAGCTCACACTATACACTATAACTATAGTACCTAGTGTGAGCTTAGGGGCCCATATATTGGCAGAGTATTTTCCATGTTTTAAAATTGACACACTGTATAAACTTTTAAAATAAGCAAAACACAAACTACTTAACGCACTCACTTTAAACTTCAAGCCTATACTGATCACAAGCAAAGCTACACAAACACGTTGGAAAAGAAAAGCAAATCGGGTCTGCTATAGACTAGGCCGGAAACTTTTCATCCCATCTCGTACATACCTAGATGTAGGATGTTTTAATTCTGCATTTAAATAACTTAATTTTTGCAATTAAAATTAGGTAGCGCTCGACACCGCAGCCGGCTTTTCCTGGTGACGCCGCTGGCTACTGCCATAAACCTACATGCGTCTAAAACCTTATTTCAAGAAACAGCAAACAGGTACTTTACCAACGTGAAACTATAGAAAAATCAGGCAAATATTTTACCTACATAGAAACTAGCACAGTTCAAATTTAACACAATATTTTTAACAATAACTAACCGGTCATATGTTTTCGACATTTTTAGAAATAAAAACTTGGCTTGAAAACAGTTCTTATTAAAGAAAAAGATACAAACTTCACCGATAAATTAAATTAAATTAAATTAAAGACACTAGCAAATAAAATGAGTCCATTTAAGATAAATTTTCTCAAAAATATTTTTCTTAAATGGAGACATTTTTAAAACGACCTATTTTAAAACACGAACCTATTCGGTTAATGCATTGTGGAAGTAGAATGTTACTAAGTTTTCTATAAATATAAACTTTGACCAATTTTAAAATATATGTCAAAATAACGTGTCAAAACATTTATAATTTACAATATAAGGATTGTAAAACCAGTATAGATATAAATATAATTATATATAATGGCTGATATTTTTTGAATGTTATTGATTATTAGTTAAATGCGTTTATTTAGAAATGGTTACTAGTTCACAGAAGGATACATTTTAAGCCACCTTTAAAATATTTGAAACTAGGCGTGGCAAACTGGAGCAAGTTTTCAGTGACAATGGATCTAATTTTAAGGGAGCCCAAAAAAAAAGTACGTTAGCAAATTATCGTGTTATATGAAATTTTATGCTTGCTAGATCACCTAGCTGTAGCAGAATCTACGAAACAGAAACTAAAAATGCCAAGGGTTATTTGAAAAATGTTGTATCCCAACTATCATTTACTTATGAAACATGTTTAACCATAATGACTCAAATAGAAGCTAGGTATAGCTTGCTTAGGTTAGGTCAGGTTGACCCTTAACACCCCCTGCCTTTGATCTCAAGGACCTTACGGTACTTACTATTTAAGTACGGCTTACTATTTTATTTGAATAAGCTAGATGTCCTTACCTGAATATCCGTTGTTAAACATATCTAAAAATCATTAAAAATTTTTGAAAGAGATAGCATATCACAGAATTTTTAACAAATTTATAACCAGGGAGTGATTCAACAGCGCGAGTGATTGAAATTAAAAATGTAAACGGTGTGATGCATCAATCTGTTGATTTGTTCAAAAACTGCATTTTATCATGATGAACGTATGATTAAACATTTTTGTCACTTTTTAAATTAAATGTTTTAATAAAAGCCAATACTGCTAAACAAATTTTCACAATAGCTAATGATTGATTTCCTTTCTCTTTTATAAAATTTTGCAGACAAAAACAAGAAGTTTAATAGAACTTAAACACAAAACAGCTGTAGTAGACACATTCTTGAAAGAACTATTGCTACTGTCACGCGATTCTACACTTGGGAACTCTCAGCAGAGCAGAAAGTTTACGATTATGCTTTCAGATAAACAAAGAGTTGATAGAAACCTTAAAGACAACTTTTCTGCGGCCAATGTCATGTGGACACGAACTTTTATGATAGTTTTTAAAGGTTTTTCCGTGGCTAATGTAAACGTTTCAATTGAATACATGAAAGGTTGCCATGTGATAAGTGGTTGTTTTTTCTCTTCCCATAACCCACGAAAAAACCTTTAAAAACTATTATTCAGGGAAACGATTCTACAAAAATTCTTTACGATAGTCGTTTTCATAATAATCTATTCTTAATCGTTCTTATACCGTAACCCCACCGGGTAAGATGCTTTAATTAAGTCTTCAGCACTGTATGCAAGTATAAGGTTAGGATCATCTTAGTAACGTCATGTTAATTCATGAAACTTGCGGTTTTAACTGTGGTCTTAACACTTCTAATGAACGCTTATCCCTTAATAATAGCCTAAGTAAATGAGATTAAACTTTTAAAAAAGTAATTAAAAAACTTTACAATAGAAAGCTTTTCGCAACCCTTTGTTTTAAATTTAATTAAATACCTAAACTTTAATGTAAACTCATATATATATGTACATGTTTTTCAAGTAAAATTATATAAAAATATATTTTTTTCTATAATGTATTTCTATTTGTATTTATTAAGCACAGATTTTTTATAATGGTTTCACGTATATAAATCACTTCAATAATATTGGGGGATTCAACTAATAGTTTTAATGTGATTTTAACCTTTTAAACAGCATTTTATTTACACATTACTGTCTAAAAACTCCCCATTTTCCACTTAATAGGAATGTTCAAAGGTTAATCCATCTATCTATTAAGCCTTCTTCGATCCATCTTTGGACATAGGCCTCCTTCAATATCTTCCACTCTTTCCTGTCTGTCGCCGTGTTCATCGAACTAGTTCCCACATGTTTCTTCCAATCGTCCGCCCATCTCACTTGGGTCTTCTCCTAGTTCTTTAATTTTCCCAAAGTCTCCAGTTTACAATACATTTGTTCCATCGATCGTCTTTCTATGCTATATTATGACTGGAAAATTTCCATTTTAATTTTGCTACTTCTCCGCTGACCTCCGTTACGTTTGTTTTTTTTTGTTATCCATTCATTCCTTTTTCTATCTGCTTTACGTCCATCATTTGTCTTTCCATTGATCTTTGGGCTTTCGTTACCTTCTCCATGTTTGATTTTGTAAGTGCCCAGGTTTGGGACCCATAGGTAAGTACAGGAAGGATATATAGGTTATACACTTTCGTTTTGAGGTACTGAGGATATTTTTTATTTTTTAATATGAAGCTTAATTTACCAAATGCTGTCCAGGCCAATCTTACCCGTCTCTTGATTTCAGCTGTTTGGCTTTTTTATTTTGGATTAATAATTTGTCTACTTGTTCTATTTTCTCGTGGTTTAATCTGATCGTAATATCTTCATCTGCGCTTGTTATAATTTTAGTTTTAGTGTAGTTCATATTCAAGCCTATATTTTTAGCTGCTGTATCCAGTTCTTCCAGCATTTTTATCAGTTCTTTGTTATTGTCTATGATTAAGGCGATATCATCAGCATATCTTAGGTTGTTCAAGTATTGTCCGTTTATTTTGATGCCTAGTTCTTCCCAATCTACATTTTCAAAAATATCTTCTAGGGCCTGCTTAAATAGTTTAGAAAATATTGTGTCACCCTGGCTAACACCTCTTCTTATGCGGATTGGCTTGGCTCATTCGTGGATTTTGATTAAAGTTGTTGCTTCGCTATATATATTGGCTATTAAGTCTGTATATCTCTGATCTATTTGGCTATTAATTAAAGATGCATTTACTGCCCAATGCTATCAAAGGCTTTTTCAAAGTTTATAAAAGCAATTAATAGTGGGATGTTGTATTCGTTGGCTCGGTCTATTAGGATTTTTATAGTTAATAAGTGGTCAACTGTACTGAAACCTTTTCTGAAGCCTACTTGTTCTTGGTCAAATTTTATTGTTGGGCTATCTGTTAATATTTCGTTTCGTGGCTTACCTAGGTATGCTGTTCTCCACTGATGACGTGAAACACACAGAAACGTACATCTGGAGATGCTACCTAGAGTTAGTTGGAAAATAAACAAAACCAACTCTTTCTTCTCTTTCTGACACTCGCGAGTTAAGCACACACACCTTTGTGTGAAGTATAAAATTCATTTTGACTTCTATGGCTAGATGCCCAGTTAATTTCCTTATGTCTCTTAGACGTGCGTAGAAGACAAATAAGAAGTCCCTGAACACAAAAGGCCAAAATACACGCCCAATAAATCCCAATTAGTTACGTAAGTTTGGAAGTAGGTAGTAATTTATAATAAATTGCGTGACGCCTAAGGCAGTGTGTCGAGCAAAATCAGATTCGCTTTAAATTTGCTTCCTTCCTGGATACAAAAGTTTTATTAAATATTCCATTCCATACTATATTTAAAGTCTTTCTGAAATCTCTTTGGCCCTGCATCTTCATTCAAACAGAAATTGAAAATACTCTGCCAATCTATGGGCACATAAGCCCACACTGGGTACTATAGTTTTAGTGTATCTACTTGAAAGCTAATATAACTAAAAACTGAAGTATATTTTATTGAACTCCAGACTCAATTACCTTTCGTTTGATACCACACAAGCCATGTTTTGACTTAAACTCTAATTTTTCAAATCTACCCCCACCCTTTTTTAAAAAACTAAAATGTATTTTTTTTAAAATCCAGACTCAATTACCTTTCGTTGGATATCACACACGCCACATTTTCACTTAAACTCCAATTTTTGAAATATACCCCCACTCTTTTTTTTAAATAAATTAAAATGTATTTTGTTTAACTCCAGACTCAATTACCTTTCGTTTGATATCACACACGCCATATTTCCCCATAAACTCTAATTTTTGAAATCTACCCCCACCCTTTTATTTGGTTTGTGTTCGGTGGATTTTGTTCATTTTTAAATGGAACCATCTCGGCCCAAAACCCAGCCTAGGTACCAAATTTCATTAAAATCGGCCAAGCGGTTTTTGAGTTATGCGCGTTGGTCGTTACAGACAGACAGACAGACAGACATACAGACAGACAGACAGACAGACGGCGCAACAAAAAAGTTTCAAAATCATCTGAAACGCAAAGATATATAAAAATTTTTAAAATCGGAGCAACTTTTTTTTCTCGAAAAAATTAGCTCACACTACTATAGTATAGTATATGTGTGAGCTAAAATAAGTGGTGATATAGCTTAGAGTTCTTACTCAAAAGATTTTAACAAAAATTTTTCAAAATCAATATAAAAAGGTATTTTAAATAAATACTATAAAACGGGATTAATTAAATAACCAATTCTAAAATTTTTTTAGATTTACCAACAAAAATTTTTAACCTTTTTTGGTCTAGTTAATAAGTAAGCCTTTTTTTGCAATACCATTATCATTATTATTGTTGGTAATAATAAATATGTTTAATAGGTATGTAAAGAAATATTAATCTGTTTTCTTAAAATTTAGTTGTTTTACCAAACGCAATTAGTTAGTGATGATTATAATTTGATCTTGCCTTGCAAGGCTTTTCTGTTTTTGCCCATCTGCGGGTAATTGAATAGTGAGATTAACAAAACCCGCAGGCCGCAGCTCACTATAAACCTAAATCCAATGTTTCTGCCAACCGAATAAACAATTTTAAGAACTCAACAATTTTTTTCGGGCTTAATAGTTGAATGGCCTATGGTATCCCATAAGATAGATGTGAAACATTTTTGAAACTACCCTAAATCGATTGGTAACGAATCACACAATTTAAATGCACCGGGCCTTCAATTTTAGTAACAAGGCCTGTCTGTGTGACATCGTAAGTCCAAAATGGCAACTTTTTTCATGTTTTTTTTTCTCATTTGATAACTATGCCTCTTTCGCCGACACTAACGCTGCGATTTCGGAACGCCTAATTGCACGGGTCATCAGCCATCTTTGGAGCTCCAAACCGGTTATTAGCTCACACATACACTATACTATAGTATTAGCTCACACATATACTATACTATAGTAGTGTAAGCTTTGGTGATCCTAATTTTTTCGAGAAAAAAAAGTTGCTCCGATTTAAAAAATTTTTATATATCTTTGCGTTTCAGATGATTTTGAAACTTTTTTGTTGCGCCGTCTGTCTGTCTGTCTGTCTGTATGTCTGTCTGTCTGTCTGTCTGTCTGTCTGTCTGTCTGTCTGTCTGTCTGTCTGTCTGTCTGTCTGTCTGTCTGTCTGTCTGTCTGTCTGTCTGTCTGTCTGTCTGTCTGTCTGTCTGTCTGTCTGTCTGTCTGTCTGTCTGTCTGTCTGTCTGTCTGTCTGTCTGTCTGTCTGTCTGTCTGTCTGTCTGTCTGTCTGTCTGTCTGTCTGTCTGTCTGTCTGTCTGTCTGTCTGTCTGTCTGTCTGTCTGTCTGTCTGTCTGTCTGTCTGTCTGTCTGTCTGTCTGTCTGTCTGTCTGTCTGTCTGTCTGTCTGTCTGTATGTCTGTAACGACCAACGCGCATAACTCAAAAACCGCCTGGCCGATTTTAATGAAATTTGGCACCTAGGCTGGGTCTTGGGTCGAGATGGTCCCATTTAAAAATGAACAAAATCCACCAAACACAAACCAAATAAAAGGGTGGGGGTAGATTTCAAAAATTAGAGTTTATGTGAAAATATGGCGTGTGTGATATCAAACGAAAGGTAATTGAGTCTGGAGTTAAATAAAATATATTTTAATTTTTTTTAAAAAAGGGTGGGGGTATATATATCAAAAATTACAGTTTAAGTGAAAATATGGCGTGTGTGATATCAAACGAAAGGTAATTGAGTCCGGAGTTTAACAAAATACATTATAGTTCTTGTTTTTTTTTAAGGGTGGGGGTAGATTTCAAAATTTTGAGTTTAAGTCAAAACATGGCTTGTGTGGTATCAAACAAAAGGTAATTTAGTCTGGAGTTGAATAAAATATATTTCAGTTTTTAGTTATATTAGCTCACACGTACACTATAACTATAGTACCTAGTGTGAGCTTAGGGGCCCATATATTGGCAGAGTATTTTTTTTATCCGGTCCTTTTGTCCCTTCGAATGGTCTACCGACTGAAGGAGTGTATAACAAAGTCCGCCTTCACGAGATATCTGACGTCATCCTGCCTGGTTACCGGCGTGAATGGAGGGATAGGACAATATTTCATTTTACAGTCTCCAGGAATCCTATAAATTTCTGCCGCACCCGACCTTGGCAACCGATGGGGATCGAACCCGCCACTGTAGTAAGCGAGATTTCTTAACTCACTTGTGTTCAATTCGCGCACCGAGCCACCAAGGCTACCGTTTTTTGATGTTATTTCACAAATTTTGGCTTATAAATTTGGCTAAATTAGTTTTACAGAAAAACTATAAATACGTTTTCTGATTGCAATAGAACAATTATTAAAATAAAAAATTTCTATTTTAAAAAACATCAAAGATAATGATTTTTTTTTATGAAAAAATAGTAACTTTTTTTACTTCAAATAGGTCTTTCAACTAGAATTTAAAGTAAACACTTGGCGACTTAAAATTAAGTGATCCATCACCAGTCGATATAGGGTAGTCAAAACTTTTTTGCTCAATCTTAAATTTGTATTATTTTTAACATTTAGAAAAATAACAATATCCTTTTTAATTATTTATATATAAGGCTCATTTAAACAACATTGCCGTTTTATTGCGAACAAATCATATCCAAAACAATGTTTTGTAAACTGGATGTGGCAAATGCTAATAGCAAACGTTTGTGAAAAAACATGGAAAAATCGCCATCTTGGCTTTATGACGTCACATAGGCACTCTGGCTCAAATTTATGTGAACACCGGGCGACTTAAAATTGATCCATAATTAATCGATCCAGGGTAGTCTGAAACTTTAACTTTTTTGGGTAAAAAAAGTTTTTAATTATTTGAAACAGAAAACGTATTTTGGTTTTCTGTAAACCTAAACCCCATATCATTATCTTTGAGACAACTTTTGACAACTTTTTTTCGTTGGCCTATGCTATTTATTATGGTAAACAGTTGCTATCTGTCAAAAAGTTTTCTCAAAAATTATAATATGTCCTTTAGTTTAGCGCTATAAGCCAAAGTTTGTGAATAAAGCATGAAAAAATCAAACCCCCCCCCCCCCCCGTACCGACCGAACATTTCTCGATCGGATCGTAGGACAAGCTTGCGCAATGGAGTTCTTTTTGCGTAGCACGTAACGGCTCCGAGCTAATTTAAAGCTTGCCATTGGCCACAGCATGTGATGGGAACTATCACATCGTTCAAGACCCAGAATAGCTACCCCGGTGACATAAAATTGTGTAATCTATAACTAGTGTAGTTTAAAAAATCTAACACAGAACTGTCCCACAGGACACCATTTTTGAAAATAAAACATTCACCTATAAAGAAGCGTTAAGTCTAATTAAGTTTCACGAAGTAAACTCACCCCCCTAATTATGGAGACCGCAATGATGAGGGAAAATAATCAATGCAAAACCCAATTAAATTGCTATAATTAAAACTCGTGCAAAATGAAATTTAAGAACATTTTTATGAGTTGTGTCAAGGAAACGCAACGACCAAAAACTCCTTAATCAGCTGGGTCTCGCTCGGTATATTAAAACTGATGTTTAATACAGAGACATTATTTCTAAGCACAAAGATAGGTATTTGCTTAGAGCTAAAATAAAATTGCTGCACTGTCTTTTATATTTTGCATATAGGAACATAACCTAATCTAATTTTAAATCGTCACTGCGATACATAATAGTTTTATAGCTGTAGTGAGTTTTTAAGATAACAAAATTAATTAAAGCGGGAACATTTTCCAGCTGTAATTTTTTATAACTTTCGAAAAAAGAATAAGCGACGATCCAAGCTCAGGTGCACCTAAAATGGCTATCACCCACGAAGACATAGATGCTGTGCGCATGCTCTTCACGGAAGTTCGACATGTGACATATCGCGAGATTGAGGCTTCATTGGGGATTTCAAGGACCTCCATTCGAAAAATTTTGCATAAAGTAGGGTTAAGAAAATTAGTTTCCCGCTGAATACCGCATCTGTTAATCGAAGAACAGAAAGAAGCTTGGGTCAATTAACGTCAGAAAACCATAGACCGCTTTGATTCAGGAAACTCGAAAAATATGTACAGCACTGTCAGTGATGATGAATCGTGGATTTACTCATGTAACCCCGAAAATAAACGGGTTTGGGTGTTCCAAGATGAAGAAAAGCCCACAAAAGTCATCTGTTCAGTGTATCCTAAAAGATATTCACGATATTTTTCTCAAAAGCAGGTCATGTAGCAACAATTCCTCTGGAAGATCAAATGACTGTTACAGCCGATTGGTACATCACCATTTATTTGTCGAAAGTCATCGCTGAGCTTCGAGAAACGAACCCCGAACGACGAATCATTCTCCAAGACAATGTAAGTTCTCACAAAACACAAAAAATAATTAAATTTTTAACCCAACAAAACGTCGACTTGAAATGAACCATCGTCCATACAGTTCCGACCTAAGTCCAAACGATTTCTATACTTTTCCAAAAATCAAGAATGGACTGCGTGGGCAAAGATTTCAGTCACTAGAGGAAGCAGTCGACGCCTTCAAGAATGCAATTTTGACAGTACCAACAAACGAGTGGAATTACAGCTTTGACAACTGGTTTGAGCGCACGAAAAAGTGCAATTATTTTCGTGGAGAATACTTCAAGAAACTATAGAGCCTTTCAAAAATATCCACTGTTTCATTCCAGCTGTGCAAAACTTAAAAGACAACCCTCTTATCTTAAACACATTTTTAAAATAATGCACAATAATTTGCCGAGTGCTTAATATAAACCGAACCATTATGAAAAAAAAAACGAAAATACATAAGTAACTTTAGACATTTTGTTTGACGAATGTAGAAAAAATTATATCGTTTTTTTTTGTATAAGCTTTTGAATAAAAATGGGTATATACTCTTTTCCGGGCGTCCGCCTAAAAATCTATTATATTTTTTTATTAAGAAACCCACTGTCAAATAGAATTTTATTTTTATAGATGTTACACATAGTTTGTATTTTTCTTTAAAATTACCCTTTTTTTATTTGATTTTTGTAATCTGCGTAAAATTTCTTTTATAATGGCGTGTACACTCGATATTTATTATTTTTAATTTTTTTATTATTTTTATATTTTTGATTACAGTGAAACCTTCTATAAGCGGACACTCAGGGTTCCGTCGATTTTGTCCGCTTATTGGAGGTGTCCGCTTATGAGGGAGAACTGCTTTTATATATATTAACAATTTTCACTGCAAGAGATTTTCCGATATTACATTTTTCAGCGATCTTTCGTGCTGATAGATGTTCCTTCCCCGAAACGTTAGCCACTTCCATCTTTTCACGTATACTAACAACTACCCAATTGAAGAATAAAAATAAAGCACAGCTGTCCCGCCCCCGCCGAATAAAATATGTTGTAAATACGACAGAAGGATTCAGTCTCCACATTAAAACGGAAAGAGGTAATTCCCCGATTGCAGAGTGCAATAAAGAATATAAAGGAATAAAAGCATCATTCTCAAAAACGAAGTGAAAGATGAAATCTATACATATATTGCAGGTCTTTTATCTTTGTGTATTAAAAGAAGTCTTTGGCAGAGGTACATTAAAAACCCTCCGGAGGTCCCAATTTCCATCTTAACGGTAATGTTTGTCTTACAAATTTAAATTTCAAGCCAGGAGGAAGAGCGGGTAGCTCCCAAAATCGATCCAGTGGCCTGATATTACATACTATCAGGGGCGCAACAAGCCCGGTCATATTGGAGGGAGAATATTGCCAAAAACACTACTAAACAAGGGAGGGGGTGAGATTAAGTATTTTGCGTTGCAGTCCAGATTGCAGGCAAAAATTTTAGAAAAATTAGGTAGGTAGTACTTTTTGTAGAAAATTGCGCCAAGGAAATAATGTTAAAGATAACGAACGAAGAAAATTGCAAGCAGAAATAAGTGCTTTTCGGAAAACTGGCGCCAGAAGACATTTTTGGTAAAAAGTTTAAAAAAACGGTGACGTGAGCGAAAATTTTATATATATAAAATATCTATATAACTAATTTAAAGAAAATTTTTAGGGAGTGGTTAAATTTTACCGATAATTTTCATGAAAGCGAATGATTTAAATATTTTTGAACTTTGTCGCCATTTAGGGCGATATACTTCTCCTAACGTGTCTTATCTTAGCATTTTAAAGGCCCAGAAAAACACAACAGTCCGATATCTTGCAAAATATTTATTTATGACTGCATTCAATAGAGGTAAAATGCTTATTCCCGAAGAAACATTTCCAGAATGTGGTCAACAAAAATACGTAGTAGAGTACCAAGCAAGAGGCAGTAATTCGCAGCTCACTTCAATCAATTAAGCAGTGGCTAAATGAGAAAAATGAACTGTCAATCAGTAGTGTATATATCAAAAATGTTATACAAAGATTTGCCAACAAATTTTTAACAAAGATAAACAATTATTATGTCCCGGTTCGTCAAAAAAGAAAAATTGACGAATAGATTGTCCAAATATATTTTTTATGTCAATATCTTATTTGCATATTAAGTTCTTAAAAAAACAAAATTATTTTTTTTATGAAGAGAAATTAAAAATTTATAGGAAACTTATATTCATTTAGAAAATTAAAGAAAAGGCAAAAACACTAATTTTATTGGAAATCCAAGTGTGGCTAGTATTTCAGAAAGTAACAGCTGTATTTTGTATTTTGTTTAAATAATATAATACTTGAATAGAAAATTTAATTATTTTTTCAGCTAGAAAATAAACGGAAAAACGCTAAGAAAGATAGAAAAAAAATGCTTTATTTTACCAGATCGGTGTCCTATATATAAACTAAAGTAGCAGCATCACTGCTTTTTATTTATTGCCGGCTAATCCTTTTTTATTTTGTTTTTTTCTTCAAATTAAATTTAGTTTTTTTATTAATTTAATGAGCAAAGAATATATTTACACAAAAAAATAATTTGGACATTTTTTTTTCCTCAATTCGTATTTTTGGGCGAACCAAAGGGGGGTTTAACTCCTAAACCCTCCAGCACTACGCACCTAATCATACCCAAATATTCATGCATGATATTTTACACATGCTCTTTTCACAAGCTACATGCCTAAACTATGCCCCTTAACTTTAATATGCGGCCTTTCAGCAACATATCATGGATTTTGTTAATAGTAATAATAATAATAATAATTTCCTCAGTAGTGACTTCATTTGGGAGTATTGGAAAGGCCTCATCAAATACAGATATTCGGCAATTTTTTAATTTATTATACAACCGCTTAGTATTGAACATTGAGAGCGACTTATCACCAATAATAATTAAAATGTCACTGTTTATTAAAAAAAAAAACATTCATAAAAACACAAAAAATTATTCCATTTCATCTATTTGAGTTTCGAGACAAGCAATCCATGATAGACCAAGTTCACAGAATTACTAATATAATAGAAAAAACACTAAAAGAGGAAAAAGTTTGTTCTGCAGTCTTTCTATATGTAGCACAAGTGTGGCATGAAGGCCTTAGTTAGAAGAACTTGAGATAAGTTATAGAAAAATCAATTGGCTAATTGGAAGGAGGTCTAATTTAACAATTCATAATAAGTTACTAATTTATAGATAAATACTGAAACTAGTATGGACATATGATATTCAACTATGGTGTTGTACTTATATGTAACATTCTACTTTTCCAAAGATTTCAAAATAAAGTATTAAGAAACATTGTGAATGCACCTTGGTACGTTCAAAATGTTGATCTTCATCGAGACCTAAACATCAAAACTATAGCAGAAACAATAAAAAAGCACGCAAAAAGCCATCGACATGTGAATGTGGAAGCAATTCAGCTTTCAGACAATTCTATGCTAGTTCGAAGACTAAAAAGAGTGAAGCCGTTCGAGCTAGTGAACTAAATAAATTATATAAAATAAAATAATTCTATGAACACAAAATACAATTGTAAGTTACAGACGAAGCAAACCGGGGAGTACTGTTAAGTAGTAAACCCTTAGTTAAAATATAACTTTTCTAGTAAATTAAGTTGAAACAAAATTGCTAATTAGTCTTATTGACTAGATTGTAAGACATTAAACACAGTGTGTTTGACAAATAATAAAAAATACTGTTAACAAAGAAAACAATAAACGATAACACTTGTTAAAAGCAACACAAAATCATAAAGAAACACATACAATACATAAGAATACAAATATATTGTTAAAAAAATTGCAGAAATGCAAATAAATACCGTACCGTCGATTATATAATTATATGAACTGTATAAATTTAAATACGTTGACATATGAAATTCGATTAAATAAAATCTTTAAGGCCACATAGACCTGACCTAAAAATCCTAAAAATTAACCAAAATTTTAGTAATAAAAAATTATACGATGCTAAAAACTGGTTGTGCGGTTGTAAAAAACGAAATGCTTTTTTTTGTTTTATTTGTCCTATTATGAACAATCCAAGAAGTGATCCTGCGTGCACTTTAGTGAAAAGTTAAAGATACACTGTAAGTGCAACTTATAAATAACCACATAGAATTTTCTATGTTAGGCAAGACTGATATTGGGTCTCAATTGAATAGTACCTATAGGCAAAACATTACCGAACATCATAAAAATGTGGCAAAAAATCCACATATACTTAGTAGGTTAATACACTGCTTAAAATTCTGTGGATTTTTGCGGTTGCTCTACGGGGCCATGATGAGTCTAAAATTGGTGCTAATCTATGCACTTTACGCATGTAAAAGAAGAGCGAATAAATATCTATAAACAAATAAACTAAAAGCTACACCAAATAGCTGCTTGTTTGTAAAATGCTAAAATAATTTTTTTTAGGTAAGTTTTTTTATCTTCTTTTCCATACCATATAAATTTCTGTCCCCCCCCCCCCTCCAATTTATAACGTCACCAGCCGCCACTGATTGCGAGTGCCTAAACGCGTGTGTGAATGCTTAAGAGACGCAAATATTTAGAACGTGTGATGCGTCAGTCAAACAAGTTGCGCGGTATCAGCTCGGTTGAATTTTTTTATGAGAGGAGCTTGTACTCCGACAAAATTTTCAAGCTCGCCTGAAAATCAAAATGCCACACTAATCACGCAAAAAACAAAACACTTTTGTTGTTAACACTATCGAGCTTTAACCGTCCAGTGTTACACCGCGTGAAAGAAAAGGATTCATTTTTAGCTAATTTACCATGAACAAAATTTTAATATTACAAGAAAAAACGGTACTCCTCTGGTACGGTTAACGAAATCGACTCCAGCCCGTTAATAATTCACACCCTTTTATTGGGGTTCTATTATTACCGCTGGTTCACCTTGAATCCGGCCCGTTTATTGTTATTGCTGGTCTCAAATGGGATGACTAGGAACGTTTCATACACATTCTAGACCAATACAAAGAAACAGTAGCGCATCATTTACTCTGTTTTATTTTTTTAATAAAACTGTGTGGACCCATTTTAAAGATATAACGAATGGTTTTGGATTTTTGCAATTTTTAGAAAGTCAATTGGTATTTTTTTAGATTTCTAGATTTGTACGCACCTACCTTATGAAATATGTGGGTACCTATATAATATAATAAGTATAAAAGTTTTGAAAAAATATTTATTTTTAAGAAAAATAAGATATGGAGTTTTCACGCAAAAAATGCTTAGAAGGAGTAAAATATAAAATTTTTACCTAATAATGATGAATTAAAAAATTATAGCACGCCACTGGACAGAGAAAGATAGCGCTAATTGAAGCCATCTCTTTTGCGCCTCATTTTATTCTGGCCGGACAATAAATCTACGTGTATACGCAGCTAATTTATATTTCAAGTTGCCAAATCCTTTTCTAGGCATCAATACAGTTAACCAAACAATAATTTTGAGGTCACTTAGTATGAGGCTTTGCATGCCAGTCTGCGGCCTTAAAATTATGGATCATTTGCGTGTTCAGGGTTTCACGATATGTAGGTATACATATTCTCTGCCTATGTATTGTTAGGGTCCCTGTTAGTTAAAAATTAAAGTTTTTAAAGACAAAAAGTTTTACGTTACCATGAAAGTATTTTTCATAAAACTTTTTAATCTGAAAGAAAGTTCTAAAGGATGACACGGCATTCCAAATGACATGATAATTAAAACTTTTTTCTCACAGCGAAAAAAATTTATATGAAATCAAGTCAAATTTTATCGATTCAAAGCAAAATTACTAAAGAAGGTTATTGTTTCTTGGATAAATTGCATTGACTGAAGGCAAACCATCTCTTATTATCAAACAAATATCTTTCGTTTCAAGAAAATCATATTAACTTATTTTTAGAAAAAACTTTCTAGTATGAAAATATTTTGTTTCTACTATCAATACAATTAATGTTTTGTTTAATTTAGAAATTCAGTTTAAAAAAAAAGTTTTGGATTTCTTTTGATTTATTCTTTATAATTATTACTATTGTTATTATTATTTCAATATCTTATTGTTATATGTAGTCCTATTTTAATCTAACTATATTATACTTATAAATAAACCACAAACCCTCACAGACTACCTACAATATTTAAACTATACATAACCATAAACAGAAGAAAAGTTTTTGACATACCAAAGATTAACACCAACTTTTATTTAAACTTGATTTCAGTCGTAACTTGTAAGCATAGTTTTTGAACGTAAGGCTCTCACTATACTTTTAGTTTTTGGTTAGATTTCAGTTATGCAGTTATTGGCGGATCCAGGATTTTTGGGGGGGAGGGGCCAAAGTGCCAGCAAACATACAAATATTTTTTATTAGCGGTTTTTAATAGATCTAAGGTGTGAAATTTAGTATGTAAAGAAAATTAAGTAGAATTTGTGACAAATTTTTAATAAGTGATGCTGCTAAACTAAAAATTAAATTTTATGTCTGGGAGGGGGGAGGTCCGGGCTCCTCTGCCCCCCCCCCCTGGATCCGCCACTGGTTATTGGCACCATCTTTTATGAATTATTACATACCAAAAGTTAAGCAAGAGAAAACAGAGAGTGTTCTATAAATAATATAAACTTCAAATTGAGATAACAATTCCAAAAAAATATTTGATTTGGTTTAAAAAAATGATTGTCTGGTTTGGAAAAATTCGTATTTTTGTTTTTGAATCAAGAACTTTCCACTTAAGAAAATAATCATTTTCTTTCAAGTAAAGGAACTTCTTGCTTAAAAATGTTAAAAATGCAATGATGCCAGCCTTAATTAAAACTTATATTAGTAACAATATTATTTTTAAAATTTTTTAGTTTGAGTACTTCTGTATTTAATTTTTAGAATGATTTTTCTTTAGCTAAATCAAGTTATTCAAGAAACCCCAAACGTTTGGTTTGAACAACAGTCCCATTTCAAAACTAGATATCAAGAAAAATAAAATATTGTTTAAAATCAGACATCGCCTCGCCGTTAATTTTTGAGAAAATACGTTACTTAGCTTTGAGATTTACAAAAACCTGTGAAGACACATACGATTTTTTGATCGGTTTAGTTTGGTTTGTTGCATCTAACAGAAAAACTCAGGAATATGTTAGTTTAAAACTATGTATTAAAAGGGCCCCTAATATGTAGTTACCCTTGTTCTAATGGTATAAAGTTAATTTAAATTTCCATATAGGCATGAAAATCGGTAGTTCTACAAAAATAAACAATGCTTACTTGGTTATAAAGAGCCTCAAGGACCGAAACTAATGTGAACAATATGCTGTTAATTTTTCTTTCACACGAATGTTTATAATAAATGTTATATGTACTCTAAACTTATAAATAGTACACTCGCCCACTTATTTTTTCCACAATCAAAGGGTTCAGAAATTTGTTGTGCGAATGTCTGGTTCTGAATAAAAACAACAACAAAGAAACTTTCCTATATGAAACAAAAAAAATCTAAATTTGCGACCGAGCTTTATTACCCGAATATTCGGTTAATACAATAACAAAAAGCTCCCTAAAAAGAGACATAACAAAAACATTTCATCTTAAAAAAAGCCAAATATTCCATAAAAAGAATCGAGATAAAAGTAAAGCCAAGTTCTCAAATACAAATTTCAAAATGAAAGGTTCCTGCTAGTTTGGAAATGTTTTTGCTATTACAGCCAAACTTCTTTATGTTCAATTTAGCACTGTGCCTAAGAGTTATTTTCAGCCGGAATAGTCAAGTTTAGAAAAACATTTCCAAACTAGTAAGAACCTTTCATTTTGAAATCTGTATTTGAGCTTCACCTTCAGGCTATCACGGTTTAATTAGTTATTATTTATTCAAACTTTTTTAAAAAGATATATGAGAGATATTAGAATTCTAATCTTTTTGTGACGAATTTTAAAGGACAACTTATAATAAATCTTTAAAGACATTTACGAGTCGGCTTGTGCTAGCTTAAAAAAGCAATTCTTTTTAACACAGTAACTATTAATATATTTGTAAAAAATATGGACATTGATAGCCGGCAAAAGGTTAAGGCTATTTCTAAATAGAAGTGTGCCTTTTGTTGCATACTCTTTAATAATTAGGATTAAAAATTAATTTGATGTCTTAGGCGAAAGGCAACAATAAAAATAAACTAAAACTGAATAAACTAAACTAAATTATTAACGTGAATATTTATACCTAGGTAAATTTTATGAGCCGGAAATATACTTGTGCTGCGTTTGTAGCGAATTTATGTGTCCCATTTTAAGAAAGAAGCGTATAATTTGGTTCATAGCTCCTAGGCGTTCTTAGCCACCGTGCAAATTTAGACATGTATTTATTGGAAGGTACATTTGTAAAATGGTGTAGAAGAAAATCTTAAAGCGTGTGCCGAAATAATTTTTTAAATCGCTACAACTATTACTAATAAGTAGGGTGGGGAGAAGAGAGGAAGAGAAAGGGGAAAACTAGTAAAATGATGTTGAAAAAAAAGCCTTAAAGCGTGTGCAGAAAAATTTTTGCAATCGCTCTATATTTGTGAAAGTTATAGCTATAACAATTACTAATAACGATGGCGTGGAGGAGAGAGAGGGAGAGGCGAGGGGGAACTAGTAGAATGGTGTTGACAGAAGAGGATATGGGTGAGAGCAGGGAGGACTACAAAGTAACTATAGCCAATTAGAGGACATTTGCAATGGTTAAAGAAGGGAATTTCAATAAAATCGCCTGAAATTTAGATAATTTGTATGCCTTAAAGCCTACATCATGTGACAAAATGGCGTCTGAACACCGCCATATTGATTGCTGTTTAAAAAAATACTCTGCTGTGAGCTAATATAAATAAAAACTGAAATATATTTTATTCAACTCCAGACTAAATTACCTTTTGTTTGATACCACACAAGCCATGTTTTGACTTAAACTCAAATTTTTAAAATCTACCCCCACCCTTTAAAAAAACAAAAGCTAAAATACATTTTGTTAAACTCCGGACTCAATTACCTTTCGTTTGATATCACACACGCCATATTTTCACTTAAACTCTAATTTTTAAAATATACCCCGACCCTTTTTTTTTAAATAAATTAAAATGTATTTTGTTTAATTGCTGACTCAATTACCTTTCGTTTGATATCACACATGCCATATTTTCACATAAACTCTATTTTTTGAATTCTGCCCCCACCCTTTTATTTGGTTTGTGTTCGGTGGATTTTGTTCATTTTTAAATGAGACCATCTCGACCCAGGACCCAGCCTAGGTACCAAATTACATTAAAATCGGCCAAGCGGTTTTTGAGTTATGCGCGTTGGTCGTTACAGACAGACATACAGACATACAGACAGACAGACATACAGACAGACATACAGACAGACAGACAGACGGCGCAACAAAAAAGTTTCAAAATCATCTGAAACGCAAAGATATATAAAAAATTTTGAAATCGGAGCAACTTTTTTTTTCTCGAAAAAATTAGGATCACCATAGCTCACACTACTATAGTATAGTATATGTGTGAGCTAATATAGCCTATAGCACGTTCAGGATCAGTGGCAATTCAACGACTTCAACTTTTTTGTCAAAATCGGTTCAGCCGTTTAGCCTTTAGCTTGACACAAACATACATATTTACATTCATACATATAACAATCGAAAAACATTACCCTTCCTTTCGCCATGCTGCAGTTGGGTAAAAATAAACTAAAACAAAATAAACTAAACTAAATTATTCACTTGAATATCTATACCTAGGTAAAATCTATGAGCCGGTATTATACCAAGGCCAACAAAAATATACAGGCCACGACCCTGAAAAAATCAGCTGTTCTCTGGGGGCTGACTTTTACATTGGGTCTTATGGGAGGTCAGACGTTTTTTTAGGATATTTTCAAAATGGCACTACAGATTTTCGCGAAATTTCAGTGAAATATTCTCAGACACCATCCCGATATTCTGCCATACTTTTATAAGGATGCAAGATGATTAAAAAGTTAAAATGTTCAAGATTAAGCATTTTTTATTTTGAATTCAAATTACCCGCCATATACCGCATGCCAACTGTTACATTTGACAGGTATTTGACTTTGTCATCTGTGTTTGTCACATTCGCTTCTGTTTTAAATTTAATTTTTGTGTGAGCTAATGAAGCGGCTCTGAAAAATTAAGGATTACTATACATTTAAAAAAAATTGTTCCGCAAGAATATAGTAAAAACAATCTCAAAACCGGCTTTATATAAAAAAAAATTAATATTCATGAACCGTCATTCCAACTTCAATATTTTAAAGACAATCAGCTGTGTCATGATGACCTTCAAAAAAAAATAAGCCCCGGATGTGACGTCAACAAAGTGGAGGATCGTGGCCCGTCCGTTTTGATAGCCCTGATTATACTTGTGCTGCGTTTGAAGCGAATTTATGAGGCCGCATTTTAAGAAAGAAGCATATATTTTGGTTCATAGCTCCTGGGCGTTCTTAGTCACCGTGCAAATGTAGAAATTTATTTATTGCAGGTACCTTATAACGAGTTGCTTTTACTTTTTACATTTTAAAAAGATGCAATAAAAGCAGTTGAACGGATAATGAATGAAACCAAAAATTGAAACCAACTTGCATTTGAACTTATTTTTAGTCGAAACGTGCGATAAAACCTTTTTTTAATGCGAAACGCACTCTATGATATATCTACTATACTTTTAGGATATGTAGTAAAGTATAATAGAGATACTATAAGAGCGCTCTTAAATATATAAAATATTTTAACATGACATAACGCTTATTTCAAGACAAGAGTAATACTTTAATTTACGAAAATTAATGTCTTATTGATAAATTGTTTTATTTGGCCCGATTCAGAAAATTAGTATTTTCTCAATGTAGCTTAATATTTTTTTTAGTTTAAAATAAATCTTTGTTTCATTTTAAAAATAGCTTTTCTTTAGGTAAATCAATATATTCAATAAAAAACTTGATTTGAAACACAGTTTTTTCTCTAGAAATAGGTACTTAGTTTCTTTTTAAAACTAGATATCCAGAAACATCAAATATTATTAGAAAGAAGATGTTGCCATTAAGTCAAGTCAATTTGATTTAAGAGAAGATATTAGGTACTTATTGGAATAAAACCTAACTTTATTTTAGAGTTCACTTTATTCTGCCAGATTTACAAAGAAAACTGACAGCTGACCTCTTAAAATCGACGTACCAAAGCCAAAATTAAAAATAAAGTCGCTAACTTTCATTTAATAAATACAAACACTAATAAATCCGGTTCCTAAATACACAACGGCCGAATTTTGAAAGAAAGCAGCTGCTTTTTATATGTAAATCTGTCACAATACGGTTGATTTTAAAATAAGGTCAAGTATTTTTCCAATAATTGTCTAATATCTAGAAAATACGTTTTCCAGATTATTTGATATACTTTATTTTGTGTGGCTGTTTAGTGCTGCCAGTTATTTTTTGTTTTTGTTTTTATTTGAATTTTTGGGAAAACCTAACCTTAAATTTTGTTTTGATATTTTTGGGCTTTTTAGCCAAACCTTTAAAAAAGAAACTCCTTGTTTGGGAAAAATTCCGATCAGGTGATAATTTCTCTCTTTGTTGAAAGTTATTTTCTTTTTGATCACCTGATCATTTTGGCAAAAACGATGCGCGCTTTGCACACGCTGGGAGTTTGAAGCGCCCTCCTGCATTTGACAAGGGAATGAAAAACCACTTCCGACAAGACACTGAAAGTCACACGTGTTTTAAGATTAAGACCAAAATTCCAACCACAAGAAAATCCGCGGCGCGGTGTCGCGATTGAAACTGTGGAACTGCTGCTAAATGAAAGAAGGTAAGCTTCTAGCATGTTGCCGATTTTTTTCCATTGTTTTAGTTCAGGGTGAATTTAATTTTGGGATACTTTTTTTTTGAAATCTCTAGTCTTCTCCCCTTCAGGCACAGCCGTTAGTGGCATTATATTTTTGTGAAAGCTGAACACAAATTTTTACATTTTAAAACAAAATATTCTGGCTATGTTTAGAGTTTTAGAGCTATATACTACTCAAATTATTTGTACAGCTCTTTGGAACGGAAACTTGGCTAGAGGACAGCTGTGATTTAAGATTTTCATTTTAAATTTACTTTAAAATAAACAAGCGGCAGCCACAGCTGACCCAATTTTGCTAAGAATCTTTTTACATTTCACAGTGCATTAGACCATCCCGTCGCGTCGCAGGACTGGCCCTAAAGATCACTGCCAGGATTTACCCAATTTCGAAGTTGTTCCAATGGGGGGTAATGATACCGAATAAAAGATTGTGTACCACGAAAAAGTAGGGATATATTCTATAAAGAAACTCGTAATTAAGATTATAAATTATTTTAGTCCGGGGCCATGGCGTTTAAATTTGGATAAATAAATAGCTTTTTGATAAAGAATTTACAACACCTGTCTTAATCGATTGCTAATAATCCTACCAACACTGCTTGACCTGTTAACAGACCCATGTTGACTCCTGTTTAAAAAAATATAGCCTGTAGCACTTTCGGGATCAGTAGCAATTCAACAACACATTTTTTATCAAAATAGGTTCAGCCGTTTAGCCTCTAGCATGACACAAAATTCATATATACATATTCCAAGCGAAAAACATTACCTGTCCTTTCGCCGTGCTTTAGTTGGGTAAAATAAGTCAGTATTAAGTTAAAATATACATCAATATTGGCACCAATCTTATTTACTTGCTAGGAGTGCGTGTGCGCTTTGGAAACTTTACTGCACTTCGTGTGATAAAGTGATAGTTACCACATGGAAATGGGCACTGTAAAGTTCACTTTCACGCACGCGAGTATGTACTTAAGTAATATTAGGAGTTAAATATTCTCCAAGGGGTAGTCATACATATATTCTGAAAAGGGTAAGTAAAGCTTTTAGGAGAGAATATAAGCTCTTAAATGGCCCGGAATATTTAGCTTAATATCAAAAAATTATTATGAGCGAAAAATTTTTAAGAGATAATACTTGTTAAAAACTTCTCAAACACAAAGATTGGCTCATGCTGGCAAAAGACAAAAAACCTAAAATGTACAATTTATTAAGTAAAAAACATGGTTATTTTCTAACGGAATGGGAGAATTCGCCGCAGTCGATGCTCCGCGGGGACAATTCGCCGCCGGACGATTTTCCGCGGGACAAGTCGCCGCGAGAATTTTTTTAAATTTGTATTTTAATGTTTTGTGTGTAGTAAACATATTTTTGAAAAAAAATTGTTTATTTTTTTTTTGAGTTTTGACCACGGTTAGGTTAACACATCTCCCAACAAGAGGATAGGGAAGTTATTTTATTTTATTTACAATTCTTAACAGGAGTTAATCTAATTACAAAGTGAGGAAAAATACCGTGATTACCAATAAGAGGATCTAGGGATAAGGTGAAGTACAAAATAAAAGAAATTTACTACATCTACACTGTAGGAGCAGAAATAAAATTTATGAAAATCGTATATTTTTTAAAGTAGAGATACTGCAATTAAGTATGTCACATCGGTCGCAAGCTTGTTTGCACGTGTTACAAGTCCGAATTAGTAAAGAATTTTTGCAACGGTAAGGAAGATAAAATGGAACAGTAGTGCCTGCTGATATTCTGGGTACCAAAAAATTAATCTTGTGCAATAATCCCAGGCAGTCGATTTTATTATCTATCAATTTGAAAATGAATTGCAACTGAGCCAACTTGCGCTGGTCCTCTAGCGAAGATATACTGTACCTGTGGCAGGTCCTGGTTCGGAATACGAATTTCAGGATACACACCATCAAGCTTAAAAACAAGGTACTTCAGAAACGTACGTTCTTTTTCAATAGTATTAATGTAAGTATCATATCATCATATCATAAATTCTAGGTACTGAGAATTCCGTATTATGAACCCAAACATGCGGAGCTATTCTTTTTAACACATGATACTATCGAATGTTACTCCGAGAACTGTAAATTCCAGACTCTTGGGTAGTTCGGTTGTATTAATGGAGTAACTGAATTGAGTTACCTATTTTTGAAGAGTGAAAGACACTACATTGCACTTAGATGGATTGAGAGGGAGAGAGTTATCAAGAAACCAAGTATATACCTTATTTAGAGCAGCTTGATAGCGTAAATTAGGCAAGTTACTTCTATGCCTGAACTATACTATTTATAAAAGCTATAATGAAGAGAGGACCTAATATAGAGCCTTAAGGAATTCCGGAAGTAGCCTTGACCGTAGAAGAGGTTTGTACATAGCATTCTACATACTGTCTCCTTTCAGTTAAGTATGAATAGAGAAAATCACTAGAGATGCCAAAAGTTACAAGTGTACGGAGAAGAATGCTATGGTCTAGCCTGTCAAAGGCCTTAGACAAGTCGGTGTATAAAACATCAGTCTGAGCATCCAAGGAATCAGCTATTAGGTGTATAACAGTTACTAAATTGGTTGTGATAGATTTGCGTTTCATGAAGCCGTGTTGAGAGGAACCTATTTGACTGCTCAGGGGAAAGTAAAGCGATGTATGAAGAACGCGTTCAAAACATTTTGAAAAATGGTTTATTTTGGTAATTGGCCGATAATTTAAAAGAAGATCTGTTTCTAGTTTATTTTTGGACAGGTAGAATTTTAGAATTGTTTCAAGCATCACGAAGTGTGCAGAATTTCCAAGATAAGAAAAGAACCGTTAAGGGGTAAGCATAGATGTACGCACAACCTTTCAGTAAAAATGCAGGAATTTTGTCGGGACCGCCTAAATTATGATTTGAGAAAAAATAAGTAACGTTAGAATAAAATAAAAATAAAAATAAAAAACCACACAGAAAGTCAAATTTTTTAAAACCTGTATAGATTTGAAGTTTCTGTTCATAATATTTCCTATGAAATGCCTTGGTTGCTATGGTGTAAAAGTCAGATATTATATTTCGTTAAAACACAAAAAAAAAATTTAGAAGTTGCGTGATGTCGTGTCTATGTGTTTTGCTTTATTTTTCTTATAATTTAATTCTTTGATGTTTTCCTGAAGCCCGCAGACAAACAAATATTCCTAACACAGGAAAATAGCTATAACCACATAGACACCTTTCGGCTACAGTTTTTTAAGCCTGTTTTTCCCTGAAGCTAAAATATTTGCTTTCTGTTCTTTCGGACTTCATGGTTCATGATTTAAATCAAACTCCGTTATCGCGGAAATGTATTATAACTGGTTCAAAAAAAAATTGTTACAATGTCACATGATTGATATTGTATTACTTATGTAAATTGTTAACTCAATCAAGTAACATCGTAGTCATTTTATGTTTGAACCAGCTATACCTACTTTCCAAATATATTCATGTAATTTTTCTTCCATTCTCATATTCTAAAATATGTCAATTAGACTTAAAGTATTTATATATATTGCCCTGGTCTACAAATTACTCATTGCAAATGGATTTAGACAGCAATGGTTGGAATTTCCTGTTTTGGCTTAGAATTGGCTGCTTGCCATAATTCTAATGGATATTTGGATCAACCGCAAGGGCGGATCCAGAGATGCTTCTCGGGGGGGGGGGGGGGGGGTTGGGGGGGGGTTGGGGGGGGGGGGCACTTTAGGTGACATTCTCTGTTGGTAAAAAATAAGACACTTTCATGCGCCGCAGGCAAAAATTGAATTGAATTTTTATTAGCAAAAACATTACTTTTTACTCATTTTTTGTATAATCAAAAAATTCTCGGGGGGGGGGGGGGCAGGTGCCCCTAGTGCCCCCCCTGGATCCGCCACTGATCACCCCCATGGATATTAATAGGTTTCAGGCCAGGGACAAGGTTGTGATTTTCGCACAAATAAAACTAAACCTAATTATATACAGGCTGTTCCAAATGAAGTATACATGCACCAGCACCATTGTTAACTTCTGTGTTAATAAAAATATGAAACAGATCAAATTAACAAACCAGGACCTAGTAGTAGCATTTCCAACGCCCTGGTAAAATTAAAAATTCTGCTACCTTAAAGCCGTTGATAATGCTACTTGTTTGCTAATTTGATACATTATGTATCTTTAATAATAACTAAGTCAGCAATGGTGAGGACACTTAATTTGGAACAGTCTTTATAGTTTCAGTAAAAATTTGATTGACATTAAAATGAAAAAAGCAAATTTTTTATCTATTAACATCGGCCTTAGTTTCGTTTGTACCATCTAAATCACAATGACATTTTAAATAAATGTGTTGTTCCTATTCTGGGCATTTCTTTAAAAAATAAAGTTCTCTAGAGATTCCGAGTTTTGTGTACTTTTTACAAATTACGTAATGCTTGAGAGTGGAATTAATTCGTCGCGTTCCTTATGCTGCCGAACCGAACCGAACCGAACCGAACTGAACCGAACCGAACCGAACCGAACCGAACCGAACCGAACCGAACCGAACCGAACCGAACCGAACCGAACCGAACCGAACCGAACCGAACCGAACCGAACCGAACCGAACCGAACCGAACCGAACCAAACCGAACCGAACCGAACCGAACCGAACCGAACCGAACCGAACCGAACCGAACCGAACCGAACCGAACCGAACCGAACCGAACCGAACCGAACCGAACCGAACCGAACCGAACCGAACCGAACCGAACCGAACCGAACCGAACCGAACCGAACCGAACCGAACCGAACCGAACCGAACCGAACCGAACCGAACCGAACCGAACCGAACCGAACCGAACCGAACCGAACCGAACCGAACCGAACCGAACCGAACCGAACCGAACCGAACCGAACCGAACCGAACCGAACCGAACCGAACCGAACCGAACCGAACCGAACCGAACCGAACCGAACCGAACCGAACCGAACCGAACCGAACCGAACCGAACCGAACCGAACCGAACCGAACCGAACCGAACCGAACCGAACCGAACCAAACCGAACCGAACCGAACCGAACCGAGCCGAACCGAACCGAATCGAACCGAACCGAACCGAACCGAACCTCACAAGGAGAATTTGTTCCGGGTCGCATTACGTAACAGAACCCATCCGAGGTGTGAAACTTAGCTTCAAAATCTAAATTGGGACCTAGCATGAAAAGGTCCTTCCAAGTTGATAGCTTTATAAAGTTTTAGTCTAAAATAGCGCCGTTTTAAATGAAGTAAACCATAATGGTGCTCGCATGAACTGGTATTTTAGCTAAAAACCTGATCACAAAGACAAAATGGTGAACAGTAACAACCAAGCTGTGAGTGAGTTTGTTCAACTGGTAGATAAACATGCCGTCAATAACAAAATAATTTTGTAATTAGTGTAAAAAAAAAAACTCGACTGGCAACATCATTATACCATTTGTAATATTTTCTATTTATTTATGAAAAATATAATTTTCAGTTAAACTAAACATGTTTTTTGTATGCAGATTGCATTAGCAAATATGTTGGCTTTTCTTTTTCTTGAAACACCCAAACAGACGACTGACGTTTCTTTTTGGGTTCATATGAGTAAATTCCCTATTCGTCAACACTGACAATGATGTACACGTTTCTGCCTCACACCTACGGTATCCTGCGGGAAACACCAACTTTTTTGAATTGAGGTCTTTGAAATCCCCAATGGAAGCCTCATTGTAGTTACTTGATCCATAAATTGTAATTTTATAGAATAAACATGTTATTGTAGTGGGATTTTTCTAAATTCAAGCAATTTTTTTTAACTTAAAATTATAATTTTTAGCAGTTTAAAAAAATATTTAATAACCTCTACTAGACCGCCGGCGCCGCGACGACGATGTCACGTGCGTCCTGGCGCCACTTTTTCTCCTTTTTATTTCCACTTTTTTCATCAATCTTTTTTCTGACCCCTCACACACAAAAAGTTAATAAAGGGTCACACAAATCTAATCCAAAAATTGACTTTTAGCCCTTTCGGAAAACCAACGCAACGCGAACGATAAAAAAACTTATATCAACTTTTTATTAGCGTGTTTGTTATGTTGGCTGGCACTATTGATTTTTAAGACCTATAGAACTAGTAGCGTTTACAAAAAATGCAGTGGCGCACCCAGGAATGTCTTGGGGGGGGGGGAGTCCGAGACCCCATAATGTCCTATTTTCATTTTTACCTTCCTAGCCCGCGTAGCAATGACTAGAGAAGATATAATTTTCGACGAAATATTTTTTTTGAGATAACAACGAAAATGTGTTTTTGGCATACAGTTGACCACATCTTTCTCTATAATTTCTGTTATATTCAAAAACTACGAAGGAGCTTTCTGAGATATTTATAAAAAACTGTTTTCAAGGCTGATATATCATGGAGTTCACTTGAAGTCTGCTAATAAGCTATCTAGGAAGGTATCAGATCCGTCATGGATTCATTTATTTTATTCATGAAATATGAGGTACGAATCTAGAAAAATCTTAGGATTGGGGGGAACCAGACCCCGAGTTCCCCCCTGGGTTTGCTTATGAAAAATGTATAGTCAATATGAAAAATGTATAGTCAATCCATTAATGAAAAAAATGCGTTTTAAAACAAGTTTTATAAGCAAAATTAAAAATTTTAAATTTAATCTGGGGACACGGCAGTGCCCCGCCAAGTTCGCGCAACTGCTATACCATCTTTTCTTAAAACATTTCAGGCCATATTTTGCACAGTCGTAGCTCTTCATAGAGTTATCCCACCTTCCAAGTTTCCTGGACTTCCATAAAGTTGTAAAGTATTAGAAATTTCGAAAAAAGTCGAAATTGCCACTCACTCATGTATAGATTATCAAAATTCTAATTTACTCCCCTACCCTAAACATGTAATTTTATGTAAAAGTAACATAGTCCACTTCCAGAAACGCAAGAGAGCTGAGCTTTGGCAGACTGATAGGAACTATGATAAAACTATAGGAAAAAATTTAAAACCCAAAATTTTAATTTACTTTCCTCTCCTATAAATGTAAAGTTATGTAAAATTAATATTGCTCACTTCCAGAAATGCTAGAGAGCTGAGCTTTGGAAAACTGATAGGAACTATGATAAAACCATGGGAAAAAACTAAGAAATCCCAAAATTTTAAATAAGGCATTGCAAAAGTTTTGAACAATATTTCGCATATTCTACCACTTTAAAACTTAACTATTAACCAAATCCTCTAAAAAGGGAGTGAAATCATAACAAAAACATTTCATGTGAAAAAACTACGCGGAATGGTATTCTGTAAAAAGAATCAAGATAAACGTAAAGCCAAGTTGTCCAATACCAATATCAAAATGAAAGGTTCTTACTAGTTACTAGTACTACTTTTGCTCACCGTAAAATTTGACTTTTGAAAAAAAAATCAAGATCAAATATTAGAATAGCATTGATTGTCGCAGAATGAACAATACACAAATATCTTTTTATTAAATTTTTTAAATTGTTTGTGTAGTTTGTGTTTACAAAATTCGATTTTTAATCCGCGGCTTGAGCAGACTAATGGATAACAACTCTATTGTTTGTTGTCTAAACTTAACATTGCTGCGGCGCACAGTGATCTGGGGCTGGGTCATAAGTGGTCAAATCCGATATCTTGACAACATCCTTAACCGATGCTTCTTGAACCCTTAAATGAGCCCAGGGATTTGACGCATTAAAATTTAATTCTATTCTTTTTTTAAGATATAGAGGGTTCATTTAGTATAATTTTGATGCATAATCACCGTAAGCCTGAAGTAAAAAAACCAAACAAAAAGTAAGGCAAAAATTGTTTTTAGAAGAAACTGAAGACATTTGCGTGTAGGGTAAGGATTGCGCTTTTAAGCGGTGTCGAAAAAAGTGGTAAGAGCGTTTTGGTTTTTACGTTAAATTTGTTTAATAAAACATTATTTTAAAAATAGTTCCTGCTATTTTCATAGACTAGATCTTTTACACCAGTATTTACTAAGACCTTAAGCCTTAGCATTGTAGACCGGGTTTAAGTATCAAGTCTATAGACTTGATACCGACCGGTTTAAGTGTATTTTTTTAATACTCACAGATCAAATAACTGCAAAGATTTGGTTCACCCTAATGTGCAATATGATAGTAAGCATTTCTCAGTGAGTTTCATCTCATATAAATTCAAATTAACTTTAGAAATAAAGAAAAACCACATAAAAATTTTGTAACCAAATGTAATTTTTTGGAAACTTAGTCCGTGCAGTCGTAGGATTCCCGTTAAAAATAGTCTCAAATTGTAGTACCACCCCTGAGGGGTGGTTTAAAGTTCGAAAAACAATAGAAATAATCCTTGATTGACAAAAAACTTACATACAAAAATATTCAAAGCTAAATAATACATAAATAACTTAAAACTATATCTGTAGATGCATTACCGTATTAAATACGTATCAATATTTAAATACTGTAAAAAGCACAAGATATATTAGAATCCCTTTTCAATTACTCATTCACTAAAACAATCGACCATCGGTTTAATCGTTGCTAACTTGTCTAAAAAATTAACATGTAAAACATAGGGGACAGCTGACACTGACTCACACCGTTTTTATTCGACATTTCCTAGTGACATTTGGAGGTTTAAATATGGCTACCATTGTTAAACCAAAATATTTGATTATTTTCATTTATTTATAACCTTTGTGTGGAAATAATATCTTTGTTACAACGAAAAAAGATGACCCGTATCCCAAGGTATTTATGAATAATTTATATAAATATTAAAAACTATTGCATTCACGGGAAAAATAAGTTAAACCTTCAACCAAAATGTAGACTTTTAAACCTAGGATTGTAGCACTTAGCACTGTAGACCCTTTAGTAAATACTGGTGAAAGTCTACTTTGGTCCGGCTTGGTGGTATATAAGTATGAGGTCCCAAGGCTTACTGAGTTATTATTGCCACCAAGCATTTCTTATGAGATTTACTGGTGACATCATTATGAAGGACACAGACAAAATTCATTCGCCAGACACAAATTTTGTCTGTTACATCATATTAGTGCTCAGCAAATCCCACTAGATACACTTGGTGGCAACAAAAATAAAATAAAAAATCGTTTTAACTTATACCTTAAGTTGCATAGCTATAGAAACCATATTTAGTTTCAAAAAACATAAAACAATTTATTCGCTTCTCATTATACTTCTTTTCTAAGAAATGTGTAGTTGATAAAAATCGCCAGCGCAACGTTATATTATTACCGCATGTCTTTTTCCAAAACTCATCTTAGTTGGCCGCGCTTTGATCACATGGTTATAAAAACAAAATAGTATGCATTATTTGCGTTTGCAGACATATTTTGTCAAAAAAGCAGTTAAATCTGGACCCTGAAGCTTTTGCCATTATTCTTATAAAAGATTAATTGTATAAACATGTAATTTGGATATTTCCCTTTTAAAAAAAAATATCTATCTATAAGTAAGAAATTATTAGTAATATATTTTTTTACTTTATTATACTAATGTATATTCTGACTGAATTAATTTTTTATTTACACAGTTAGTTAGCTTCGTATAAACAAAAAACTGAAATGAAATTTCATTGATATTGAAAATATTTGGCGTTCGGAATATGTCATAGTTGCAGTTGCGCAGTATAAATATTAAAAAATATAATAGGTATGCAAATAGTTAAACTAACAAACGACATTTTTTTTATTAATGACAAAATGCTTTTGACCGCTTTCTCACCTAGCCAGATTACTGTGCGGCGTAACACACTCACTTAAAAAATTACGATCAATTAAATCCTAGCGCGTATCCTCCGGGGTTAAATAAAATTTAACTCTTTAGTATTCTGGTCTTAACTATGATCTACCCGATTCCAAGCTTAAAGTAGCTGAGTTATGGGTGAATGAAGTTGATTTAGTGGGAGATTACTTGGGAACTTAAATAGGGTCAAACTTTAAGGTTCACATGAGAGTATACGAAGCAATATACCACGCCTTCTTATTAATTTACTTCCCCTGGGGAGAAAATATAAATTAGATTTTCTCATAGCCGTTGACAAAAAGGGATAGTAAGGTTTCCTCTCTTGGGAATTCAATGTTGGAAATCCTTTCATCATGCAACATAAGTTATAATGCATTGAAATAATTTAACGTATCAAACATGAGGTTAAGCTTTCAACCCACGGAAAATATGAGAGAAACAAAAACTCCTTTTTACCCGATTAGCAACGTAACTTGTATGATTTTTAAATTCAAGGGTACTAAATTTTACGTTTGTTAGTATTATTTGACTTAAAAATTTCGCTGATTGACGATCACGTGTGTGATGGCGGATAAAAACGCAATAAGCGTTGACCTGGCCTGAAAGGAAGAAGGGCTGTCGTAGATCACGGATTAGTTGGTTTCTTTTTATTTGTAATCGACCTTTTCTTTGATCGATATGTATAGCAGGTTATTTCCGTCTGCTCTTGTTCTGGTTTCTCTTGTATCTCGGTAGTTCCCGCTTCTTGCAAACCCGTCTAATTAATTTCGCAAGAGTGTTACATTGACTAGGCAGTGTTCTGAGGAGTCCCATAAGGGCGAAACAGTAACTGTCAACACTTATTAGGTGTCTATTAGAT
The DNA here is from genome assembly GCA_963576565.1 of Aspidapion aeneum. Taxonomy (NCBI): domain Eukaryota; kingdom Metazoa; phylum Arthropoda; class Insecta; order Coleoptera; family Brentidae; genus Aspidapion; species Aspidapion aeneum. Next base: position 110,984,490 of record OY755040.1, read on the forward strand.
CTTGAAAGCCCGTGAGGTTAAGCTCACAGAAAAATATGAGACAAACAAAAACTCCTTTTTACCCGATTAGCCACGAAACTTGTTTGAGTTTTAAATTTAACGTATATTTTTTAGGTTAAAATGTTTTCTTTTAGATGATACAAAAACAAGAAAACAATAAGAAAACAAACCTGACTTGACATATTAAAATTAAATCGAAAAAATAATCCACATCTCTAAATGGAGGTTCAAGTCAAAAATTGAAAATTCTAAGTCGTCCTCCACTAAATTTATTCAGGTCATACTAGTTTCGGCCTACGACCATCAACAGTGATCTACAAGCAAAATACATAAAAAATACTAGTAAACTACCTAACAAGTTAAAAAACTCTACTTATCTATCTCACCTATTTGTGTACCTATATATCACAGGACAAAACATAAAACAATGGTCACAGTTCATTAAAATATAGAAACATTTAGTTTAAAATGAAAATACATTAAATATCTTCAAATTATTTGTTAAACATTAGTTAATTAATTTTTTAGTTAAAAATTAATAATTAATTAATTAATTTTTTGGACAAAAAATTTTCAGATTTTTAATGGATTACCATTTTAAACTAAATATTTCTGTATTTGAATTAACTGTGACCATTGTGTTATGTTTTGTCCTGTGATATACAGGGTGTCCCATAACTTAGGGGCCATAGGCCAACAGGTGATAGAGGAGGTCATGTCTGATAAAAAAGTTCCTATAATGCATGGGTCAAAACTCTTTCTTTGTCGAGATACAGAGCATCAAAGTTGGCAATTTTTTAAACTTTTTTAATAATACAGTCGAACCTATCTAACTCGAACCTCTATAACTCGAACCTCTCTATAACTCGAACCTTTTAAGTGGTCCCTGCACCTTTAGTATGAATTTTAACCTCTTTAACTCGAATTTCTATAAGTCGAACTCTCCACAACTCGAACTGATTTGGTTGTCCCTTGGAGTTCGAGTTATAGAAATAAAAACTATTTTGAAAAAAATTAGTAGGTCAATTTTTTTTACAAAAATCTATTTTTTTGATATAAACTTTTATAAATGCCATATTAAACGCAATGTTTTTTTAATATTTTTTGTTGATAAAAACAAGTATCTAGCGAGACATAATAATAATAAAATATTACTGATATTTTTTAAAAGAATAAGTAAGCAAAACTTATTATTTTTTATTATTATTATTTTTTATACATTTTTGGAGGTGATTTTGACAGCCTATATATCCTCAACTTGTAATTTTATCAAAAAAAAGGAATACCACATTTTTGAATCACAATTAGCTGAGTATTCAGCTGGCTGTGACAAATTTTCTTTTTTTTGTAAAACTTTTTCCCCCACTCCTCAAACTTTAAAAATCCTGTATCTTAAAAACAGATGTGTGTTGACCCCCATCATATATAAATTTTTTTCTCGGAAATAACCTCCTCCATCACCTGCTGCACTATGGCCCTTAAGTTATGGGACACCCTGTATACATAGCTATACCAATGGATATGATAGATAAGTTGAGTTTTTTAACTTGTTAGGTAGTTTACTAGTACTCTTTACGTATTTTGCTAGTAGATCATTGATGATGGCCGTAGGCCGAAACTAGTATGATTTGAATAAATTTAGTGGAGGACGACTTAGAATTTTCAATTTTCTTAAAATTAAATCATCCATTTTCTTCAACTTTCGTTACCTTAAGCTCCTTAAAAACAAATTTCTTATTTTAAAATTAAATAGCAAAAAGTTTAGGAACTTTTAAATGATATAAGTAATTTATAATAATATTTAATCAGTTAAAAATCTTCTGATGTGTTAAAAGGTAATTTTTTTGAATAATTTTTAAATATATTATAAAAAAAAGTTATGGCATAATATGTCTCTAAGTCGTCCCATTTCTTGTCAACTTATTTACCACTT